>OY725325.1:71997051-73197051 GCA_963242795.1 Inga leiocalycina
CCTCATCTTTCTCAAACTTTTCGTCCAAGAATTCTAAAGGCAAGAGAGGTGAGAGAATTAAAATTGAAGTCATCTTATATTTATCATCAACTTTTACCAAGAAGGAATAATTATTCACCACACATATTCTTTATTTCTTTTGGCCCACTTTCGGTCAAATATTAAGGGCCAAGGAAAGAGAATTTCTGAATGCATTCACTCCCTCTCATTTGTCTCAAAGTCGGTTTGCAGCAGCAAAAACGTAGAGGAAGAAAAGCAAGGTTTCAAGGTGAGCTTAATCTTGATTTTTCACCTTCTTAACCTCATCTATGACTCAAGTGACCTTCATGAAACTTGTTCCCCTCTTCCTTAGCTTCATTTCTATGCTTTTTGTTTTTGAAGAAGAGGAGTTTTCAGCCACCTTGCAAGAACAAAAGCTGAAGAATCAAAGAAAGAACTTAAGGAGAAGCAAGAGGTGAGTATTAGCATCAATTTAAGCTATTGGTTGTGTTGGTTGAATGAGTATTTTGGCATGTGTAAATCTGCCCTGATTTTGGCTAAACAAGAGTTTGGGTAATTCATGATGTTTTGGTTATGTTATTGGTGGTTTATGATGATTGGAAATCATTTGACATAAGTTTGATCCTGAAATTAGAAGTTGGTAATTGTTGGGATTTATTTTGAATTTTCTGCCAAAACAAGACATGGAGAATAAGTGGGAATTTGTTAATTTTGATATTACCATTGTGTTCTACACAAAAAATTATGTGGGAATAGCCTTGGGTTGTGAATTTTGGGTCATTGCAACTCAAAATGTAAATTTGGGTTTTCAGCTTGAACAGAATTCCGGCGAGGTACCTTGTTGGTAAGGTGTTTTTGGATAAGCAAATGATCTCTGAAAATTCTGAAACTTTCCAGTATTAAATTTCACATGCCAAGATTCAAAATGGACATATATTTCATGTCATTTCGATTTTTGATCTAGGAGTTATGAATTTTTGAATTTAGGTAATGAAAACTGGAATGAATTCTGACAGTGTGCAACATATGAAAATTCTAGGAATGCTGTATATCCATTTGGCTGTGGGTGATATTTTTCCTTAAAACTAGACTAAATAAGGGTCGCATAACCTCTAGAATCACCCCATTTTGATTTTTATAGAGTTAGTTATGATTTTTCAAAGTTGCTGAAAATTCTGGCAGATTTGGTCCCTTATGCGAAAATTGAAGATGTAATGGCGTAATGTAGTATTGTTAAACTTTGAGGTTAGAAATTGGTCTTTTTGGTTAATTGACCACTTTAACTCCTTAGTTGATTTGATTAAATGTCCCTAATGATAACCAACTTGAGTGTTTAAATTAAAATTAAAGAATTGGATTAAGTAATAACCTGTTGCCCGTAATTCTAATTATAGGATTTGACATTTACCCTGCACGTGATAAACCAGTGCCAGTGCACGAGTCGAAAGAACAAGGTAATGACTCTTTCTCTTATTATGTGTATGATGCCTTACATGTATGTCATTTCATTGAATATGCCGTGATGTAACATTGACGTTGTGAAATGCCGTTGTTGTGCTGTTGTGAAATATGCCGTTGTGAATGCAGCAAAAGCTGTCACAAAAATGCCGTTGTGTTGTTGTTGTTGTTGTGATTCGCTTATATGCTTTGTGATTGTACATGTTATAAGTGAATTGTTATTACTGGGATTCTTTTGAATCTCATTCTTTCCAATAATTAACCTACAGCAAGGGCAAGGCGTTCAAAGGAAAAACAAGTGACGAAGGGCGGTTAGAGCTCCTAGCTAGGAGTTTTAATTTTGGTAGTTGGTTGTCATATTTTATTGGGGATTAGTTACACATGTTGTATATATTGAATAGTGTTGTGTAATCCCCTGTATGGGAAACTAAGCGTTGTAAACCATTTATTAAGTAACGAAATCTGAGCGTTGTCGGAAATTTTTGGTTGCACTCTGATATGTATGAATGGAACCGAACTGGACAGACCAATTATATTCGAGATGTGAACGTGAGACCGCACTAAACAAGTTTTGAAAAAGTTTTAAATTAACCACAGGTTTCTATTTCAACTTAATGACGCATTCTCGAATTATAAATTTGACTATTAAGGTAGGAGGTTACATTAAATGAGGTACAGGATAAGGTGAGGCAACAGGGAAGGGCATGGTGGGCAATGGAAGCGAATAAAGGTGCAAATTGGTTAAGAGTTCTTTGAAATTCTCTACACTTGTTGATACCATCACTCTGAAGAAGTTGATTAGGAAAGGAATTCCCCCAAGTCTACGGCCTAAGGTCTGGTTTTCGTTGTCTGGGGCTGCCAAGAAAAAGTCCACCGTGCCGGAGAATTATTACGATGATTTGACCAAAGCAGTTGAGGGGAAGGTCACCGCCGCCACCAGACAGATCGATCATGTGAGTGTCTCTGCACTGCCTGTATTGATTGATTCTTACTATGATATCTATGATAATATATCGAGCATTGAAACTTTAAAAACATGCGATGGTTTTACAAAATGGACTACCATCAAAGTTATCAAATGTGACTGCATACATCCTTATAGGTTATTGATCTGATTATTTGAGAACGATATGCACTTGTATCCATACGTCTGTGATAGGTGAATTTCTTCTGCTTCTTTGAATCATTGTTCATGCCTACTTACGGGACCTGCCACGAACCTTCCCTGGTCACCCATGGTTGGACACTACAGAATGACATGCTGCTCTTAGGCGTGTTCTTGTTGGCTATTCCTTTCGTGATTCTGATGTTGGGTATTGTCAGGTTAGTTTGCTACTTTGCCTCACTGCTCTATGTTCTCTAAATATCTGGCTTTCTTTCAAGTCTTAAATATGAAACCCAAAAAAAAAGAAAAGGCTTTGATAGTTTGTTCTGATTTTGAACGGGTAATAAAGATAGAAATAATGCTTGTTTTGCTTTGATCACAGATAGTGCATACATACATGAAAGCATTGTCTCTTAGTTATTAACTCATAATACTATTGCAGGGGCTAAATTACGTTGCAGCATTATTGTTGCTTGTCATGAAAACAGAGGAGGATGCATTTTGGATGCTGGAAGTGCTATTGGAAAATGTCTTAGTTCATGATTGCTACACAAACAACTTATCAGGATGCCATGTTGAACAAAGAGTGTGTAAAGATTTACTTGCTAAAAAGTGCCCGAGGTAATTTCAATTTGATGAGTTAACACTGTAATTCGTTTGCTTCTTCGGCATCTTCTAAAAACTGGTGAGAGTAAAATGCAAGATAGCGGCTTATTTGGAAACTTTGGAGTTTGATATTTCCCTAGTTGCCACTGAGTGGTTCCTTTGCCCCTTCTCAAAGAGTTTACCTTCAGAGGTTAGAATGTTGCTTCAATTAATTATCAGGAAACACTTATCTTGGTCATTAATAAATTACTGGACTTTCATTTTGGTCCCCTATCTCAATCATTGAATTGTTTTCAATGCCATCCTTTCATCCAAAAAAAACAACAACTAAAATGCAATTGCCTAATATGCGCTGTGAAAGAAGGTTATGTTTAATGTTCTATGAGGGGGCGAAGGTTATGTTTAATGTGGCTTTGGCAATCTTTAAGGTTTTAACACTATCTCGCCTCTATGTTCTTTGCATCGTGTTAGTTATCTCTATCTGGAACACAAATATAGCCAAATATGCGCTGTGAAAGAAGGGGTGTTTTACATTCGACATAATGTCCAATTGTAGATGAAGGAAGGCGAGTTGCTTCTTACACATCATGTTGGTGAGGTAATTGATATTCTGCAGAGGACAACCCATCATATGACTTGTTTTGTATATCAACACAAATTCACATTTTAACTTTCTTTTCCCATCGATCCATTCATAGCTTTAAACATTTTCAGCATATATAACAAATAAAGCATATCAATATGTACAGGAATTTAAGATTATCACAGCATTCTCATAACCCTTCTAAATTTAAAATTTCGAGCAAAGTATGAACTATACATAATTTTGGAGCTGGGCAACATGATCTATTGCATCAAATGAAAAATGTTTTCGAGCGAATGACAAAAATTATTGTGCATACAAAAAAAGGATAAATTTCTGCTCAAGATTATAAATAATATCATTTAAAATATCATATTATTGTAACTGCTATAGACACAAAAAGTCGATGTCTTTCCATTTTCTTGAAGTGAATAATAGATAATCATTGAATTTTGAAGTTATGAATTTGCTGAAGTTTGTTTTGAAAACAGAAATGCTGGTATATATAACAACAAATTAAAACTACCGAGTAACTATACAAAATTTAGATCCCTATGATTTGTTCATAAGCACAAGAATGAATCAGCAATTAATGCCTGGAAGTAGGAACAAAGATTTTTTTTTTTTTCATTTTTGGCCTAAATGATAAGTTGGTATTCTATTCAAGTATTTTTTGTTTTAGAAGCACGTTACAGTTTTGATTATTTGATGATCCAAAAAATGCATGAAGCTTCTTAGATTCCTCTAATATTATTTTTTTATTCTTAAAACAGAAATATTTTGAGAGCATTCTATGGACAAATTTTAGGTTGGTGAATGGTAATAGAGAATCTGTTTGAAAGGGATTCAGTATGTTCATTTTTTTAAAGAAACATTTGTTTTTAAAAAAACAACATGCATAATGAATAGAGTGAATTTTGTAATGATGAATTCATATAATTTTGTAATGCAATATATATTATATATTTGATGTAAAGAAGGAAATAGTGGGAGGGATGATAAAAAGGGAAATATCTGTGGCATCAGTGGAAGTGATGAGTATGGCATCCAGTGCTGCCCCTTTCCCCTTCACCTCCCGTATTAAAATATATTAATTTGTCCCCTCCAATAAAGAAAAATTATAGGCTTTGTAATTTTTATCAGAGTCTCACTGCTTGAGTGCTTGCCAGTTTGGTGTCAACTTAACATTTATAGTTTATTTTCATTCACATATACTAAACAATTGAGAAAGAGATGTACATCACCAAAATCAATTTTAAAATTGAAAAACGAACTATAATAATAACATACAAAATAGCCATGATGTTAGGTTGATAATGAGTATTGACATATACAGAGGTATTTAGTAAATTAATTGTGTTTAAAATTTGTCATTATTCCAAGTCAAAATTTGGGCATTCATTTATTTTGACCGGCCAAAGGTAATTTGTGATATCCAACTTCAACCCTACGCAGAAGTCAGTGAGGCTAGCCAAATTTTCAAGTTTTATGGTTTTTAGATTTGGAACCAAAATTTGTTGAGTAGCAACAATGCCTCATTCATTTTTATGGGGAACTAGTTCCTCTGGTTGCTCTGTCTCTTATACTTCCATGTGTCTAGGTTTAGTTGTGGAAGCATTCCAAAACTGTTGCTATGCTTAAAAGGTAACCACTAATGTTCTAGTTTTGAGGCAAAGAGTTACATTAAAAAAGAGAAATGTGGGAATATTAATAAAAATTATGTGCGCAGTTTGAAGGGAGTTGTGTTGAATTTTTGTCAAAACTATGTCAATTAATTTTGGGCATGAATTGTAGACTATCACGAACAATTGGACCAACGACGAGACCACGAGCAATCTGCAAGAATTGAAACGGATGATCAGAGTCACGTCCGAGGGCACTATCCTATAGAGTTATTTTGTGACCACCGGCAGAGAGGAAGCGGCACTCCCCAGGATTAAACACACCCCTTTTGATTATATCAGGGCAACATAACTGATGGAAGATAATGGTAACGACAGCCAAAAAATATCATGTAGAGAAGAAAAGATTAGAACGCAAGGTACTGAGCACTTTGTCTGTGTCCCTTTTATAGCCACGTTTCACGAAGAGTCATCGGTCATAATACAACCTGGACAATACACCCCTTGAGACTGAATAGCCACCACTAGATAGACAAGTTTGCGCGTTGACAATGGACAGGGCGTTTGTTGGCAACTTTCAGCCACAAAGGGTCACGAATTTTAAACCCCAAAATATAGCGACTTTTCGGCAAGCCCAAATATATTATTATTTTTATTATCTAAAAATAATATTTCCGGTGAGCAAAAATATTTTACAAAAAGTACCAGTATCACGTATTTATTCATGCGCGGGGGGGTGATTTGACTGTGTCTTTACGCCTTGGGGTCAAATGCAAAATATTTTTAATCCAAGAATTGCAGTATAATACACACTCGGGTCGTCTCACTTGAGGAGCATTTATTGAGCTACCTAAATAAACTAATTATCATGCAAATGCAATTAAAATAAGGGGAAAATGATTTTTGGATTTTTGAAATTAATAATTAAAAGAAAATACAATTGTTAATTAAAAGCTAATATAATATTTTTGGTATTTTTCTTATAAAAATGGAGAATGAGTAAAAGTGAATGGAATTGTATGAAGTGGAAAATATCAATAAAGAATGCTCTTGGTAATGAAGAAATGACAATCCTTGCTCAAAAAGATTATGGGAATTAATTCTCTCTAAGTCTTGAAAATAAAACCCCAAACGATCGCTCGGGTTTAGTGTTCTTAATTAATAGTTACTCCTGCGAACGCAGCTAGTAACTATCTCTTAAGGCACTATTAGGAACCACTTAGAGTGCAATTAAAATGGATAATTATAACTTGTTTCCTCTTAATATGAATGCGATAACACGACACTCAATTGATCCAATTCAATTATACAATCTAACAATAACACGTAGAAAGCACAATTTTATTGAATCAATAAGGAAATATATATATATAAATTCAACAAGCCACAAAAATTCAATCCAATCACAAATATCAAAACAACAGAAATGATTAACATCAATCTCAGTTCCAGAATCATATACAATAATTCCTAAAACAAAGCAATTTAAATATATAATTCTAAACTAATGGAATGATAGAAAACTCCTCTTTATAGTCCACGAAGCTCAAGCAACTCTCTTCATCACCAAGAATTTGAAATCCTTAGCCTCTCATTACTTTAAAATAGCAACAGAAAATTCAGAAACATGGCAACCACGTGGTATTTCATTAGTGGTGAAATGCAGAGGAAAAAAAACAGAGGAATGACGGTGGTTCAGCAGTGAATGAGAAATGGTGGGCGAAAGAGAAGGTTGACCGTGATTTCTGGTGACGGCAGTGTAGGAAGAAAGAGACGATGATGGTGGTCAGAACCGGAGAGAAGAGAGTGAAGGTCGCCGGAAACTGGGAAGTTGTCGCCGGAATTTTCAAACTCTTCACCGGAAGTTGCAGGACGGAGATGAAGGTGACGGTGGTAAGGATGTTGTAGTAGTCTCTCCTCTTCCTTTTACTCTGGACTCTCTCTCGCTTAGCTCTGCACTGTGTGTTCTTCGGCGACAGGCAGAGAAGGACACCGGAGGTAGTGCGCTGGTGGTGAGGTGAGAGACGGTGGTTTCGTCTCTCTCTCTTCCTCAAGCTCTCCGACTCGCAGCTCACAACTCTCCCAGCTCCCTCCGTCGCGGCGCCTCCTCTGTTCAACTTCAGCTTCAAGCCACAGCCCTCTCTGGAATTGACGGCAGCGATGGTGGTTATGTGGTAGGGAGGAGGAGATGCCGGTGGTGACAATGGTGGCCTTCTCCTCCTCTCCCAGTCATCCAATCTCAAGTTCTCCCCCCTCCGCTTGCGGCGCTCTCACTCTCAAATAAAACGTTCAGCTCTTGTTTTCGGGTCACTCTGCTTCAACCTCGGGTCCTGTTCAGCTGCCCCATTTTCCTCCAGCTCCGAGCGACCAATCAGTAACCTAATTCCCTGGTCAAAACGCAAGTTTTGACCAGGGACTTAATGAACATTTTAAAACTTTTGATTGGGGACTCCAGTGAACATTTTGGAAATGTTTTAGGGCTAAACCAAATTTCTCAAACTTTTGGGTATTTATCTGTAATTTTTCCTAGTCCCTTTCTCTCACTCACTTGTAATTTCCAGCAATTTTAGGGACTTTTCTATAATTGTTCCCAGATCTGGAAATATTTATTCTGACCCTCCAAAATCTCAAACTTTCTTCCAAAACACCTACAATGCAAAATTAAGCACAATGTAGCATCAAAAATTCAAGAGATCATTTGTATGAATAATTAAACAATTATGACTATTTTGCCCCTATTTACAATTTATTCAATACAAATGCCCCTAATTAAAATTAGTGCTTAATTATGCAATAATGTCCAGGAAAATGCATTAAAATCCCAAATGTCCAGGAAAAATTCATATAAAAATATGGTTTAATAAGGGGGATTCGCCGAATTTCAATGACGTTTTCTTTTCGGTGGCCCGTTGTTGTGCGCACAAGTCCACTACTCCTCTAAGCCTCTTTACAAGCCCAAGATAACATAGTAATACATATAGGCCAGTGCTCTCTTATTCTCAAGTAATGTGAAACTAGCTTCTTTAACACATCCATTCAAATACTCATATTTTACAACATGAATCTATTTTGAGTTTTCGAAGGTATGGGCAATTAACTTGAACTTTTACTGAAGTAAGTAAGAGGAGGCATTTTTGCAAGTTTTATGGTTTCTATATCTGCAAGTACAATTTCTAGAGTATCAACAACGCCCCCTTCACTTTGATGTGGAAAAGAAAGAAAGAATTAAAGTTGCTTCTATTGATGAGTAGCCTCTAATACTTGTATGCATCTTAATTTCGGAACCACAATTTCTTTTTTATTGTTAGATATATAGAGTATAACAAATCAAGGTTTTAGGATTTTTTCTTGTTACGTGTGTAAATGGTCTATTAAATAGTATAAGTGTACACTGTGGTAATCAAGAAATACAGAAGTGAGTAGAGTATCGTTCCCACGAGGATTGATCACTAAGTACCAAAATGAGTAATTTTAACTCTATTTAGTTGATCGATTAGTTGGTGATTGAGATTACAAAATTAAAAATGATTAAATATAAATGCAAATGATATGAAAGCAACTATGAGAAAAAGCGTATGGGTCATATTTCACTTAGCAAATTTTGGATTGAATCACCTATCCATTTTAGTCCAATTTATTCTACATAATTAATAGTTGAGTTTTCGTAATTTAATTACTAGCCTCTTCTAAGGTCACACAATTATATAATTAATTGCTAATCCAATATATTCCTATATGAATTTAAGCAATTAATCATGCATTAAGATTTGTGAAACTCATTAAGACTACACAACTCACATGAATATATTCCTATTTTATACGCAAGTCATGGTTTTAATTATATGATCTACACACATGCATATTGAAATCATTTAAAAGGTGGCCAATCAATCAAAAGCATTAAGAACAATAATTAAAACTCAATAATGAAGGAAAAATTAAAACTATATTTAATAAGTTAAGATTCAATCCGTCATTAATAAGCTACATCATCATCTTAGGAAGATAGAAATTTAACACATGATGAAATTAAAAACAAAATCAAAATAAATTAACATTGCATAAAACTTAATTATTAAATTCTAAAATATAAATATACAACAACTAGATGCATGAAAATGGAGAAAATCTAGCCATCCCTTTAGGAGGTAAAACCTTCCATATAGGTGGCAGCATATATTATCCATAAAGGAGGACTACCTAAACCTTCCATGTAGGAGGAATGCAGAAATTAAATACAATGCATGAAACTACTCTAAGATGGTGTATGTGGAGAAAAAAGGAAAATAATGGATATGAAATAGTTGTTTCAAATGTGAAGGAGAGGTTGACTATATATAGAGAAGAATGAAGTATGGTACATAAAGTGGTAGATAAAATGTGGTAGATGAAAAGGAAGATGAAGTGGTAGATAGAATGTGGTAGATGAAGTAGTGCATGAAAAGCAAGATGAAATGGTAGATAGAATGTGGTAAATGATTCCTACTCTCAACTTTCAAGCAAACTTTGAAACCCTTGGAGATAGAACTGGATTTTGGTCTCAACATAAAAGTTGTAAAGCTCTTTCTTAGCTTTTTATTCATATATAGAACGTCTCAATCCGACATCTAGAGCTCTAGATATTGCTTGAAAACTGAAAAATGGTCTAATTTAATATTTTTCAAAAAATTCTATTTCATGCTAAAATCATTATTTATTTATTAATTACATCCAAATTTATTAAATTTAGCTCAAATATCATCCAAAAAAGCATCATATAAGGAAAAATAAATATGCAAATATTTTACTTATCAAATTTCCCCACACTTAGCTCTTGGACGTTCTCGGACAAGGAGTGACTAATTAGTGCTAACAAAATTAGAAGTGTCCAGTCATAAACAAGAATACAATTAAAAAATAAAGAGATCTTAGTATTCATGAATCAATAAAAATATAAACCGGTAATTTTATTTGAAAATGAATAAACTGAGTTTGTAATTGTAACTCATTCTCCCAATCTTTCAAGTGTTTAAGGGTAAGTATTTTACTCGAATTCAACCGAAAAAATTGCACTACCATAGGCTTGCTAAAAATCTCAATCTCCACTACCTAATTCACATGCATAATTCAAATCAAAAGGACTTATTAAGGGTTATAATGAAATTAAGGTAAAAAGAATGTAAAACATGATATAAAGAGCTAAAGGAATAGAAAAATTGAAAAATGGAATATTTATGAATAAATTTATTTCATCACAACATCCCACAATACTTAATAATTTTTTTTTTGTTTTTTTTATTTCTTTGTTTTTTTTACCACTCATTCCTTAACTTAAATCAGACATTGTCCCCAATGTTTTCTAGGGCATGGATTTTTTTTTTTTGCAATATTCTACAACTCTAAAGTTGATGATATATACACCCTCACACTTGTCAAAAGCCCATTCCACAAAAATTTCAAATGCTCTGCTAATCTTTCGAATTAGGTAAAAACACTTGATATATCATTAAAATATATGTTAATGGGTTGAGAACAAAGAAACAGTCAATTAGATTCAAAGGGGTTTATCAATGATATAATTGCAAGGTTGGCTGTTTGGCTCTGGCTAAAAAAAAAATGAATGCCTCTATCATTTTGAATGTGCATGTGAGATGTAATTTCAACCAGATTTAAAGTAAGTTTTAGAGTGACAACTTAATAAGTGAATATCACACACAAGAGAAATAATTATTATAAGCTCGGAAGCTCACGGTTAGGGGTTTTCAAACTCAGTTCATTCAATCTCAAAATTCATCACCAATTACAACAATCAGTTGTTCATTCATGCTATGAAATCTCTAAATTCAATTGATCCATACTTAAAACTTATATACTTCATAAGATCATTACAAAGCACTCAAACAGGATTTTATTTTTGAAATTTTTTTTAAGAAGGAACAAAAACATGCAACTAATAAAATATGTCTTAGGAGTTAAGAATAACTCATTACTCTACCATTTTTCCCCACACCCCGTGCATCTAATGGTTTTTAACTAACTAACTAACTATTTTTTTTTGAAATATAAACACACAATAAAGTAAAACCAAAAGATTAAGGAAAGTTACAACCGAAGAGTAGTATTTGGATCCTGCTTCAGACTGCTATCTGAAGATTGCCCACCTATTTGCTTGACTAATAGATCTGGTTTAGGTTCATAGGTTTGCAGTTGATCGAGCAGCTGGTGCAGAAATTATGAAATGTAGAGTCGCTCGGGGTATAAATCCTCTTTCTATAGCATGATCAAAAAAAGACAACAGGTTATCATAAGAACTATTAACATTTGACAATCCTAATGGGTTTTTGTGATAGTTTAACTTAGCCCAATATACAATGCTAGAAATCCCATCCAACGTCTGCAAACCACCGGGTAGAGCAATAAAAGCTTGAGGATGGTAGAACATTTGTCCCATTCTTTCAAGCAAGCTTGAAACATGCAACTCTTATCCTAAGGAAAATATGTGATCTTCTAACTCCTTCATCTTTACACTTAAACACTTGCTTCCATTCATGAATGCAAAAATGACCACACTTCCCCTTAGGCCCTGGATGCCCCCTCATATACAAAATTAATCTTTCTGGCAGCTAATGCAATTACAAGTTCGTTTGCTGCTATGACAAACTCTCCATTCTTGCCCGAATAAGTTTCACCAAAAATACAAATAGATGTAAATCTATATTTTTATGTGATACCCTTTTTCTCTTTCTTTCTCTCAGACCATTTGTGTTTGCAAGTAGAAGAGTGCATATTTACAAGTGAAAGAGTACATATATATAACACTAAAACAGTGACAACAAAATCATACAAATCACATGTTTTTCAAAAAATTTTGAAAAACTTCTGACACAAATGACCAGCGTAATTTGCATGAAGAAAAAGGGGAAAGAAAGTTAAAAGCTACTAAGAAGATAAGACATATTAGACAAAAGTTGCTGAAAAGATAAGATAGATTAGACAAAAACTATGGAAAAGAGAAGACGATTAGACAAAAGCATGATTATGTACAGTAGTTGTGGTTTTGGCTCACATCTTCCTCTAGTTTTACATCCAGTAACGGCTTAAACGATTTCTATGAATCAAGGATTTACTTCCCATCCAGTTTTCTTATAAACTGACAAACAAGGTCTTTTAACGTCAGATTCCCAAGACAATAGCAATCTTTTTCTCTGTTGAATATGTCCGCTAAATCAAGAATAATACGATGAACATCACCACTCGAATGCGTTTCAAGAGTTTGAATGATATCATCTAATAACTCCTTACTCAGTCCATCCTTTATAAATTTAATTTTATCTTCTCGATTTATAGAAACCATACCTTTACTCCTACGGCGCTGATCACAATTCCACCTTGCACATTTATGACATACATTCATTCTTTTAGCTCTTCTCTTTTTGGAGTAAGAGCTTTTTCCCATTCCTGGTAAAGGTTTAACAAATGATTTATGAATCTCACTTGCTAAATGTACCTTAACTTCAATGATCCAGCGTATGTCCATAGGAAGGCCTAAACGCTTGAATATCTTCATCCTTCCAAGTTGATTGTTATAGATCTTCCTGAGCACATCTTTAGGAAGAGTGGGGAACCTATTCTTAAGCTTTACAAGAGATTCCTCCATGATAACTTAAAATGAAACTGATGAAAACTAAAATTCTCAACCCAGTGCAGTGTGTTTCTATAAGTAAGAGAGAAAAATGAGAGTAGGAAAGAAGTTTTGGACTGTCTCCCAAATAGCCGCCCTTTTTTAACGTCTTTGGCTAGATAAAAACCAAACCACTTAACTCTTTTTTTTTTAATTTTTTAATTTTTTTAAAAATTTACGAGAAGGAGAACTTACCTGTTAGTCTCTCATATGTGATAACAGTTTTCAAAGTGTTGATTGCACTGTCATTGTACTCTTTGAATGTTCTTGATTGTAACCATCAAAATGAAATACATCATCATCAGGGGCTACCAGAAGTCCTGCAAAATCACAACAAAACATCCAACCAAACCTTGGGTTGCCTCCCAAGCAACGCTAAATTTATAGTCTTTAGCCAGACTTCCCAAATACAAACTACTAATCAAAGGTATCAAACACCATAATTACCTTGTCTTTATTTCTTTTCAAGCAAAAATGGTTCAAACATAAGAAATGTTCATTCAAGGTAATTAATTGTACTTCTTCAATCATAGACAATTTTAGAGTACAATTATTTACTAAATTCAAATAAAGCACAACATGCATATATGTGCAAACAGATTTATGAGCTTTGAAAATTTTAGAGCATCCTACAAAATCCACTTGACTCTCATCAGTAAGAGTTAATATTTCAATAGGAGAGACATGAACAACAACTTTTGGAACATCCACATTAACCTTAACATCAAAATGACAGGAATTAGGTTCCATAACCGGAACCTCTTCTAGACTACACCTACTATCCTCTTCAAAAGTGATTTCAAGTTTCTTATCACATTCCACAATAGTTAAGGTTTCATTCAATTCCACATCCTCAACTTCCTCACAATAATCATCATCAACACAAGAAATTGTCATCATGCTCAAAGAATGATCTTGTCTCATAGTCTCAAGTGACAAAATAATTTGACTCACACATATATATATTCCAATATTTTGGGCACTTGACTTAACTTTAGTGACAATTTCCTTTTACTCTTTAATAAATCTATCTGTTGATTCCATAAACTTCTCACATAATATGTTTGAAGTGGTAGATAGAATGTGGTAGATGAAGTAGTAGATGAAAAGGAAGATGAAGTAGTAGATGAAAAGGAAGATGAAGTGGTAGATGGAATGTGGTAGATGAAATGGTAGATGATTCCCCCTCTCAAATTCCAAGCTAAATTTGAAACCCTTGGAGATAGAACTGGATTTGGGTCTCAACATAAAACTTATAGAACTCTTTCTTAGCTTTTTATCCATATAAACAACGTTCCAATCCGACATCTAGAACTCCAGATATTGCCTGAAAACTGAAAGAGGGTCTAATTTAGTATTTTTTAAGAAATTCTATTTTATGCCAAAATCATTATTTATTTATTAATTATACTCAAATTTATTAAATTAAGCTCAAATATCATTCACAAAATCATCATATAAATAAAAATAAATATAAAAATATTTTACTTATTACTTCTCTACAAAATTCAATTTCCTCTCCTCATTTTTCTCCATTCCACCTTAAAATAAAACTGTTTGAGGCAGGAATTATTTCCCCACATGTCAATTGCATCATCAATTTTTTTTTTAAAAAAAAATTCTTTCGGTTCTACTTAGAGCTTCTTGAACACGTTTCTACATTATGTCTTGTACTTGAAACTTCCCACTTAAAGAAGTTTACATGCTACTAGACTACAAGACTATATTCTAAATCCTGTTGTTCATTTTGGATAACTAGTTGTAAATATCATATAACTAAGAAGTGAAAAAAAGTTAAGCATACAAAACGAAAAGGGTACAATAAAAACCAAATTAGCAGTAGCCAAAGAAGATCATTATTAATTGCAAACAATTCTACATTTGATTGTAACAAAATTTAGGTATGTAGCTTGAATTTGGAGATGCAGAGAAAGGATGATTGATAACAGAGAAATGAAGCAAAGGCTTAATGTATAAGAATACGCCTTTTCCTTTATGTAGAGACTGAAATGAAAGATGAATCAGTTGGTAACAAGTTGGAAATTAAATAATTGACTCAAGATTCATGCAGTAGTTGAAAACCTGACCATGCCAGAATTTAATTTAAGAAAGAGGAACAACATTCCAAACCAAAAAAAAAAAAAAAAGGAACAGCATTATTAAAAGATACTCTGTTTTATGGTGGTAATCAAAAGACATCATCTTTTTCATTTTTCTTAATGGACACATGGGCAGTCCCAATTATGTAATTTCCATTGTACTTCCTTTCCTTATAATTACCAAATACACTTCAAAGATCTCAATACTTGAAGAATTTGAAATCACAAAGTTTTACTATGCAATCACAAATCTCTAACTAATAATAACATGCATCTGACATACGTATGATAATGCTTTCCCCTGCTTTCATCTCTGCTTTTTTCCTTTGTTGATCTCCATTACATGACTCATTCTGTATATCAACACAAATTCACATTTTAACTTTCTTTTCCCATCCATTCATAACTTTAAACATTTTGAGCATATATAACAAATAAAGCATATCAATATGTACAGGAATTTAAGATTATTACAGCATTCTCATAACCCTTCTAAATTTAAAATTTCGATCAATGTATGAACTATACATAATTTTGGAGCTGGGCAACATGACCAATATAGCATCAAATGAAAAATGTTTTTGAGCGAATAACATAAATTTTTGTGCATACAAAAAATGGATAAATTTCTGTTCAAGATTATAAATGACATCATTTAAAATATCATATTATTGTACCTGCTATGGACACAAAAATATAATTTTTTTATTTTTTTGACCTAAATGATAAGTTTGTATCTTGTTCAAGTATTTTTGTTTTAGAAGCGCGTTGCAGTTTTGATTATTTGATGATCCAAAAAATGCATTAAGCTTCTTAGATTCCTCTAATATTTTAGGTGGATAAATGGTAATAGAGACTCTATTTGAAAGGGGTTCAATATGTTCATTTTTTTAAAGGAACATGTGTGTTGTAAAAAAGAACATGCATAATGAATAGGGTGAATTTTGTAATGATGCATTCATATAATTTTGTAATGCAATATTGTATATTAGATGTAAAGAAGGAAATAGTGGGAGCATAATAAAAAGGGAAATCCTGTGGCTTCCGTGGAAGTGATGACCTCCACAAGGGAGCAGGAAAAATTTGGGCATTCATTTATTTGTTGCTCATGAAGGTATGGAGCATTTAATTTGAGTCCCTTGCAGAAGTGAGTGAGTGCTGGCAATTTTAAAAGTTTCAATGTGTTTAGATTTGGAAGCTCAACTTGTTGCATATCAGCAATTCCTTCATCACTTGTATTATGTGAAAAAAGTTTCTCCATTTGTGCATATTCATCGATGATCAGGGCATTCGCAAACTCCCCACTTAATTAACCACCAAATACACTTTAAAGGTCTCAATATATGCTTAAGAATTTGAAATCACAAAGTTTTACAATCTTCCAACCACAAATCTCTTAACTAATGACATGCATCTTCTATACGTGTAATTAATAGTGCTTTCCGCTACCTTCTCTTCCATCTGCTATTTTCCTTTGTTGCTCTCCATCATCTGACTCATCTGCATGTATATGGACACAAATTCACACTTCAACTTAACATCTTTTCCCCATTTAAAACTTTTCAGCATGACAAATAAAGCATAACAGCACAATTATGTTAGGAATTTAACATTACAGCATGCTCAGAACCTTTTCAGATTTATGATTTCAATCTATCTATGACGCATACATAATTTTGGAGGGCAACCAAATATACAACATCAAAAGAATTTTTTTTTGAGAATAAAACAAATTTTTTTTGTACACCAAAAAAATTAGTTTCACATATCTATGATTTGATCATAAGCTCAAGAATGAGTCAACAAGCTAGTAATTCAAGGAAGCAGGAGCAAATTTTTTTTTTCACTTTTGCCTATCAAAATAGGGAATAATTTATATGATGCAATGTTTTGATTTGTCAATAAAAAAAATTACTCATGAACTTTCCTCAAAAGTGCATCCAACACCATAAACTTTTTTTAGGTGCAAAAATACCCATGAACTTCTCAAAATGGGGCAAAAATGTCAAACCGTTAATTAGTACAAACTTCCGTTTTGTGGGACCCACAATTTTATTTTTTAAGGTGCAAAAATACCCATGAACTTTTCTAAAAAGTGCACCCAACACCATACAATTTTTTCTGGGTGCAAAAATGCCCATGAACTTTTCAAAAGTTTATGGTGTTGGGTGCACTTTTTAGAAAAGTTCATGGGTATTTTTGCACCTCAAAAAATAAAATTGTGGGTCTCACAAAACGGACTTTTGTATTAATTAACGGTTTGACATTTTTGCCCCATTTTGAGAAGTTCATGGGTATTTTTGCACCTAAAAAAAGTTTATGGTGTTGGATGCACTTTTGAAAAAAGTTCATGGGTATTTTTGCACCTTAACCCAAAAATTTAATAGCTGAAAATTGTTGCCTATTATATACTTTAGGGAACAATTGTCATTTGTTACTAAATATTTACTGCATTTTGATTCTAGTATAACGACGACTAATTAGAACTAAGAAGTAACTCTACGATGTTTAGTTAGATCTCTATGATTTGATCATAAGTCAAAGAACAAATCAACATGTAATACCACGAAGTAGGAACAAAATTTTTTTCCCCCTTTCTGGCCTTAAATACTAGCAGCATAGATTAGCAAATTTTTTATTTACGATGATAATTAAGTTGGTGCTTCGTTCAAGTTTTCTTTTTTTTTAAAAAAAACAGATTGTTACTTTTTTTTTTTTTGATGATCTGAAAAACTTGTCAAGTTTCTTAGATTTCACTAACATTACTTTTGTATTCTTAAAACAGAAATATTTGATTACGATTTTGAAGTTTGTAATAGGCACTGCTGGAAAGGAGCTTTGTACGTTGACATTTTTTTTGAAAAAAAAAATGATTTATAAAAAAAAATGTATATATCAAATAGAGCAAACTTCATAATATTTGATCCATTTGTGTAATTTTTTAACAGATTGCTATACGCAAATAAGGAAATAATGGGAGCAATATGATAAATAGTTAAATATATACCTGTGCTTTCCGCTTCTTCCATATACCGTTTTCCTTCATTGCCCATCATCATCATCATCATCATCATCATCTTCGTCTTCTTCTTCTTCTCCATCCAAAGATCTAAACATTTTCAGCCTATAACAAATTAAGCATATCAGCAAGGTTATATGTCAGAAATTTAAGATTAAAGCCTGCTCAGAACCTTTTCAGATTTTGGATTACAATCGATATATGAAGTATACATGATTTTGGAGGGCCACAAAATATACAACATCAAAAGAAATTTTTTTCGTATACCAAAAAAATTAATTTTAGATATCTAAGATTTGATCATAAGCTCAAGAATGAGTCAACAAGTAATAAAAGGAAGCAGGAACAATTTTTTTTTTTTTACCACAACACTACAAGCATAGAGATTAGCAATAAGTAAAAATTTTAGGTTTGTAACAGATATGACTCTGCTGGAAAGGAGCTTCACATTTTTTGACAATCTTTTTTATAAAAAAACATAACATGCATGATGAACAGCGTAAATGCGGTAATATTTGTATTTTTTTGTATTGCATTGCTATTATGTCAATAAGGGAATAGTGGGATCATGAATGATAAATAGATAAATACCTGCGGTTTGGGAGGAAGTGGGTTGATGGAAGGAGAAGTCAAAATTTGGGCATTCATTTATTTGAACATTATAAAGGTATGGAGCATTTAAGTTGTTGAGTCCCTTGCAGAAGTGAGTAAGTGCTGATAATTTTGAAAGTTTCAAAGTGTTTAGATCTGGAAGCTCAATTTGTTGCACATTGGTAGTTTCTTGATCACTTGTACTATATGAAAAGAGCTCCTCCATTTGTGCAGCCTCTGATACCTCTATTCCGCGTAGTTGTGGAAGAAGCATTTCAACTGGTGTAGCTGTCCTGAAAAGGCATTTCAACTTGGGGCACCCCTTCACTGTTATGTAATACAAGTATGGAAAAGGCAAGAGATAATGCATATTAGAGCTGGATACTTCTTCTGATGACTCTTGCATGATTTCCTCTACTTGCTCACATTCTGCTATATTCAAGGACATCAAATGTGGGAGGCTTCCCCAAATAGACATGGACAATATACATTTCACTTTTCCACATCCTCGAACTGATAAACAATTAAGGTAGTGGAAGCTCAGATTTTGGAAGGAAGTGAAAGCCTTGCATACAAAACTTAGCTCACTTAGTTCTTGCAACTCTAATTCATTTAAAGTCAAGGATTCCGGATACAAATATGGAAGTTGATGAAGCAGTTGGTTGCCGTTGCTGTTGCCATCAATCTCTACAGCTTCCTATACATATAAAACACAAATAATATAATGAACTCAAAAAAAGAAAGAAAGGAAGAGCCTAAAGTTATGAAGACATTTAAATGATTTCCACTTTATTCATTGTCTTGTCCTGGTATTCAATACTATTAATAAAGTACAAGTGGTTCAAGGCTCTAGCTATGTGAAACAAACAAAACCAACATGATATATAAATGCAAATTACCTGTCGCTTTAATTGAATCAACATGCTCCCTGTTGGTCCCATAATTGAAGAAAATTTTGGGCATTTTGACATTTGGATATATGGAAGGTCCACTGAAGATAACTTGAAGCCTTTACAGATATCAACAAGACTTGGCAATTCATTTAGGCTTATACCTCTCAAGTATGGAAGCAGGATTTTGTTGACAGTGTCACTACTGCTGGCTTCACTAGTATGTCTGAAAAGCTCCTCTAACTCTTCACATTCTGATATCTCTATTAGGTATAAATGTGGAAACAATAGAGTGACAGAGGAGGTTGAAAAAAGAAACTTGAGCTTCTTGCAACGCTTCACCGTCAAATATTTCAATTTAGGTAAGGTGCTAGCCTGAAAGCCATCACCAAATACATATTCTAATTCATTACATCCACTCAATGTCAAGTGTTGAAGATGGACAGGGTTCAAAATATGTGAAGGAGCTGACAGAACACTCCCTAACCTCAATTCTGTCAGTTTTGAACCCAACAGCTGCGTATACACAGACAATAAGAAAAACAACAAGTCCGATAAGATTCAATTAATTACTTCCAATAATCTTTAAAAACATTTTGTGCTATAACAACCATTTTTATGTTTCCATTTGAAATTTTCAATTCAATAACATGTGGACAACTCTTTCATATTCTTCTAACAAAATTGATAGGTAGAAATTCTCATTTTACTTCACATAAAAATTTATTTTTGAATTAAAAAATCAATCAATCAGCTATTATGATTTCAAATAGTTTGGCAAAGCAACAAAAAAACAATTGAATAATCATGTTGTACATATCTGAAAAGCATTATTGAAAGTGTCTACTACGAGCAATGTAAAATGTTAAATCCTTTCATAGAAATTATCCTTTAACAAAATTTATATATTCAAATTCTTGTTTTTCAATAAAATTATAATTTTTCTCTAGAATGGAAACTTGATAATTCAACTATTATTTTTTTACACAGTTTCTTATAAAAAAAAATCAACAAAAAAGTAGAATAGTATTATATGTATTTAAGCCCTATAAAGATTTAAAAATCAGGGAAATGATCACATATTTTAGAACAGTCATATACATGTTACATACAGATACACACGTGATATTAGTTTTTAGGATTTTTTTTTTTGGTGAACTTGTTTTTAGGATTTTGAAACTCAAACTCGATTGCTGGTAAAAAAAGGGAAACTCGAATTCGATTAATGTAAAATGAAGTGAATTGGTTCATCTCAAGATCTAATTATTTTTTTAAATCAAAAGCAAAGTAATGAAAAAATAGAATGGTGATTAAATGTGACGAGAAAATAATGATTGAAGAGTCAATGTAAATATGGTTGAACCAGATCAACCTAATAATGATTAAAATAATATAATTCAATTAAAATATACAAAAATATTCAATTATAACCATGAAAAGAGTAACATTCAAATAATAAAAATGAATTAATCAACAAGTAAATGGAACATTTATGTATAAATCACACATAATCCAATAAAATAGAATTATTAAAGAACACATGACGGACAACTATTTTTAACTAAAAAATTATGACATTTAATTTTCAGGCTCACCAAAAGAAGACAAAATATAAAATCCAACTGGGTGAATCAGCACAAAACTTTTAATCAGATCAGCCAGGAGATTAGCACACTTCATTGCGTTTTCATACCATGACTAAACACATCAAGAGAGGACTTAAGGTTTGTTTGGACTAGCGGTAATAAAAATGATTTTTTTAAATCTAACTTTTACAAACTTAATATAGGATAAAAGTCAGATTGTGTAGTTTGATTTATATTTGGATTGACTTTTGTAAAAAAAATAGGTTTGACAAATTGAAATTTGTTTGGATAAGTAATGGAAAAGTAAGTTTAGATGTAAAATCACAGAAAAAGATATGAGTTTTATTAAATATATAAAATTTGATTAATTGACATATTATTGAGAAAAATTTATAAATACTAAGAAACAGTTAATTAAATATGTTTAATAGATAAAAATTTATATAAAATACAAATAATGAGAATTTTAATTTTTTTTAACTAAATAATATTTTAGTATTAAAAATAGAATTAAATTTTATCACCAACTTAAATTTTAATATTTTATGTCTCTTGATTTCATTAAAATTTAAAATTTTATTTTTGAGAAAAAACTAATTTTTATTAGAGAATATTATTTTTATTAAAATTATAATTAATAAACAATACAAATTAAATAATATAATTATTATGTTAATTTGGTGACTTATTTTTTTTATTCGTTTTATTTTATTATTGATGAATCAAAAAATATGATAAAGATATGGGTGAGGCCACCTGTATGAAGTAATAAAAAGAATGAAGGGGGAATTGGTCATTGTGTATGGCAATGAAGCATAGCAAGAACAAACACTCGATGGAAGAAGTTAAAAGCAATTAAAAGTTGCTTTGGAAAATAAGTCAGATTGGAGCTGAAGCCTGATTACTCATGCTGCCAATCCTAACATATAGATAGGCCAGAAGATTTTTTCCCCCCTTACAATGGAAAATTCACTTTTACTTAACTGTGTGGATGTGAGACTCTAATTGATTTGAAGCTCTAATAATTGAGTTGCATTTGTTAAAAACAAGAAAATTAAATTAAAGAAAGCAAAATGATTAGTAAAGATGTGTGAGCACCTGTAAAAGGCGGTCGTTGGATAAGGATAAACTCTGACAAAAATCCTTGAGACTTGGCACTCCTTCTAAAGTTAGCCTTCTCAAGTTGGGTAATATATTCTCCAAAAGATTATTCAAATCTATGGCCACTGAAAACAGACATTTCAACTTGTTGCATCTCTGAACTTCAAGACTTTGCAAACTTGGAAAACATATTTTTGGGGATTGAGCATGCGGTGGA
This sequence comes from Inga leiocalycina, assembly GCA_963242795.1. Lineage (NCBI taxonomy): Eukaryota > Viridiplantae > Streptophyta > Magnoliopsida > Fabales > Fabaceae > Inga > Inga leiocalycina. The sequence continues at coordinate 72,019,589 of OY725325.1, forward strand.
CCTTGATGCTGCTCTCCCACTTCTGTACTAGACATTATTTCCTCCAATTCATTGCAATCTGATATTGAAAGATTTTCCAATAGTGGTATGCTCTTAAGAATTACAGGGGAGAAAATAGTTCTCAAATTGTTGCACCCACTCACTTGGAATCGTTTAAGATTTTGGAGGCTTAGTGTTCCCATTGGACCACGCCAAACAAACTTTAGCTCAGGTAAATCCCACAATTCCATAGTGTTTAAGGATAGGATTAACTGATTCTGGGAATTCCTTTCAGCAAGAACTTCCTTTTCAAAAACAAATAGAATACCTTCTACGTTACATTTGTGAATCCTAAGTTTCTCCAGATTGAGAAACGATAGTGAAGCTGAAACCCTGCTATACAAGTGGTTGCCCTGAAACCATAACATTTGAAAAATCAAAATAATATACTCAACTCAATTTTTGCTTTATAAACATCATAAATACTTAAGATAGAGGGCACATCAAAATGCATACCATATTTGTCTTTGAACTAGCTATGATGTTAAAACACGAGGCGTTGAATTTAGGACATTCTAGCCAACGCAATTTTCTCAAACATGGGCAACTTGAATGAAAGTTCTCTGGGAAAATGCTAAGCAAATTTTCCAAACGCTCAAGTTGGAGTGATCTCAAAACAGGAAGCTTGATGTGAAATTCTTGATGCACATCTTCATGCTGACCAAAAGCATATTTTAGTTGAGAAGCCCCTCCAATGAACACCTCTTCCAACTGCTCAAGACCTTGAACATGAGAGTTTGAGAATACATATTGTAACTTATTACAATCAATTATCGTCAAGCTTTTCAATTTTGAGAACACCAAATATGCATTGTTTGAAGCTGAAATTATTTCATTGTTTGAACCATCACCATCCTCCTCTGTTATATTCAACAATTCACAACAATCTATTATAGTTAGCTTCTGTAGCAACAACAAGGCTCTCGCAACGCTCTTTGGTAATAGTGATGTCAACAAAGGGCAATCACGTATATATACTTCTTGTAATTTCTCGAAGAAGCAAGGCAAAGGTGGACCATGCCAAATTTCTTTCAAATTGTGCAAAACCTCCAACTTTAACTGGATCAACTTTGGGAAGAACAAAGTTTCCACTTGTAACAAATAAATGTGTTGAGCAGTTGTTCCATCTGCAAGGCATTCCAAATCTGAACAAGAATTGAGGCACAAGCTAGTCAACTCATTCATCCCTTCTACAACTTGAACAATGTCTAGTACAATATTTTTGCAACACCCACTAAATTCATGCAAACAAACAGCTTCTGCTTGTTGCAATAGATACTTAATAAAGGGACTTAGAGTAGAGATTTTGAACTCTCTCAAGCACAAAACTTTGTAGCCAAAATGCCTTAAATCTTCATCAGGAAAAACTTCAGAATCAAAGTTCGCAATTCCAACCTCATATCTCTTCAATCTAGGGAAAGTAGCATCATTTGAAAAACATTGGTCAGGATTTGAAGTTGTTCCACTGAGTTTGATTATTGAAGCATATAACTCCTGTAGCTGCCTACATCTTTCTATTTGCTTAAAACTTTTCGCTTCAATCCGAGATATATGTAACAGCCTCAATTTATTCAACTCTTCCAATCCTTGCGGCATATGTTTAAATGAACTATCTTTCAAGTCAAGAACTTCAAGTCCTTTAAGGCATAACACCCATGACAAATCATCACCTAATTGACAAGCTTGCAAGCGCAGAGTTCGTAGATTAGGTAGCAAATTCATAGAGTGTGGCAATAATGACTTGAGGACTACTGGTTTGTAATATATAGAGTCAATTTGCATAACTTTGAGTCCTCCCATACCTTTGAAATTCGCTTCTGATAATTCACATTCACCTATATTTGTTAGCAGCAAAATCTCAAGTTTTGGAGCATCTAATTGTTGAGGAAATTGAGATGTTTGATAGCACCAAGAAGCGAGTGCATAACAATCTTTTCTAGACCACTCTGCTGCCATCTTCATATCCTTCTCAAGATTCACTACAACAGTGCGCTTCTCTTGAGATGATATCTGCAATGCTACATCACGGACTGTGTCATGCATTCTCAAGTGGTCTTTCCTTTTCTCAGAGCGCATTAGCAAACAAGAATCTACAAGATCATCTATACATGCACTCACTTTGTTTCTTGCATCTTCAAGCGAGCTCAATTTTTCACACATGCCCAAACCGATTGCGATTCTGAACAAATCTTCAAGAGAGATATCTGCATCTTCTGGATACATACAGCACATCAAGAAGAGTAACTTGGCTTCGTCACTCCTCAAATAAGTATAACTCAACTGAAGACAAGTAAAAGCACCTCTGATTCCTGGTGGCACATCGATTGGTTCTGCATTCCTCAATCTTCGTAATGCCTCCTTCCATGCTTTTATAGACTTTCCTCTCAATGAGGCTCCTACTGCCTGAATTGCAATAGGAAGTCCTTTACATTCACTAACGATTCCTTTTGCCACACTGGCTAATGATTCATCTATATTAGGAGCATGTTTTTGGAACAAAGTCCAAGATTCCTCGTCAGATAAGAGACGCAAATGAATATTGCGCTCACAATTCATTGAATGGCATACTTCTAGGAGCCGAGTGGTAAGAAGGACCTTGCAACTCAAACTATAAGGGATCCCCACTTTCTTCAAATCGATCATAGCCCACACATCATCCAATATTATAAGAATTCTTTCCCCACTGCTCAATCGCATTGATAAACGTCTAGCCCTTCCAGCTTTACTTTGTTCATGGAATTCCAGACTTAACATGTCTGCAAATTCATTTTGAATTTCTTTGACATCTACATTTTGGGACACAGTTGTAAATATAACTCGATCAAAAATGTTTAATTCCTTAGCTTTTCTGCCTACTTCTGTTACCAAGGTTGTTTTACCGGAGCCCCCCATTCCATACAATCCAATCATGTGAATACCATCATCTTGGAGAGCTTCCAACAATTCAACATAAGCCAACTTTGTAGACTGAAAATACACAAAATCTCCAGAAGAAACATACTCTACATCTGGAAGTGGGGCCAAGATGGAGAACGGATTAAATTCACTCCTTTGAGTGAGATTGTTTGTTGCCTCTATCATCTTTGTCATTTGTCTACACAAATGATATCTCCTCCAAGTAGGACACCTTCCTTGAAAGCAACTATTGGCTTCCTTCATTTGCTGCTCCAACTTCTGCACCTCATCCATATGACTTCTCACTTCAGCTAACCAATCATCAACAGCATCAACAACTTTTTCGGTTTTGTTATGTGCTTCTTGAACACGTGTTTCAACTCCAGCTTGTGTCGATGCTAGCTTCTTCTTTTCAGTTTCAAGAGTTCTTGTGATGTTGCCAGCACAAAACAAATACTGGCCTTGACGTACCAATGGATCTACCAGATATTCTGCGAGTTTGGCAACAACAGCCACTACAATCTCCGCCATTTAAGCTAAAACTACCTGAAAGAGAAGTGGTTCAAAACCCATCTTTATGAGTTGTCGGACTAAATCAGTTGTTGGTAATCTTTTGTATAATCAGATTATAATTAATAGAAAGATTTCCTTACATAAAATTAATACAAAAATATGCTTGCGTTGAAATAAAATTGATAAATAAAATAGGTTCAGGAAAAATTACATTGCCAGTTGTTTGTGATTGGATCTCAGTACATGAAGACTTTCGCCATGCCTCACAGAATCTAATAATCTTGTGACAATATGAGATCCAAGCACATGTATATAATAGATTGATATATGAAAGAGTGTCCTTGTCCGTGAAAGTGTATCTTTTATGTTTTGATTTATAGGTTCCATTTTAAGTTCCTTAACTAATTTTATAAAATATTTTATTATTTTTCTAATATTAATAATCTAACACCGTTAGTTTGTTTAACAAAAATTTTGATACTGTTAATTTAAAGGGGATAAAACATCGTCAAATGCTAATATAATAACTTTTATTTCTTTAAAAAATAAATAATATGACTGACAAAAAAATCAATATTGGAGACTAATAAGAGTAAGATTTAAGAACTAATTAAAGAGAAGCTTTATAAATTTAAAAGGTCAAACCAAAATTTAATAGTGTTAGAAGACCAAACTACAACTTATGCTAGTCACTTTCTCATTTTCATTACAAAATTTGTTATTGTTTTATTTTAATTTTTTTATAACACTTTTAAGAACTAATATTTTGACGCTTGTGGTGTCAGTTCTGTCAAATATAGTACCCAATATTTGACAATTAAGAACCATCAAATACTTATTTGGAGAATATATCACGCATCCTTATATTATTTGACTGGTATAGACAAAAATAACCTTATAAGGCTAATAATTAGTGGGATTTCCACAAATTTGTGAACATGGGTTGTTTTATTATCCTATTCTTATTTGCTGCAGGCAGTCCATTAGACTCATGCAAGCAAAAACAAGTAATACTCAACGAGAAAAACATGATTTTTAGTATTGGTATTATTACATTAGAATAAAAATTTTAGATATTATCTTCTGAATCAAAACATATATAACATTTTAGGAAAAAAACCAAATGACAGAAGAAAACACTAACCTCGGCCTTGGATAGCTTACTTTTTAAAAAAAGGTTTATATAAATTTTAAGGATAATATGACTTTTAAATCCCAAATTTGTTCTCAATTATTGATTTAGTATCTAAAATATGACTAAACTATATCGAGTTAAAAGAACTAATAGATGATGTAGTTAAAAATGTATGAGAATTGAGCTTGTTAGGACGATGAGAATGGCAAACCATTCTTTAGTGAAAATTGAAGATTGAGTTCTGACTCAGGGCGACACCACCAGACTCCATTGTCAATTAGGATGGGTCAACATCCAACGGTGGTTCAACACCACAGCTATGGAAAGTTTATGGCGTTGTTCTATTCTTATTTGTAGGCAGTCTGACTCAAGCATGCAAGTGATATTAGGAAAACACGATTTTTAGTGTTGTTATTATTGCGTTAGAAAAAAATGATAGATACTAACTTGTGATCAAGTTGAAACATAACATGAAAAAAATAAATCTAATAAAGGAAGAAAGCACTAACCTCGGGTATATATGACAAAGATGACAGAGAGACTAAGCAAAGCCGCCGGAGCAATTGATTAATCTAATATCTGAATTCTCTCTGAGGTCGCAATGTGAAGCCTGTAAGCAAAATCCAGATGGACGAATAGTTTTGCAATGGAAACCCAATTTTAAAAAAAGGCTTAATTAAATTATCTCGTGGCTTGAGTTCTTCCCAGCTTGGTCCCAACTTGGCACATAATATACGATTTGTTTTAATTTTTTTCCCAACTTGACACATATATTACATTATTTTAATTAACATTAAAACTGAGAAAGAGATGGCTACTTCTCTATAAAACGGTTCAATAACCGAAACCTCTTTTTATAAAATTGGGTGCCCCGCAATTGTAACATTTAATATAAAAAAAACTTCTTTAAACTTTTTAAAATACTTAATTTTGTTAATTAACATTATATAACAATTTATAAATATTAATTTGCCCACGTGATCTTATTATCTATCCTCCTTTTCTCACCCCAATTTAAAGAATTTCAAATAATTGAATATGGTGATATTTAGATAACAATTTTTTAAAAATATATTTCTTTCAACTTTGATTTAGCAATATTTTATTAAAGTTAATAAGATTAAAAATTATATTATATTGACCAATTTATCTCTCATTAATTCTATTAAATTTTTAACTCAAAATATTTTTTACATAAGTGTTTGAAATATTATTATTTTAGCCAAATTACACACTTAGAGTTTTGAAAAGTACTACATAAATTTAAATTTTTAAAATATGATAAATAATTTTTTAAATAAATATTTTAAAATTATTTTAAGCAATATTTATGTTAAAATTTGGTTTAAAATGGATAATTTGATGATTAAATAATAATTGAGTAGATGAAAATAAAATCATAAAAAAAAATCATTATGTAGTTTTCATTTTAATAAATTTTATATATATTTTAGCAATATGATAATTTTTAGCATCTAAATTTTTTCTCAATCATCGATTCAGTTTATAAATTTTGATTCAATATAACTTTTATTTATTCAAGTAACCTTGACTACATTTTTTAATTTTTAAAAATTAATATTTGTTCATCTTTTATAAAAGAGATCCAGCATGAAATTATTTATTAAATGGAGTAGTTTATATAGTTATGGGATTACAGGGAACTTAAAAAAATCGTTAAGAACTGAGTTAGAGTACGGTCGAACCACAGCCAGACTCCGTCGCAATTTGGATGGATCAAAATCGAACAGTGGCTTCAATGCCATATCGTTCTCAGAATCAGATGAGCAACTTTTCTTTTTTCTTTTTGGAATGAATTAGATCAACTTTTGATCCACTGCTAGTTTCGAAGCCATGTCTAGGAATCTGGAATCTAGAATCTAGCAAAACCCATCTTTATATTGATAAAAATGTCATACAGTACATACCGACTGGGGCCTCTAATTAATGTGCTCTCTAATATCTCTTAAAATTTCTCAACATCCCTAAATGCTTTGTGCTTGTTTCTTTTGTTCTTTTAATGAAAAGGCAAAGTTTTGTTTTTTTTTAATCCTTTGATTTCACAGTATTCATTTAAAGCACAATCAAGTCTAGCCTATAAATCAGAGAGAATAATATCATATCCAAGTATTTACAAGTGGAAAGGAAATAAAAGACAACATTTCAAGGTTAATAATTATCGAGATTTGCATATTCTTTACGTTATATAATAATATAGTCGTGGAAAGTTTTAGATACTAACCTCAGCAACCTCAGGTATTTTTTTTGGACTGAGCAACCTCAGGTATACAGGATGAAGACAACAGAGACACTAACAGAGTCAGAGCGAACCCAATATTTGAACTCTCTCCGATTTGTCGCTATCTGAAGCCTACAACGAAAACCCAGATGAATAATTTTGCAATAGAAATCTATGAAGTATATGACAGGAGGTAGCCTAAATGTAGCAATAATATATCAAACTAAGTAGCTAGCATTGGGATAGATAATTCAAAATGGTTTAGAAAGCAAGAGAGAAAATGGAACTAACCAAGCAATGCAAGAAGAGCGTGTGAAGGGAGTTTGGTTTCCAACACGGAGAGTAATATGTAATTGAATTAGGGATGCTTGTGTGGGTCACTCTTGTCCGCCGTTGAAGCTTTGATTGATCTGTGGCTTCCACAAAAGTAATGTGATTTGTGGCATCTCGGCTCTAGCGCTACCTCTTTAGTCTTAACCTTCGCGTCCTCTATTAATTAATAGCAAGATTTTCTTATATAAAAATAATACAAAAATATGCTTGCGTTCATATAACATAGATAAATAAAATAGGTTCGTGAAAAATTACGTTGCCAGTTGTTTGTGATAGGATCTCAGCACATAAAGACTTTCGTCATGCCTCACAGAGTCTAATAATCTTGTCATAATATGATACCCAAACACATGTGTATAATAGATTGATGAAAGAGTGTCCTAGTCCGCGAAAGTGTATCTTTTATGTGTTGATTTATAGGTTTCATGTCAAGTTCTTTAATTTTATAAGAAATTTTATCATTTTTCTAATACTAATAATCTAACACCGTTAGTTTATTTAATAAAAATTTCGATCCCGTAAATTTAAACGGGATAAAACATTGTCAAATGATAATATAATGATTTTAATTTTTAAAAAATAAATAATATGACTGACAAAAAAATATTTGAGACTAATAATAGTAAGATTTAAGAACTAATTAAAGAGAAGCCTTATAAAATTAAAAGAGTCAAATCAAAATTTAATGGTGTTTGAAGACCAAACCAAAGCATTAAAGATTGAGTACGATGGGATGGGAATGACATACTCTTCTATAGTGAAAATCAAATATTGAGTTCTGGCTCAGGGCTAAGCCCCAGACTCCATCGTCGATTTGGATGGATCAACATCTAACGGTGGTTCAACGCCAGATTATTCTTCTTAGATGTTATCTTGAATGACTCGTATACATGGCTATGAAAAGTTTTAGGCTTTATTATGTTCTTATTTGCAGGCAGTCCGACTCAAGCAAACCAGTGATATTAGGAAAACACGATGTTTAGAGTTGTAATTATTGTGTTAGAACAAAAATGTTAGATAATAACAGAAGAAAGCACTAACCTCAGCTAGCCTCGGGCACATATGATAAAGCTGACAAAGAGACTAAGCAAAGCCGCCGGAGCAATTATTGATGAATCCAATATGTGAACTCTCTCTGAGGTCGCAAAGTGAAGCCTGTAAGCAAAACCCAGATGGATGAATAATTTTGCAATGGAAATCTATGAACTTGAATATCCTAAATACACCAACGTATCAAATCAAGTAGCCAGCCTTGAGATAGAAAATTAAAAAAGGGTTAGAAAACATACAAGGGACATATGGAAATGGAACTAATTAACAAGGCAATGGAAGGAGGAGGAAAGGAAGCAGCCCCGTTGTGTTGTAACTGCGTGAGGGAGTATAAGCAAAAGCTTGGCCTGCGTTGCTTTGTGCAAACTGCAAAGACTGAATGAAGCCTTCAAGTTTCTTTCTTTTCGATTTTGGGGTCACCAATAATTACCATCGGTCACGGGTCTTTGGTGGTTTGCTTTCCAGCAAGGGGTGTACTATGCATTGAATAATGAATGGCCGTGTGGGTCCTCCATGTCGATTACACAAAAGTAAATGGCATCCAATGCTCCCTCTCTTTAGTCTTTTACCATCACCTCCTCCTGTACTTGTTTCCACCCGAGAAAAAGGGCTTTTTAATTCTCAAAATTTTAAGCGAAGATCTCGCAGCTTGACTTCAGTACTAAGTGCGTGTTTGGAATAGCTTATTTTTGGGCAATAAGTGCTTATAATTCGTGATTCACGGTATACGAGGTAAGTATGTGAGAGGAGTTTTTTCTCGACTTGCGTAATAAGGGCTTATTTCCTGTACAAAAAGCTCAGCCAAACATGCACTAATTGCGGTCAACTTGACATATATTCTTTAGGAAAATGATAGAAAAATATTAATTAAATTAAAAATTTTCAAAATATTATATACTCAAATTACTAATTATTATTTTTAAATTGTCATTATCTATAATTAAAACTGTCAACCCCAAACTTTAAGATCTCATATTCCGACTAAATTACACATTTATCTTTTTTACTAATTTAGTAGACATTTTGGAATTATAATAATTCAAATGGTATTTTTTTAGGGTCATTTTCCTTATTCTTAACTTTTTAAATTCATAATACCGATAGTTTCTTTTAATTAAAATGAAAAAAACAACACTTCGAAAGAGACGAAGAAGTAAGAACATAGAAGGACCAATAGGATTGAACCAGCAGCGTGATTTTCTAAACAATTCCCAACATTTAGACAAAACCATCCAAATGGATTAACAGGCCAAGTTGGACCTAATTAGAGTCCTATCACATTAACTAGTACGACCTCTATTTACAGAGTCCAATTATTAATCATAATCATAGCTAAGATAAGATCTTAACTATAGTTTAATATCAGTATCTGTAGAATATGGCTTTATATTAGGTCCCCACCCACGGGGAAAAAAAAAAAAAAAGAGAATTACACTCATATCTTAAGGAAGAAAAGAAATGAAGAAATGGTCTCTGGAGATTATAAAATGAAAAAATAGTCCCATGGAGTTGTCAATACAGACTCTTAGAGTTGTTAATGAGTTGTCAATACACACTTTTGGAGTTGTTAATGGGACCATTTTTTTTTTTATTTTGTAATCTCCAGGGATCATTTCTTCCTTTATTTTATTCCTTGGGACCTAAGCGTAATTCTAAAAAAAAAATTACATGGGTTTTTCCTCTATTCCCTTGTAATCTGCAACTAGGACTATGGGCTTATCCCTTCATTTCTGCTAAAACAAATAAAGCTAAAATCTACAAAATCTTCTTTGAACTTTAGTTCATTAATTACTTGAATATTGCAAAGTTTAAATTTAATATTTTCGACATTAAACCTTGTGCTATTAATTTTATAATTAAGTTACTCATAAAAACTGTCACATCAAATTAAAGAGTCTGACATGGTATCCTATAGTTAAAAAAATTAAATTTTATCATTAAAAAGGATTTAAATTTTGAAAAGTTACAGGTTATATGCAATTATCCTCAGATTAAGGGGATTTCATATGCAACATACACACACAGTCTACATTTAAATTAGAATCAAAATCAAATCTAGGAGAGGAAAATAAATAAATGACATCCTTTTAAGGCTAATTTTTTATATACATCCTTTTAAGGCTAATAATCGTGGGGATTTCCACATTTCTGACGCTATCTTGAATCAAACATTTATGGAAAGCTTTTGGCTTTAATTTATTCTGTTCTTTATAGTACAGGCAATCCAACACAAGCATCTGCAAGTGGTATTAGGAAGACATGATCTTTAGGGAGAGGGGTTGGCGTCTCCATTTATCTTTCTCTCCATTTCCTTTCCACTTCTTCCAATGTTTAAATGCTAACTTGTGATAGAGTTAAAGCAAATAACAGAAGAAAATGCTAACCTCAGCCTCAGTACATACGATTAAGATTAGCGATCAAGACTACCAAAGTCGGACCAGTTGATGAATGCAATATATGAACCCTCCTTGACGTCGCAATTGTAAGCCTGAAAGCAAATTACCCAGATGAATAATTTGGCAGTATAATGGCAATCCATTAACTTGAATATTCTTAATCAGAATGTACGCCGATCTGAAGTATATGACACCAGCTAGCCTAAATCCACCAATATATATATATATATATATATATAACAAACTAAGTAGCCTTCAGAGAGACAATTCAAAAAGAATTAGAAAACAAGAGGAAAAAATGGAATTAACAAAGCAATAGAAGGAGAATGGAGGAGGAGCTAAGCAAGCAACCTAGTTGTGCGGTAAGGAATATATGCAAAAGCTTGGTCTGTGTTACGTGGCGCAAAGACTTCCTATTGAGTAGTTTTTTTTTTTGGGGGGGGGGGGGGGGATAAGTCTTATTATTATTAATTTTAAGGAAAATTTCAGTTGGCCTTAGGGACATGATTTTATTTCAGTCACCTCCAAAAAATCCTAAAATTTTATTGCACCCCTAGTATTATGGGCCAAAAAACAATCATACTTTTACTTTAGTTTTTCAGAATAGCATTTAATTACAATGAAAATACGGGCATTTATAAAATAAATAAAAACATTTACAAAATAAATAAGATATTTAAGATAAACTAAGTACTCCTCTGGTCCTCAATATAAAAAATATTTAGGAAGTTAATATTGATCCAAAATATAAGACATAGTTTTTATATTTATCAATCTATGTATAATTTACCCCTATTGATGCTCCCTCAATAATAATCAAAGAGGAGAAGAAATGAGGGAATTAAAGAAGATGGTTAGAATATTTTAGAAAATACATGTTATATTAACTACATCAACTAACTTCTTTAATTTAATCAAATTAGGTAAATATGTGTTATATTAAAGACTGGAGGATCGGAGTAGTTAACAAGAACATTTTTATCATTTACAAGACAAATAAGGGAATTTACAAGAGACACATAAGGGTATTCATAAGACAAATAAAGTTATTTACAAGAAAAATAAAGGGATTCAAAAGAACCTAGAGAATTAAAAATATTTTGGCCATTCACAAGATAAATAAAGGAATTTATGAGACAAATAAGGGTATCAGTAAGACAAATAATAGCATTAAAGAAACAAAGTAGGACATTAGTGTTTTTTCATCTACAAAACTTAATTTCATTTTAACTCAATGAGACGCACTGAAGTTCCAATGTCACTCGGAAGTTTTAAAATATAGCAATTTTACCTTATATTGTTAAAAAACTAATGTTGACTATTAAAAAATTAATATTAACGTAATGGTAAAGGGTAATATTGCTCTATTTTAATACTTCTGGAGTAACATTGAACCTAAAAAAACTTATGGGGCAATATTGCTCCTTATAAATTTAAATTATTATAAAATAAAAATAAAAATATTAATATAAATAAATAAAAACCATTAATTCATATTTATTTTTGAAATTGAATTATAATATAATATATATGAATTTTTAATAATATATTATATACAAATAGAAATACAAATTTTAAAAATACAAAAAAAAAATAATATATAATAAAATGAAGGATTAAGGCGGTAAAACTACCCTTAAACTTTTCTCAAAAGTGCACCCACCACCATAAACTTTTTCTTAAAGCAAAAGTTACCATGAGCTTTTAAAAAAGGGGCAAAAGTGATACTACCTTTAACGGCCGTTAATTCAAAAGTTTTTAAGGGGTAAAAATACCCATCAACTTTTCTCAAGAGTGCACTCACCACCATAAATTTTTTTTTTGGATGCAAAAATAACCATAAACTTTCAAAAATGAGGCAAAAGTGATGGTTATCTTATTGGGTTCAAATATAATATTTTTTTCCCGGTTCTTCACAATCAGCACGGCTTCTTGAACATGTTTCTGCACTGCATCATGAGGTTATGCCAACCTTTTTGTCTCAGTTTCAAGAGTCTTTAAATATATAGATATTTGCTACTCCATTGGTCCTTAGTGTAGGATCTAATTGGGGAATTAATCGTGGTTAAGTAAGATCTATTTCTTATATTTATGAATCGTTTTCTTATTTATCAATATTTATGGTACTTCTTCAATAATAATCAAGTAAGAAAGAGAAAAAAGGAAATAAAAGAAGATGATTAGGGTGTTTTTAAAAATAAATGTCATATTAATTAACTCAATTAACTTCTTTAATCTAATCAAATTAGATAAATACATTGTTTCATTTGCTGCTCCAATTTCTGCACCTCATCCATATGACTTTTCACTTCAGCCAACCACTTGTCAATAGCATCAACAATTTTTTCAGTTTTGTTACGTACATCTTGAACGTGTTTCAACTCCATCTTGTGTTGATACAAGCTTCTACTTTTCGCTTTCAATAGTTTTTGTGGTGTTGCCTGCACAAAACAAATACTGACCTTGACGTACCAATGACTGTACCAAATATTCTGCGAGTTTGGCAATAACAACTACAGCAATATCTTTCATTTTGGCCAAAACTACCTGACAGACAAGTGTTCAAAACTCATCTTTATGAGTTGCTGGTAATCTCATGTAGAATCAGATTGTAATAGCAGGATTTTTTATGTAAAAATAACAAAGTAAAATATACTTGTCTTCATATAAACTTGATAAATAGTAGAGATCATTGAAAAATTACATTGCCAAATGTGGGTGATTGGACCTTGGTAGGACTTTCGATGTGCCTCACAGAATTTAATATTAGATGCATGTCTTGTAATGATATATGTGACCCAAGTGTGAGTATACAAGGATTGATAAAAGAATATGATAGTTCGCTAAAGTGGGGTTTTAATTAGATTTTACTTTCTTCCCGTAAAGTGATTTTTTTGAGTCTCATAACCCCTAATATCATTACTTTTATTAGTAAGAAAATTCTGACATTAAGATTTTAAATGGGGATATGACTCTCTAAGATATTGATATAATAGATTTAATTCTTAAAATAACAGTGATTGACATTAAAAATCATCATTTGAGACTAATAGTGTTAGAGTTTGAAAATTGAAGAGGAGGTTTATATAATTGATTTTTTTATCCGGTTATATAATTGAATATCAAACGAAAATGTTATAAAAAGTCAGAGAACAAAGTACACATTATTTCTATGATAAAATGTTATTTTTTTTCTTTTAATTTTCTTATAACATCTGTTACTGATAATAAAAGCAAAAATCTGTAATAAAATAAAAACAATATTTTCAAATAATTTGATATTTATATTGGGAAGTAAAATGAAAGAATGGATTTGCAGAAATAAGTATAACGAATTTGTTTAATCATTTACTAAAATATATAGTTAATTTATAATATTTAAAATTAATAAAATAATAAATAAAGGTCAGATTTTAATATTATTAAGGAATTTAATAAGTAATTAAAATTGTGCTTTTAATTGGTATTGATATCCATAAATTTTCACCCCATATCTGTGTGTATTCTATTATAGCATTGGACGGAGGTTTGATGGAGACCAGGCTCACCGACGCGGTGAATGACAGACTTGAACTTGTGTTGAAACAATAATTAGGTTCACTGCTTACTCTAATTTGCTGGTTGATTTCCCATCTTCACTACTTTACTTTGATTGAAGATTTACCTTGAATTTTCGTTCTGCTTTTGGGTTCAATGTATTCACACACATAAAGCCATGCCTCTCTTTCCGAATTAAATCACGATAATAAAAGTGATTAATTTATTTCATAAATTAATCCTGTTTTTGCTGTTTATGGTTGTTTAGGTCCTTCTTGTCTGCCATTCAGCTTTTATTTGTCGCTTCCAGGAAGTAAAGTGATAGATGGCATCCAGTGCTGCCCCTTTCCCTTCACCTCCCGTATTAAAATCTATTAATTTGTCCCTTCGAATAAAGAAAAAGTATAGGCTTTGTAATTTTTATCAGTCTCACTGCTTGAGAGCTTGCCAGTTTGGTGTCAACTTAACATGTATAGTTTATTTTCATTAACATATATTAAAAAATTGAGAAAGAGATCTACATCCCAAAACCAATTTTAAAATTGAAAAACGAACTATAACAATAACATACAAAATAGCCATGATGTTAGGTTGATAATTAATATTGACATATATAGAGGTATTTAGTAAATTAATTGTGTTTAAAGTTTGTCATTATTCCAAGTCAAAATTTGTGCATTCATTTATTTTGACCCACAAAAGGTACTTTGTGATCTCTAACTTCTACCCTTTGCAGACGTCAGTGAGGCTAGGCAATTTTTCAAATTTTATGGTTTTCAAATTTGGAACCAAAATTTGTTGAGTAGCAACAGTGCCTCATTCATTTTTATGGGGAACTAGTTCCTTTGGTTGCTCTGCCTCTTATAGAGTATAACAATTCAAGGTTTTAGGATTTCTTCTCTGTAAAATTCAACAATTTCCTCTCCTCATTTTTCTCCATTCCATATTTAAATAAGAACTGTTTGAAGTAGGAATTATTTCCCCACTTGTCAGCTACATCATCATTTTTTTTTTAATTCTCTTTCGGTTCTACTTAGCGCTTTTTGAACACATTTCTACATTACATCTTATACCCAAAACTTCCCACTTAAAGAAGTTTACATGCCACTAGACTATAAGACTATCTGTCGGTCATTTTGGATAACTAGTTGTAATTATCATATGACTAAAGAGTGAAAATAAGGTAAGCATACAAAAAACGAAAAGGGTACAATAAAAACCAAATCAGCAATAGCCAAAGAAGATCACAGATATTATTTGCAAACAGTTCTACATTTGATTGTAACAAATTTTAGGTACGTAGCTTGAATTAGGAGATGCAGAGGAAGGATGATTGATAACAGAGAAATGAAGTAAAGGCTTAATGTGTAAGAACACGCCTTTTCCTTTATGCTGAGACTGAAAAAAAGAGAGGAATCAGTTGGTAACAAGTCAGAAATTAAATAATTGATGTAAGATTCATGCAGTAGCTAAAAAATTCACCATGCCAGAATTTAATTTAAGAAAGAGGAACATTCCAAACCAAAAAGGAAAAGAAAAAGGAACAACATTATTAAAAGACACTCTGTTTTATGGTGGTAATCAAAAGACAGCATTTTATTTGGCTTAAGGGGCGGGCCCCATTATGTAATTTCCATTGTACTTCTTTTCCTTATAATTACCAAATACACTTTAAATGTCTCAATACGTAAAGAATTTGAAATCACATAGTTTTACAATGCAATCACAAATCTCTAACTAATAACATGCTTCTGACATACGTATAATAATGCTTTCCCCTGCTTTCATCTCTGCTTTTCTCCTTTGTTGCTCTCCATCACATGACTCATTCTGTATATGAGCATACACCAATTCACATGTCAACTGACATCTTTTCCCGTCTATATATGCATACAATTTAAACCATTTTTAGTAGTATATATGGAACAAATAAAACAGAATAACATATCAGGAATTTAAGATTACAGCATGCTCAGAACCTTTCTAAATTTATAATTTCCTTCAATATATGAGCTATACATAATTATGGAAGGAAACTTGATATATAGCATCAAATAAAAAATGTTTTTGAGCGGATAACATAAATTTTTGTGCATACAAGAAAAGGATAAATTTGTGTTCAAAATTATTAACAACATAAATTTCAAGCAATTAAATTATCATATTATCGTAAACACAAAAATTTGATGTCTTTCCATTTTCTTGAAGTGAATAATAAATAATTTTTAAATTTTGAAGTTATAAGTTTGCTGAAGTAAGTGTGTTGGATGCAGAAATCCTGGTATAATAACAACAACTAATTAGAACTAACAAGTAACTCTAAAATAAAGTTTAGATCCCTGTGATTTGTTCATAAGCTCAAGAATGAATCAACAATTAATATCAGGAAGTAGGAACAAAGTTTTTTCCTTTCCCCTTTCAGGCCAAAATACTAGAATCATAGATGAACAATTTTTTCATTTATGGTGATAATTCAGTTGGTGCTTCAATTCGTCAAGTATTTTTTGTTTTCAGAGTGTGTTACAGTTTTGATTATTTGATTATTCAAAAATTCATCAAGTTTCTTAGATTCCAGTAATGAAGTGGAAGTTAAATTGGGGGCCAAGTCATTCTGTAAGTGATAAAATTTCGGTATTTGGGATCAATTATACAACAAGATGGTGAATTTGATGGAGATGTCAATCATAGAATTCAAGTTGGATGGTATAAATAGAGAAAAGCTACTGGAGTTATTTGTGATCGAAAAGTACCTAATAAAGTAAAAGGGAAGTTCTACCGCATTGCTATAAGACCAACAATGCTATATGGTAGTGAGTGTTGGGCTTCAAAGGGACTACAGGAACATAAAATGGGGGTGGCCGAGTTGAGGATATTGAGATGGATGTGTGGTCATATAAGAAAAGATAAGATTCATAATAATCATATACGTAAACGAGTTGTAGTGGCCTCTATTAAAGGAAAAATGGTAGAAAGTTGTTTGAGGTGGTTTAGACATGTTCAACAAAAGCCGTTGAATGCACCGGTAAGGAGGGTTGATTGATTTAACCGTGTCTTTACGCCTTGGGGTCAAATGCAAAATATTTTTAATCCAAGAATTGCAGTACAATGCAACACTCGGGTCGTCTCACTTGAGGAGCTTTTTATTGAGCTATCTAAGTAATCTAATTATCATGCAAATGCAATAAAAGCAAGGGGAAATAGGTTTTTGTTTTTGAAATTAATCACTAAAAGAAAGGTGCAATTTAATTAAATGCTAACTATTGTTTTTGGTCTTTTTATAAAAATGGAGAAGGAGTGAATGGAATTGTGTTTGAAAATATAAATGATGGGTGCTCTTGGTAATGAAGAATGACTATCATAATTCAAATAAAATCCTGGGAGTTAATTCTCTCCAAGTCTTGAAAGAAAAATCCCAAACGAACGCTTGGGTCTAGTGTCCTTAATTAATAATTACTCCTACAATCGCAGCTAGTAACTATCTCTTAAGGCACTATTAGGAACCACTTAGAGTGCAATTAAAATGGATAACTATAATTTGTTTCTTCTTAATATGAATGCGATAACACGACATTCAATTGATCCAATTCAATTAAATAATCTAACAATAATACGTAGAAAGCTCAATATCTTTGAATCAATAAGGAAATGTATACATAAAAATCTCACAAGCTATAAAAATCCAATCCAATCACAAATATCAAACCAACAGAGACGATTAACATCAATTTAGTTCAGAATCATATACAATAATTCCTAAAACTAAGCAATTTAAATATAGAATTCTGGACTAATAGAATGATAGAAAAACTCCCCTGTGTATGCCATTGAGCTCAAGCAACTCTTCAGCCCCAAGAAGCAATGAATCAGCCTCTCATTGTCTCAAAATAATCTCACATTAGAATCTGAGCACTCGCCGGAATCTGGAAATTCCTCGCCGAAAAACTAATAGACTTGCTGGAAATCACAGCAGAGGTTGAATGGTGCTCTGGGTTGATCCTGAGTTCTTCAAACTCGACTCTGAGCTTTGAAGGTGATGCTGTGGTGGTGAGGAAGGAGAGACGGTGGTGGCTGTGGTGTTTGAGTGAGCAAAGAAGAGAGAGACAGAAATGAAGGAGATGGCCGGTGGTGAAGGTCCGATTCTTAGGTCTGAAACTCCACCGGCAATGAAGGCCCAAGCTTCTCAGCTCTCCCCAGCGCTCAACACTGTAACCTCGGTTCAAGCTTCTAGGACGCCGGAGAAGAGGATGTGAGGAAGGTGTGACTCCGTCTGGTGGTGCTTCCTCCGGTAACAGCTGGTCTTGCTGACGATAGGGGAATGGAACGGTGTTCTGACGAGGAAACAGGTGGAGGTATGGAAGAATGGTTGTGAAACAAGCTTGCACAGTGCCCCCCTCTGTTTCGGAGCTCACGACAGTGGCTTTCTTGGAGTACAACTGAGGTGGGTCACCGGCGGCAATGGTAAGGAAGATGAAGGCCGCCGGCGACGCAAGGGAGGACAGAATGGGAAGAAGCTAGATGAAGGTGGTCGATGATTCGCTGATGATGATCTCCGCTCGTCCCCCTTGTGCGGCGCCGCACTCTCTGTATATACTCCCCACTCTCAGCTCGTCTCCTATTTTTTTCGGGTCCCTTGCATATCCAGCAGCCATATCCACCGGGTCCTCTTTTTTTCGGTTTCTCAAATCACTCTCGAGTCCCCTCCGTTTCTGTTTCTCTTTCTTTTTTTTTTCTTTGCTTTTGGGCCCTCTAGGCTTTCTTTTCTTTTGGATATGTTCTCAGCATTTTTTTTTGTTCAGCCCTCCTTCCACTTAGCCCAAATCACTTTAATTAGGTCTGGGCTTCACTCCTATTGGATCACCATATGCTAGTTTCAGTCAATTGCCCAAATTCCTCAAAATAGTTAATTTGAACCTTCAAAATCCTCATTTGCTTCTTTAACACCTATAATGCAAAATTAAATATAAGGTAGCATCAAAAGTTCAAGAGACAATATAAAAAAAATGATAATTAATGAAATTTTGACCATTTTGCCCCTAATTCCCATTAATTCAAAATAATTGTCCCTAACCAAAATTAATGCTTAATAATGCAATAATGCCCTAGGAAATATATTAAAATCCCAATTTAATCATGGAAAATTCATATAAATATATGGTTCAAACATTGATCAAGCAGTATGAAGTCCTATAAAACGAGGTGTCGAAGTGTAAGCTTAATAAGGGCATAGAGAGAAACCTTTTGATTAATAATATACCTAAAGATATGGTTTTTGACAGAGCACAATGGCATCGTACGATCCATATAACCGACCCCATCTAGTGGGATAAAGGCTTTGTTGTTGTTATATTCTTAAAACAGAAACATTTCGTTAACGTTCTATATATGTACAAATTTTAGGTTGGTAGTAGAGACTCTACTTGAAAGGAGTTCTGTATTGTTCATAATATTGGAGGGCAACGAAATATACAACATCAAAAGATTTTTTTTTAGAGAATAAAATATTTTTTTTGTATACCAAAAAATTTAGTTTCAGATATCTATGATTTGATCATAAGCTCAAAAATGAGTCAACAAGCTAGTAATTCAAGGAAGCAGGAACAAATGTTTTTTTTACTTTTGCGTATCAAAATAGGGAATAATTTATATGATGCAATGTTTTGATTTGTCAATAAAAAAAAATTAAAAGTTGAAAATTGTAGCCTGTTGTATACTTTACGGAAAAATTGTCATTTGTACTAAATAGTTACTGCATTTTGATTCTGGTATAACAACAACTAATTAGAACTAAGAAGTAACTCTACGATGTTTAGTTAGATCTCTATGATTTGATCATAAAGAACGAATCAACAAGTAATACCAGAAATTAGGAACAAAGATTTTTTCCCCCCTTTCTAGCTTGAATACTAGAAGCGTAGATTAGCAAATTCTTAATGTACGATGATAAGTTGATGCTTCGTTCAAGTTTTCTTTTAAAAAAAAAAACAAAAGAGTATGTTACATTTTTTTATTATTTGATGATCTGAAAACTTGTTAAGTTTCGTAGATTCCGCTAACATTATTTTTGTATTCTTAAAACAGAAATATTTGATTAACGTTCCATGTACAGATTTTGAAGTTTGTAATAGGGACAGCAGGAAAGGAGCTCTGTACGTTGACATTTTTTTTAGGAAAAATCTCATATAAAGCTACCTAAAATAGAAAATTTCTAAATTATGTTGGTAAATTTAACAAATTCTTAATTAATTAACAAGTTGAAACACACACCCACACAAGTGTAGAGATTTAATTCAATGGTCAGAAAAGAAAATATTACTAATTAATTAAAACTGATGTGAAATAGAAAAAAATTGATGTTTGTAATATGAAGAACAAAAAAGAAGTGGGAGAATTAATGATGCATGTGGTTGCAACCGTCCATGAAAGAGACAATTCACACACACACTCACAAATTTTAAAGGCCTTCCATGTTCAATTCTCCCACCAGAAAAGAGGTGATCCCATATTTTTGTCTTTTCTCTTCATGGAGTCTAGTTACAAGTCCAACCTCCTTAATTGCGTGGTTCTGAGTTTTCGTGCTATCGTGAGTATCATATCTATTTCTCGTCTCTGGCTTAAATATCTGGGTGTGTTTGATTCAAAATTTTTCATCAATATTGTTGATCATGATCAATCCCTTGTTAGTGTAAAAGAACCGTACCATTGACAAAATAAAAGACCTCTCACTACTCCTGCTTGGAGTTTTTTTAAGGGTTAAGAGGTATATTTGTCTTGGAAGTTTCGCAGAGGAGTAATATTACTCTAAAAGTTTTTTTAGACTCCATGTTTTTCTAGAAGTATTAAAATGGAACAATGTTATCCCTGACTATTAAAAGGGTAACAATCAGCATCAATTTTTTAATAATACAGGGTTACATTGTTACATAAATATCCCAATACATTCAATGACATCCATTTCACTCACATAAAAGCTTCAATATTTCACTCTAAAGACAATGCAACATCTACACTTTCATATTCATAGACGATCAGGGCACTCGCAAACTCCCCCCCTTAATTAATCACCAAAGATACTTTAAAGGTCTCAGTATATGCTTAAGAATTTGAATCACAAGGTTTTACAATCTTACAACCACAAATTTCTAACTAATAATGCATCTTCCATGCGTGTAATTAATAGTGCTTTTCGCTACCTTCTCTTCCATCTGCTATTTTCCTTTATTGCTCTCCATCATTTGACTCATCTGCATTTATAGCTTTAATTTAAAACTCCTCAGCATGACAAATAAAGCATATCATCATAATTATGTTAGGAATTTGACATTACAGCATGCTCAGAACCTTTTCAGATTTATGATTTCAATCTATATATGAAGTATACATAATTTTGGAGGGCAACGAAATATACAACATCAAAATCAATTTTTTTGAGAATAAAATAATTTTTTTTGTATGCCAAAAAAATTAATTTCAGATGTCTATAATTTGATCATAAGCTCAAGAATAAGTCAACAAGCTAGTAATATAAGGAAGCAGGAACAAATTTTTTTTTTTACTTTTGCCTATCAAAATAGGGAATAATTTATATGATGCAATGTTTTGATTTGTCAATAAAAAAAATTTAATAGTTGAAAATTGTTGCCTATTATATACTTTAGGGAACAATTGTCATTTGTTACCAAATATTTACTGCATTTTGATTCTGTATAACAGCTAATTAGAACTAAGAAGTAGCTCTACGATGTATAGTTAGATCTCTATGATTTGATCATAAGCCAAAGAACAAATCAACAAGTAATAACAGAAAGTAGGAACAAAGATTTTTTTTTTTAAAAAAAATTGTTTTATAAAAAAATGCATATATCAAATAGAGCAAACTTCGTAATATTTGATTCATTTATATAATTTTTTAACGGATTACTACACGTAAATAAGGAAATAGTGGGAGCAATATGATAAATAGTTAAATATAGGGAGATTTACACTTAGGTCCCATGCAAGGAAAAAAATGAAGAAATGGTCCCTATAGATTGCAAAATGAAAAAATGGTCCCATGGAGTTGTCAATACAGGCTCCTGGAGTTGTCATTAACAACTCCAGGAGCCTGTATTGACAACTCCATGGGACCATTTTTTCATTTTGCAATCTATAGGGACCATTTCTTCATTTCTCTTCTTCCTTGGGACTTCACTGTCATTCTCCCTTAAATATATACCTGTGCTTTCCGCTTCTTCCATATGCCTTTTCCTTCATTGCTCATCATCATCATCATCATCATCTTCTTCTTCTTCCTTCTCCTCCTCCACCCAAAGCTTTAAACATTTTCAGCGTAACAAATAAAGCATATCAGCGCAATTATATGTCAGAAATTTAAAGATTAAAGCAAGCTCAGAACCTTTTCAGATTTTGAAGTACAGTCAATATATGAAGTATACATGATTTTGGAGGGCCACAAAACATACAACATCAAAAGAAATTTTTTTGAGAGAATAAAATAAAATTTTTTTCGTATACCAAAAAATATAATTTTAGATATCTATGACTTGATCATAAGCTCAAGAATGAGTCTACAAGTAATACAAGGAAGCAGAAACTTTTTTTTTTACCAGAATACTACAAGCACAGAGATTACCAATATGTAAAAATTTCATGTTTGCAAAAGATATGACTCTGCTAGAAAGGAGCACTGATCTGTATGTTCACTCTTTTTTTTCAATCTATTCTATAAAAAAAAAAAAAGAACATGCATGATGAACAGAGTAAATGTGGTAATGTTTCATCCATTAGTTGTATATTTTTGTATTGCATTGGTATTATGTCAATAAGGGAATAGTGGGAGCATGAATGATAGATAGATAAATACCTGTGGTTTGGGATGAAGTGGGTTGGTGGAAAGAGAAGTGAAAATTTGGGCATTCATTTATTTGGACAGTGCGAAGGTATGGAGCATTTAAGTTGTTGAGTCCCTTGCAGAAGTGAGTGAGTGCTGACAATTTTGAAAGTCTCAATGTCTCTAGATTTGGAAGCTCAATATGTTGCATATTGGTAGGTTCTTGATCACTTGTATTATGTGAAAAGAGCTCCTGCATTTGTGCCGCATTTGACACCTTTATTACACGTAGTTTTGGAAGAAGTATTTCAATTGGTGCAGCTGTCCTGGAAAGGCATTTCAACTTAGGGCACCCCTTCACTGTTATGTAAAGCAATTTTGGAAAAGGCGACAGATAATGCATATTAGAGTTGGATACTTCTTCTGATGAATCTTGCATGATTTCCTCTACTTGCTTACATTCTATTATATCCAAGGATGTCAACAGTGGGAGGCTTTTCCAAACAGACATGGACAATATACATTTCACTTTTCTACATCCTTCCACTTGTAAACGTCGAAGATGGTGGAAGCTCAGATTTTGGAAGGTAGTGAAAGCCTTGCATACAACACTTAACTCACTTAGCTCTTGCAACTCTAATTCCCTAAAACTCAAGAATTTCGGATACAGTTGGTTGCCGTTGCTGTGGGCATCAATGTCTGCAGCTTCCTATACATGCAAAACACAAATAATATAATGAACTCGAAGAAAGAAAGAAAGGAAGAGCCTAAAGTTTTGAAGACATTTAAATGTTTTCCACTTGATTCATTGTCTTGTCCAGGTGTTCAATAATATTAATAAAGTACAAGTGGTTCAAGGCTCTAGTGATGTGAAACAAACAAAACCAACATGATATATAAATGCAAATTACCTTTCCCTTTAATTCAATCCCCATACTACCTGTTGGTCCCATAATTGAAGAAAATTTTGGGCATTTTGACATTTTGATATCTTCAACGTTCACTGCAAATAACTTGAAGCCTTTGCAGATATCAACAAGACTTGGCAATTCCTTTAGGCTTATACCTCTCAAGTTTGGAAGCAGGATTTTGTTGACAGTGTCACTCCTGCTGGCTTCACTAGTATGTCTGAAAAGCTCCTCTAACTCTTCACATTCTGATATCTCTATTTGGTATAAATGTGGAAGCAATATAGTGACAGAGGAGGTTGAGAAAACAGACTTGAGCTTGTTGCAATGCTTCACCTCCAAATATTCCAATGTAGGTAAGGTGCCTGCGTGGAAGCCCTCAGCAAATACATATTCCAATTCATTACATCTACTTAATGTCAAGTTTTGAAGATGGACAAGGTTCAAAATATGTGAAGGAGCTCTCCATATCAGCCACACCTCTAAGAGACTCCCTAACCCCAATCCATTCAGTTTTGAACCCAACAGCTGCATATACACAAACAATAAGAAAAACAACAAGTCTGATAAGATTCAATTAATTACTTCCAATAATCTTTAAAAACATTTTGTGCCATAACTACCCTTTTTATATTTCCATTTGAAATTTTCAATTCAATAATATGTAAATAACTCTTCCTTATTCTTCTAACAAAATTGACAGGTAGAAATTCTCATTTTACTTTACATAAAAATTTAGATTTGAAATAAAAATCGATCAATAAGCTATTATGATTTCAAATAGTTTGCCAAAGCAATAGAAAAGAAAAAAAAATTGAATAATCATGTTGTACATATCTGAAAAGCATATTATTGGAAGTGCCTGCGTGCAAGCAATATGTAAAATGCCAAATCCTTTGATAAAAATTATCCTTTAACAAAATTTATATATTCAAATTCTCATTTTTCCATAAAATTATAAGTTTACTCTAGAATCAAAACTTGACAATTCAACGGTTATAATTTTTCACATAGTTCCTTATAAAAAAAATCAACAACAACAACAAAAATAGAATAGCATTAGATGTATTTAAGCCATATAAAGATTGAAGAGTCAATGTAAATATGGTTGAACTAGCTCAACTTAATTATGATTAAAATAATATAATTCAATTAAAATACACAAAAATATTCAATTATAACCATGAAAAGAGTAACATTCAAATAATAAAAATGCATTAATCTACAAGTAAATGAAACATTTATGTATAAACCACATATAATTCAATAAAATAGAATTTCTAAAGAACACATGACGGACAGCTATTTTTTAACTAAAAAATGATGACATTTAATTTTCAGGCTCGCAAAATGAATAAAAAAATATAAAATCCAACTGGGTCAATATGTACAAAACTTTTAATCATATCAGCTAGGAGATTAGCTCGCTTCACTGGTTGCGTTTTCATACCATGACGAAAAAAATCAAAAGAAGACTGAGGGTGTGTTTGGATTAGCAGTAATAAAAGTGATTTTTTTCAATCTAATATCTACAAACTTAACATAGGTTAAAAATTAGATCATGTAATGTAATTTATGTTGGGTTGATTTTTGTAAAACATTTAGTTTGACAAATTGAAATTTTTTTGGATAACTAATGGAAAAGCAAGTTTAAATATAAAATGACAGAAACGGACATGAGTTTTGTTAAATATATATAATTTGATAATTGACATAGTATTGAGGAAAAATTTATAAATACTAAGAAACAGTTAATTAGATATGTTTAATAGACAGAAATTTATACAAAATACAAATAATGAAAATTTAAAGTTTTTTTAATTAAATAATATTATATTATTAAACTAGAATTAAATTTTTTTGCTAACTTTTTTTCCAATAAATACTTTTTTACCAACTTAAATTTTAATATCATATGTCTCTGGCTTTCATTAAAATTTACAATTTTATTTTTGAGAAAAAACTAATTTTTATTGGAGAATATTATTTTTACTAAAATTATAATTAATAAAAAATACAAGTTAAATAATATAATTATGATGTTAATTTGGCTTACTTTTATTATTATTTTTTATTTGTTTTATTTTATTATTGATGAATTAAAAAAAATATGATAAAGGTATTGGTGAGGCCACCTATATGAAGTAATAAAAATAATGAAGGGGGAATTGGGCATTGTGTGTGGCAGTGAAACATAGCAAGAAAAAAACACGTGACGAGAGAAGTTAAAAGTTGCTTAGGATAATAAGTCAGATTAGAACTGAAGCCTGATTTCTCATACAGTTAATCCTAACATATAGATAAGCCAAAAGTCATTTTCCCCCCTTACAGCAGAAAATCCACTTTCCAAACGCACGCTTACTTGTGTGGATGTGAGACTTGTTGATTCGAAGCACTAATAAGTGAGTTGCAATTATTAAAAACAGGAAAAATTAAATTAAAGAAGGAAAAATGATTAGTAAAGATGTGTGAGCACCTGGGGAAGGCGGTCGTTGGACAAGGACAAACCCTGACAAAAATCCTTGAGGCTTGGCACTTCTTCTAAAGTTATCCATCTCAAGTTGGGTAATATATTCTTCGAAAGATTATTCAAATCTATGGCCACTGAAAATAGGCATTTCAACCTGTTGCATCTCTGAACTTTAAACCTTTGCAGATTTGGAAAACATATTTTTGGGGGTTGAGCATTTGGTGGACCTTGATGCTGCTCTCCCACCTCTGTACTAGACATTATTTCCTCCAATTCATTGCAATATGATATTTCAAGATGTTCCAATAGTGGTATGCTTTTAAGAATTACAAGGGAGAAAAGAGTTCTCAAATTGTTGCACCCACTCACTTGGAATTGTTTAAGATTTTGGAGGCTTAGTATTCCCATTGGACCACTCCAAACAAACTTTAGCTCAAGTAGATTCTTCAATTTCATTGTGTTTACGACTGGGATTAATTGGTTTTGGAAATTCCTTTCAATAAGATCTTCCCTTGCAAAGGCAAATAGAATATCTTCCACGCTACAATTGCCAATCTCAAGTTCCTCTAGATTGAGAAACGATAGTAAGGCTGAAGCCTTGTTATACAAGTGGTTGCCCTAAAACCATAATATTTGGAAAATCAAAATAATATACTCAACTCAATTTTTGCGCAATAAACATTATAAATAATTAAGATAGAGGGTGCATGGAAATGCATACCATATTTGTATTTGAACTAGCTATGATGTTAACACATGAGGCGCTGAATTTTGGACATTCTACCCAATGCAATTCTCTCAAACATGGGCAACTTGAATGAAAGTTTTCTGGGAAAATGCTAAGCAAATTTTTCAAGCCCTTAAGTTGGAGTGATTTCAAAACAGGAAGCTTGATCTGAAGATCTTGATGCACATCTTCATGCTGACCAAAAGCATATTTTAGTTGAGAAGCCCTATCAATGCATACCCCTTCCAACTGCTCAAGGCCTTGAACATAAGAGTTCGAGAATACATATTGTAACTTATCACAATCAATTATAGTCAAGCTTTTCAATTTTGAGAATACCCAATATGCATTGTTTGAAGCTGAAATTATTTCATTATTTGAAACATCACCATCCTCCTCTATTATATTCAACAGTTCACAACAACCTTTTATAGTTAGCTTCTGCAACAACAACAAGGCTCTGGCAACACTCTTTGGTAATAGTGATGTCAACAAAGGACAATGAGCTATATGTAGTTCTTGTAATTTCTCGAAGAAGCGAAGCAAAGGTGGACCATGCCAAATTTCTTTCAAATTGGCCAAATGCTCCAACTTTAACTTGATTAACTTTGGGAAGAACAAAGTTTCCACTTGTAACAAATCGATGTGTTGAGAAGTTGCGTCTGCAAGGCATTCCAAATTTGAACAAGAACGGAGCCACAAGCTAGTCAACTCATTTGTCCCTCCTACAACTTGAACAATGTCTGGTACAATATTTTTGCAACCTCCATTAAATCTATGCAAACAAATAGCTTCTGCTTGTTGCAATAGATACTTAATAAAGGGACTTATATTAGAGATTTTGAACCCTCCCAATGACAAAGCTTTGCGGTGAGAATCCATTGAATCTATATCAAGATAAAATTTGGAATCAAAGTTCCCAATTTCAACTTCATATCTCTTCAATCTAGGGAAAGTAGCAACATTTGAAAAACATTGGTCAAGATTTAAAGTTGTTCTACTGAGTTGGATTCTTGAAGCATATAACTCCTGTAGATGTATACATCTTTCTATTACCTTAAAACTTTGCTCTTTGATCTTAAATAAATCTAATAGCTTCAATCTATTCAACTGTTCCAATCCTTGTGGCAGATGTTTAAAAAAACTATGTTTCAAGTCAAGAACTTCAAGACTTTTGAGGCATAACACCCATGACAAATCATCACCTAATTGACAAGCTTGCAAGCGCAGAGTTCGTAGATTAGGTAGCAAATTCAGAGAGTGTGGCGATAATGACTTGAGAACTACTGGTTCGTAATACATAGAGTCAATTTGCATAACTTTGAGTGCTCCCATACCTTTGAAATTCGCTTCTGATAATTCACAAGCACCTATATTTGTTAGCATCAAAATCTCAAGTTTTGGAGCATCTAATTGTTGAGGAAATTGAGATGTTTTCTTAAACCAAGAAGCAAGTGCATAACAATCTTTTATAGAGCAATCTGCTACCATCTTCATATTCTTCTCAAGATTCACTGCAATAGTGCGTTTCTCTTGAGATGATATCCACAATGCTACATCACGGATTGTGTCATGCATTCTCAAGTGGATTTTCCTTTGCTCAGAGCGCTTTAGCAAACAAGAATCTACAAGATGATTTATACAAGTACTCACTTTGTTTCTTGCATCTTCGAGTGATGAGCCCAATTCTTCACACATGCCCAAACCTATTGTGATTCTGAACAAATCTTCAAAAGAGATATCTGCATCTTCTGGATACATGCAACACATCAAAAGGAGTGACCTGGCTTCATTGCTCCTCAAATAATCATAACTCAACCGAAGACAAGAAAAGGTATCTTTGATGCCTGGTTCCACATCGATTGGTTTTGAATCCCTCAATCTTCGTATTGCCTCCTTCCATTCTTCTTTCGACTTGCCTTTCAAAGCGGCTCCTACGGCCTGAATTGCAATAGGAAGTCCTTTACATTTCCCAACAATTTCTTGTGCCACACTATGTAATGATTCGTCTACAATACGAGCATGCTTTTGGAATAATGTCCAAGATTCGTCATCAGATAATAGATCCAAAGAAATCTTCTTTTCACAATCCATCAAATCGCATATTGGTTGGAGCCGAGTGGTAAGAAGGACCTTGCAAACCATGCAATAATGTTCAAAAGGGATACCGACATCCTTCAAGTTGATTATGGCCCACACATCATCCAATATTACAAGAATCCTTTCGCCATTGCTCAATCTCATTGATAAACGTCTAGCTCGTCCAACTTCACTTTCTTCATCCAATCGCAAACCTAACATATCTGCAATCTCACCTTGAATCTTTCGGATATTCACAGTTTGCGACACTGTTGCAAATATAACTCGATCAAAAAGGTTTGATTCCTTGGCTCTTCTGCCTACTTCTGTTATCAAGGTTGTTTTACCGGAGCCCCCCATCCCATACAATCCAATCATGTGAACACCATCCTCTTGAAGAGCGGCCAACAATTGATCTGAAGCCAACTTTGTAGATTTGAAATACACAAAATTTCCAGAAGAAAAATACTCTATATCTGGAATTGGGGCGGTGTCGGAAAAGGGATTAAATTCACTCCTTTGATTGAGATTCTTTGTTTCCTCTATCATCTTTGTCATTTTTCTGCACAAAAGATATCTCCTCCAAGTAGGACACCTTCCTTGAAAGCAACTATTGGTTTCCTTTAGTTGCTGCTCCAATTTCTGCACCTCATCCATATGACTTTCCACTTCAGCTAACCACTTGTAAACACCATCAACAACTTTTTCAGTTTTGTTAAGTGCTGCCCGAACACGTGTTTGAACTCCATCTTGTGTTGATGCAAGCTTCTGCTTTTCAGTTTCTAGAGTTTTTGTGATGTTGCCAGCACAAAACAAATACTGGCCTTGACGTAAGCCTTGATGTACCAATGCATCTACCAGATATTCTGCGAGTTTGGTAACAGCAGCTAGTGCAATCTCCGCCATTTAAGCTAAAACTACCTGAAAGAGAAGTGGTTCAAAACCCATCTTTATGAGTTGTCGGACTAAATGAGTTGTTGGTAATCTTAGGTAGAATCAGATTATAATTATTAGCAAAATTTTCTTATATAAAATTTTCATATAAAATTGATAAATAAAATAGGTTCATGAAAAATTACATTGCCAGTTGTTTGTATTGGATCTCAGTACATGAAGACTTTCCCCATGCCTCACAGAATCTAATAATCTTGTGATAATATGAGACCCATGCACATGTATATAATAGATTGATGAAAGAGTGTCCTGGTCCGCGAAAGTGTATCTTTTATGTTTTGATTTATAGGTTTCATTTTAAGTTCCTTAATTAATTTTATAAAACATTTTATTATTTTTCTAATATTAATAATCTAACACCGTTGGTTTTTTTAATAAAAATTTCGATGCTGTAAATTTAAAGGGGATAAATCATTGTCAAATGATACTAAGATAAGTTTAATTTTTTTAAAATATAAATAATATGACTGACAAAATAATCAATATTTGAGACTAAAAACAGTAAGATTTAAGAACTAATTAAAGAGAAGCTTTATAAAATTAAAAGGTAAAACCAAAATTTAATATGTTAGAAGACCAACCTACAACTTATGCTGGTCACTTTCTCATTTTTATTACAGACTTTGTTATTGTTTTATTGTAATTTTTTTATAACACTTTTTACTCGCAATTAAAGTACAACTCTATAATAAAAAAAACAATTTTTAAATCATATGATATTTACAACCATCAAAAATTTTGAAATACTTGACAGTCATAATAGAAAAACTGGCAAATAATGCCACCTAGAGAAAGTGACTAGAAGGCCCAATATTTTGCCGCTTGTGGTGTCAGTTCTGTAGTACCCACTGTCTAACAATTAAGAACCGTAAAAAATAATCCTTATATTATTTGACTTTTATAGACAAAAATAACATCATCCGGCTAATAATTAGTGGAATTTCCACATATATGTGAATATGGGTTGCTTTATTATTCTATTCTTATTTGCTGCAGGCAGTCCACTAGACTCAAGCAAGCAAAAACAAATAATACTTAACGAGAAAAACATGATTATTGGTATTATTGCGTTAAAACAAAAAATTTAGATATTAACTTCTGAGTCTAAACTTATATATAACATTTAGGGGGAAAAAAGCAAATGACATAAGAAAACACTAACCTCGGCCTCAGGCATCTTACAATTTTTTCAAAAAAGGTTTATATCTAAACTATTGATTTAGCATCTAAAATATGGTTAAATTATTTCAAATTAAAAGAATTAATAAATGATGTACTTAAAAATGTATGAGAATTAAGTTTGTTAGGATGTGGGAATGACAAACCTTTGTATTGTGAAAATCAAATGATTGAGTTCTAGCTCAGGACGACACCCTCAGGCTCCATTGTCGATTTGGATAAATCAACATCTGACGATAGTTCAACAACAGATCGTTCTTCTCAAACGTTATCTTGCATGAATCGTAAAGTTTTTGGCTTTATTATATTCCTATTTGCTGACAGTCTGACTCCAGCAAGCTACTGGTGACATTAGGAGAGCACGACTTTTAGTGTTGTTATGATTGTGTTAGAACCAAAATGTAAGACACTAAGTCACTAACTTCGGGGATTGTATTTGTGCTCATCACGCACCAACCTATCCGATCTAGACCATTTAAAATTTAATCTAAATAGTTTAAATTTTTGATTTTTTAAATAAAAAATTTATTTCTATAAGAAATAATAGTGATAAAATTATCTTAATTTTAAATTTTACATATATTAAAACAAAAATTTTGTTTAAAATATAAAAAATAAATTAAATTCAAACTGATGAGTTCAAAATCAATCTAATAATGATGTATATTGGTGATCAGAACGTTTCTACCCATCAAAGTGAAAGTGATGGGCACAAAAGGTTAATGTGCTAAAACATAACATGAAAAGTATAAAGTTAATAACAGAAGAAAGCACTAACCTCGGGTATATATGATGAAGATGACAGAGAGACGAAGCAAAACCGTCCGATCAAATGAATCAAATATGTGAACTCTCTCTGAGGTCGCAAAGTGAAGCCTGTGAGCAAAACCCAGATGGATGAATAATTTTGCAATGGAAATCTATAAACTTGAATATCCTAAATACACCAACATATCAAATCAAGTAGCTACCCTTGAGATAGAAAATTAAATAAGGGTTAGAAAACACACAAGAGAACAAATGGAAATGGAACTAACAAGGCGATGGAAGGAGGAGCAACGGAAGTAGCCCAGAGGTGCTGTAACTGCGCAAGGGAGCATAAGCAAAAGCTTGGCCTGAGTCGCTTTGTGCAAACAGCAAAGACTGAATAAAGCCTTCAAGTTTCTTTCTTTTTGATTTTGGGGTCACCAATAATTACCATCGGTCATTGTTGGACAATGATTTGCACTAATGTCAGAGGATAGGCTCATAATACCCCTCCAAGAAAACACGGGCCCTTTGGTGGTTTGCTTTCCAGCAAGGAGTATAATATGCATTCAATTATGAATGGCTGTGTGGGTCCTCCATGTGTGCCTTTCTTTACGATCACCTCCCCCTGTACAAATAGCGCTCAACTTGACATATATTCTTAAGAGAAAATGATAGAAAATATTAATTAAATTAAAAAATTTCAAAATATCTACTGCGTATCTCCAAATTACTAACTATTATTTTTAAGTTGTCATTGTTTATATTTAAATTGTTAACACCAAAACTTCAAAATCTCATATTCCTATTAAATTACACATTTATTTATTTTTTTACTAATTTAGTAGATATTTTGGGATTATTGTAATTCAAATGGTTTTTTTTTTGTCGTTTTCCTTATTCTTAACTTTTAAATTCATACCAATAGTTCCTTTTAATTAAAATGGAAAAAAAAAACTTTGAAAGAGACGAAGAAGTAAGAACATAGAAGGACCAATAGGATTGAACCGGCAGGGTGATTTTCTAGACAAAACCATCGAAATGGATTATCAGGCCAAGTTGGACCTAATTTGAGTCCAATCACTTTAACTAGTAGGACCTCTATTTATATAGTTCAATTATTAATCATAATCATAACTAAGATAAGATCTTAATTATAGTTTAATATCAGTATCTGTAGAATATGGTTTTATATTAGGTCCCCACCCACGGAAAAAAAGAAAGACACCGGGTTTTTCCTCTATTCCCTTGTAATATGCAACTAGGACTATGGGCTTATCCCTTCATTTCTACTAAAGCAAATAAAGCTAAAATCTTCAAAAGCTTCTTTGAACTTTAGTTCGTTAATTACATGACCCTGCTGAATATTGCAAAGTTTAAATTTAATGTCTTTGCCATTAAACCTTGTGCTATTAATTTTATAATTCAGTTGCTCATAAAAACTGTCACATCAAATTAAATAGTCTGACATGGTATCCTATAGTTAAAAAAAATTAAATTTTATCATTAAAAAGAATTCAAATTTTGAAAAGTTACAGGTTATATGCAATTACCCTCATATTAAAGAAGGTTTGTTTGGTTCAGCGTTTTCTTAAAAAATAAGTCTTTATTACGTAAGTCGAGATAAAACTCCTCTCACATACTTACCTCGTATACTGTTAGTCACGATTTGTAAATATTTATTACCCAAAAATAAACTATTTCAAACAAACACTAAGGAGATTTTTTTATATGCAACATACACACACAGTCTACATTTAAATTAGAATCAAAATCAAATCTAGGGGAGGAAAATAAATGAACAACATACACACACAGTTTACAACTTATTATGCTAGTCACTTTCTCATTTTTATTACAAAATTTGCTATTGTTTTATTTTAATTTTTTATAACACTTTTTATAAGATTTTATAACACTTTTTACTCACAATTAAAGTACAACTATGTAATAAAATAAGAAATATTTTTAAATCATATGATATTTACAACCCTTAAAAATTTTGAAATACTTGACAGTCATAATAATAGAAAAACCGCCAGATAATGCCACCCAGGGACCCATTTAAACCAGAAGGCTTAATATTTTGATGCTTGTGGTGTCAGTTATGTCAAATATATTACCAATATCTGACAATTTAGAACAGTCAAATATTTGTTTAGAGATATCGTCCTTATATTATTGACTGTTATAGACAATCATAACCTTATAAGGCTAATAATTAGTGGGAATTCCGAAATCTGTGAATATGGGTTGCTTTATTGTACTATTCTTATTTGATGCAGGCAGTCCATTAGACTCGAGCAAGCAAAAACAGTTAATACTTAACGAGAAAAACATGATTTTTAGTATTGATATTATTACATTAGAATAAAAATTTTAGATATTAACTGCTAAGTCGAAACATATATAACATTTACGGGGGAAGCAAATGACATAAGAAAACACTAACCTCAGCCTTACGTAGCTTACAATTTTTTTTAAAACAGGTTTATATCTCAACTATTGATTTAGCATCTAAAATATGGCTAAATTATAGTGGTCACCTTCCCTCATTTGTGCAACCTCCAGAATTGGGGTTTTTTTTAGGGGAGAAAAAATTTATGTCCCATTATGACTATATTACCATCACAATTTTTTAATATTCCAACACTACCCTCTCTCGCTACCTCTGCCATTCGCCAATATTTCCCTTAGCCATTCGTCCATTTCTTTTGTTCCGCAGATGTCTCCTTCGCGCGTCCGCCATTTCAGTGTCATCTGCGGCAGCTCCTAAAGCTGCCGTCGCCGCTGCATGCTCCTGAAGCCACCGTCGGTTGCTCATCCAAGCTCACTGCCCGTCCATTTGTCGTGTAGATTGCATCATCTCTTTCGCACGTCTGCTCCTCTAGTGTCGTCTCCAAGCTCACTGCCTCCTTCTTTCAGGTAAGATTACCTTGCTTGAACTGAAAATTGACTGCCGGCGAACTAGCTTGAGTAATGCGTCTCACCGTGAGGTTCTGATTTTTCTGCATTTTCCCATTGTCAATTCTGAGAATTGTATGTTAGTTCACTAAGGCCTGCATTTCTGGTAGCATCCTTTTTATAGTCCCAACTCTAGTATTTGAAGTATTGGTAGCATCTTTATAGTCCTTGTTTCAACATATCCACCTTACCGATTGACAAATGCAAGGAGTAATATGGTAGGTGTAATAAAAAATATATAAAGGGAGAGAGAAAACTGGCACACCAGGGTGAATCCATGTTCGGATCCGGGTCAAAACTCCGATGCTCCATAATTGTGCCCACACAATTATTAGACTATTAGAGCCTAATTGTGATTTGCATAGCAGATCACCAGAACCAGAAATATGGTAAGAGAGAAGAGATTGCCAGAAAGCTCAATGACGAGATGAATTGCAATTGAGGAAGCATACCCTATTTATAGTGGTTTATGGAGGCCACTAATTAGGAAACATGTGCACTCTTTCTTGCCCTCCAAGACATCAATTAAATTAATTGATTCTCAATTAATTTCCTAATTATGATGATTTGTTCCTCAATTAACAAATCCATAATTATTACTGAATTATTCCCCAATCTGCAATCAATGCTGATTTTATTCTTATTTGATTAGGCTACTTATATCCTAATCAAATAGTCCAACCCATCAAGGGCGGACTTGGACCCAAAGTCCAACATCTCCCACTCGCACTTCATGGGCCTCCCATCGTGTGTCAATTACTCTTTCTTGGTTCATACTTGGCATCTGCCGTGACTGCGTGGGCAAAACCGTCTTCAAGATTTAGTGCTTGTGATACTAGAAATCTCACATACCGGATCAGCATCCAAAGACACCCTTTATATATAACTGTAAGCTATATATTCATTGCCTCATATGCCCCAGATTCTCCCATACATATTACTCATGGCATATTTAATCCCTTTCGAGTTAATATGTTGAGTAACTCAGATTGCTTTCCACGCACATAGTACCCGCACTTACTAGCTACACATAGAGTTAGTAAGGGGTCAACCACAGATACTAGCACATCTTATGTATCTAGGAGTAAATCTTCCTTTTTGGCTAAACATCAGTCCATCTTGACTTGGTCGCTTTCCTAGTTTTCACTCGTTTGACCGAATCGAGTGTGATCATAGAGCTTCAGCTAAAGTAGCTGTCTCCAAACCAAGCTTTCATGATGCCGCCTAAGTCTTAAGGGCATCATGGAAGGATTTTTCCTTCTTGGGACTCACACTGTAGTGAACTAGGGATCTTTCACCTACATACCGTATTGCAGTCTAACTCTAAAGCACATGCAGTATGAATTGCATGCTACTGTGAATGGTTTGAGGTGTACGTCGATTTCTTTATCTTTCACCGTACAGACATTAGTTCCAAAATATACTCAACATTCGAACCAGAACTTTCTTTTTCACAATATCTCTTTTACAATCTCATTTTTGAAAGAGTTCTTTGCTTGGCTATAGGTCTATATTCATGTTTTGATCCATTTTCGGTGTATATGTACACATGTAGATCTCATCTCAGTCTAACTGAGACGACTCAAACGCAACGATTCTTCTTAACCATATCATAGTGATCATTTTCTCGTCTTAGTCTCCTATGCCCCCGCAAAACATGGGAAGATGGCTGTTCGTGTGACCAACCTCTTCTGACCTGTATGACATACAAACTTGTATACCTTATATGTATTTACTCATAACATACATACTATTTCTTTTATCTTCATATAAAAGAAGTTCACGGCCTTATATTTTATTTGCGCCCCAAGATTTTAACTAACTCAATGAAAATTAAGCTATGGGCTCAATAAGGGGATCTACCAATATTTTGTCAGTAGAAGGTCATTGAACTGTGGCTTTCCCTCTTTGAAAGCATATCTCTCATAGAGATATATCAAAAAGTATGTTTTGTCTTGCTGTGATACATAGGATCCTCATCATAAGATGCTATCATTTGGATCCTTCTATCCACCATTCATTCCTAATCTCTCATAGGAACTACTTTAGCCATATGACACTTTGAATGATGGCAGAACACACCATGTGTTCTATTTCCATGGATAACAGGAGAAAATACTTTGTTTATTTCCTTACTCCATTACCATTTGCCTAGGTCTTATATTGGAATATCCTTTCAAAAAGAAAGTTGTTGTTTTGACAACTTAATCCATGGTTATTCTCATAATTCATTTAACAGCAGAACCAAAAACAGCTTCCAAGTCCGACCAAAAATATTTGGTCTTATGTACACCAATCTGTACATTCATATTACCAACCATAGTCTTACATGAGACTCTATCCACCTTTTCTATGTTGGATTCCTCATAGGATATGTAACCTCTTTAGGTTTGTGCCTTGGACTTTAGGGGTGTCTATGGGTTTGTAGTTTGGCATCCTTGGATGCCTAAAGATCACACTTGTACATGTCTTAGGCAGCAAAGATTGTATCTTCCTTATGCAATTTCCGTTTACCTTGTCATTCAAGATATTTGTTCAACCCATGATTTTCTCAACTCAAAATTTAAGGATTCTTTGATCCTTTACTCCTTTGACTCCCTTGACACTTGTTTTAGCTAAACATTTGTCATTTGACAAAGGATGACTTCACAAAGAATCATCACTAGACCGTTTGGTGCTCATGTAGTGTTCTTCGATTATCTAGAAGTTGGTAAGGCTTTCACCTTATGAAACCTCATATACTACTATCTGGGTGATTGTTTCTACGAAGCCCTTAAGCTGGTTCATGTAGAGTTCATCATCCAATTTCCAAAATTTTGAATTGGAAAGTGGTCTTTACATCATCTTGATGTAATTTCAAGACTAAGCTTGTTGTCATTGCCAAAGTTCAGAGTTAAAAATGCACAATGGATAACCTTCCATTGTTGTACCCCTTAGTTACTAAGTGTTTTAAGTTTTATATGCCCCAAACAGATTTGAGAACCTACTTGTTCTCAATCCCCCCTGGCTAGGTGACAAATTTCCTAAAACATATACTTGGCTAGTTCCAAAAAGAAGAATTCATATCCTCCTGCATAACACTTTGCAATTCTTCTTAGCAGGTCCTTCTAGTGTCATTCAGACACTTATAGGTAGTTGTCATCACCTTCTAAATGATGAAGAGAGCATTTAATCCATTAGCGAATCTATCCCCTTATAATCATACGCAAGATGACAATTTGCTTCGAGGTGGATTTCATAGGATTCTTTTCCTATGTATGAGTGAGGTAATTCTCTCGTAACTTACCTCTTACCTCTTTCGTTATGAAACTGGTCTCAATCCCCCTACTCGAATCAGTGAACTTAGGAACACTTGGTTATTCCTTGTCACTTTTGAGCCTCTTAAAGAGATTCAATATGATTAATGCTCATTTCCTACTAGAAAATTTGTGTTTTATGAACATTGCGTCCCTCAGCTCTCTTACAGTCATTGAGCCGCCATCATTTTCACTAATGAAAACGTGTCTTGTCAAATTCTCAGGTCACCTCACCTAGAAATACCTGGCATACCTCGGCCCCAATCTTCCTTACTCATAGGAAGAATTATGGATATGAAGTTGCTGACCCTTATGGTCTCAACGAGCTTGGGCCTGATCTAAGGCCTATCCATGATTCACAGGGTAAGATCGTGACTGACATAGAGGGCATTTGGTTAAGTGTGAAGATAATAGCTATGAGTTTACATACCAACATATGGCCGATGACCTCACTTATGCCATAATTTACTCAACCATGTTAAGGAGAGATCTTTCTCTCTATTTCAACAACTCTATTATGTTGAAGGGTTCTAGGTATTGATAGTTGCCTAACAATGCCTTTCTTGTACACAAAGCAGCTTGAACTAATCATGTGGGTGTCCTTAACCCTTGTTAGTTCCAAAGGTCTTACCCTTTTAGTTTAATTGATTCTTGACTAGTTCAGTCATTATCTAATAGCTTCACACTTACCAAAAATCAAGTAAACATTACTGTATTTTGAGTAAATGCCCACAACGTTAATGAAACACCAAGCTCTGTGTTTTGCCCTCACGTTTATTGATTTACTAATGTCATAATTTGTCAATTGCAGTGGATTTTCTCAAAAATGTTTCTTTGTCTTTCTCGCCAGGTAGAATAAGTTCTCAACTTATTCATAAGGGTATTAACCCTTTAGCACACATTGTTTAGCAGATACTCTTTTGCTAGTTTGATCATTTCCTTTGATCAATGTGTACTTGTGGCAAGAAATGGAATCTTTTATCTCTAAAAAGAAACATCAAAATCCAATGAAGGATTTGAGAATCATAGTCCTATCGATCCTTAACTAAAGAGATAGCAAAGATGTGATTTGTCAGTTGTAATTGCATGGAGTGAATCAAGGCGGTTTATTTATATAGAGTTAACGTGCAAGTTCCAATCCCTTGATTCTATCTCTTTGTTGCTTTGCATTTGACATGAAGTCATATGCTTCTCTGAAATATCCACGACTCATGTGGATTGCTACTTTTACAACCCTTAAAGGATTATCAATTTCATATTTGTAGAAACCAGTTGACCTCCTCTAGATCAAGTTTACCTCATAGATTTCTTGCCCTTAGGCTTAGAGGATGAATCCTCCCACTCTTTAGCTAAGTTTGTCTAACTGATGGATCTTGGATCCTTCAGTCTTTCACACTCAAGTTCAATGTGGTGAATCACATCGTTGAAGGTTACAATATGCATATCAGGGGCAATATTTACTTTCGTATACGCCCACCCACTAGAAGATGTGGCTCACTCCCACTCACTGAGAGACATAGCTTCCTCTCACTCATTGGGAGACGTCTTATCACAACATATACTTGTTGTGCTTTAGAAAGAACTTGGCATTTAGTTTGTCTCAACTTCTTAGTTTAAAATTTGCCTCAAGTATTGCGTAAACGACATGTTAGGACTTAGCACATTATTTTAAAACTTAACTTAGTTTTAACTTTATGGAAGAATATCACCTACTCCACTATCTTCTAACACTATCCACACGGCTTGGATAAGGTGTCATTGCTCGTACCACTATAAGTTTGAGCAATGTTGTTCTTTCTATGCTTGATAGCATAAACTTTTTGTATCCTTCAGTTGCTTCAGCCTTTAAATGCTAAAAAATAGTTGGTAGGATGTCCCTGACATCTCATTCTTCTTGAATGAAAAAAGAGATTTGAGAGTTTCTAACTCCATAGTCATCTCTATTGAGATTGTCTTCATAAGCTTAGTCAAATAGACTTGGTCATAATTGGCCACTTAGACGATTATGGTATACAAATCATATTTGTTCAAACAAGACAAAGGATAATTAGATAATAAGTTCACTAGTTTCAAGTTCATGAGACAACTATATTGACTCCCATCCCAATCATGCTACTTAGCTCATCACCCTTTTAACCATAGTCTTCCTTGAACACATTCCCCTTTGGATTTCTAGACGCATTCCAAAAACCTTCACTCAATCCAAGATAGTTATACAAAGAAAATAATACAATATAATCTAATCAACATGAATGTTCATGAAAACAAAAAGAGAATATGCTTAATTCAATTCTAAAAACAGAGAATTTAATCATAAATTCAATAATAAAGAACATTAAAAAAAATTGCCTCATTTTGTTGTCTCTTAACTAGGTTCTCCCTCTTATAAGCCCTTCTGACCATGTGAACTCATGT
Organism: Inga leiocalycina; assembly: GCA_963242795.1. Taxonomy (NCBI): domain Eukaryota; kingdom Viridiplantae; phylum Streptophyta; class Magnoliopsida; order Fabales; family Fabaceae; genus Inga; species Inga leiocalycina. Next base: position 72,060,292 of record OY725325.1, read on the forward strand.
AGTGTCTAGCTATAATGTCCAGCTCCTCTTTGTAATGTTTACATCCACTCACTTGGATGCATTTATAGCATACCTCCCACTTGATGAAATGATTCTCACATCTCTATTTGTCTTGTCCTTTGTCACAACATTTGTGATAAAGGGTTGACTTTTAGAAGTCATTACTTCAATCCAAGTGAATCAATGTGGTTAGAAGCATAGGAAGACTTGTTATTATTCAATAATTATTGAATAATTTCAAGTTGCTGCAATTTTCAGGTTTTATCTCTAAGAGCTTGAGTCAAGGTTGGATGGGATTTTATATTCAAAAACTCATTTGAATAATCCTTCATTGTTAAAGAATCTTTCAGTATTAATCCTATATTGCAGCTGAAATACTCTTAATAAGTAAGCCAACCTATCCTGAAAAACAATAGAATCATCATTGACTCAATTTCAATGTTTTTGGGAATCTCTAAGTGCATATAAGTACCTTTTTGACTTAAAACACATCAAAACGTGCTCTAATATATGCAAATTATATATCAAATTGATGCTCTCGAATTTAAGGATTTTTAGGAACAAATCGTGTCTCAATCGGAGGTCCCATGCATCCACACGCACCCCTAGAAGGTGTCTGGATTGAAAATGCACAGTTCTTTCTAACAAACAATAAGTGTATGTTGTGATAAGACGTCTCCCAGTAAGTGGGAGGAAGCTATGTCTCCCAGTGAGTGGGAGTGAGCCACGTCTTCGAGTGAGTGGGCATATAAGAAAGTAAATATTACCCCTGATATGCATATTGTGACCTTCAGCAATGTGATTTGCCACATCGAACTTGAGTGTGAAAGACTAAAGGATCCAAGATCTATCAGTCAGACGAACTTAGCTAAACAGTGGGAGGATTTATCCTCTAAGCCTAAGGACAAGAAACTTATGAGGTAAACTTGATCTAGAGGAGGTCAATGGTTTCTACAAAGATGAAAAGCTACATTGATAATCCTTTAAGGGTTTTAGAAGTAGCAATCCACATGAGTAGTGGATGTTTCATAAAAGCATGTGGCTTCATGTCAAATGCAAAGCAAGAAGAGATAAAATCAAGGGATTGGGACTTGCACGTTAACTCTGTATAGATAAACCACCCTGATTCACTCCATGAAATTGCAACCAATAAAATCACATCTTTGCTATCTCTTTAGTTAAGGATCGATGAAACTATGATTCTCAAATCCTTCATTGGATTTTGATGTTTCTTTTTAGAGATAAAAGATTCTATTTCTTGCCACAAGTACACATTGATCAAAGGAAATGATCAAACTAGCAAAAGAGTATCTGCTGAACAATGTGTGCTAAAGGGTTAATACCCTTATGAATAAGTTGAGAACTTATTCTACCTGGCGAGAAAGACAAAGAAACATTTTTGAGAAAATCCACTGCAATTGGCAAATTATGACGTTAGTGAACCAATAAACGTGAGGGCAAAACACAAAGCTTGGTGTTTCGTTAACGTCGTGAATATTTACTCAAAATACAGTAATGTTTACTTTATTTTTGGCAAATGTGAAGCTATTAGATAACGAATGAACTAGTCTGGAATTAGTTAAACTAAAAGGATAAGACCTTTTGAACTAACAAGGGTTAAGGACACCCACGTGATTAGTTCAAGCTACTTTGTGTACAAGAAAGGGATTGATAGGTAACTATCAATACCTAGAACCCTTCAACATAATAAAGTTGTTGAAATAGAGAGATAAACCTCTTCTTGACATGGTTGAGTAGATAATGGCATAAGTGAGGCCATCATCCATATGTTGGTATGTAAACTCACAGCTATTATTTTCATACTTGATCAAATACCCTCTATGTCAATCATGACCTTACCTTATGAATCGTGGATAGGCCTTAGATCAGGCTCAAGCTCGTTGAGACCATAAGGGTCAGCAACGTCATATCCATAATTCTTCCTATGAGTAAGGAAGATTGAGGCCGAGGTATGCAAGGTATTTCTTAGTGAGATGACCTAAGAATTTGACAAGACACACCTTTATTAGTGAAAATGATGGCGGTTCAGTGACTGAGAGAAAACTGTGGGACACAACTTTTATAAAACTCAGATTTCCTAGCAGGAAATGAGTATTAATCATATTGAATCTCTTTAAGAGGTTCACAAGTGACAAGGAATAACCAAGTATTCCTAAGTTTACTAATCCAAGTGGGAGAATTAAGACCATTTTCACAACGAAAGAGGTAAGAGGTAAGTTACGAGAGAATTACTTCACTCATACATAGGAAAAGAATCCTATGAAATCCACCTTGGTGCAAATTGTCATCTTGTGTATGACTATAAGGGGATAGATTCCCTAATGGATTAAATGTTCTCTTCATCATTTAGAAGGTGATGACAACTACCTATAAGTGTCTAAAAGACACTAGAAGGACTTGCTAACAAGAATTTTTGGAACTAGCTAAGTATATGTTTTAGGCAATTTGTCACCTACCTAGGAGGCGATTGAGAACAAGTAGGTTCTCAAATATGTTGCGAGCATATAAAACTTAAAACAGTTAGTGGCTAAGAGGTACAACAATGGAAGGTTGTCCATTGTGCATTTTTAACTTTGAACTTTGGCAATGACAACAAGCTTGGTCTTGAAATTACATCAAGATGATGTGAAGGCCGCTTTCCAATTTGGAAATTTTGGAAATTGGATGATGAACTCTACATGAACCAGCTTAAGGGCTTCGTAGAAACAATCACCCAGATAGTAGTATATGAGGTTTCACAAGATGAAAACCTTACCAACTTTGAGATAATCGAAGAACACTACATGAGCACCAAACGGTCTAGTGATGATTCTTTGTGAATTCATCCTTTGTCAAATGACATATGTTTAGCTGAAACAAGTGTCAAGGGAGTCATAGGAATAAAGGATCAGAGAATCCTTAATTCTGAGTTGAGAAAATCATGAGTTGAACAAATATCTTGAATAACAAGGTAAACGGAGATTGCATAAGAAAAATATAGTCTTTGCTGCCTAAGACATGTACAAGTGTGATCTTTAGGCATCCAAGGATGCCAAACTACAAACCCATAGACACCCCTGAAATCTAGGGCATAAACCTAAAGAGGTTACATATCCTATGAGGAATCCAACATAAAAAAGGTGGATAGAGTCCCATGTGAGACTATGATTGGTAATATGAATGTACAAATTGATGTACATAAGACTAAATGTTTTTTGTCAAACTTGGAAGTTATTTTTGGTTCTGTTGTGAAATGGGTTATGAGAATAATCATGGATTAAGTTGTCAAGACAACAACTTTCCTTTAGAAAGGATACTCCAATACAAGACCTAGGCAAATGGTGATGGAGTAAGGAAATATACAAAGTATTTTTTTTTCCTGTTATCCATGGAAATAGAACACAGGGCATGTTCTGCCATCATTTAAAGTGTCATATGGCTAAAGTAGTTCCTATGAGAGATTGTCAATGAATGGTGGATAGAATGATCCAAATGATAGCATATTATTATGAGGATCCTATGTATCACAGCAAGGCAAAACATACTTTTTGATATATCTCTATGAGAGAAATGCTTTCAAAGAGGGAAAGCGACAGTTCAATGACCTTCTACTGACAGAATGTTGGTAGATCCCCTTATTGAGCCCATAGCTTGATTTTCATTGAGTTAGTGAAAATCTTGAGGCGCAAATAAAATGTAAGGTCGTGAACTTATTTTATATGAAGATAAAAGAAATAGTATGTATGTTATGAGTAAATACATATAAGGTATACAAGTTTGTATGTCGTACAGGTCAGAAGAGGTTGGTTCACTCACACGAAGAACCATCTTCCGATGTTTTGCGGGGGCATGGGAGAGTAAGACGAGAAAATGATCACCATGAGATGGTTAAGAAGAATTGTTGCATTTGAATCACCTAAGTTAGACTGAGATGAGATCTACATGTGTGCATATACATAGAAAATGGATCGAAGCATGAATATAGACCTGTAGCCAGGCAAAGAACTCTTTTTCACGAATGAGATTGTAAAAGAGATATTGTGAAAAAGAAAGTTCTGGTTCAAATGTTGAGTACATTTTGGAACTAATGTCTGTACGGTGATAAAGAAATCGACGTACACCTCAAACCATTCACCGTAGCATGCAATTCATACTGCACGTGCTTAAGAGTTAGACTGCAACGCGGGATATAGGTGAAAGATCCCTAGTTCAGTACAGTGTGAGTCCCAGGAAGGAAAAATCCTTCCGCGATGCCCTTAAGACTTAGGCGGCATCATGAAAGCTTGGTTTGGTGACAGCTACTTTAGCTGAAGCTCCATGATCAAACTCGATTCGGTCGGACGAGTGAAAACTAGGAAAGCGACCAAGTCAAGATGGACTCCTAGAGTCAAAAAAGAAGATTTACTCCTAGATACATAAGATGTGCTAGTATATGTGGTCGACCCCTTACTAGCTCTATGTGTAGCTAGTAAGTGCGGATACTATATGCATGGAAGGCAATCTGAGTTAATCAACATATTAACTCGAGAGGGATTAGATATGCCATGAGTAATATGAATGGGAAAATCTGGGGCATATGAGGCAATGAACATATAGCTTACGGTTATATATAAAGGGCGGACTTGGACCCAAAGTCCAACATATGAAATTAATTTGGGAGACAGACCAAACATACACACACTGATTACTGAGAAAATAATATCAAATTGAATAATAATGATCATTCAATTATCTTCTCCATCTTAGATTTTTGAAATGAACTGACTTTCATTCTAGGGCATGTTCTTGAATGAACATTCAGGAGTTTGATTATTGTCAGTTTTCATTATCTCAATGAAAATATATTTCTGCATTCTTATATTGACCCAGCATATTTTGTAGATGACTCAAAAGCCTTTTGGAAAACATCATAAATGATTTTCATAAACAGGCCAAGATTATGAAACATTTATGATAAACCAACTGAAGAAAAAACATTCCACTGGATGGACTATCAATAGGAAAGCGTAGAGAAAGTTAATATCACAATTCATCTGGCAAGGAAAAGAAAAAACCTTTACCACTTTGTCACGCACTTCAATCCCATTTTTCCCAGCTTCAACTTCCAACTCATGCATTCTTCCATCTATCAACGTCTTCTTCAGATTCCTTAATTTCCGTTAAACGCTCCTATTTCAAAAAACTCTTGTTTTTAACATACATTTGATAAAATCTGATCCTCTGCCACAAGAAAGCTCCTATTTCCCTTGTTAACACCTTCTAGTAAATTTGCTTTTTCTTGCTAGTGCTCTTCCTGCTTTCATATTCAGAATTTGCAATTATTGGGACTAAACCAAAACATATTCTTGTATGTTACAATCCGTAAACTTCTTTGTTTACATTCTACTAATATTATTTGAAATTGACTTCCAACAAGGTTGAAACTTGAAAGTGTTAGAGAAGAATTAGGCTTTATGACACATGTAACAATTCCTGTGGTCACTCCTATACTTCATTTTCCCTTAACTGATATGTTAGACAGAAAATTTCTTATAATCATACAGCCTTTCGTTTTGTTTCAGTTTTATTCTTCCATATAAATATTTGATTTGTGCCTTATAGCGATATCTTGTTATTAGCTGCTCTGAAGTACAGTAGAGTTATTGGTTCCTTATACAACTTGTTATATGTTGTAACCTAAAGAAAAGATTAATTGTGAGTTGCTTGAGCGACTGAGAATCGGCGATGTAGCCTTGAGAGAGCAACTAGATGACGAGGAAACCCTCTCAGAGGAACTGAAGTTTCCGTATCACCAATGAATACGGAAACTTCAGGCAGTTTTGTGATCAATCCATGTAAAACTAACCATTTTTTAAGCCCAACCTGATGCTTGAGGAATGAGTGTTTTGTAATTTGTATCTTTCCCCATAAGGGTACTACTATTTAGGAGCTTGCTAATGCAGAATATCATTTTGGATTTTTAATCCTTGACTAGCATGCTCGCAAGTTTGTTTGATTAATTCTGCATTTTACTTGTCTCCTTTGTATATTTTTCCCCCACTTTGGTCGATATTAATAAAATTTTTTAAGGTTGTAGTGAAATTCAATTTATAGTTTTTATAACACACGAACAATTTAGTACTTTTATGTATCAATGTATTTTAGTATGAAAATATAATTAGATGCCACAGGATTATAAACTGTAAATGTTTTTTTAGAAATAGCTAATACTCTGGAAAAAAGAAAGGAAAGGGGGAAAAAAAGACGCTCCAGGTAAATTTTAAACTGAAAGAAAGAAATGGCTTGTTTGATTATATTCTCTGTTTTTTATTCTTAAAAATAATTTTATAAAATAGTTTTTGAAAAAAAGTTTTAAAAATTAAAAAAAAAAATCTGTTTGGATAATTGTTTTGAAAAATCTATTTTTAAAGGGACGTAATGGTGTGGTCGCCGATGGTGACATGGCAATGATCGTCATTGGTAGTATAACGTCAATAGTATATAAGTGCGGTAGCTTCAAAAAATAAAAAATAGAAAAAAAAAACAAGAAAACAACTATAAAAAATGTTTTTATTTTTCAATTTTTAAAAACAACTTTTTGTTTTTAGAAACAATTTTTTGAAAACAATTTACCAAATAGGTTTTATTGTTTCTAAAAACAAAAAAAAAATTTAAAAATAAAATCAAACAGCCCCAAAATTTGCCCTTGATCATATTCCTAAGAGAAGGGCTGAAGATTTGTACAGGAAGTTTGTGGCCTTTGAAAAGCAGTATGGCTATTTTGTATGGGAAAGAATTAGCGGTGATTTTTTATTAATCACTTGTTAACCATATAGATATTTTGAAAGAATTAGAAATATGGGACTTGACTTAGAGCTGGTAAAACGGGTTGGCCAGCCCTCTCCGCCGAGTTAGGGTGGCTAGCCCGCTTTTTTTATTTTTTATTTTAGTTTTTTTGTTTCTTTTAATAAAATAAATTCAAATAATGTTATTATCGTTTATTTAATGCCGTTTTTAATTAATTCCTCATATTTTTTATTTGAAATTTTTATTTTCATATTATATTTGTTTATTTTGCTATTATTAAATTTAAAAAAAAATGTATTTATATATTTTTGTTATGTGAGTAGATGAAAAAAAAGGAAAATAAAAATGAAATTGACTTCATAACACAAATATATAAAAGAAAAGAAGTATGATGTGAGTAGATGAAAGAGAAAGGGAGTGAGAATTAAAAAAAAAAAAAAGAGGCGGGCCAACCCGCCTTGGCAAGCTCATGCCAGTTCTCGATGGGCCAGCCCGCAACCCGCGAGCTAGCTCCTTTTTACTAGCACTAGGACTTGTGTAGTTTAACCATATGGAAACTTTTGATTTTATGTAATGATGTGGCCTATTACGTATTGATTTTTGATAATGGTGTAAGTTGATATGCAAAATATGTGATTATCTATTAGACTTTAGATTTTTGATAATAATATAAGAAAGAAATTAGGCCAATGCAAAGGTAATTATTTTCTGTTGCTCAAAATCTCATAACGCAAAAAATTCGAGCAATACATTTTCTTCTACAAAAGTTGGAAGTAATAAATTTAGTCATGACTATGATTCTGAATTCAAGTAGGTTTATTAAATTTATTCCACTTCTGTTTTTTATTATGGCTGAGTTAGAATTCTATTAATAATTTAAGAAATTATAATTATTAATAAAAATTTGTGAAGGAAAATATATAGATAAAGAGATAAGGGTATATTTATCCATTTATAATTATCTCCCCTCACCTACCCTTCTGAATCAAATGAGAAACTAAACCTCCTCTCCACTTTTCTTGAACCAAACAAAGCTTATAACCTCCCCTAACCTAACTTTAATGAACCTCACCTAACTTAACCTCCGTTGAACCAAACACACCGTTAGCGAAATTAGCTCATAATTTGGTAGATGTTTTTGCTCTCCTTGATCAACCCCCAGCTCCTCTTTCCGAAGGAGGTGGTTGATGAGGGATGGATATATAATTCTCTGTTTAGATCCTTTTGACTGTATTGCGTTGCTTTCTAGCTTTTAATGAATTCCAGATTATAGTATAAAAAAAAAGGGATAAAGATGACAGAGAGACTTCCACAGTGGGAGAAACTGATGAATCCAATATGTGAAATCGCTCATATGCCGCAATCGCAAGCCTGTAAGCAAAACCCATATATGAATATAATTTTACAATGGAAATCTGAAGTATATGACGGCAGCTAAGCCTAAATGCGGGAATATAATATTATATATATATATAGATATATCAAACTAAGTAAGTAGCCTTGAGATAGAGAATTCGAAAGGGTTAGGAAACAAGAGAACAAGAGGAACTAACCAAGCGATGGAAGGTGAAGGAGCAAAGTAAGGACTGTGTTGTGGCAAGAATGGATAAGTTTCCTTGTTTTTTATTTTGGGGTCATCAGCCAATAAGTGCGATCACTGTTTGGACTTTGATTCGTTAAATTACTATGGTTAACATCAATATTTGAATAGATTAAGTAAATCATTTAAATATATTATTTGTTAAAAATGCATGTTGGTTCTTATAAAATACCTTTTAAAATGATTTGTATTGAAATTATCTCTTGATACAAATATCTTAACATGTGCAATTACTACGAATAATTAGTAACTTTGTTAAAGTTGCCCAAATGTCCATTATAAACCTAAAGGGATAACAGGTAGATCCCACAACAAAAAAGAGATAGACATTTGGGTCAATTTAATGAAATTGTTAAAATTGTTCTGTTTGTAAAGGACTGTGTTGACTTTTGTACACTTCAAGATATAATTGTGTCATAATGCTTACGGTGAAAAACTTTGTTGTTAAAATTGCATTTTAATTTTAAAAAAATAATAAATATGAGGAATAAAATGAATTAATATATTAAATGACTAAATTCGGGAGAAGGCTGTCTCTATTGATTTCCCTCTCTATTTACTTTCCATTAAATATATCTACCATTATATCAACTTTTAATGATAGAGATTTATCATTATAAATTTTTATTATAATAATATTTTTTATATATTATTAAATCTCAATTATTAAAAACTGATCTAATAATAATAGATACAGTCAATCAAAATTAAGTGAGAAGGGAAATCAACAGAGCTGCCCTTCTCCCACTAAATTCAACTGCCAACAAAGTGTGTGTTTGGATTATCTTTTGAGAATAGCTTTTACGATTTACGAAGTAAGTGTGTAAGAGGAGTTTTGTCTCGGATTGCACAAACCTAGGTTTGGAAGAAACCCAAACACTCACAAAGTCTTATAGACACGGTAGTCACTTGTCTTGGGGTAGTTGGCTTATGAACAACAATTAGTGTTCTAAATTGAATTATTTTATGTTGAGTGGGTTCTTCTTGTGCCATCAAAGTTTTGATTTTGTCGCTTCCACAAAGTAAAGTCATATACGGCAATGGCATCTAGCTCTACCTCCTGTATTTATCTTGTCCCCAATCTAAAAAGTTTGAGAATGAGAGGTTGAACTTTAGAAGGATCAATTGGATTGAACCAAACACAGGATGATATCTTGTAAACCCTATCTCTCGGATTTAATGTTTGGATTAGCTTTGAGAATAATTTTTATAATTTATGAGGTAAGTATATAAGAGGGGTTTTATCTCGACTTGCGAAAAAAAGTTTCTGAAACCACAGTTTTATATTTTGCCAAACATGCCCGCTCCAACGGAAAAACGCAGATGAATAATTTTTTTTCACTGGAAATCTGTTACGTTCTGTGATGGATTGGCCTTGGAATAGTTTTCTGTAGAAAAAAGGGGTGATTTTGTAATAAGTGAATTGCATTGAAAGTTCATGCAAACAAATACGACGTTTTGTTTATGCAATGGTTCTCCAGGCTTCATCGTAGTATTGGTATGGCTTTCACTACTCTTGGTATTACTACAAATTATATCCCATGCAATCAGCTTTTCATTTTTCTTGACCAGTTATAAAACGGAGGAGTACATCTTTTTTTTTTAACCGGTAATAATCAAATGTCATTAATAAATATCACATGAGTTACATCAAGGTTCAATCAGTCAAACATGGGTAAGACTATATCAACCTATAGACAGAAGGGTTAACATCAAAAATTGTAATTAATTGGTCTAAACTAAAAAGCTGAAGCAGATTTCCTATATCTTGGCGGACCACGTTTGATGAAGAAGACCATTTATCAACCTGAGAGAACCACTTCTTCCTGATGCAGAAAATCCGCAAAGGTTCCTTTGTTGTGGCTTTGAAAAAGGGACATTCTGAGATCCAGTAGAGGGAAGCCCTTAAGCAAATTTGAATTTTATTTCCTTGTGATATTTCTTTCCTCCAAAGCAAAGCCTGCACAGATTGCCCTTGACAACAAATGAATGAACGGATGAAGCTAGAACTTCTTGAGCAATATTTCTCGATAATGATACTCCAACCAACTTGAGAAATGGTATTTAGTGAACATACTTCCTGTGTATCGGCCAAATTTCTGCTAATATCACCTTCATGATGAAAAAAAGCAGCAGTGGTTATGGAGGTTGAAGAATGAATCTCTTTGATGACTGTTACTCGATCCAAACCGTTTACACTCATGAAGAGCTTGATTTCTTTTCATCCATATGATGGAGATTTATTTGACTATTTGAATCATTTGATCAAGATGACCCTCTTTATGTAGATTCAGCAAAGTTCTTCAGCCAATTCTTGAAGTTCCTAATGATTGAGAGGGGAATCTAATTGACAAACTACCATACTACATTGCTCTAGTAAAAGGGCAGTTCACAAAGATATGTTCTAAAGTTTCAGCGTCATTACAACCAAACAGACAAATGCCTGGAATGGGAAGATGATGCTTTGCAAGAATATCCATCGACAGGATAGCATCATTCAAAACCTTCCAAATTAGCAATAGGTCCTTTAGAGGGTAAGAGATAGACCATAAGAATTTTCCAAAGGAGACTGCTTGCCTCTACATGGCTTGATTGAAGATGGTTTTCAACCCAAGACTTGCCTGTATTCTCCTGAAGGGTTTAAATTCCAAACCAGTGTATCTTGATTATTTAAAAATGAAATAGGAATCTGGATGATTGAATTAGTGATTGCCTAAGATAGATTTCTCTAACCAAATGATGATTCCATCTAACTGAGTACCAACTAGAAGGAATATCCAATAATAAATCTGCAATAGTCCTCATATTAGAGGCAGTTGAGAATTCAAAGTGCATGGGTCACCACAAAGAGTGATTTAAAGAAATTGAGTTACTAGATCCCACTTTCCACTTTAAATTGATCGGTGATCATATGAGCACATTGAAAAATACCCTTCCAAATCCAAGAAAAATTATAGGGTTTTATTATCAAAGAAGCACTGTTCATGTCAAAATATTTCAGCTTTGAGGTCTCAGAAAGCAATGATCCTACACGAGCCCTAAGAATTCTTCAAATTTATTTCGCAAGTAATGAATTGTTAATTTGACCAATAAGTCTAATTCCCAGCCCTCCCTCAGAAAAAGGTATGAGTATAAAATCTTTACGAGATAGATGAATTCGGTTTCAATCTCCATTTGAACCCCAAAAAAATTAGCACATATTGAATCAACCCTATTACAAACATAATTAGGAAGCCTCATGCAAGAGATTACATGAAGATTGACCCCTGCTAGTACAAACATGATTAGAGTTAGTTTAGAAGCTTGAGATAACAATCTAGCTTTCCGCACAGTAGTTCTTTGATCCACAGACGAAGTTACTTGTAAATAAACATGTGATTTGTTTCTCCTAGGATCTACCCAAGTTCCCAAGAATTTCCCCAGCCTATTAGAGAAATTTATTCCCAAAAATTGTGCAAAATAATTTTTCTTACCATGAGGAATATTGGGACTAAAAATAATGGTAGATTTTGCTCTACTGATTTGCTGTCCATACCACAAACTATAAGGATCAAGGGAAGCCTTAATAGAGTTAATCCTCTGATATGTTCCTTCAAAAAAGAAAACCGAGCCATCAGCATAGAGATTAGATACAAGCTGAGAGTTGTTGCTTATCTTGATCCCTTTCAACAATCCCGAATGCTCAAATGAATGTAGAATACAAGAAAGCACTTTTACAACCATAATATAGATGTATGATGTTAACAGATCACCATGCCTGACATCTCTTATTGGAGGAATTGAGCTTGTAATTTGACCATTGAATATAACCTGGTATTGCACACTTGTAATACATTGCATAGTTAATGCAATCCACTTGTTTGAAAAGTTCTCTTTTTTGCCAGAAGATCCTATATAAAATTATGGAGGAGTACATCTTAGTAATTTGAGGATTGGGATTTTGAAAAAAAATTAAAAAAAAGAAAAGAAAGATTTTGGACTAATTTGGAATCACATAAAGATTAATTTTTTGACCTTCCATTCAGTTATGCTCTCTTCGGTCTTTAATATAAAAGCTAAATAACTAATTTTGACAAATTAAGAAGATAGGTTATGATGGTTATATGTAACAAATGTGTGTTGGTTTTTCTAAAATATCATTTTTAATAATATGCAAGGTAAGCTTGTAACTATTCCTTAATGAAAACCTTTTTTCGTGTAAAATTAGTAGGGACACTATTTTAGAGAAAAAATTATAAATCTGAAAGATAATGTGAATTGATGTATATTTAGCATCAAAATAGCCATATGTCTTATTCTTATATTTAGGACCAAAAGTAGTATTATACTATTATTCTACCAAAGCAATATTTGGAGTGACCATCATCTATATATTATTCTAATATCACTTATTTCAAACTTGAATGATCAAAACCAAAATCGGATCAAACTTCAAGGACCAAAACTACCGATTTCAAATTTGAGGGACCAAAATAAAAATCAGATCAAACTTCAGGGATCAAAAGTTATATTAACCCTATTTTATTATTAAGTTTCAGAGAAACAGAGAGCTTGGCTATCATCAAAGTTTTTCCGTCGGGTTAAAGGTTGCGACTACTAACAACATTGACATCCCACTCTGCATCGTTCGAATTTCGTTCATGGAGATGACTCCGAAGGAGCCTTTTCTTTTGAATCAAAGCATGTTTAAATTTACCCCATCAAAAGAGAACATGTTTAAATTACTATGCGACGCCAGGTCAAAAAAAAATTACCATGCCACGTACCAACTCACGTCACCTATTTTTCCTGTCGCATGTATAATGAGCCCCAAATGTCGGTGCTTTTAACTTTTTATTTTTTTGTTATTTCTTCTTTTTTCGCCACACCCACAAGCCTATGCCTTTGACATCTTTTTTTTTTTTTGGCATCAAATATTCCTTTCATTGCAACAAACTGAGAGTTTACAAAAATCATTTAGAAACAAATAACCAATATCAGCCACCTATAGAAACCACATCAGTAAACGAAACTACACTATCAAAATTACAACTGAAGTCCAAATAAAAAAAGAAACTGCTATCAATCATTTCCAGCCATCTCATACTCTTTGGCTAGGATTATTGCCAAAGGAGAAGAGGGTTGCAACACCCGCTCTTTCGAGCACTTCTCCTGCATAGCTGTCCGTGCACACCAATTGGCTGCCCGGTTGCTTCTTCTCGGAATCCACTCAAAGAGAGACTCTCTTAGAGTTTTACCCAGATTTAAAATTTCCTCCACAATGCTCATCCGAAACGGTTTCAAAGTGTAGAATCAGAATCTCTAACAAAAGAGAGAATGGATTATGAGAACTAAGATGTCAAAGGCATAGAGAGCGAGCCCTTTTGTTTTGTTTTTTTTAATCTTTTTCTCTCCGGAAATTGCATTTGATCTTATATGTTTCTGGGTCTTTTTTTTTGTTTTTCCAACCTAGTTTTATCAATTTTCTTTTAAATTTTCGCCTTTGTCTTGGGGCGCTTTATATTTTTTTTAAAAAAATAAAAATCCACTTTTTCTATTCATATTTGTCCAAGAGTCTTGATTAATCAACGAGCTCACTCGTGGAATTTTCAAGCTCTTTCTCTAAGGGTTGTTTGGTTCAAAGGGAGGGGATGGAAGGGAAGGGTAGAGGATTACCTTATTTGGTTTGGTTGAAGGGAAAATAAGGAGAGAGATGTTTAATGATTCTTTGTTTGATTCAAGAGGGGATGGGAGGGGAGATAATAACTAGTTTACCATTTTACCCTTATTGTTACATTATATTTTTTTACTGATATAAATTATATAAACTAGTTTAAAATTAAATTAAAATTCACCATTCATCTCAACTTATTATTAACATGCAGATTATACAAAATTAAGTAAACTAAAATAGCGATCATACTAAAATTGGTTCTCAACGTAGAAAGGAAGAACATATTCAGAGACAAAAACCATCGTAGAAAGGAAGAAGAAAACCAAACAAAGCACAACATGTCAGTTCCTCCTTGCAATCTTTATTTACCACGCTTGAGAAAAAGAACCCAATCAAAGCTTAAGAAACAGAATAGTGATCAGTAGCAGATCAAAAATTTTGTTGAATCATGTCTTCAATCGGGTCCATCAGCATCTGTACGTTCTCTCTCTCTCTCTGCTCTTCTGGCTTTCACTCACTCCAATTCAGACTGTATCGACAGCGTTGCCACTGCCGTCAAACTCTGTCTCTGTTGCTCTCCGGTCAAGACGCTGAAGAAGACGACCGCGAAGATCACCGGAAAAGAGTACATCTTCTCCCTTCCCGTTAAGTCCTGAAGATGCCCTCTGGTTCTGCCATGAAGATTCTGCAAGCTCCCTCTCTGGTTCAGCTCAAAAATGGTGATCTTGTTGCTCCGACCAAGAAGACGATCTCCAGTGAAAATGCAACTCTCCTCTGATTCAACTGTCAAGAAGGCCGAGCTGCAATCGTGGTAGCTGCCTTTCAATTAAGGATGAAGATTGATGATGAACATTGATCCCTCAAAACCGGCGGCTCACTCTCTTCTCCAGCTCATCCTATGCTCTCTCTCTCAGGTCTCCCATTCCCTTTTCACCATTCATCTCAACCTAGAATTCGAAAACAAGTCTGTGAAGGAGATGGAGTTTCGACAGAGTCTGATGCTTTCAATTTGTTTTTGAGCTTTGACAAGTGATTGAAGCGAAGTAAGATCGAAGATGAACGAACAAGATCTTTTGCTAACAAAACCAAAGAGCCTTCGATGTCTCTGGGATTGCAGAAGGAATGGCTTACCAAGTAGAGATGGGTATATATGGAAGAACATAAAATATAAGGGGGCAAATTGGTCACAAAATTTGGCTTCCCTCCAAAAAACCCCAATTTGGAGGTGATCAAAATAAGGGGACGGAAGGGGTGAGAGAAGCAAAATTTTACCCCCCTCCAAAATTTTAAACCAAATAAGGGGAGGAAGAGGGATTCATTTTTCCTCTCATCCCCTCCAACCAAACAGGCCCCATGGCACAAAAGGGACTTTCATCTTTCATGGCTTCCTAAGGGTCAGTTTAGTTTAAAGGGAGGGGATGGAATGGAAGGGGCTCATTTTCCATTCCCTCCAAAACCCTTCAATTTGGGGGGAATAAAAATGAGGGGATGAGAGGGATTGAAAGCCCCTCCTTTGGAGCCTCTCTCTCCAATTTTTCAAACCAAACAAAGGGAGGGGCTCATTTTTCATCCCCTCCCATTCCCTCCCCTCCAACCAAACAGAGCCTAAAGGATTTTCATTTTAATTCCCTACAAATTCTGAATCGCGCAATGTTCGGAAGGGAATTTTTGACCTTCTTCGCATCCAATTTGCAGACCTTCAGGTTCGAAAATTGACCGTTTCCAGGTTTTAGAATGGTTTCCCCTTTCTAAAACCAGATCTCTCCCAATTCAACGGTCAATTCTCTCTTTTCCTCTGATATTTCTTGATCTATCGATATACCCCAAGGGAAAAAGAAGATGTATCGAACTCAAAGAAAAATAGACCTCTCCATTGAATACCAATCCCAAATACCGATTTTGAGGCCCAGCATCTATTCCAGAAGAGCGAATCTCACTGTAAAATTCCAAGACATTTATGGTTTCACAGTAGAAGGAAATGTAGATGATGTGAATGCGTTAAATGAGGTGCGAGAGAAGGTGAGGCAACAGGGAAGGGTATGGTGGGCAATGGAAGCGAACAAAGGTGCAAATTGGTGTTTGAATACGACCATAGGCGAAGGAAGTGCCCTTAAGAGTTCTTTGAAATTTCTACACTTGTTAATGCCATCACTCTGAAGAAGTTGATTAGGAAAGGAATTCCCCTAAGTCTACAGCCTAAGGTCTAGTTTTCATTGTCTGGGGCTGCCAAGAAAAAGTCCACCATGCCGGAGAGTTATTACGATGATTGACCAAAGCAGTTGAGGGGAAGGTCACCGCCGCTACCAGACAGATCAATCATGTGAGTGTCTCTGCCCTGCCTGTGTTAACTGATGGTTACTATGATATCTATGATAATATATCAAGCATTGAAACTTAAAAAATATGATATGGTTTTGCAAAATGGACTACCATCAAATGTGACTGCATACATCTTATAGGTTATTGATCTGATTATTTGAGAACGATATGCACTTGTATCCATATGACTATGATAAGTGAATTTCTTCTGCTTCTTTGAATCATTGTTCATGCCTACTTACAGGACCTACCACGAACCTTCCCTGGTCACCCATGGTTGGACACTACAGAAGGACATGCTGCTCTTAGGCGTGTTCTTGTTGGCTATTCCTTTCGTGATTCTGATGTCGGGTATTGTCAGGTTAGTTTGCTACTTTGCCTCACTGCCCAATTTGGAGGTGATTCAGAGGAGTTGATTCTTGAACCATGCATGGCTAATTCAATTCTTCCCTAGAGCTATTATCTATGCCGGAGCTACAGAGCTCGTTGGGAGCTTCTTCTTCTGTGTTCTTACCTGGCGTATGCGTTTGTATATTTAGCTTTGGATGTTGATAAGAGGAATTTTATATTTATGTTTCTGAAATATAGACAGATTCGATTGTGACTGTGATAGACGTTGTATTCCTTGATTTCGTGTAGGTTTGATTACTCTCGAATATCTGTTTGATATTTGATGGTGATTAGATTGATAAACTCTTGGTATGAATCGCTTGATTATATCTTTGGAATTTTCTGTCACATGGCGTCTGATTTGTTACATTCTTGGATACGAATATGAATTTGCTCCATATCCTATTTAGTTATGATGGTAGAGTCATTGTTCTAGGGAAGGTTTCTTCATCTCATCTAAACTAGAAAATTATAGACAAAATAGTTTAGGACTTTAATTCAGCGATTAGATCTCACGAATGCTACCTCTTGGCTGTAATTATGTTGATTAATTTGTGGCTCATTAGGTTTGCTAGGAACTTTAGTATTCATTAGGCTCCTTAGAGACTCGACCAAGGCTAGATTACTACTTTTACTATAGTTTAGCTTAGTTTTCTTTGATTAACCCCTACGACAAAGTTTAAATCACAAGGCCTTTACTTATGAGATCTAATCCCCTAAATTCTGCTTGGGGCTACGCCATTTTGCATGTAGTAATGTTAATTTGCATTAGACCAACAAATTATTTGAAAGTTTCCTCCTTACAAATGGTTTTTGGTTAGGAACCTAATATTTTCCATACAAGAATTTTTGGGTGTGCAGTATATGTGCTAGTAGCACCACCACAACGCACTAAAATGGGTCCTCAAAGAAGGATGAGAATATATGTTGGGTATGAATCTCCTTCGATTATAAAATATTAAGAACCATCTACAGGAGATTTATTTATAGCACAATTTGCCGACTGTCATTTTGATGAATCATTTTTTCCAACATTATGAGGAGAAAACAAATAGTTGGGTAAAGAGATTAGCTGGAATGAATTATCATTGGCTCATTTGATTCTCGTATAAAATAGCATAAACTGGAAGTTCAAAAGATAATTCATTTACATAATTTAGCTAATTAAATGCCAGAAGCATTTACTGACCCAAAGAAAATGACAAATTCATATGTCCTAGCTACTAATACTCTTATTAAAATTGACGTCCCTAAAGGACAACCTACTATGAATGAATTTAAAGCATGCATGAAGCATGGTAGGTCCATCAGTTCTAAAGATAAAAATCCTCGAAAGAGAAAAGGAGCAAAGAATATATATGATCAAGTCGAGGATAATAAAAAAAGTTAGTAGCTCCAAGAGAGCCATCTCCTAAAAAGTTATTGTCTCCAGAAGAGGATATTGCAGTCCCATAAGAGACCCAGGTACCTTATATATGTAAAAATAATGAGATATCAATATATTATATTATGAATGGAATCCAATAGGATCGAAATGAAGTCAAAGTTGACGACATTTTTGCTTATCATATAGCATATGATGTAATGAATGATAATGAGGATCATAAGCCAAAATCCATTAGTGAGTGCCAACAAAGAAAAGATTGGCCCATATGGAAAGATGTCATTAATATAGAATTAAAATCATTGGTTAAACGAAAAGTATTTAGACCTATAGTCCTTACACCTGAAGATGTAAAACTAGTTGGATGCAAATGGCTCTTTATGCGAAAGAGAAATGAAAAAAGTGAAATAACAAGATATAAGGCATGTCTTGTAGCCCAAGGCTTTACATAAAGATTTGGCATTGATTTTGAAAAAACGTATTCACCAGTATTGAATACGACTACTTTTCGTTATTTGATTAGTCTAGCAGTGAATGTAGGACTTGATTTACATCTAATGAATGTTGTGATTACCTATTTACATGGTTCACTTGATAATGATATTTAAATGAAAGTTCCTGAAGGACTTAAGGCATCAGAAACATCCAATTCAAGTTCTCGAGAACAATACTCAGTTAAGTTAAATAAGTCCTTGTATGGCTTGAAGCAATCAGGGCGCATGTGATATAATCGTCTTAATGAATATTTGTTGAAAGAATGATACAAAAATGATCCAATATGCCTATACATCTTTATGAAAAGATCTAAAAGTGAGTTTGCTATAATTGCTATTTATATTGATGATATCAACATCAATGGAACTCCTGAAGAGCTTCAAAAGATAATTAATTGTTTGAAGAAAGAATTTGAAATGAGGGACTTGGGAAAAACAAAATTATGTCTCGGATTACAGATCAAGTACCTGAAAAATGGGATCTTTGTATAACAAGAAACTTATACAAAGAAGGTCCTAGAGCAATTTTATATGGATAAATCTCATCCATTATGTACCCCAATGGTTGTAAGGTTTTAGAAGGTAGATAAAGACCCATTCCAGCCTCGAGAAATTAGTGAAGAACGTGATGAAGAACTACTTGGTCCAGAAGTACCATATTTTAGTGCTATTGGAGCACTAATGTATCTTGCTAATCATACAAGTCCTGATATATCATTTGCTATTAATTTATTAGCAAGATATAGTTCTTCACCAACACGAAGGCATTGCAATGGCATAAAACACATTCTTCAATACCTCAGAGGCACTATGGACATGGGGTTATACTACTCAAATGTATACAAGCATGAACTAGTTGGTTATGCAGATGCTGGATTTTTGTCTGATCCACATGATGGTAAATCACAAAGAGGCTATCTCTTTACATGTGGAGGTGTAGCTATTTTATGGCGATCCACGAAACAAACTATATCAGCTACATCATATAACCATGCAAAAATTCTAGCAATATATGAAACAAGTTGAGAATGTGTGTGGTTGAGGTTAATGATACATCACATAAGCACAACTTGTTATTTATCTTTAGGCAAAATGATCCCAATAGTCCTATATGAGAATAATACTGCATCTATTGCCCAACTTAAAGAAACTATATCAAGGGTAATAGAACAAAGCATATTTCACCAAAATTCTTCTTCACTCGTGACCTTCAAAAGGATGGTGAAATAAATATTCAACAAATCAATTCAAGTGAAAATCTAGCAGATTTATTCACCAAGTCACTTCCAGGTACAATTTTGAAAAAATTGTACATGACATTGGACTTCGGAGGCTTAAAAATATCAAATGATGTTGTCAAGAGGGTGAGTCGATACATGTTGTACTCTTTTTCCTTTATCTAGGTTTTATCCCACTGGGTTTTCCTAGAAAGGTTCTTAATGAGGCAGCACTAAACAGTGTATCAATGAATGATGTACTATTTTCTTTAGCTAGGTTTTTATCCCACTAGATTTTTCCTAATTAAAGTTTTTAATGAGGTACATTTATTATAGACATCTAAGGGAGATTGTTATGAATATTAATTATGTGGATGTTTATTGACTCATATTCAGAAAGAGAAGAAGACTTGACACAAAGAAAAAGGAGAAAATAACAAGAAGAGAAAATGACAAAAGCAAAAGAAGACAAGAATATAAAGAAGATATAAAGTAACCATAGTTTGTATAAAGTAATCATGGTCATATAACTAGGGTTAGATTCCTGACTTTATATAAAGACTTGTAATCGATTTTTTCAAATGAACTGAATGAGAACTTTTCTCTAAAAATTCTATCAATTTTCTCTCTTTGAATTCTAGCAATCTTCTCTCTTATCACATATACTTTTAAAACAAATTTGTAATTTTTCTGAGAATATTTGATTGTGGTTTCATTGTTTTAATGGTAAGTATTTGGAAAAGTGAATTAAAATTGAAAATGACAGTTTATAACTCAAATTTCAAAAATGAGAGTTTAGTCCCAAGAATTTTGAAAATGACAGTTTAGTTCCATTGGAACACACCGTTTTTTATTCAAGCCTTAGTGAAAAGCAGAGGAGCTGAGGACTATTGAAAAAGAACAGAGAGCCGAGAACCTTCAAACCTCACTTTCATCATCTCCACCTTCGCCTCTTCAACCACTCCGCCGCCCTTCATACTCGCCGGTGACATTCACTCCAACCTCACCATCCTTTCCGTCGCCAGTGAGTGTTGAGATTCTGAGGAGGAAGCTAAACTCGTGGAAGTCGTGAACACAGAGTGTTGTGACAGAGAAGCATAACATCATCTAAACTGCAGCCGTGGTAGAGAAGCACATTGGAGTTGGTTGGGGGGCGTAAGCTGGGAACAGACAGGAACGAGGAGTTGAGAGCGAGTCAGGAAAGCTGAGGGATAATATCTCTGAGTGCCATCCCACCCGTCGGTTCTCTGACTTAAATCATTCCAGCCGGCCCTCTACTTCTCTTAGCTTTACCCCGTCAATCCTGTCTAAGGAATGAAAAACCGGACTGGGTAATGAACCGGTCACAACACATGTTCAAGGGTTAATGAGTCAACCGAGGTCTAACCGGTAGTTAAATCGGTCATATTAAAATATTATAATTTATTAATGGCAATATATATTAATATATTTTTAAACATAACAATGAAGATTTTTAGAAAAAAAATGCTTAAAATCTATTAGTATTAGTTATAATGGCTATACTTATATAATGATATCTCCTTTCCTATAATTATTATATCTTTTTAAATAATGTTTTTCATTATCTTCTTCATTTTTTTTAGATTTTTTCTTTCTTTAGCTACTTTTCTCTTCATTTTGGTCTCTAACCTTCCATTTTTCCCTAAAAGATCACAAAATAAAAATTTGAAAAATAAAAAAATTGAAACTGGTTCAATCGGTTGAACCACCGGTTTTGACCGATTCAACCTGTTCTACTGGTTTCACGGTTTAACCGTCAAACCAGATCAGACCGGACCACTAACCGGTTCTCGGTTCAACAGGTCGAACCGGCTGGTCTACTTTGGTTTTTTGTTCCATGATCCTGTCATCTAGAGTGTGACTCCTTTGCATCTGAACTCATTATAAATGTGGCTTGCTCTGATGTTCTGATTCATTGACATTTCAGCCGTGGCTTCTCTATCTAGTGTTTCTGAATTTAATTGCAGCCCCAAGTTTAATTGATTAAGTACTAATTGATGATTTAATTTGTGACTTAATGGCTGGGTGTTGGTGGTCCTCAATGTCTGGAATTTTGAACTTGTTTGGTGAAGTTATTCTCATGAATGACTAGGTAATTTTGTGTTCTTAGAGATAAATTGGAGATGGCTTGAGCTTACATGTGGTTTAAAGGGGAGTTTATTTTATCTATAACTCATTATATTTGTGATTTCTTGGGTTTATGAATTCATTTATATATTGAGACTATAATTTTAATTATATTTTATTTTATGAATTGAGTTGTTGTGATTTTGGATTTGTAATGAGGATTTGTACTCTTCAATATATATGGTTATATATATGTTTATTTATGATTCTATTGTTTCTCTCTATTTAATATGATATTGTTGGATAGTTTAATTGAATTGGAATTGTAGTTGAATCTAAATGCATTACTTATTCCATAGTCATTCTCTAAGGGATTTTAA
This sequence comes from Inga leiocalycina, assembly GCA_963242795.1. Taxonomy (NCBI): domain Eukaryota; kingdom Viridiplantae; phylum Streptophyta; class Magnoliopsida; order Fabales; family Fabaceae; genus Inga; species Inga leiocalycina. Next base: position 72,082,603 of record OY725325.1, read on the forward strand.
TAATGCTTAAATAAATGGGTTCATGAGTTTAAGCATTAGACTCAATGATAATATTGAGGTTTGGTGTTTTAAAAAACTTAGAGAAACTCATTATACTAAGAGGGCTTAATAGCATTTCAAGGGCAGGGGTTCCTCTCTTGTGATGCTAGACTCATTGGTTAACAAGGTTTGAAATATTAGAAGCCTAGTGTATTAACTCTCCAAATATCTTAATTGAGGAAGGATAACCATTAAAAACCATTTCCAAGAGTATCTTCATCATTTGCATTTTTAATCCATTTTTATTCCTCTTTATTTGAAAATCCCAAAAATATCTATTTTAATTGCATTTAATTCATAGTTTTGAAAATCAATCAATCATGATTTATCCTTGTCAAATTTGTATTGTAATTGCTTAGTTTATTAGGAATTAGTTTCATAATCGTTTCCTCAAAGTGAAACGACTCGAGTTTTGTGCTATATTGCATTATTTTGGTTTAATTCTTGATAACCCCAAAACGACTAAAAAGATGTTATTTCATTATTTTCCCTTCATTCTCATTACAATTACAATTTACTTATTATCTCGTGCTCACTTTGAGGGATAAATCTCTCCTGTATTCTATTAACATGTTGCATCTAGGTCGTTTTGGCATCTTAAAAAAGACGAGAATTTTGGGTTTTGATGATAACAAGATGTAAGAAAAGTTTTTTAAGAAGAAGGAATTAATACAAGTTTTTCATGAAATTTAATATATATAAAAAAGGGATTTTACTTTGATTCAAATAGAGCTTCAAATTTTTGCAAAGTTTTTTTTGGAGTATCAACAGTAGGGATGGAAATAGGTCCAGTCCTTAATAAGGGCCTACAGCCTAACCTACATCAAATCCAGCCTAGCCTATTTAGTAAATAGGTCAGGCTTAGGCTCATGCCTATTGCTAGGCCTATTTAGATAAATAGTTCAGGTCTATTTTCATAAGGCCTGGCCTATTTTACTTTTTTTAATTTATACTATTATATAAGTATATATATTATCATTTAACGAATTTTATAAATTATTTATAAATTTACCAACTTAACTTTAATTATACGTTTCACATCACATCATCATTACACTCAACCATTGATTTCACATCAATCCATCACCTTACCTTTCTAGCTTCTCTTCGATTGCTCGAGATGGCGACGCTAACTCACTCACTCTCCCCTGATTTGGTCGTCTACTAAAACATAATAATTACTGAGTTTATTTTAATGCCAAATGAAATATTATAATCTTAGTAAGAGGAGTTTATGCAATTCATGTGGGAAGAGTAAAAGAGGTAAATTCTATTTTTACATATTGCTTGTTATACTTAGTCGAATTTAAAAAATATATTTTTTTAGTCAAGAGACGATTAGTTTTTCTTATTCCTATTTACTCAAACAATTGTTATTACTGGACATTCTTTTCTTTTTCTTAGTAAGCCCTAATATCATGACAAAAATGGACGTTAAGATTTTAAAACATAATATAGGATTGTAAATAAGCATGAAATATTATATATGAATTTGAATGCATATGTTTTAAAGGCATACATTTTAAGTAGGCCTTTAAACAGGCTTCATACCTTTTAAAGGCCCAAACTCATGCTTAAAAAAAACCTACATACAGACTCAGGTCCATGTTCAGGCTTTGAATCTCTGTTACAGGTTCATATCTATTTAACTAAAGCCTAACCTAATTTATTTCCACCTCTAATCAACAGTGTGTCCATCACTTTGATGTGAAAAAAGCAGCTCCAGTTATGAGGCCTCTAATGCTTGTATGGATCTTAATTTTGGAAGAGCAATTTCTTTTTCATTGTCATATCAATAGAAATATAACAAATGAGAGTTTTAGGATTTCTTCTCCATAAATTCAAGAATTTCCTCTCCTTCCTTTTCTCCATTCCTCCTAGATTTAGCATGGGAAAAAAGGTAAGCTATATATAAGATTAAACATGCATGCACATATTTATGTGATTGAACCATATTTTTACATGATTTTTCATGATTAATTTAGGATTTTAAATGTATTTTCTGGATATTATTGCGTGATTAAGCATCAATTTTAGTTAAGAACAATTGTATTAAATTAAATGTAATTAGGGGCAAAATGGTCATAATCTATTAATTATTTTTACAATTTTTTCTTGGATTTTTAATGCTATTTTATGCTTAATTTTGCATTGTTGGTGTTATGGAAGGAAATTGGAGATTTTAAAGGGTCAAAATTAATATTTTGAGGGTTAGAAAAAATTACAGAAAAGTCCCAAGATTTTGTGAAAATTACAAAAATGTGTAGAAAAGGGCCCTTGAAATTTCACAGAAAATAACCCATATTTTTGAGAAATTACATTTGACCCTGCCATGATTTTAAGAATTTACACTTAAGTTCCTCAACCAAACTTTTAATAATTTCATATTAGTCCCTGGTCAAAACACAAGTTTTGACCAGGGTTACTATTCATCATCTGCAACCCGAGAACTCTGGAAACGGAGACCCGACTTGGCTGGCTGGATATAGCATTCGGATACAGCAGGACCCGAGAAGTAGAGAGCAAGCTGAGAGTGATATATAGATCAGCGCCGCAACACACAAGGGGGATGATGACCTAGACTACCTCTGCCCTCACCGGCGACCTTCACTTCCTTTCATCCATTCTCTCCGTCGCCGGTGAGGTTCAGATTAGGAGAACCAGAGAGAGTGAGACAGATTCGAGCAGCTTGAAAATTGGGAGAGCTGAGAGGTTCGGGGGAGGCGAAGCTGGCATTACCATAGTCGGAGTTGTACTCCATCACCACCGACTGCACTCCCTCTAAGCCACCGTCGGGGAACCTTGGTCACAGAACCAGGTGCAGCAACGGTGATTCCAAAATAGAACAGGGGAGAAGACGAGACCATCGTCACTGTCAGTCACCTCCACCATCAGCTCCAATTTCTCATTTCTGACCTCCACAGACAGCTCCGACCACACCTCCTTCCTTCCTCTGTTTCTAATATTTTTTCCTTCTTCTCCTTCACCACTCCATCACCACCATTGTCTCTCTATCTCTCTTATTTTACCACCACCGTTGACATCTTCTCGGTCTCCTCCTATTTCCCTTCTGCCGCCATCATCACTCCTTCTAGTTTCTCCAAAACCTTTTCCATCACCAACTCATTTCTATTTTAAATTCATCACTAAATCTGTCCTGTTTTCTTTCATTTCCATGGCTGGTTTGACTGTGAGTTATGTGGTGACAGTACTTAGCTCCATGATTGGCTGACTTTTTATTGGGTCTTGGTGGTAGAGAAAGTGGCAAGAGCTTCAAGGTTTTATAAGGGGAGTTTATTATTTTCCATTTACTCAATTTATACATTATGTCTTTATGAATTAATTTTGTATTGGGAATTGTATGTCTTAAGACTTAGATGAGTGATTATTTATCTATGTTGGTTAATATCTTATGTTGAATTTGGTATTAGTGCATTTGAATTTTATTGAAATTATTTTCCTATTGGATTAATGAAGTCATACATTCTATGTGATATCTAGATTATATGATGGATTTAATTAAATTTGAATGTCACAATTGTGCTTTCAATTAAGAGGAACCAAGTGCATTAATCCATTTTCAATACACATCAAGTGAGTTTTTAACAATTTGCTTAGAGGTGACTATGAATGCGATTGTATGACTAGTCATTTATTAGGTAGATTGAACCTAATGCGATTGTTTAGAGTTTTTAATTTGACTTGATGCAGAAGCAACTCCCAAATTATTTTAAGAAGCTAGGAAAGTCACCAAATTTGTCACCAAGATTCATTTCATCATTCATATTCCAATTCTAAATTTCTTTCCATTCACTCCTTCATCATTTTTATAGAAAAGAAAAAAAAAATAGTAGTTTAGGGATTTTAATTAATTTGCATCTTTCTTTTAGTTATTAATGTGAAAAATCCAAAAACCGTTTTCCCCTTATTGTTATTGCACTCGCATGATAATTAGATTACTTAGGTAGCTCAATAAAGGCTCTCATCAAGAGAACGACCTGAGTGTTGTATTGTACTGCAATTCTTGAATTAAAAATATTTTATATTTGACCTTAAGGCGTAAAAACACGGTCAAATCATTATGTTTATCGGAAAATATGACAGCAAAAATATAAAAGTTTTTCGTAATATTTTGCTCTAACAAATTAAAATTACAAGTCCAAATGCTCATTTTTAATAAAAATGTAATTTTAAATTTAAGAATTAAAACTTGATAATTCAATAGTCATGGTTCCTAAAAGTTTCCTTAGCTCTTCACGAGCTCTAATGAAATTAAAGAAAAGAAAGCATGCTTAGAGTTGTTGCTTTGGACCACTTCAAACAAGCTTTAACTCAGATAGGTTGAGTTTAACTTGCTTTGCTGCATTGTATTAGTAGACATAACCCCTTCAAGTGACCTTGAAGTAGCAAGGAGATGTAGAAAAGGTGAAGTGGGAACTATGATTGATAACAGAAGATCAGAAAGGAAGAAGGGGCATAGCATGTGTAGGAATATGCTTTTCCTTTTTATATAGAGAGACTAAATTTGTGTCAAGACTGAAACGAAAGAGGAATCTATCTGGGAGAAATTAAATAATAATGATGTTTGATTAGGGAGAGGAATGTCTCCATTAAGTAATTTCAATTATTGTACTTGTTTCAATAATCGTATCAACATATATCTATATATATATATATATCGCCCCTCAAGGCTTGTAGCAACTGCAGAGGAGAGATAAATAAGGTGTGGGTGGGTTCCACATGATAAGATGATAAGTAAGAATTTGCAAAAGGTCTCCAAAATAAGTTTAGCTGTCTCAATTGATTTTCAAGTTTTATGGTTTCCAGATTTGGAATCAAAATTTGTTGAGTAGCAACAATGCCTCATTCATTTTTATGGGGAACTAGTTCCTCTGGCTGTTCTGCCTCTTATACTTCCATGTGTCTGGGTTTAGTTGTGGAAGCCTTCCAAGACTGTTGCTATGCTTAAAAGGTAACCTCGGATGTTCTAGTTTTGAGGCCAAGAGCTATATTAAAAAAGATAAATACAAGAATATTAATAAAAATTGTGTGCGTAGGTTGAAGGGAGTTGTGTTGAATTTCTGCCAAAACTATGTCAATTAATTTTGGGCATTAATTTATTTTGAGTTTTCGAAGGTATGGGCAATTAACTTACACATTTCCCAAAGTAATTAAGAGGAGGCATTTTTGCAAGTTTTAAGGTTTCTAGAACTGCAAGTACAATTTCTGGAGTATCAAAAGCGCCCCTTCACTTTGGTCCTGTTTGGTACATTGGAATTGGCCTCATGGAAATGGAATTGGAGACCAATTCCATACTTTTGTCTTGTTTGGTACAAATCTAGGAGTATGGAATTGGCTTCCATATGGAGGCCAAATCCATCAAAATTGATGGAAATGATTTCCATATCAAAACCTCAGATTTGACAATTCTACATCAGAAAGATCATTTTTGCCCCTCCTCTTTCTCATCAACCCCAACCTATCGCATCATCATTCATCATCACCGGTGGCGGCGACCTTCTTCTGCCCTCACCAGTGACCTTCTTCTCTACCTACCGCCACCGCCGGCAACCTTCTTCCCTAGCCACCATCAACCTTCTTCTCCACCCACCGCACCCACCATCAACCTTCCTCAACTTCGTCTTCTTCGTCTTTTCCCCAACCTCCATCGATGAACCATCGTTGGCCTTCATCTTCAACCCCAGCACCATCGATGGCGACCTGTGCAAGGAGCACCAGAGATGGGTCCTTGGATCGAGAATGAGAATGAATAGAACATAGAGAGCAAAAGAGAGATCGAGAATTAACAACAAATAGAGTGCTTGACTGCTTGATTCGATTTGGGTATTCAATGGAAGGTTTTTAATATGAAAGATCTACAATCAAACCTCATTTCCACAACTCATTTTTTTCTGGGTACTCCACAGCAAAAAAGAGAGATCTGGATTAATTTGGTCCGCACAGCGATTTCGTGGTGACGGAATTTTGTGGGAGCTTTTTTTTCTTCTTAATTTATAGGGGGTATTTTGGTCTTTTCATACAATAATTATATCTCATTTCCATGACATACCAAACACACTTTTAAACCTCATTTCCATATCCATTTCCATCAAAATCAATTCTGCATACCAAACGGACCCTTTGATTTGGAAAAAAAAAATTTAAAGTTTTTTGTTGATGAGTGACCTCTAATACTTGTATGCATCTTAATTTTGGAACCACAGTTTCTTTTTTTATTGTCAAATCTATAGAGTATAACAAATCAAGGTTTTAGGGTTTCTTCTCTATAAAATTCAACAATTTCCTCTCCTCATTTTTCTCCATGCCATCTTAAAATGAGAACAGTTTGAAGCAGGAATTATTTCCTCACTTGTCAACTGCATCATCAATTTTTTTTGGTTAAATTTTCTTTTGGTTCTACTCTGCCCTTCTTGAACACGTTTTTACATTATATCTTGTACCCGAATCTTCCCACTTAAAGAAACTTACATGCCACTAGACTACGGGAGTTTTTGCCAAATATTGTCATGCATATTGGATAACTAGTTGTAACTATCACATGACTAAGGAGTGAAAATAAGGTAAGCATACAAAACAAAAAGAATACAATAAAAATCAGATCAGCAGTAGCCAAAGAAGATCACAAATATTAATTGCAAACAGTTCTATATTTGATTGTAACAAAATTTAGGTATGTAGCTTGGTATTAGGAGATGTAGTGGAAGGATTATTGATAACAGAGAAATAAAGAAAGAGCTTAATGTGTAAGAATATCCTTTTTCTTTATGCAGATAATGAAACAATGAGGAATCTGTAACATCTTTATTTTTATTTATAGGATATAATTATATTTTAAAGATAATTATGAATTTAGCAGTGATTTTTAGGATCTAAAAATTAAAAATAAATAATAATAATAATAATAATAATGATAATAAAATTAATTAAAATTAAATTATATAAGTATATATATAATAAAAATATAATGTTAAAAAAAAGGTTGGCGCCGAATTTGACTCCAACAAAAGAACAGCCACTACAAAAAAAAAAAATTCTTTTAAATAAAGGTGGTGGGATTGAAGGAGTGGGTTACATAAACCCCCTCTCTCAGTTCACTTCGTCATTTAAGATGAGGTGACGATTCTGGAGGTGGGGAGTTGTTACGTTCTAGTTTTTATAGTTTTAGATATCAATAAGGAATTCAAATTATCTTTTGATCATAAAATTTTTTTTATGAAATTATTCTAAATAATTTTCTCTTTCTTATGATAATAATTTTTTGTTGATTAGAGAAAATTTTAAGATTAGGATTTTGGACAAATTTTAATTTGGTTAATATAAGGCTATAGGAATGTAGATAATGATTAATAGTTAATTTTAATCAGATTACTATACAATTTTATAATGAATTTTCTATATAATTAATATATGAATAATTCTATATTAGGTTTTATATTAGATTAAATTTGGATTAAATAATTTATTTGGTTTATTAGAGGTATTATTGTAATTCTAATCGGTTTAGTTTGGTAAATTTTGTGTTACAAGAAATTATAAATTATAATTTGATATTAACAATTAAATTTTTATATGATTTTAATTATGTGGGAGTTTCAAATATTTTTTAATAATTAAATTATATTCATATAAATTAGAAAAAGAGATTTAATTGTTCTAGAAGGTTGATATTGATGATTTTATAACAATAGATATGTTAAAAGTGAAACTTTAATTTATACAATTAAGTGGTGGACAAGAGAGAACGGTATAGAGGTTATTTAAGGATTGTTAAGGAAGTTGGAACATTTAAGAATAATAGTCATAGAGAAAAATTGGAGATAAATTGTATAAATTATTTATTTTAGTATTGTTTGTGGTTAATTATTATTTACATTGATAATGTAGAGTTTTCTTGTGATCGGTGATTATTCGTGTTTGGTACTTAAATTAAGGTTAAGCTTGGAATTGAGGTAACCGGAGTTAATTTATTTTATATGATTGTTTTGGACTGTAAGGTGTTTTCTAAACCTTACTTTCTACTGTACTATTTGTATGTGTTTAGAAAGATTATTTTATATTTAATATGAACTTAATTCAGTGAAGTTATGTATTTTCCAACTTGTATATATGAGCGTAGATTATATTTAAAAATTGTTACTGTTGTGATGGTTATAATGTTTGTGATGGAATATTGTATAAGGGGTGATAATTTATAAATGTGTCCAAAAATTATATTGATATATTGCTTTTCTATTATGAGATATGTTGAGTTGTGTGGAAGAGATATGGTGAAATTGTGCCCATCGACTCTCTCATTCCTGGCCTGGATTTTGAGTTCAGTGTTTTGGGTGGACACCTCTCTGTTACGGTATATCGGTGGTGGCATGGGAGGGGGCAGTATTCTTGAAGTGACTAGCTAACATTTGGCTTGGTATACTAGCACTAATAGGCTGTACCACGTCCAGAAGCTATAAGGAGGAGCAACATAGATGAGTGGGGATAGTTCTAATTGTTGTTCATATTATGTAAAATTTAATTATTGAGAATATTATTAATATTATGTTAGTTATTTGCTTCTTTGACTTACAATATTTTCCTGTATATTTTGTAAATTGATTTTGGTTACTGAGACCTGATGTCTCACCCCGTCATTGTAAATATTTTTCAGTTGAGACCCCTAATTTGGCTTGAGGGCAAGGGAAGCAACCAGAGGCATAGACGTTGAGAATCCTGTAGGCCTCTTGTGATATTGGTGTTGTATTATTTTCTATATTTCCATTATAGGACATCTCATTTTTTCGTAAATATTATATTTACTGTTTGGATAATTGTTTTGGATTAATTATTTAACTTTTGTTAGGTGTGAGGCCTTATTTTCATATTCTAAGATTGTGGTGGACCCAGAACCATATCTGTGTTCGAAATTGTTTTGTATGAAATCTTAATTATGGGATTCAGTGTTGTAAGACTCATGGGTTGTTATTTATCTTGTTGTTATGTGTGCCCTGAGTAATGAATATCTTTGTAGTGGGTTTGTGAGTGGCTTTTATGTCCTGAACTCTGATATGTTTTTAATGAGAAATTATTTTCAATTATCACTGGTTAATCAGATTTTGCAAAACTATTATGATAATTGTTGTTTGAAGAAAGGGTTGTTTTAGAATCAATTGATAACAAGTCGAAAATTAAATAATTGATGCAAGATTCATGCAGTAGTTGAAAACTTGACCATGCCAGAATTCAATTTAAGAAAGAGGAATAACATTCCAAACCAATAAAAAGGAACAACATTATTAGAAGACACTCTGTTTTATGGTGGTAATCAAAAGCCAGCAGCTTTTTTATTTTGCTTAATTACCAAATACACTTTTTTAAGGTGGTCCCCATTATGTAATTTCCATTGTACTTCTTTTCCTTATAATTTTAAAAATTTCTGCACCTCATCCATAAGATTTTTCACTTCAGCTAATTAACCACTTGTCAACAGCATCAACAATTTTTTCAGTTTTGTCACGTGCTTCTTGAACACGTGTTTCAACTCTATCTTGTGTTGATACAAGCCTCTGCTCTTCACTTTCTAGAGTTTTTGTGATGTTGCCTGCACAAAACAAATCCTGAGCTAGAACGGAAAAACTTAAAGGTTTATCAAATCCCTATTTTTATTATATATTTTTATAATTTAATTGAGAATTTTGTCATAGTTATTAAGCTGAAAATACCTTTCTTGTGATAAACTGAGATTAAAAGTAAATACATTAAATTAAAACTAAAAATGATAAAATTGTCAAAAAAATTGTAATTAATCTTAATCATTGATTTTTTTGAGAATATTTGATGTTAAATTAATTGTTTTTTTATTGTAGGTGGTTGAAGAAATTGACAAATTTGAAAATGGAAGCTTGGGCTCAAATTGAAGAAATTACAGTTTGGCATCACAAACTTTTGAAAATTGCATGTTGGTCCCTGATCAAAACTGTTGCGTGACCAGAGAAATTAGGTCAGTTTTCATATGGGGAAACCTTAATTTGATTGAGACAGAGAACCGCGAACCATCTCACCTTTACCTTCATCATCATCGACTCCATCTCCCTTCCACCTCACCATCTTATCCCATAGCCGGTGACCACAACTCCACCAGCCCAAGCCGAGCTTCAACGAGATTGCATTGCAAGATGGCAACCATGATTTTTTTTGTCTCTTTTTCCACCGTCACCCATTAAACCTTTATTCAATTATTATCATCAATCTTGTTTCCCAATGGTGATTTCATGGTTGGTGGTTTGAATTTGAAGATGGCTTTGCTTCTTGAAGCTATGCTTATGAGTAGCAGTAGTTAAGCTTCTCAATCCGTAGCAAGTGACAATGGCATGAACTTAGGGCTTCAATAGGAGAGATTTGGCCCTTCCCTTCACTACTACAAATAGTTGATCTGACGACACTAATTAACAACCGTTTTTTGAAAGCAATAGCAAAAACCAACACAGTGGCATGGGTGTAAATATGGGTTGAGCTTCAACGACTGGTTTTGTAAGTCAAGATTCAACGACTGGTTTTCAAAACCAGTCATTAAAAGTCTTTACTTCAACTACTAGTTTTCAAAACCAGTCATCTTTATATGTTTCAACAATTGTTTCTCAAGAAACAATCATTGAAACTTTGGCACAAAACCCCCAAATCAGACTAAAGCATGCTTGTGTAGAGCTCACATTGTGCCGCGCCTCCCTATTCCACCTAGACGGACCTCTACCTCTTGCTCACACATTACTCTCTAGCGACTTCTCTTACCATTGGCCTTGCTCTCTGCTCTTCTCAGTCGTCCATTGGTCTAGGTTCTGCAACTGCCCTGTTTTTCCTCTTCTGTTCAGGTGTGTTCTCTCCTTTTCCCAGTCCTCCATTCGTCTGGGTTCTGCAGCTACCTTGTTTTTCCTCTTTGGTTCAGGTAAGCCACATTTCATTTCTTCTACTTTCCATTAATTTTCTTTCTACTGCACACAACTTGCATTTGTGGTTTTTTTAGATGGCTTATAATATTAGGTTATCTGTCGGCTGGTTATGAAATGGATAGCTATAAATGTTGAAAGTTGAATAGCAATTATATTTGGGGTTTACTGCTTGAAACGACAAGTCTGAAATTTTCTTTGTTTGTTGCTCGTTCGACAAGGGTTTTTTTTTGCCAATTAGTTGGTTAAGATTTAAAGTTAGGATTTTTTTGTGCCAATTCGTTGGACAGGATTTAAAGTTAGGATTTGTATTGTATGTGAGTGTCAACTAGAGCAGAATTCTAATGCTTAAAAGAAATACAGAACTACAATTATAGTCTATAGTTATTCATTATAGTTGCAACCTTAGGTAGACCTTATTCTAAGACGCTCAAATTCTATATTAGTTTATAAAAGTCGAAATGTGGTCTCTAGGCTTGTTAGGATAATATTAGCTAAGAGTTTAGTTATTTAACTTAGAATATGATATAGATAAGTTCTAATTGTCAGTGTTGAAGTAAGAATAATTTGGATATAGATATGGATATACTAAGTCAATGCCCAGGAATGAATGGTTTGTTCTCTTCACTTCTTCACACTTTTGTTTTTATGGTTTCTGGAACCTTTAAAGAGCCAGTCAAGTTTTCCTTTCTATTTTTATCCCCTGCTCACATCAAAACGTTATCTTAATGGGGCCCCTCAAGGTTGACAAATATGCACTATTTACCAACCACTTTGCTTCAAATGAACAACACAATGCTAGTAACATGGGTGGTTCTTCTTAGTTAACACATTTACCTTATTAGTTTATATTTTGAAGTTTCTGTAATAATCATACTAATTTTTTCCCTATGATCCTTATTATTCCTTATGCATTTACAAGAAACTCCAAATGAGTTCTATAATTATTCCAATCCTGAGGCTGTTTTTTTTCTCCTAAGCACAAGTATCTTCCTATTAGAGGCAATTCTGTTCGAAGTAACTCCATAAGGGGTGGTTGTGATGATGTTTGCCTAGTATTAAAGTTTTTTCAATATTATAGATTAGTAATCCCATGTGATTTGCATTGAAGTTTCTTGCTCCTAGTCTATCACATTGATAAGATTTTGTCAAATTTTTTATTAGCATAATGATAAACTTTTGGTAGTGATTTATTTTTTGGTGATTGCTCATTTTGAGTAGTTTGTAGTCTGGTTATTGGTTAACTTCAAAATGTTTCTGTTTTTAGGTTCCATGATTTGTATACAGTGTTTAGCTTCTTTCTTTAAATTTTTCAATGTATATAGGGTTCTGAATAGAACTTTGCAATTTTCTGTCTTTAAATTTTGTCAACTTTTTAATTAGGATAATGGTAAACTTAAGTGTTGTTGAAAATGGATTAAGTGGTAATAAAATGGATCACGGTTGGATGAATGCATTGAGAACGAGGGAAGAATATTAGAATGGGGTGGAAAAGTTTATTGAATTTGCTAAAATGAATGCGCCTAGTAAAAATAGAAAGTATTTGTGTCCATGTATCAACTGTTTAAATGAGAGTGGATGAAATATTGATGATATAAAAGATCACTTACTTTGTTATGGAATAAATCTTCGGTACACAAGGTGGATATGGCATAGTAAGGAAGTAACTGCTCGTGCATCCCACGAGAAGGAAGTTTGTGATGTCAAAGATGACAATAGAATGGAAAAAATGATTCATGATGTTGAGGTAGAATGTTTTGTTCAATCGCCTATATATGATAGCATACGGAGTGATGCAGAGACACCTTTATACCTGGGTGTACTAAGTATACACACTTGTAAGGTATTTTACACTTGGTCAACTTAAAGACAACTTGTGGACGGACTGATAATAGTTTCACTGTGTTACTTGAATTGTTGTGTGATATGTTTCCAGAGGATAATGCCCTTCTAAATCGTACGTATGAGGTGAAGAAAATGTTGTCTATGATAGGTATAGAGTATAAAAAGATACATGCTTGCCCAAATGACTATGTATTGTATAGAAAGGAGTATGAAGGAGTAAGTGAGTGTCCAAAATGTAAAACTTCCCGATACAAAGTGAAGAAAGATGCTAACTGTGGTGATGAGACAAGTAAAAGGCAACCTTTAAAGGCTTTGTGGTATCTGTCAATCATACCGTGGTTTAAACGAATGTTTGCTAATGCAAAATAAGCAAAAAAGTTGAGATGGCATTCTGATGAGAGAATATGTAATAAAAAATACCTTCAGCACCTGGCTAACTCTCCATAATGGAAGAAAATAGATGAAATGTTTCCCTGATTTAGTAGCGAGCTAAGAAACCTTTGGCTTGGGCTTTGCACAGACAGAATCAATCCTTATGGTACTCTTAGAAGTACACATAGTGCATGGCCAGTTCTACTTTTAATTTACAACTTATTTACCTCCTTGGTTGTCTATACAATGCAACTATATGATGCTTTCTATGATGATTTTGGGACCAAAACGGCCAAGGAACAATATCGATGTCCATTTGGTACCTATGATATAGGACTTAAAGAAGTTATGGGACAATGACGTAGATGTGTTTGATGTATATAAGCAAGAGTCCTTTAAGCTACATGCAATAATTTTCACAATAATTAACGACTTCCCTGCATACAAGAATTTGTCAGGGAATAGTGTGAAGGGTCATAAAGCATGTCCGAAATGTGAAGCGGGCACACACTTCCATCAACTTAAGCACAAAATAAAAATGTCCACCTTGGTCATAGATGATTTCTTCCTTTGTTCCACCCGTACAGTAGGCTAAAGAAGACTTTTAATGGTTTTCTAGAGAATGGAATGGCTCCAAAGGCATAACTAGAGACGAGGTTTATAGTTGGGAGGAAAGAATTAATGTCAGTTTTGGTAAGAATCAAAGGACTACAGGTGAGAAGAACAAATAGAAGAAGAGGTCAATTTTCTTTTATCTTTTTCTATATTGGTGTAGTCTTGATGTGAGACATAGTATGGATGTGATGTATGTCGAGAAAAATATATGTGATAACCTTATTGGTACACTTTTACACATACTAGGGAAAACTAAAGATGGAATTAGTGCGAGACTAGACTTAATTGAAATGGGAACAAGAGAACGGCTATATCCATAACTGAGAAATGATGGTAAAAGAGTGTATATGGAGCCAGCAATGCATACATTGTCAAAAGCCGAGAAAAGAAGTTTGTGTGGGTGTTTGCATGGCATTAAGGTGCCACAGGGGTATTCTTTAAATGTAAGAAGCTTGTCTCAATGGAAGATTTGAAGTTAGTAGGAATGAAGTCCCATGATTACCATGTCTTTATATAACAACTATTACCAATAGCAATTAGAGGCATTATGAAAGATGATGTGCAAAGCATGATAACAAGGTAGTGCAATTTTTTTAATGCTATTTATAGCAAAGTTGTTGACATTGGAAAGTTAGACGAATTGGAAAATAAGGGTAATACTATTTTATCCTAACTAGAGGTGCATTTTGCTCCCGCATTCTTCGATATAATGGTGCATTTAATAGTTCATTTGGTAAGGGAGAGAAGACTATGCGGCCTGGTTTATCTAAGATGGATGTATCCTTTTGATCGTTACATGAAGAACTTAAAAGGGTATTCTAAAAATCCTTATTGACCGGAAGCCTCAATTGTTGAGAGATATGTCGTTAAAGAGGCTATGGACTTTTGCAAAGAATATCTATCAAGGTCGAAAGCCCAATCCCACTATGAAAAGGGTGCAAGTAAAGGAATATGAGGGCTCAAAGTGAAGAGTATGCATCGTGAAGAGATGTTGCAAGCACACTTATATATCTTGAATAATACAAAAGAAGTTCAACTATACTTAGACGAACACAGAAAGAGTTTAAAGGAGATCTATCCAAGAAAAAATGACATGTAGACAACTAATGAGCAAAACAAGACTTTCATTGAGTGGTTCAAGGAAAAGGTATCACATGAGAGCAGTGTATTGTGACAATCAAGGTGAAATAGGATAAGTAAATTACAATTAAATACATAATTTAAACAATTCAAAATCTTACTTTATGTGTTTTCCCAAATTCCTTCACAATGATCAATTCTAGCTGCATATTGATCATCATCTACCAATTCTACTTCAGTTGTTATAGGTGGATTTATAGTGAAAGGTAGTGTGTCATCAAGATTCAAACTTAGATCACCATCCTTCTATTTTTAACTTTGAAGTAAAAGGGATAATTTTTTATTTGCTGGATCAATGACATAAAACACTTGTTTTTCCTGGCTTGTTAGAATGAATGACTCATCTTTATAACCAACTCTATCAAGATCAACTAAGGTAAATCCAAATTGATTTATTTCAACAGCATTATTGTTAACACACTTACATTTGAATATAAGAACTCTCAACTTGGTGTTGCTTATCTCCCATATGTCTTCAATAACTCTATAATAGGCCATGTATGCCAATATGGGTTTTTTGTCTTTCAAACTTGAAAAGTACGCATTACTTCAGCTATCACCATCACCCCACTATTTTACATAGTACTTCTATTATCTTGGGCTTTTGTGTAGAAAGAATACCCATTTATATTAAAACCACTCCAAGTTATGACCTCATCGAACATCATAAGAAAGAAAATGAGAGGTGCACGTGGAATTTGATGCAAATTTAAAGCCTATCGGTGACTAGGAAGCTAAGTTCATTAGCTATATTGGCTATTTGGCTCAGAGCAAAGTTGGCATTCTATTTTCTACTTGGAAGGAATTTACAAAAGGCAGGAAGGCTATAATTTGGGAACAACTTTTGGTATATAAATTTGTATTTTCATTTCTATCTTTATTCCTATTGGTTCATATATAACTATTTTATATTGTATTTTATAGCAAACCTATGGTGTCCCCAACATGAAACAGATGTACAAGCATTGGATGGGGAAATTCGTGAGCGATAGAAAGATTTCAAGTCCACGCTCACAACCAAGTACATTTGAGTGTCAAAGAGCAATGAGGATCCTTATAAAGAGTATTTGTTTCTTTCTCCAGATCATTGGAAGTTGTTTGTGGCATCATGGCAGGATCCCAAATTTCTGATATATATATTTAGTTAATCATAGTGTGAAACATTTTATTTGAATTTATTTGACCTCGCTAACTCAGTTTTCTTTATTCTCTGTTTATATAGGAATTGAGTCAATCAAATAAAGAGAGGCGAGCTAAAAACAATTATCTGCATTACATGTCTCTGGGGGTTATCAGAAGCTGGAAAAGAAGGTCATGTAGGTTGATTTGTAAAAGTTGAAGGAAGTAGTGAAATCAAATCCTAGCATTGTCGTGCAAGCACCGCCTCCCCCCCCCCAACATTATAGAAAATGGAAAGCAGGGAAGATCAAAGGAGAAAAATATATAAATCCAATTGTTACTGACGTCGCTAGAAGGATTGTGAGTATTGAATATAAAGTATATTCAAGTGTGTTTCACTTTCACTTTCCTTAGAACTTTTGGCATGTAACTACTATATATTTATCCATTGTATGCTACAAGATAAACTTGAAGAGCAGAGTAGCCAAGGTTCCTTCACTCAAACTGGAAGGATGGACATCTTAGCAATGACGCTTGGGAAGCTAGATCACCCTGGTCAAGCCAAGGAGAGTTAGTCTCTCTAGATACTTTGGACAAAGTTCACAACCTTATGGATAAAGTGAATCGAGTAGAGAGTTTGTGGCTAAGGTTTGAGAGGAAGTTTGAGCAGAGCTAGAGGTATAAATGCATCAATCAATTCGAGATGAGCTTAAAGAAGAGTTGTTGCGTGAGCTACGTGGTAAGATGAATTTGATAGTGTTGTCTCACATTCAAGTCAGGATGTGTAACGAGGAGCCTAGATCTCTAGTTTGTAAATAATTTTATTTAATATAACATTGAGTTTTTCCTTAAATTAGTTTAATTAATTCTTTCATTTCTCTTACCCAGGAATCCTGGGCCTTTCCTAGCACCAAAGGCAGTTACAATCCGCCAGAGATTGGACATGGCGACCCTGGTCCTTCACTAGAGGCCAGAGAACCTTGATCTCTTTATTTAGATGTCTCGCACCTGCTTGTTGTTGCTAATGTTGTTGTATATAAGCATGCTACCACCCACCATAATAATCAAATTTGGGATGATCAACATAAGGTCAACGTCACAAGTGTTCGTCAAGGGAAAGAAGGTGTATATGTCCTGTTCCCCTATGACGAGCTTGCCAAACTAGGTCAAGCAATAGGATCTTTCATCCTGTGGTCTCAACATCTTGTTCAGACGACGACAACCCTTCCAATAGTAGGAAACACTTTACTGTTACTAATCCTTGACATCCTGCTTATAATCTTTATTTTGTGTGTTCACAGGATCACGAAGAAGCGAGAAAATTCCCCTTATTGGCACAACTACAAAATATTCATAAACAAATTAACAAGGTCGACTTGTAGATACCTTGTAGGATTGTAGGTCATGCAATCTCATATCATTTTGGAATTGATGGCAAAGATATTAGAGAGTTCCTGTCTTTGCAGGAGATAGTCATAGGATGGGTCACATTTGCAATCATGTGAGTTTATTTTTTAATTTTAACTTTAATTAATGCATTGATATTTAGGAGTTTTAGGTTTCTACATTTACTAAGTCACTTCTCATTTTATTGGTAGCTACTTCCGCAAGATGTGTGTCAAAAGAGAGTTGTACGTTGTATGGCTTCTTATGTCCTGGCAATATGTTAAGGCGTAATAATAATAAGTTGGAAGATGGGATGAGCTATATGGGCTATACATTGGGACAAACTCAACAGCATTGCTATCTAGCATCAATTGTTGACAGGGGCAAGTAACTTAATTTTATATATTTATACATATTTAGTTTGCTAAGAAGTATCATGTTATCAAACCTCATTTTAATATATATATATATATATATATATATATATATATATGTGTGTGTGTGTGTGTGTGTGTGATTATAGTCATCATTGGAGTCTTTGTGTTGCTTGTCCCTTGATCAACATCATCTTTTGGTTGGATTCATTAGGTCACAAGCTAGATGGAGAGACAAAAACATTTTTAACATGTAAGTTAATTAGTTTGTAAATCATTGATTTTTGATTTTACTCAATTGTTTTGATGTCTTCTGTTTTTCATTTTAATTACAATGCACTTAAGACATATTATATAATGGGTGGAAAGCGTGAAGGTAAAGTTGGTATGACAAAGTGGTTTTAGCCAAAAGTAAGTTATTTAAATTCAAGTTCTTCGATTGACAATCACTTTACTTATGCCTTTATTCTTTTTTACCATTTTCTTTTGATGTATAGTGCCCTTAGCAATCAGGGAAAACTGAGTGCGGCTACTATGTTTTACTATATATGTATAACATCATTTTTAACGGACTTACTATCAACTTTGAATAGGTGATCATTTCTTGATTCTCAACTGAATTTCATTTTTATTCTTGTAATTGAATTTTTAGTTATTTCATTCAATTGATGGATTTCAATTAACTTATTCTCCAATTTGCGCACAGATTTTTGGTAATCAAGATGCCTACATAATCAATGACATTAATTTGATCCGGGGCCTTTTGTCAGGATATCTTCTACAACACATATAGCTTAATGTGTAGTGGTTTCTTTTACATAGTGCAGTGGTTTAGTGCAGTGGTATATTATGTTTGCATACTCATATACTTTGCCTCTTGTTAGTTTCTTAGTTTCTTGTCTATATGAGTACTATGAATTTATTAGAGGCATTATGATTTATAGATAAGACTGTGGAAAATGATAATACAATAGTGGTATATTATTGGCATATTTTAGTGAGATGATAGAAGATGTTGGTGAGTTCTTTGTTAGAACCGGCTGACACCTAAGAGGGGGAGAATTGGGTGTAAGATAAGAACTTAAGAACTTTGAAAATTTCTTCACATCTTAGTGAAAGTAATAAGTATGAAAGTAATGTCCGATCAAAAAAAAATTAAGTATGAAAGTAATGAATCATAAATCAATAGTTAGATTAAATAATATATGCTGGAAATATAAGAGCTTAGGGAAGAGAATATGCCAACTATGATTTATCCTGGTTTTGTCCAATCCCTGATGACCTACGCCCAATCCCCAAGCTCCTCCTGAGATTTTCAATCACCTATCCTCCTGTTTAATCCTGGCACAAGATAAGCTTCTACAATCCCACAAGTTTAGTCGAGCACTTGTGAAGCCTTTTACAAATCTCATATCGAGATACTCCCCTTTACTGCAAGTCTTACAAGCAGAGCAATCCTGAAGACCTTTCTCTCCCGCTTACCCTTGCAAGTTTTATAAGTAGCAACATCCTCTCTTGCTTACACCCATGTACGTCTTACAAGTAACAACATTCTCTACTGCTTGCACCTTGTAAGTCTAACGAGTAGAAAGTCTTACCGGCAATTCTCTCTACAGCTTCCCCCATAAGGAAAATCAACCCTCTTAAGGTCCCTCTACCTTGAGATCAATTCAGAAATACAAGTGTTTACAAACTCTCTCACAAAGTGGATAAAATTCTCACTGAAGTACAATACAATAATAACTCTTTGAATGGTAAGTAATATAAAAGCTACAGAATAATAGAGTGTTTAGGTCGAAGTGGATGACTCATGATATTCACATGTTGGCGTCATTGAGCTCTCGTCGTTGTTTTACTCCGCTTGAATCTCCTATATTTATAGTTGAGTAGGATATGGCCGTTGTGAGTATTTCAGCCTACCCATTGAGTCCCATTACTAGTCTTAACCGTTATGGTGTTTGAAAAACTAGCCGTTACGTTAGACGCTCCTTTCACTCCGTGAAGTCACTTTTTCAAAGTATGTGTTAAATCTTGTTTGATCACCTGGAAAAATGCTTAATCATTAATATGATGAAGTGTTAGAGTGATTAGAAGTAAGAAGAATGAGTTACACAATCATTCTTATGATTTTCAAAAGTTACGATGTAACATTCTGATTTTTATTTATAGGATATAATTATGAATTTATTAGTGATTTTTGGGATAAAAAAGGGGGAATTTGGTTTAAAATATATTATAAAAAAATTATCATTATAAAAAAATAATATTAAAAAAAAATCAAAGGCAGGCACCATTTCGATGCCTACCCATTGAAAAAGAAATTAAAAAAATAATAATATAATATGGTAGGTGGCCTACGCCGCCTACCACCAATTAATCACACCACCGTTTTCGGTGGTGTGATAAGAAAGGGGGGTATGATCAATAAATACCCCCTCCCTCTTGTTCACTTCGTCATAAAGGTCAAGTGGAGAATTTTTAGAGGTAGGAGTTATAAAGTCCCAATTTTTCTAGTTTTAGAAATCAATAAGGTGTTTAAATTCAATTTTTATTACAAAATTTCTTACATAAAAAATGTTCTAAATAATTTTTTCTTTCTTATGATAATAATTTTGTGCTGATTAGAGAAAATTTTAAGATTAGGATTCTAGGCAGATATGAGTTTTGTTAATATAAAATGGTAGAAATGTAAAGAATAATTAATATTTAATTTTAATTGGTTTGTATTATTATTTGATTGATTTATGATTTTATAATCAATTTATTTTATAAACTAGTCATAAATTAGTTTCTATAGGATGTTTTTACTAATTAAATTTGGATTAAATAATTTATTTGGGTTATTGAAGTTATTGAAATTCTAATCGGTTTAGTTTTGTAGATTTTGGTGTTATATGAAATTATAAATTATAATTTGATATTAGAAATTAGAGTTTAATATGGTTTTAATTATGTAGAGGTTTCAAATATTGTTTAATAATTGGGTTATACTCATATAAATTATAAAAAGATATGTAATTGGTTTAGAAGGATAATATTAATGATTTTATGACTATAGGTATGTTAAAGGTGAAATTTTAATTTATAAAATTGAGTAATTGATGTAAGAATATGATATAGAGATTATTTAAGGATTTTAATGAGTAATTTGGGCTTATGAGGAATGATTTATAGCTAAGGATTGTAGAGAAAATTGAAATATTTGAGGATAACAGTTATAGAGGAAATTGGATTTTCGGGAGTCAAATTAGTATAAATTATTTATTTTAATGGTGCTTGTGGTTAATTGGGATCTACATTGATAGTGTAGAGTTTTCTTGTGATTGCTGATTGCTCATATTTTACTACTCAAGTTAAGGTTAAGCTTGGAGTTGAGGTTACCAGAGTTAATTTATTTTATATGCTTGTTTTGGATTGTAAGGTGTTTTCTAGACCTTATTTTCATCTATATTACTTATATGTGTTTTGAAATATTAGTGTATGTTTGAATATGAATCCAATTCAATGAAGCAATGTATTTTCCAACTTGTGTATATGAATGGAGATTATTATTAAGAATGTTGTCATTGTGATGATTATGATGTTTGTGATGGAATGTTGTATAAGGGATGACAATTTGTAAATATTTTTGAAAACTATATTGGTATATTATTTTTCTATTATGGGATATGTTGGGTTGTGTAGAAGAGATATGGTGAAATTGTGCCCATTAGCTCTCTCATTCCTAGCCCGAATTTTGAGTTGAGTGTTTTAGGTGGACACCTGCTTGTTACGGTATATTGGTGGTGGCATGGGAGGGGGCAGTATTCTTGAAGTGACTAGCAAACCTTTAGCTATAAGAAGGAGTAGGATGGATGAGTTGAGATGGTTCTAATTGATTGTCATATTATGTGAAGTTTAATTATTGAGAATATTATTATTATTATATTAGTTAAACCTGCTTCTCTGACTTACAATCTTTTCCTACATATTTTGTAAATTGATTTTGGTTACTGAGACTTTATGTCTCACCCCGTCGTTGTAAATATTTTTCAGGCGAGACCTCTAATTTGGCTAGAGGCTAAGGGAAGCAACCAAAGGCATAGACGTTGAGAATCCTGTAGGCCTCTTGTTGTATTGGTGTTGTATTATTTTCTATATTGCCATTATAGGACATGTCATGTTTTTGAGGTATTATATTTATTGTTTGGATAACTATTTTGAGATAATTGTTTAACTTTTGTTAGGCCTAAGGCCTTATTTTCGTATTCTAATATTTTAGTGGACCCACAACCATATCCTATTGGGAATTGTTTTATATAGAGTCTTAATTGTAGGATTCAATGCATAAGACTCATGGGCTATGATTTCTCCTATTGTTATGTGTCCCCATAGTAATGGATTTCTTTGTAGTGGGTTTGTGGGCGAGTTTTGTGTCCTGAACTCCAATATTTTGAATGAGAAATTGTTGGGTTTGTGGGCGGGATTTGTGCCTTGAACTCCGATACATCATTGATTGGGAAATTGTTTACAAAACTTTGATATGTCTTGAATGAGAAATTATTTTCAATTATCACTGGTTAACCAAATTTTGTAAAACCATTAAGAATAATTCTTGTTTGGAGAAAGGGTCGTTTCATATGAAGCGTTACTCTGTTTTCCGGAAAAAGCAGCGTTGGAAGTGCATTGGAAGTGCGGGTTGCACTTTCTGCCAACACTCGAGTGCAAACTGGAAGTGCATGAAAACTTTTACTTTCTAAACAACGCTTTCACCAAAACTTGTAAGAGTGAGCTTTCCCCTTGCAAGTATTCTAAGCCTTCACTCGAGTGTTGATGGTCACACTCAAGTGCATAGGTGTGTTTCACTTTTGGCTTGAGCTTCTGGATAACACTTGCACCAATTTATGCAAGAGTGTGTTTTGAACTTGCAAGTGTTATAGGTCCTCACTCGAATGCTAAAGTCCTTTTGGACTACACTTGCACCAACACTTGCAAGAGTGAGCTTGTTGACTAGGACTTTTTTGTACGTTAGCCTTGGGGTCCATAATAAAAAATTAACTAAGGATTGCGTATAGGCAAACCTAGGATTGTTCTCTCTTCTCGAGGAGCCTTTTATTGAATCCTAAGTAATCTAATATGCCATACAAATGCAATGAAAGGCAAGGGGAGAATTGGTTTTGATTTTTCAAATTAATAGCTAAAATAAAATGCAATTTAATTAAATGCTAAACTATTTTTTTTGGGGAAAATCCCATTTAAATACCATCTGCAATGCCAAACCCACAAAAGTTCATTATAACTTGTAAAAGACAGATAAGGGTTGAGGGGGGAATCTGGGTTATTGATGTTTTATACAAAAGACCAAAATGCCCCTCAACTCATTTACTCACTCACGCAAGACGACTCCAAACCGTAGTATACTGCTTGGGGTTCCCTCCTGGAAGGGTTTCATTCACTAGTAAGGCTCGTCATCGTCCCCAAATCTGGAAGCGTGGGTAGAAGCCGTCGCGGCGTGGTACATTCACTGGTGAGGATGAAGATATCACAAGAAGTTCTCATAGCTGGAGAGTACACAACGAGGCTGAGAATACGAAGCACATCTATAATGATGAAGATTTCTAGTTCTCTGATTGCAAGTACGTGATTTGTGAACCTATTGCCTCTATTTCTTCCCCCTATTAGACATCTTGTTTCCTTATGGGAGTAAAAAATGTAGGGATTGAGCTCTAATTATCTTTTAGATGATTAAAAAGATTTTATGAAGGACAAAAATGCAAGGCAAGTTGGACTGAGTTGGACCCAACTAGTTCACGTATTCTCTTTTTTGAATCAGTAACCAGAATAAATTAGTGACCTATATTCGATTCATTTCTTTCCATCCTAGTTCACGCATTCTCCTATTTGAAGCCATCGATTCCATGGTTTCATCTAGACTATGGTTAATCAAAGTTTATGAGCAAAATTATAAGGGCAGCAAAAACCTTCCCCTGTCATTGTAGATTGATATCAGACGAAGAGAGTAGATAATGGAATAATGTGCATTCTAGACTTTAGAGCAGATATACAAGCCTTATGTGTTCAAAAGTTTCGTCTTTGAGGTACTAGTTTGCCTGCCCCTTTTTCCCCTTTTATGTTTTCAAGTTGGGTTATTGAAATTAACGAGTCTTGGATTGGGGTGGATTTTGTTAATGCTTCTTTTTTGGTGTGTTATATATGATTCATGGGATCTTTGAATTTTGTTCATTTTGGGGTATTCTTATTGATTTTTCACTATTTGTTATGAAACTTTAAGTTGGGGTGAATTTCTTGGGATCACCTATTGTCATTGAAAAAGAAATTGAAATAAAGAAAGAAATGGTAGACATGGGGATGTGCTTTTGATAACATACTTTTTATTTCAATTTCATGTGCTTGTTCAATGATATATTTCAAGAATTAGATGCTTCTATCTAATTGAAAATCTTATGCATAAACTGATTTAGGTATTGAAAGTACACTTGGATGAATTTTAGTGTATCCTTTGTGAATTTCTTCTACGCTTATGAACTTGTGAACAACATATATGTTCACAGTTTGAAGATAATTTTGCAACTTTGAGTCATTTTATGAAAACAGATCTTTTGCAATCTTGGTTCCCATTGAGACTTTTGCTTAAAATTCATCATCCTACAATTGTGATTGTTTCTTCAGATGCTGAAGATATTGCCATATATTAGAACTTTGTAAAGATGCTATTTTTCCTCATGTTTATTGTTTAATTCTTGTCTTGGAGATATAAATAACAAGCATCTCAATAAACAACTGCAGATATTACTTGTGTGATAATGTGTGATAATTTAAGTAATGATCCCTATCCGTGTAAACAGACTTGTTTGTCCTGATTCTCTTCTGTTCCACTGCACTACAATGCACCTGGATGATAATTCACTCTCTATATAATGTTACAAAGTAGTGATGGGTAAAATAAAACTAAATGTTGCGAGGTCTTTGTCTCATATATATTACACTATTTGAAACCAATACATTTATTCAAGCTGATACTTTCCATACTGATCACGTAAACATAAGCATTAAGACTTAACCCAACATAACAATTCAAACCAAAGCAAATGAGGTAGGATTTGCTCAAAGAAGTATCTTTCATCACGTAGTGCATCAGACAAGTTAGCCTGATTAGTAGATCGTTATATTAGTAACTTGAACCTTTCTAGTAATTTCTATCTCCCACTCAATAATCTAGCTACTTAGCTCCCACCTTCTACTTCTTTTTTATTTTATTTACAACATTGATTTGAGGATAACTAATTTATTGAAAACAAGTTCCACTTAATTGTTATGATCTACCCTGGGGAAATTTATTTGTACAAATGATACTTCTTTAGTTATATATTGTACACAATAATATGAATTATCTTCTATGAGTGGTTTCTTTAAAAGGGTTGTTTTCTACAATAATATGTATTTGGATTGTTAAATTTAGAGTTTCGCCCCTTAAATGAAATACCTTGATTTGTAAGAGATTCTTTCATTTCAATTGAATTAAACTGTGATGTTGTTTTATAGGTGAAAGTTAAACACTCTTATCCAACAACAAGTAAAGAGGTTGACGGCTATGATGTAGACGTAGAGGGTCACAACGACAAGGTTGGTGAAAATAGGAAAGCAATCGATGTGGAAAACATTGATGTGGAGTCACATGAAAAAGTTGGGGATAAAGTGTGTATACAAAAAAAAATATATGAGGAATGATTACATTTTGTTTCGAAGGGAGCTTGAAAAGGGGAAGGAGCAGCTAAATTTTACTGAGAAGCTTAGGAAGTCAATAAAGGCATGGAGGAATTTGAGTGAGGAGGAGAGGAAAAAATATAATGACTGACAAAATTCTGTTCTTAATGTAAATTTTTTGTCTTCCAGTAATACTTTTTTTTTTTTTTGGAATTCACCACTGTTGTACTAAGATTGACACCTGTTGTTTAACTTAGTAACCAAGCTTTATATTTTGGGGTGACATAGGCAGGATCCTTTTGGTCACCTATCTTGTATACTGGTTCATATCCGTAGCCTTTTGTGATGTACTGTTAGTGTATGTAAATTGACTAAAGCTTTTGTCCCTTTATTCCAACAGTATGTTATTGTGCACTTTTTCTGTATAGGAAGCAAGTAAATCAATAAATATTATGTGTGAAAATGTTGGCCCAAGAGGGCTGGATGCTGACAAGTTTACTAATGGAAATGACAAAGATTTTAATAGTTTTGATAAGTTTGTTAATGGGAATGACAACTTATTCTCACCAGATGTGTGTGTGTGTTGGTCCAAGAAGGTTGGACACTGACAAGTTTACTAATAGGAATATCAAAGTTTTAAATGGAGTTGATGAGTTTGATAATGGAAATGACAACTTATTCTCACATGATGTGTGTGCGTGTGTTGGCTAAGAGGGATGGACCTGACAAGTTCACTAATGGAAATGATAAAGATTTTAAAGGTTTTCACGAGTTTGTTAATGGGAATGACAACTTATTCTCACCAAATGTGTGTGTGTGTTGGCCTAAGAGAGCTGGACGCTGACAAGTTCACTAATGGGAATGACAAAATATTTAATGGTGTTGACGAGTTTGATAATGGGAATAGCAATTAGTAAATTAGTCAAAGGCCCCCTTTTGGCCAACACTTTCACACACTTAGTGAGTACGTATTGCATTAGTTGTCATTGTCATTAGAGAAGTCATCAAAACTATTAATAACTTTGTCATTCTCATTAGGGAAATTGTTAGAGCCCATCCCTTTTGAGCAAACACTTTCACACATTTGGTTAGTACGTCTTGTACTAGTTGCTATTGCCATTAGCTAATTCATCAAAACCATTAATAACTTTGTCATTCCCATTAGTTAATTTATCTAAAGCCACCCCTTTTGGGCTAACAGTCACATATTTGGTGAGAATAAGTTGTCATTTCCTTTATTGATATCATCAAAACCACTACAAATTTTGTTATTCTCATTACTGAATTTGTCAGCGCCCAGCCCTTTTTGGGCCACGCTATCACAGATAATATTTCTTGATTGACTCAAACAACACACCATACAAAATGGGGACTTGGAAAACTGAAAAATTCGCCACAGATTTTCTTCTTTCCCACAACATAAACACACCATTGATCAAAGTGACTGAAAAATTGAATCCAACTCCTTCAACTTTTGATGAACTTCTTATGCTTTTTCGAACTTGATTCCCATGCTAGCTGAGAATTTCATTATTGATTCTCTATGAATTCAACTTGTATATAGTTTGTGAATCCTAAAGGAGAAAAAACAGAGTGAAGATTGCATTGTGAGAGTGAAAGTGTACAACAAAAACATAGGTCGATGGAATTTGAAGGTAATACTTGGAAGGAGAGGGAAGTTCGGAATTCTCTGATACATTCAATGACTCTAGTCAAACAGTGGCTGCAATACCAGAATCGGCAACTGTGAGTTGAAGATAAACCCTCCTCCTCCCCCGCCACCGTGGCCATTATTACCCGTATCAGTAGCACCAACATTCCAAGCTACCATTCTATGAAATTAGTGAAGCACTGGATGTCGCCCCACTTTTTCCCCTGCAATGCCACCAAAGACGATAACCCTTATAAGAAACAGACAGACCGAGATTTTGTTGCTGAGGAATCCAAAATTGATGTGTTTGATTAAATATTAAAAGGGGTAGTTTGGTCTTTAACCTAAAACTTCAATATCCCTGATTCCTACCACATGCCTTATCTGTCTTTTTCAATTTATAATGGACTTTTGTGGATTTTGACATTTCAAATGGTATTTAAATAGGATTTTTCCTCTTTTTTTTTTGGTATTTTTATAAAAATGGGATGGTTAATGAAATATGAATGAAATGAATTCTCTTGAGAAATTGGTTCATTGGTTATCCTAATTCACTAAATAATATAGGAGTTTGAAACCCAACAAGTATTAATTAAGAATCCCAAGTAATCACATTGGGTCTAACATTCCTAATCAATAGTTACTCATACAATTGCATTCATAACTATTGCTTAGAAATATTATTCAAGAGCCACTTAATGTGTGAAATAGATTAATTAATGCCATTGTTTCCTCTAATATGAATGCACAATCTTGACACTCAAATTAACCCAAATCAATTATACAAACTGGTAATCACATAGCAAGCATAATCTCAATAAATTAATAGGAAATATATAACCATAAATCAATCAATCACAATAATTCCAATCCAAACACAATATAAGTAATCTTAGTTCAACAATATGGAGTCCAAATAGCTCATAACCAAATCCTACTGCAACTACCTTAGAACATAGCTAAGAATTACAATAACAATAGGAAATTCATAAAGGAACTAAGAAAAACTCCTCTTTAAACTCAAGACAAATCCCAATCCTCAAGAGTTGAAGCCTCAGCCACGCATTGAATTTGGTACTGTCACTATCAAACTAGAATTCATAGCAGCCATGGTCAAGGTGAAACAAGTATGGTGATGATGATGGTGCGGTTCTAAGCTCAATGGAGGTGGTGGAGTGTTGAAGAGCAAAGAATAGAAGAGGTAGTATGTGGAGATAGTAAAGATCAGTACAAGCTCTAAAATGAGAAGTTTGGGCTATGAAGTAGAGAGAAAGAATAAAGCCACCGAAAACTGGAATTTGGTCACTGGAGAACAGAAGAACTCACAGGAATCTGGGTAACGCAGCCGAAGAACTCAAAGAATGGAGAACACCTGGTAGTAGAAGCTTGACTTGCAACTCTCTTATCTACTCTGAGGTTCATGATGTCATTAAGCTTCTGCACCGAAACAGGAAAGCAGAGGAACGACAATGGTGCTGGCAGTGAGTGATGGTGGTATGTGTATGATATCTTTCCCTCAAGCTCCAAGAAAAACCAAACCTTGGTTCCTCCAAAATCACGGCCACACTCTCTTTCCCAGCCGGCAATAAAGACTGAGGAAGAGACGGTGGTGATGGTGGTTATCCTAAGCTCTCTACCTTGCCTCCTCCATTCGTGTCTCTATATCTAGAATGATGGAGGTCGCCAGTGACAATGGTAGTGAGGGCGATGTCCGCCGGTGACGTAAGGAAGGAAGGAGGAAGATAAAGGTGATCAGATGATGCTTGCGGTGCTATCCCTCTACTTTTTACATTCGACTCCCTCAGCTCCTCTGCCCTTTTGATATGTCGAGGCTTCAACTTTTTAGAGATGAGGAACAGTAACCTAATCCCTGGTCAAAACGTTTTGACCAGGGACTTACATGAAAATTTTAAAACCTTTGATTAGGGACTAGAGTCAAACTTTTTGAAATTTTTGTGGGGCCGGACTACAAGTTCTGAAACTTTTGGGTCTTTATTAGTAATTTTCTCTGGACCCCTTTCTTCACAAATTTGTGATTCTCAGAAATTTTGGGTCCCTTTCTGTAATTTTCTCTAATCCTCCAAATATTAATTATGACCCTCCAAAATCACCAAATTCTTCCAAAATCCCTGTAATACAATATTAAACACAATGTAGCATTAAAAGTTCAAGGGATCATTTGTAAGAATAATTAAACAATTATGACTATTTTGCCCCTATTTATAATTAATTCAATACAAATGCCCCTAATTAAAATTAGTATTTAATCATGCAATAATGTCCCATAAAATGCATTAAAAATCCCAATTTAATTATAAAATACCACACAAAAATATGGTTCAATCAATTTTACACTTGAGAGTATTGAGTCCATACTAGAGTGTTGAGTCCATACTAAAGTGCTGAAGATTATACTCAAGTGCATTGATGAGATTAGAATTTCTTCACTTGCTTCCTATCAGAGAGGGTCAAGAGTGCACTGGAAGTGCAACACCTCACTCAAGTGTCTTACTCCTCACTTGAGTGCACTTTATATTCTTCTGATCATGTTTCCTCTTGGGACAATACTTGCATGGCTTCACTTTTAGGACTCGAGTGCATTTGTGTCCATCAGTCTAGTGTTGAGCCAGGACTCCAATGAAGCTCATAATTTTTGTCTCCTTCTTGTCTTTCTATGAAACACTTGCATGGACATACTTCCTGGACTCGAGTGCAAATGGCATCAGAACTCAAGTGCACCTTCAAAACTTGAGTGCAACTTGGACCACAACTCAAGTTTTCAACCAAAACTCGAGTTCTTGTGACATCTTCAATTTCTAGATAAGTTTATGTGCAAAACTTATGAAACTGTGAACAGTCAACTCAAGTTTTCTTTAGACATGATCAATCCATTTTAACTCCAAATATGGCAAATAACCTATAATCGGAAAGCTCTTGTCATTTACATCCCAATGCAAAAAGAATCAGCTTCAAATTCATTGTATTCTACAAGTTGTAATCTAAACAGTGTCTACTATTCTAGGCACTCTTTAAATTTTCGAGTGTCAACTTCCAGAAGGCATAACTCTTAACATATAACTCCAAATCTGTCCAATAACCTATCTATGGAAAGCTCTTTGAGTCTAGCTTCAAATGTCACCAGTTTTGTAACTCCTACCTTAAATAGCGTAATTAAGATTCGATAATGCATAGTGAAATGGATTAGAGACCGTTGAATAATTCAAAACTCATTTAAAACTCCCTTCTTGTAGTAGGGACTTCACAAAATTTTCAAAACTTCTTTTCTATCCTGGTCTCTGGTTCAAATATCGAATATAATTACATGCGCAGTTACATCACATTTAAACATATCAGAGTTTATAACTTAAACCCTGGCAACTCCCGGGTTCATCTATATATATATATATCTACAAGGTTTCAGATCCTGATTAAGGGATTACAATACCAGATGTTCAAAACTATTTACAACTTCAAAAACGTCATACAGTAATCCCTATCCAAAATGAATGACCAACATGGCCCGAACTAAATGTCCCTATAGAGTTCTAACCGCTCCGAGTCGTTCGCTTCTCCTTAGAGCCACTCGCCCTGTCTGAAAGGTTAGTCAAAGGAAAGAATGAGATTCAAAAGAATCCCAGTAGTAACAAGACATTTATACCACACATAAGCACACAGCATGTAAGTAAATCATCATACAGTAACAGCAGCACAAATCACACTCCACCCTCATCCCCTTTCTCCGCCGGAAAGGCACACCATCCTAATCCGAACCGTTGTTAGCTACTTAGGGACTGTTGGCGTGGCAGTGCATACACATAGCCTTATAGCTCATATAGCTATCTGGATTTCACAATTGGCCCATTGGCCCTCACAAATAGCCTTTCAGCTTTTCACATAATCACAAAGTCACACCTCATCCTCATCCCCTTTCTCAGCCGGGAAGGCAGACAACCCTTACCCGATCTGTTGTTAGCTACTCAGGGACTATTAGTATGACGGTGCTTACGCATATACACAAATGTCGCAGCATACGAATTTATCACAAATCAATGATATAATACACATACAATGCATCACATATGGTACAAAAGAAAAGTCACTACCTTGTTCCTTCCTGACGTTCACTGGCACAGTGGACTCACGAGGACGGCAGATGTCAAATCCTATAAACCAAAATAGGGACAATAGATCAATCTCTTTTCCAAGTTCTTAATTCCATAACACTTTAAGTTGGTATTCATAGGAACTCTTTAGGTGGCTATTAAATGCCTAAACATACGCCTAAAGGGTTGGGGTGACCACCCCTAAAGATCCCTTTTTAGGAAACTAAACACTGATTTTTGGTCGTCTCACTCGAGCACAGAAGGCCATACTTGAGTAATGACCCCCAAATTCACTCGAGCACCCAAAAGTGTCACACTGGAAGTGTTTGCCCGAGAGCAAACCTTGGTATATCTTACACCCTCACTCGAGCACAGCAAACCACACTCGAGTGATAACCTCAAATGCACTCGAGCACCAAGAAGTGAGGCACCACGAGTGACTACTCGAGAGCAACCCAACTCCAAGGTGATAAGTGCACTCGAGCACCAGCCCTAGTGCTCGAGTGACTTCCCGATGCTCGCGAGTAATGACGCACATCACTCGAAGATGAAGAAGTGCACCCGTGATTTCTGCCTGAAGACTCAACCAAAATACCCAGAAATTCATACCGCACTCGAGTGAGACCCCTCCTCACTCGAGTGGGGCTTATCAGATGCCAAGTCATAGCAACTGATAAGGTTTTCCAAATTTTACCAAATGAGCTCCAATGGTTCCTAAACTTATACCAATACTCATTCCTATCTAAAAGGTCATAAGAGACCAATTGTTAAACTCAAAACTACCAAAATCTTACCACCATGACACATTCAACACCTCTAACCACCTTACAACCAGATCCACCCAATGACTAAACTTCTTCTTTTCAAATCCAAACCAAAACCATTGACACCCATACACTATTTGACATCTATTCCACCACATTACACTACTCAATCCATGTATTTCAACATTGATCCAAAACCAGGGTAAAATCACAAAATCTTAAAACCAAACCAATGGCCAAAACAATCATACCAAAATGCACTAAATGATTACCTCTTCAACTTAGTAAGATCAAATCTCTATTTTCCCAACTTTCAAGTTTGTGAGAACTCCAAACCACCACCTTTCACAATTCTGAAAACATAGCAAGGAAGCTCTCAACCTCTTGAACAAAATCAATGAAGGTGAAGTGAGCATTTAGAGTCAAATACTCACCTAAAATTCAAACCCTTCCTTTCTCTTTCTTGCCTAGCTCGCCGAAAATGGAGAATGATGAGAGAGATGAGTTGATGAAGATGATCTCATTTTCCCATGCTTCTTCACCGACTTGAGAGAGAGAGGGAAGAATGTTTGAAAATTTGACCTCATCTATGGTTCATATTTTGCCACTTGGCACCATCTTATTCTTCCTAACATGATTTCACATGGACTTGCATGCATAGGATTCCACCTATTGCTTAACAAATCCTAGCCATTGATCTTGATTACTAAGGAGTTTCCTCTTAGGTAATTGACCAGTCGGTTGATAAATTTACCGTTTTGCCCCTAATTATCGCAACATATACTAAATCATCATCGAACATATTTCATATCACAATTCATATTACATACTTCAAAAGTGCTTAATTAATATCAATTACATCACTTTGAAGTTATTAGCCCTTAATTACAATTCAGGATATTACAAGTTTTGTCTCAATTTGATGTGTATTTTGAGAGTTATGTCCAAAATACCAAACTTGCTATGGGATATGACGGTGATTTGAATGTCATCTTCCAAAGCTCATATCTCTTTCATCTGAACTCCTTTTAATGTGATTTTGGTGTGCATTTGATGTGTTGGGAGTCTAGTTTCATATGTGGTTCCAAAATACCAAACTTTTGTCAGGCTGAATGAAAACAGAATACAACAAAGTTCTTCCACACTCGAGTGCAATACCAACACTCAAATGCAACATCTCTAGAACTCGAGTTTTGATGTATCACTCGAGTGCATCATCTCTAGAAGTGCCATAACTTTCATATAAGTCATCTTGGCTTCATATTAATCCATTCCAACTACCATTTGATCATAGAAACCTCCAGTATCACTTCTAAGAGCTTGAATCTTGATATTCTCATTAGATATTGCAATTTCTTCTTCCTTCATTCTCTTGCTTCTTGATTTTCTTCTTGATGATCATTCTCCATACCTCAACAAGATAGCTTCTTTATTTTCTTGATTATCTTCAATCTTCATCGTTCTTTGCTTGACTAATCTACAAGATATGAAACATTAAATATAGTAGTTATTCAATGTAGAATATCAGTATATTATACAAACTTTTTGCTCTTAATATTTGACATCATCAAAACTAATCATATGTAACATTCTTTTCCTTGAATTTCAATAGAATCATATACAATATAGCATTACTTTCAACAATTTCCATGATTATTATTGGCTTATTTTAGTGAG
Source organism: Inga leiocalycina (assembly GCA_963242795.1). Lineage (NCBI taxonomy): Eukaryota > Viridiplantae > Streptophyta > Magnoliopsida > Fabales > Fabaceae > Inga > Inga leiocalycina. Next base: position 72,116,332 of record OY725325.1, read on the forward strand.
ATGATAGAAGCTGTTGGTCATGAATATATGATAACTTATTTTTTGAATTGGCTTAAAATTTCAATATCTAATCATGGCCATATATTTACGACAGTGTAAACAATGTCCTTTTGGCCATACTAGCTAGCTGATAGAGTACTTTCATTTTTTGTTTATGTGAGACTTTGGTTCCAACCACACTATATCATGTGATTGCAAATTACCATGAATGTGTTTTTAATCTTATTTAAGTTCAATGATAGCACCTTTTACATCAAAGCCATCACTTATGAATTCATTATGGTTTCTTTTGTTTTAATGTGGGAACTATAGTGAAGAAAAAGAAAACTGGTTAATGAGGAAAGAAGATAATGGACTTAAACTAGTATAGGTGGATTTTCTATAACTGTTCAAGTATTAAACAAACATCTTGCCCCTTCAACTAGTTTAGAACTTGCTGTGGTCAAATCGATGCCTTCACTGTAGTAATTTTAGCAAGAATATTTTTCAAACAAGTTTTAGACACTTTGTTTATATATAGTTAATTATTTTAGATAGTAGTAGTAGTTGATGAAGTGTTCGATGTTTTGTATAGGGTTTATTATAAAAAAACAATAATAAATAAAAAAGGGTTACAACAACTGTTTTTAAAAATAGTCTTTGTATGTCTCACCATACAAAACAGTCGTTGTATGTCTCACCATACAACATCTATTTTTTAAAAACCAGTCATTGTACGGTTAGACATAAAAAACAGTTGTTGTATGGTGTAGTATCCAACTAACATACAACGACTGTGTTTTTGAAAAACAGTCCTTGTATGGATACAACGACTGGTTTTAAAAAACAGTGGTTGTATCTTCTAGAGATTCAAAGACACTCACATACACGTCCCCCTAAAAATAGTCGTCTAAAGGGTATAAAAATGGTCGTTAAAAGTGCCTTCTATACTAGTGCTTCCTTTATTTCTACATTGTATTTGTGATTCATAAGTGTTAGGATAAATTTTATAATGTTGGAATGATTTATTTGATGTATTTAGAGGATTGAATGTAGTTTGAATATTTGTTAAATACTTGACATTGTGTGTAGTTTGCTTAATTACCTTTTTTTTTTTGTGCTAGTTAGTCATTGAATTGATGACTTTGTGAACGTTTTGTGCTAATTTCAAGATGGTTTGATTAGTGGATCAACGGTGTTATACGTTTGCATTGCTTTCTTGAATTTGAGCTTATTAATTGTGTTTAACATTAGGCTTTAACATCATTAATCTTGATATGTTATATGGGTGGTCATTGTTATATTAAGATTAATGAGAAAATCAAGTGGTAATTTGAGATGGCTTGGTTATTGGATTAAAAACTAAATACAATTTTAAGTTCATTAATTGCTAGAGTGATTAATCAACCTAATTTAGAGAAATTAATATTCAATGTGGCTTGGTATTAATAAACTCTAAGTTAGACCTAATCTAAAGGGTGGCCCTTAGAGTCTTTTGAAGCTAGCATATTTAGGGCTTGCTTGGTACAAGGGGAGAGGAGGGGAGGGAAAGTGAGCGGAGGTGAAATTTTTCTGAGTTGATTTTAAGAAAATGAGAGAGGTAGGGTTAAAAGTTTTTAATTAATTTTTCATAATATTTTATCTTACATATTCTCTATGTTAAAATTTTGTAACCCCACTTCTCCAATTTTTTTAAAATCAACTCATAAAAATTTCTCTCCCTTCCTCTTCCCTCCAAATCCCTCATACCAAAGAGACCCTTAATCTCCCATAATTATTTGAAGTAAGGATTGCTTGTGCCATTGTTATGAAGGATATTGTCCATTGCAGTGTTAATCTGAGTATATTCCATTATTTCACTCATCCATCATTATATCATTCCATTTCATATTTTAAAGAAAATTCCCAAAAAGAAATAGCTTAGGACCAATTTACATTTCAATTGCAAAAAGTAGTTGGTAGTTAAAAAGATCAAATTTTCCCTTTTTTTATTGTTTTATGTCAATCATTACATTTAATTCCTAGGTAATTAATAAAAAGCTCCTCAAAAGACGATCAGGGATAGCACCCATTATTGCAATCCTTGGTTTAATTTTGAAGAAGTTACCAAGACACAAAGCACGCGCTCCTTCAAGTGTCACTGTTGTCTGCAATCGAACCCAAGTCGCCTGCATGACAAGTGGGAATACTCACCATTATTCTACAACGACATTATTTATAAAGATGATGCTTGAGGGAGAATGATTTGAAAAAGGATGAGAGAGAATGAGTGAGAGAAAAAGAAGAGAGAAACATGTACTCCCTCCGGTCCTTTTTATAAGTAACTTTTATCTTTATTGCGCAAAACGAACTAACGGCTAAAATTAGCCAAAAACAATAAATGAGTAAAAAATGTCATGTTTCTTCCAAATATGCCCCTTATTTATGAAATCAGCATAGGAGAGCGAATGAGTAACAAATATAAAAGAGTGTGAGTATAAGATACGAGAAAGAATGCGTAATAAATGATTAAATGAGAATTAGTAGTGAGTAGGGGATAATAATATAAAGATATATATTTAATATGGGTATAAAAGGAAAAAGTAGTTTAAAGTTTGATACACAGAGAAAGTTGTTTATAAAAAAGACCAATCCCAAAAGAAAGAAAGTTCCTTATAAAAAAGACCGGAGTGAGTAATTAGTTAGGGTAAAATTGGAAAAAGTGTATCAAATTGTTAGACAAAGCAAAATTATTGCTTATTCATAAAATCAAGCCCATAAGAGAAAATGTTGGTTATAAATAAGCCCGGAAGGAATATTAATTATAAAGTGGTGAAACAAAATTAAAGCACATAATAGGGCGGGTGGCGGTTTTGGCGGCATTTCCTGGGATGAAGAGTGCCTCGTGTGGGCTCCTAGATTGAGAACCAATCATCATTTTACCACTGCATTACAATTGTTATAATTAACCAATTTATCTCATTTCTTTTATCTACTCGAGAGAGTTAAATACTGGTATCTTTTATATTAAGGATATATGAGAAAATATATGAAAAAAGACATTCAAATACCACCCCAACTTTATTTTCCTAACTATGAACTATATTACTTATCCTCTTCTCCTAGAAATAACCATATCCTTATGTTATAATCATTTTCTTGTTTTAATATAAATAGGCAGGACTAAATATGCGAATAAATTAATAACGCACACTGAGGTGCGTTTATTTATTTCTCTATATTTTTACATGCTCTGTCTTCCATTTTTTTGAGAATCGATACATCAGTATGTTATATACCAAAACCTTCTATATTACTATTTGATATCAATATTAAATCAATTTATCTAATATGCTTAGTTAAGTCGTATAGTTGTATGTGCTAACTCAAAGTCGTAAATATATATGAAACTTGGATCCTATTCCCCTTCAAAATTCGAAACAGGGGAGGTGTAGTGCTCAGCTGGAGGGTTGATATCCTTGCTTCATCCTCCTATCTAGCTCCTACATGTCACAATGGTTGATTTTCAATCTTGCCCATTGAAGTGAGCTCTTTATTTTTAACGACCTCAGTGTATCCATTAGTTTAATTTGATAACTGGTTGATTTTATTTTCCATTTTTCTTGTTTATTATGGTGAGTACTATGATTATGTTATTGAAAATTACTACTGAAGTAAACCAAGAGGTCAAAAATCTGCAAGGGCATCTAGTGTCCTAGGAGAAGTCCTCAATCTTGTAGAATATAATTCAACCCCCAAAATAAAAATGTGATCTTTTCTTGAGTTTTACAAGGCAAGTCACTCAGTGAATTTTCTTTTTTCGATCAAGTGGTATATCATTGTTTTCACGGGTGATTTAGGTCGTATTCTCTTTTTGGAGTCTAAACTAATTCAATTTTAATTCAATTATAGCAGCAAGGACAAGTTAAAAACACTGGGGTGTGCTTTATCTTAAATTGAAGTAAGTTGCAAACTGAAGCCAATTTTCATAGTGTTCCAAATTTAGGAAGTGAAATTGATATGATTAGTGCAATGTATGGTAAACGTAACAATCCCTAGGAGTTAGATATTAGGCTTTCAAATGTCCACTTTAAGACAGCCTCACATTGGGTTTATTAATTGTTCAGGGTACCACTTGAACTAAGTGTAATTAGGTTATATAAATGCTTCTAAAACCCTAGTTGCCAGTTAACTCCTAATTAAGCATCATAAGCAGAAACTAATGTGTTAAAATAACTTTAGCTCTAACTAATTAAGCACTACTATTAATTCAGACACATATGCAAAGCAATACCATGACTTAGAAGTGAACATAACCAAATCAATCAAAAGTAGTGCAGAGGAATCAACATGTTAGAAAACTGCAGCATATAGTAGTCATTGATCAAAGTCTCAAATTCAAATCGTCAAGAGACATTAAAACAAACACTTTCAATACAATCTTCCAATAATAATTTCTGAACCAATAAATCATTATTACAAAAATTGAATTGAGTTATAAGATGAAAGAAAAAACTTATCCTATAAGTGCATTGGACTCAAGCCTTCATCCAACTCATGTTTGTCACACAAATTGCTTCACCAAGCTTAAATTGGAGACTGGACCATGAGTAGAGTTGAGGGAGATGATGAGCACGTGATCATGAACAATTGGAAACTATCACGGATTGGTGGAAGGAATGAGTAATTGATGGAAAACTAGGTCGATCAGTGAATTGGATAATTTGAAGAGAGTGAATGATTGAAGATTGAAGGTGGGAATTAATGGATTGTGTGGTCTCTGATTTTGGAACAGAGACGGTGGAGACAAATCAGAAGGAATAGAGAATCCGATCGTGCCGAATGAGAATCGCGGCTGCACATGAAACTGCAACAACATATATTCTTAGAATAAAATATTTAGCAATAAAAAATTTAATTAAATCCAACAAGTATATAATCCCCAAATAATTCATGGACAAAGTTAAGCACGAATAAATTAAAGATGAGCTTAAGTGTATAAAATCATGAAAATAATGAATTGTGAATTTGGAGTTGTAGACAAATTAACGAGGCAAATAAATAGCTTAAATTTTATCCAAAAAAAAATACATTAGTATTTTACTTAAATAAGTGTATTCATGTGACAAAGACAAATATCTAAAGCGACAACTATTATTATTATTATTATTATTTTGGAATGAAAGGAGAAGGAAGAGGATGAGTGATTGTTACCTATTGTCCATTTTTGTATGGGTCTTTTCCCTTTTTGTTCATCATGGGACAAAGACAAATATCTAAATTGACCACACCTTCCCAATGACCTTGCCAAGTACTCTCAAGGGAAGCGTGACCTTGCGAGGAGGAGGATGTTGGGGTTCGGTGAGTTGATTGAAATGTTTGAGTCTGCGACACTTTTTTATATCTTCTATATATATCACTCTCCACCCACATTCCCATATTTCCATAATATCTTCATAATCTCCAATAAGGTCTTGGTTGACGCGAACAGAAAGTTGGATGTGAAAGGAATTGTTATTACCTCTTAGGTGCTGCCAACACCATTACGCAGAGGCGACCAGTTCCATATGCATTAGCCCGGAGGGAAGTATGATGTGGCCACTCTTTCCATGGATTATAATCAGCATCTTCTAGAGCTTTACTTCTCCAACTAATCAAACCACTAAAACCTGTTATATACAAGCATACAACAATTCTCGACCATTTACTGCCATGAAAATTTGGGGGTACGTCCACTTCTATCTCACATGCAAATCTTTCAGCGAGCCAACGATTATATTTTATGTTTGGAGCAAACCATGAAGGTATTTTGCCTCCTGATGGCATAATTGCAAAGAAATTTCTCAGGGGAAGACATTCTGGCTGCATGCATACCAAGCTGCCATTAACATTGATTAGCCATGAAGGGAGCATATACATGTGACAATAAAGACACAAAATTGAGACACATACCTCAACGTCCTTCAAATCCAATAAAAATATTGAGAAATTATCATATATTTCATTAGAGAATGGGATATCATCATCTTCATCATCGGAGATTACATATTTAGTTTTCCCGTGACGCTAAAATAAAAAAAAATAGTCATGTAATGCTTGTGTAGTAAAAAATAATACACATAAATCATTTCATAGGATGTAGGAAGACCAACATACCTCATGGTCAAGTGAAGCCAACAAATTCAACAACTGTTCACCTAAAGGTTCCATTGAATAACAACAGGCTGATTCTAATCGAATTAGCCGAGGCGGAAGCCTTGGCATTGACTTCAGCCTTTCGCAAAACTCCAACGAAAGAAAGTCAAGTTTAGAAAGACTCGAGAAGCAACCGGTGGGTATATTTATTAAACCAGTTGCGCTTAGGTATAACTCTCTGAGGCCAGTCAAGGATCCAAGGGATTCAGGCAGTGTAGTTATAGTTGTATGACTCGCATCAAGATATGATAATTCTTTCATACCTTTCCCAAACTCTGGGAGCTTTGCAATTTTTTTACACCCACTAAGATCTAACTTTCTCAAAGAATTTGTTTCCATTTACTTGGTAGGGTCTCAAGATTTTGACAATCACTCAAGTCCACCTCAACAAGCCATTTCAACATTCCAAGCGAGGGATCTACCTCGACGAGGGATGTGCACCAAGAAAGACATAAATGTTCTAAAGATTGAACACTTGAGAAGTCTGGAGTTTTGGTAAAATTGGCAGAATTGCTCAAGTTGATAAACTTCAAGTGATTCATGCACTAGTCAAACAAAAGATTGTAGAATGGTCAGTCTCAATAAACAATGAATCAATGAAACATGAACACAGATATATTTTTAAGATAAACAATGATGCATGAAGCATCAGCCTTACCTGTGTGCCATTGAGTTGCTTTATGTTGCCATGTCGCATTTCAATATGAACAAGTCCATTCAACGAAGCGGGAGAGATTCAAAAGGAAATGATGGCCATTGAAAGACTTTTAATTTGAATCCCATTGGTAAGATGAGCGGACCATTAATCCTCCCATCTAAGATGAGTATCCTCCCATATAAGATGAGTAATCTAATTTCACTCATCTTTGAAAAAGCTTCAGGATGTACGTCAATTTTGTCTTGGTTCTTATAATATCCCATAATAATGGCTTCTATTTTCTCAGATCCCTAATAAAAATGTCATTTTCCAGAAAAATAACATGAGCATGGTAAGGAAGTAAACAATATTAAAAACAATCAATGTATGATAATAAAATGATATATTTAGAAAATAAGGCACCTACCTTATTATTTTCAAATACATACTTTATGTCCTCAAATTCCCACAACCTGCTACGCTGGGCAACAAGTGGAGAATGCTTATGAACAATATGCCTACCCATCTCTTCAAGTAAATCATGCATATCTAATCTGCGATCTTCCGTTTCAACTAGTAATGTTTTTTCAATCAAAACCTGTATTTCAATTGTTGGGTAAAGATAACAACTTTTCAAAATTTGAGTCTCTTATTTTTTCTGCCAACCCCTGAAAAAACATGCAACATCTAAAAATATTTTCTTTTCATAATCATTTTGTAGTCTATCATAACTTATTTGAAGCACTTGACGTATATCATCACCAGAATTTTTCTCCCATCTATCTAACGTATCTATCCACTGAGCTTTTTTTCTACCGAAAAGAGAATAGCCCAAAAGTTTAAGTGCCAAAGGAAGACCTCCTGCATATTCAACCACAGAATTAGATAACTCCCAATAACCCTCTTCGGGATGATCTTTTTTGAATACTTTGTTTGAAAAGAGTCGAAGCGATTCATCTTTCTCCATGGTTTTCATCTCATATATTCTTTGACTTACTAAAGCTAAGGTGAGCAAGTGGCTATCTCTTGTTGTGATAATTATTCTGCTTCCTTTACCAAACAAATCTGGTCTTTCAGCCAAATCCTCTAATTGAATCATATCATCTTCATCGTCAAGGACGAAAACGAACCTTATTTTTGAAGAGAAGCCCTTTTGGCAAAGTGTCTTTACCTTTTTTAATAAAGAAAAAAATTTCAAACTCGTAAGATATTTTGTCATGAACAACTTGAGCCAGAGTTGTTTTACCAACACCATCCATACCCCATATACCTACAAAGTGTATGTCATCCAACCCAATCTCCAAAATTGACATCATATCATCCACTCTTGACTCAATCCCAACCAGATTTTTACAATAAGATGGTAATTTAGAACTTAAATAAGTCCACACATCTTCAACTATAGTTTTTATAAGGTCTGCTTCGTGCATACAAAAAAAATCATTGATTTACATGAGTTATATAGCTATAATGAAATATAATGATGATGAAAATTGTGAAATTTCATGAATATTGTTTACTAAAGCTACAATACATTTTGTATATAATTGGTAAATTTTATTAAATGATATGTGAATTGTTGAGAATATTTGGAATAGAGATAAGTGGAATGTGAATTTTATTATATAGTAAAGTAAACAACAGGGATACAGATAAGTGGAATGTGAATTGTTTAGAAAGAATTTATCCGTGCGCCCATTAAAATTAGAAATCTGAATATTTTCCCCAAAAAAATTAACTTATTCACAAATTCATCAACTTATTAATTATTAATGTGTACTCTGTCATTCAACTAATTCATTCATCATTTAAAATTTGATTTTTCTCTTAACAAATCCAAAAGAATACCTTCCCATGTTCCATTGTCACGATGGAAAGTGAGCTTCTCACAAATGTAAATGATCTTGTGTGAAAGTATAAAGGGACTTGTAATTTCAAATTAAAAAAAAAATCTCCATAAAGAAATGAAAAAACAAATCATTAAGAGGCTTCATATATTACAGAGAAAACAGTTAAACAGTGGGTTAAGGGAGATTTTATTAGAGTCTATTTTTCTTGAAAATAACTGAAAGTTAGGGGAAATACTTATAGAAATTTCAAATAAATAATAGAAAAAAATACACTGAGGACACTGATGATTATTGTTAGGCATGATTAAATTTATAATTATGTTGAAGGACAGCAATGTTAGCAACGGACCATTAGGGAGTTGGGTGACTAATTTTGCTGTAAATATTGGAGGTGTTCTGGCAAAGAAGAAAGGAAAAAAGGAGCTTGTATTATAGGCAATGAACACAATTTATTAGGTAAATAAAATATTTTAAAAGAAATAAAAGTTTGATTGGTATACTGTTGATGAATATATTTAAATTTCAGAGTGGCAACTACTAGGGGACTGGATATGAAGACACCAATTAAAAAAAGTTCAATTGTGGCCAGAGTTTGGGAAATACTGGATCATAAACAAGTCTTATTTGCTAGTATCCAGCTCCTCATGAACAAATGAAATAAACATAAGAACAACATAAATTAATTTTTGGAGTTCTAACAATGACTGAACTTTTTTTCTTTCAAAAAAATAAATCAGGGCATCATTGTCTTTTCATCCTTGACATCCTTAAAATGTAATTTTATTTTTGGTATTGTTTATACTCCCTCAACAGTAAAAGGAGTGATGGAATTGAGGAAGATGATTACAGTAATTTAAAAAATGCATGTCAAATTAACTAACTAAACTAACTTTTTTAATTTAATTAAATTAGATAAATATGTCTTATATTAGTTAACAAGGGAATATTATATTTTTTTTGGTCCAAAATAACAAATATATTATATATGATTTATATCAATAGTAGATTAATCAATTCTGCCTCTAACGGATGCGAGATTTTCCAATTATTGTCCAAAAAGGAAAATTAAATGTGTAAATCATTATAGGGTGTGTTTGGATTGATGATTGGATAAGTGACTTATGTTTACTTTGACTTATGGAATCTTAAAATTGGAAAAGAGTAAGATTGGGTAAAATGATGAATATTTGGATTAGCGATTGGATAAGTGACTTATGTAAAAGTAAAAGATGTTTGGTTTGGCTTTTGTATAAGTGGCTTTTGTGTTATTTAAGAGAAAAAATTATAAAAATTATGAAAAATGAAAAATTGAAGGAATAATTGTGAAAAAAGACCCCATTGACAACTTAATTGCCAAATGGGACCTGGGAAGATATCCGCACACAGAGGGATTTTTTCACTATTTTCTCAAAAATTAACTTTGAAAATTTGGCGATAGTACAATTTTAAATAAAATGCTTAAGAGTTATGACCATCATGACAAGCAATGCAAAATGCATATATGAAGACAACAATTTCCACCTTCTTCTCATTTGTTAAAGTGGCATTCTTGGTGATAAATTGATCCACGATGCTATTTAGCTAACTACTACCTCTTGAGATATTGTTTAAAACCATTTAATGTGCAATTGAAATTGGAATAATGTAACATGAGTCTTCTTGAATTTGAATGCTAAATAGCCCCTCAAGGACACAAATTAACCACATTAACTAAGCAATAACACACTAATTAACATAATCTCATTACAACCATAAAGAAATTCAAACATATATAATTTTCACACTACAAAATCCAATCTCAACTACAAATATCAAACCAATAGAGAAAATTAACATTAATATCAGTTCCAAAATCATATACATAAAAATTCCTAAAACTAGGCAATCCAAATATGTAATTCTAGATTAATAGAATGATAGAAAAACTCCCTTTTGTAGTCCATTAAGCTCAAGCACAAATCATCATCACCAAGAATTGAAAGCTTAGCCAATCATAGGAATAACCTCAAGAAATATAATCACACTTTGATTCAAACACCCAGTCATAAAATCACATATTAAATTAACCAATTAGCACTAAATCAATTTTAATTCAGGGCTGGATTTGAATAAAAAAAATCAAAACAGAGGAAAGGCACGGCTATGTGAGTTTAGAAGCATGATGCAGCCACGAACTGGAATAATATTCGAAACAGAGGTGACTGCCGGCGGTGGAGGACGGTGGATGATAGGTAATGATAGTGGTGGAGATGAGGCGGAGATGGTGCTAAGCATGGTTTGGATTCTTTGAAATGGTGAAGAGAAGAAGTTGATGGAGCTATCGGTGGTAACGAAGCTCATGGTGCTGTGGTGATAGAAACTAAGAACAGAGGAAGACTGATGGTGGTTGACGGTGGTTCTGGTTCGGTCTCTCTCTGTCCCAGCTCTCTCCCCGCGGCTCCCCACCTCGCTCACAGACTCCCCCAGCTCAACTCTTTGCCTCCAACTTCCCCCTTCATCCACGACTCTCAACTCTCTCCAAACTCAGTTCGGTCCTCTCCCTTCTCTCACAGCTCCCTCTGATCCTCTCAGCTCTGTTCTGGCAGCGCCTTGTGGTATTGAAAAAATAGGCTCGCTGGCAGCTTGTGGTGGTGAAGACGCCACCGGCGAGAGAGGAAGAAGAAGATGAAGGTTGGGCTATTGTCGGCCAGTGAGACGCAAGAAGAACGGCAAAGAGGAGCAGAGAGGAGAAGAGAAGAGAGAGAAATACGTAGCCAGGCATTATAAGCTATCGGTATAAGCCACACTTTGGGGCTTTTTGAAAAGCCCCTTATTTTCAATCGGAAGCCATGAACCCAACGCCCAACCAAATATGAAATTTTTTTTTAATAAGTCCCAATCGAACTTAAAGGGCTGCAATCAGACTTAAAGGGCTTCAAACGCCCAAACAAACACACACATAACGATTTAAACTAATTAAACATCATGAAAAAAATATAAAGTTAAATAAATACGGAAAATGTTATTAAATGGTTACAAAAGAAAACTTACTTGCCCCTGGTGTCCTCACCAGCTATGTTGCCAATTTCAATAAAAGCATTTCTCCAATTCTGCACAATGGTTGATTTTTTTCTGAATTTCTTTTCATGATTAGCAAAGGCTGTCCCAAAACTCTTTGTTTGCTTCCTAACAACGGCTGGGTCAACATTATAGAAGATGGGAAACACTCGCCGATGCAATGTCTTTTGAGATTCAAGAATCTTTAGAAGCTCATTCAAACACCATTTAGAATTTGCGTAAGTTTTAGAGATAACAACAACTGCGCAGAGAGAATCCTCAATTGCTTGAAACAGATTTTGCATTATGTTTCTCCCTCTCTCTAGATCTACGTCATCCCTAAACGTTTGGATTCCTTTTTCTGTGAAATTCAAGCGAGTGTCTTTTCCTGCAAAACTCAATAACACATAGTATTTCCATTTAGGAGTTGAATTAGTAGTAACAGTGATGGAAGAAGATTCTCCTCCCACACTATGTGACATTGCAGGGGTTCGATCTTTTCAATTGTTTGGCCCAAAGCGTAATCTGCAACAACATAATCATATCAGTAATAGCCCTGGAATACAAGAAAAAGAATTAGAGGTATGAAATCAAACTATATAGTTGGTAGAAATAAAGGAAAAGTTTGCGTAGGATCTTTCAATATCGTTATGCAGAGATCAATTGTAACCACCTACCTTAATAACCATATTTATAGTTTGAGAATGCGTTATTAAGTTAAAATAGAGACCAGTGATTAATTTAAAACTTTTACAAACCTTGTTTAGTGCGGTCTCACGTTCACATCTCGAATATAATTGGTCTGACCAGTTCGGTTTCATTCATACATATCAGAATGCAACCAAAAATTCCCGACAACGCTCAAGTTTCATTACTTAATAAAGGGTTTACAGGGCACATTGCCCATTTACAGTTTCCCATAGAGGGGATTACACAACACTATTCAATATATAAAGCACATGCAACTATACCCAACAAAATATGACAACCAACTACTAAAATTAAAACTCCTAGCTAGGAGCTCTAACCGCCCTTCGTCACTTGCTTTTCCTTTGAACCACTTACCCTTGTTGTAGGTTAGTCCTTGGAAAGAATGAGATTCAAAAGAATCTCAGTAGTAACAATTCACTTATAACAAGTACAATCACAAAGCATGTAAACAAATCACAACAACAACAACATAATGGCATTTCTGCAACAGCTTTCGCTGCATTCACAACGGCATATTTCACAACAGCATGTTTCACAATAGCACAACAACGGCATTTCACAATGACAATGTTACATCACAGCATATTCAATGAAATGACATACATGCAAGGCATCGTACACAGAATAAGAGAAAGAGTCACTACCTTGTTCTTTCCGCTCGTGCACTGGCACTGGTTTATCACGTGCAGGGCAAATGTCAAATCCTATAATTAGAATTTCAACGACAGGTTATTACTTAATCCAATTCTTTAATTCAAACACTCAAGTTGGTTATCATTAGGGACATTTAATCAAATCAACTAAGGAATTAAAGTGGTCAATTAACCTCAAAGACCAATTCCTAACCTCAAAGTTCAACAATACTATATTATGCCATTACATCTTCAATTTTCGCATAAGGGACCAAATCTGTCAGAATTTTCTCCAGACTTTGAAAATTCATAACTAATTCTACAAAAATTGAAATGAGGTGATCCCAAGACCTATGGAAAGCTATTGAAGTCCTATTCATAGGAAAAATATGAATCATTACCGAAAATCACCACACAATTCCAGAATTACACAAAATCCCACACTGCTCCAGAATTAAGTCCAGTTTCGACATCAAACTTTGGGCAACCAGAAACTTTGGGCAACCAGAACTCCCAGCTCAAAAAACGAAATGACACAAATTATATGTCCATTTTGAAGCTTGGAATGTGAAATTTAATACTGGAAAGTTTCATAATTTTTAGAGATCATTTGGTTATCCGAAAACACCACACAAGTAGAGTACCTCGCTGGAATTCTGTTCAGGCTGAAAACCCATATTTACACTTTGAGTTTCAATGACCCAAAATTCACAACCCGGGGCTATTCCCACATAATTTTTCGTGTAGAACACAATGGTAACATCAAAATTAACAAATTCCTACTCATTCTCCATGTCCTGTTTTGGCAGAAAAATCAAAATAAATTCCAACAATTACCAACTTCCAATTTCAGCATCAAACTTATGTCAAATAGTTTCCAATCATCATAAACCACCAATAACACAATCAAACCATCATGAATTACCCAAACCCTTGTTTGGCCAAAATCAGGGCAGATTTACACATGCCAAAATACTCATTCAACCAACACAACCAATAGCTCAAATTGATGCTAATACTCACCTCTTGCTTCTCCTTAAGTTCTTTCTTTGATTCTTCATCTTTTGTTCTTGCAAGGTTGCTGAAAACTCCTCTTCTTCAAAAACAAAAACCATAGAAATGAAGCTAATGAAGAGAGGAACAAGTTTCATGAAGGGCACTTGAGCCATAGATGAGGTTAAGAAGGTGAAAATCAAGGTAGAAAGTCTCACCTTCAATGGCCTCTTCTTGCCTCTCGTGTTGCAGCTGCTGGACCGACTTAAAGATGGAGAGAAAGTGATAATTGTTCAAATTTTTCCTTTCCCTTATCACTTAAAGTCCAAACGAAAATATGGTGCAAAAGTATAGAAGAGTTGTGGTGAAAATTACTTCACTTGGTCATGCACTTATGGTGAATTAACTAAATATATTTTGCTTCAACTTTTCTCTTTCCTTCCTCCTCCCTTTTTGACCGAAATGGTTGCCCTTTGTATTCAATATGTCATTTTATGTTTGGCCTACAATTATTGACCAAGTCTTCATCTCCTTACTTGGTCTTTCATGTGCCTTGTGTCTACATAAGAGGAAAAGATAAGGAAATTGCTTTAGTTATCTTCCTCATTACTTCTACTCTATAAGAGCAATCTTGGCCCTTCATTTTGTTTCCCAAATCTATCCTCAAGATCAAGTAACAATTAACTCTTGATCATGGCAAAATTAATTAGGGTGCCATTAGACCTTTTTATTTCACTATCTATTACATTTAACCCTTTGGATGTATTTTCGGATATTACATCAATACTGTTACGAAAGTTGCTGAAGCAAATCTTGCTTTCTTCTCGACGCTCACTGCTGTTATCTGAAGACGCTCAACTACAAGAAACAAGAGATGTGGACGAAAGAACCAAAACATATTCTCTTTATAACCTTCTTTTCCATTGGCTTTGGCACTTTGCTGTAATTATATTGCTGTTTTTTCCCAGGTGTGAAATTCACTTTTTGTTTAAGAGTTCCGGCAAAGCCGCTCTTTATAACTTTTTTACAAAAATAGGGAAAGAAAACGCCACTTTTGATATTTTATTATTATTATTTGCATCCACTTTCGATGTTCCTACTCCTTAATATTATAAATTATATTATATTATATTATTACTTAGAAAAAAAATACTTAAATACCACTTAAACTTCAAAATCTCAAATTACTTTTATTGATAATAAGAGTAATAGGATTGACAAAAAAAATATAGCAATTAATAACTCAAATTTTTGACAAATCATTGATTTAAAATTTTAAAGTTTAAGCGGTTTTCCTTGTTACTTCCTCACCATGTTTTGCGCCAAATTCCTCAATGTGAAGGCATTATTGTGCCACTTTCGGTTTTTGAATTTTGAAATTCGCAATCATGATTATGCCAACAACGAAGGCTAATGTGGAGGCAACTGTGTTATGAATTACGATATATAACCTCGATAATCTTTATACAAAAAATAGTCAAAAAGAGACAGATATACGTCAACGGGCACAATCAATGTATTCACACATTAATTATGCCAAATGAACTTTTATACTCTCTCTAGTCTTTTTTATAAGAAACTTTTATCTTTATTGCGTAAAACATATTGGTGGTTATAATTAGTTAAAAATAATAAATATGTCAAAAACATTATGTCTCTTCCTAATATGCGTCTATTTTTGAAAGCAGCATATGAGAGAGAATGATAACAAATATGAGTATAAAATATAAAAGAGAATGTGTAATAAATGAGTAAATGAAAGGGAATTAGTGGTGAGTAGGAGATAATTAATATAAAGATGTGTATTTAATAGGAATAGAAAAGAAAAATGTGATTTGAATTTTGAGACACAAAGAGAAAGTTGCATATAAAAAAGATGAACTCTAAAAGAGAGAAAATTACTTATAAATAGGACCGGGCATAGTATAATACTCTCTCCCGTTCAAAATAATAGTTAGTTTCCACAACCGCTCATTAAAATAAAGGAAAAAGCATGTGGTCAAGTCATTACATTTGGATTTAATTTAAAAAAAAGTTTTCAACTTTACTCATAGGTAAATATGGTTTTGAAAAAGTATGAGAAGCTATATTTAAATATTAATTATAATGTTAAAATTAATAAATAGGTATTTATTACTTCCCAAATGATTTATATTATGAATGAAATAATTCTTTTAGAAGATGACTCATATTTTGAAATGGAAGTTGTATGTAGTTTGAAAAGAATAACATATACATACAAGGTCAAAAAATAGAATAATATATACACACACACACACAGAGTGAAGAGTTGGTAGGAAGGTGGGGCTTTTGTTGGCGGTATATAAATATCAATATACTTCTTCCGGTCTTAAATATAGGACAAAGTTTATAGTGCAATTTACATTACAAAATTTATCCTATATTTAGGACCGGAGGTAGTACTATAATAACTCTTCCTTAAAGCCAACCTCTTCTAAAGCTTATCATCGGCTACCATTACAAAACATAGCTTACAAGCCGCCCTCGATTAAAATCCAAATAAAA
Organism: Inga leiocalycina; assembly: GCA_963242795.1. Taxonomy (NCBI): domain Eukaryota; kingdom Viridiplantae; phylum Streptophyta; class Magnoliopsida; order Fabales; family Fabaceae; genus Inga; species Inga leiocalycina. The sequence goes on from OY725325.1 coordinate 72,132,870, forward strand.
TAGTGTAACTCGAGCTTCACTTGAGCCATTTCATATATTAATTGCAAGAGCAGTGAGCCATTGGCCGTCCCACTGTCCCACTATGTCACGGGTCAGACTAAAACCCTACTTTCATCTTTTAAATACCGTGGAGGTTCATCAAATTCAGGGTTTTGAAACATGAAACTAAACCGGCCAGTTCAGCCTGGAAACCAGCGAACTAGACAATAAACTGGTCCGATCCGAGCATTAACCCGGTTCACTTTTTAAAAAAAAATTGATATTTTTTTATTTTCTTTAGAATTTTATATTCATAACCCTAAAATCTTCAATTTCTCATTGATTTGACTCCGGTCTGACACACTGATCATTGACCCAGTACCTCATCCGGTTCAGTGGTTGGTTCGAACTTCAGAACCTTGGTCAAATTACATTTAATCTTTTGAAATCAGTTTTGTCCGAAGAGTTTATCATCACTCAAGTCATACCGCTAAGGAAGAAGATTAGAAATGTTTATCTCTTGGTTTCCAAATGAAGATGACTCTCATTCAGATGATACTGATGGATTGGAAAATGAAACCATAACAGTAAACATAATATCCCGCAGCATTCCAGGGCAAGTGAATGGTCTGGAATAGCGCTATGCCTAAGCATACCAAGTGCTTCGACCCTTATGAGTACTGCTATTTCTTGAAGTAGTAAAGCTCCTGAGGATGATATTTGTAAGGGAAAATTAATTTTTTGATCCTACAATTTTGACTCTACTGTAACTTAGTCACTACATTTTGACTTGATAGGACTTAATCCCTATAGTTTTGACGGAAGAGAATGCTCTCCTTTTCCTCTTTCTTATTATCTTCAAATAATTAACCTCATTTCCACCCCTGGATCATGAAATGAATGGTTTAAATTTAATATTTTACAAAATTATTATTATTATTATATTTTATAAATTAAAATTTATTCATTTTTTTGTATTGCAATTATAAACTGTATAGATCGGATTTTAAGAGTTTAAATTTACTTATTTGTGTTTATAACAATAATTTTATGAAATATTGAATATGACCTGTTTTTTTTTAAAAAAAAAACGAACAATAGTAAATATGAGATTATAAGAAGACAATGAGAAAGAGAAAAATGAGAGAAATTCAATTCAATTTTAATTTGGTTGTAACCCAATCACTAAACTTTGACTCATTATAACTCAGTTTTTACAGTTTTATCCATTTTATAATTTAGCCCTTATGTTTTAGAAAAATAAAATCATATATTTAATAAAGGTAGGGACTAAATTATAGTTAAAACTATAAGGACGGAATTACAGTGACTCAAAGTCCAAGACTGAGTTATAATCGAATTAAAACTATTAGGATTGAATTGTATCAAATCAAAGTATAATATGGAGGCTGAATTGTCCAGAGTTAAATCTATTAATTTTCGCTAGTTATATGAACAGAGCGGGCCTACCTTTTTGTTATGGATGTTACTGACTGTACTCATCTCTGCGTAATGGTGTGTTTCATTTAAATGAGAAAACACGTTGGCAACATCCAAGAGGTCATAACAATTCCTTTCACATTAAACTTTGTGCTTATGGGAATCTTAGAATAAGGGCTTGGGGATGGCGTGTGTTGTGCGAAAAAGACATGCAAAAGTTGTTGGCACATCTGAGCTCTGCCTTCCTCACTCCGCATTGTATAGAGCAATAAGAGAATATAGGTAATAATGATTACTCATCTCTTTCAATTATCTAATTTTGTTTATCCAAATAGTATTGTTTCATGCACTAACTTAAACTTGTGATTATTATGCATGAAACTTGGACCCTTTTCAATTTCAAAATTCGAAACAGGGGAGGTGTTCGCCGCTGGATGGCTTTTTCAAATTCCGACGCAATTTGGAGCTTCATTATCCTGTTTGACATTCTCTCCTTCATCTCCCTCTTCTTTAGCTCCTACATTTCACAATGGTTCCTAACACCTATGGAACTTTATCTGGTTTGATTTTGGGCAGCCATACACTTTAGGTAAGGTAAGAATATTGGAGATTAGTCTCTATTGATTTTCCTCTCCATTGAATATATATACCATTAGATTAACTTTCAATTATTGAGATTTACCATAACTTGAACCTGTTACCATGTGTGAAACTTGGATCTTACGCTAACAGAAGAGGTGTAGTATACAGTGGGAAGACTGATCCAAATTGAAGGTTTTGGAGCTTCATTCTGTCTGGTAATCTCTCCTTCATTCTCCTCTCAAGCTCATTCATTTCACAATTGGTTGCTTTTCCTACATTAAATTAAACTACAGTGAAATACGCTTTCAAGCTCTTCTATATATAACTCAAACCCAAAATGAAAATAGGCAAGTCACTCGGTGAAAATGTGTTGCAATGACTTGACCTGTAACTAAGAGTCAAGGCCAACCGGTTTTATACAAAGCAATACCATGACTTAGATGTAAACATAGCCAAATCAACCAAAAAGTGTAGATGAATCAACATATTAGGAAACAGCATACAGTAGTCAATGATCAAAGTCTCAAATTCAAGTCTACAACAAAGACATTTAAGCAAACGCTTTCAATACAATCTTCCAGTCATAATTTCTGAACCAAGAAATCAAGATTACAAAAATTGAATTGAGCTATAGAGAAAAGACTTATCCTTTAAGTGCAATGGTCTCAAGCCTTCGTTCAAGACCTGTTAGCCACAAAAACTGCTTCACCAAGCTTAAATTGGAGAGTGGGCCATGAGTAGAGTTGAGGGAGATGATGAGCACGTGATCATGAACAAATGGAAATAGTAATGGATCAGCGAATTGGATGATCTGAAGGGAGTAAATGATTGAAGATTGAAGAAGGTGGAAACTGATGGATTGTGCGGTCTCAGCTTTTGGAACAAATCAGAGGGAATAGAGAATCCGATCATGCCAAATGAGAGTCCGTGCGAGAGAGTGAGAGAATTGCGACTGCCCATGAAACTGTAACAACATATATTCTGAAATTAAAAATATTTAAAAATTAAAATTTTAATTAAACTCTACAATTAAGTATTTAAATTTAAATTCCTAAATAATTCATGGACAATCACAAATATCTAAAAGTGACCATTATTATTATTATTTTAGAATGAACGAGGAACTAGTGGTAGACAAATACCTATTCTTGCCCATTTTTGTATAGGTTTTGAATGAGCAACCATTTATTTCACCTTCCCAATGACTCGGCCAAGTAATCTCAAGGGAAGAGTGACCTCATCAGGAGGAAGAGCACGTTGGGTTTGGGTGAGTTGTTTGACATCATTGTCATTGCACCACTCTTGTATCTCTTCTATACATATCACTTTCCATCCACATGCCATTGCCATTCTCGTAGGTATATTAACAAAATCCGTTGTCATGTCTTGGTTGTCAACAGAAAGTTTGATATGAAGGTAATTATTATTACCTCTTAGGTGCTGCCAACATGTTTTCTCATTAAATTCTAACACCATTACGCAGAGGCGATCGCCAGATAAATATGGACGCGCGCGGAAAGTAAAATGCCGCCACTCATTCCATATATTATAATCATCATCTTCGGGAGCTTTACTACTCCAACTAATCAAACCCTTAAAATCTGAGATACTCAAGCATACAACAATTCCGCACCATTTACTACCACGGAAATTTGGAGGTACGCCCACTTCTATCTTACATTCAAACTGACCATCAAAATTTTCTGTGTTTGGAAACCATGACGGTATCTTTTCCCTTGGTGGCAAAATTGCAAAGAAATTTCTCAAGGGAAGACATTCTAGCTGCAAACATACTAAGCTGTTGTTAACACTAAATGCCCATAAAGGAACCATATACATGTAATAAAAAGACACAAAATTGAGAAAGACATACCTTAACGTCCTTCAACTCCAATGATAATTTTGAGATATGATCATATTTCCAATTACAGAATGGGATATCTTCTTCTTCTTTGTCAGAGATTACATATTTAGTTTGCCCACGGTACTGAAATAAAAAAAGTAGTCATGTAATGCATATGTAGTACAAAAACAATACACATAAATCATTAGATAGCTAGATTGTAGAAAGACCAACATACCTCATGGTCAAGTGAAGCAGGCAAATCCCGTAACCATTTTTTTGATGGTTTTAATGAATCACAATGGGATGCATCCAAGCGACTTAACCGAGGTGGAAGCCTTGGCAATGACGTCAGCTCTTTGCAATGCTCCAATGAAAGAAAGACAAGTCCCGAAAGATTAGAGAAGCAACCAGTGGGTAGATTAACTAAATTTGTTGCACTTAGATTTAATTCTCTAAGACCAACCAGGAATCCAAGGGATTCAGGAAGTGTAGTTATAGCAGTTTCACTCACATCAACATATGATAATTCTTTCATACCTTCCCCAAACTCTGGGAGCCTTGCAACTTTTTTACACCCACTAAGATCTAACTTTCTCAAAGAATTTGTTTTCAATTTACTTGGTAGGGTCTCAAGATTTTGACATCCACCCAAGTCCACCTCAACAAGCCTTTCCAACTTTCCAAGCGAGGGATCAACCTTGACAAGTGATTTGCAGCTAGAAAGACATAAATGTTCTAAAGATTGAACACTTGAGAAGTCCGGAGTCTCGGTAAAATCCGAAGAATTGCTTAGGTTGATAAATTTCAAGTGATTCATGGACTAGTCAAACAAATGATTGTAGAATGATCAGTCTCACTAAACATTAATGAATCAATAAAACATGAACTTATAGATATATTTTTAAGATAAATAATTATTCATAAAGCATCAACCTCACCTGTATGCCATTCCAAAGTTGTTTTATGTTGCTATATTGCATTTCAATATGAACAAGTTCATCCAATGGAAGTGGAAGAGCTTCAAAAGGGAAAGATGGCCAATCGACAACTTTTAATCTCAATCCCCTTGGTAAGATAAGTGGACCATTAATGCTCGGACCTAAGAAGAGTAATCTAATATTACTCATATTTGAAAAGGCTTCAGGATGTAATTCTATTTTGTCTTTCCCATGATAACCTCTCAAAAGAATCGCTTGTATTTGCTCTGATCCCTAATCACGATGTCATTTTACAGAAAAATAACATGAGAATGATAAGGAAGTAAAAAATATTAAAAATAAAAAAAAAATGTATGTCAACAAAATGAGAGACTTAGAAAACAAGGCACTCACCTTGTTATTTTCCAACACATACTTTATGTCCTCAAACTCCCACAACCTGCTACGCTGGCCAACATGGGAAGATTGTTGATGAACGATATACCTACCCAAGTCTTTGAGTAAATCATGCATATCTAATCTACAGTCTTTCGTTTCAACTAGTAAAGATTTTTCAATCAAGACATTTATCCCAATTGTTGGATTAAGACCACAACCTTTTAAAACCTGAATCACTTCTTTTTTCCTCCAACCCTTGAAAAAACAAGCAATATCTAAAAAAATGGTCTTTTCTTGGTCACAATTCGCTAGTCCATCATAACTTACTTTAAGTACTTCAAGAATATCATTATGAGGACTTTTATTCATCCTATCTAAAGCATCTCTCCATTCAGCTTCACTTCTCCTATGAAGAAAAGAACCCAAAGTTTCAAGTGCCAACGGAAGGCCTCCTGTATATGCCACCACCGATTCAGACAACTTCAAATAAGGCTTTTCACGATGACCTTTCAAAAATGCTTTGTTTGAAAAGAGTTCAAGAGATTCATCTTTTTTCATGGTTTTCATCTCATATATTTTTATCACCCCAAGTGTAGTCAGCAAGTGGCTATCTCTTGTTGTGATAATTATTCTGCTTCCTTTACCAAACCAATCTGGCCTTTCAGCCAAATTTTTTAATTGATTCATATTATCTACATCATCAAGGACTAGAAGAACCTTTTTATTGCAGAGATAATGTTTTATAATCTCTATTCCTTTGGAACCATTAGAAATTTTCATGTGATAAACATCAGAAAGAAGCTGTTTTTGCAAAGACACTAGGCCATCTCTTTGCAAGAGAGTTTCTCTAACTTTGTCAAGGAAGCAACAAACTTCAAACTCATCAGATAGTTTTTTTGAAACAACCCTAGCAAGGGTTGTTTTGCCGACACCGCCCATACCCCATATCCCTACAAAAAGATTGTCATTCAACCCAATCTCCAACAATGACATCATATCCCCCACTCTTGAGTCAATCCCTACCAGATTGTCATGATAAGATGGTAATTTAGAACTTAAATAAGTCCACACAACTCCAATTATGGTTTTTATAAGATCTGCTTCATCCCTACCAAAAAGATAACGCTTTAACATGAGTTATATATACATATATAAATATCATATAGTTATAATGACATAAAATAACAATGAAAAATGTGAATTTTCATGAATATTGTTTACTATTTTTTTGCCGGAAACATGAATACTGTTTACTATAGCTACAACACATTTTTGGATATGATTGGTAATTCAATTTTCATAAAATATAAGGCGTCGACGACAGGGTTGGAGATAAGTGGAATGTGGATTGTTGAGCAAGTTAGAATTGATCCATCAACCCAATAAAATTAGAAATGTGCTCATTGTGGGGGGTAAAAACTTTTTCACAATTTCGTTTTTTCGATGGATATAAATTCATCAACTTACTAATTATCAGTGCGTACTATCATTCAATAAATCCATTCATCATTTAAAATTTGATTTTTCTATTAATAAATGAAAATGAACATCTTTGATCAATTTTCTGTTGTCACATCTCACAAAAGTGATCTTGCGCACAAGTGACTTTTGATTTCAAGTTTAAAAAATATCCATAATGAAAAAAATCATTAAGAGGCTTCATATTACAGAGAAAAAATTTATATATTTTTTCTACCTCTAAAGCCTAATGCATGCTATTGTTCTGTTATTGTCCGCTACAATTATGTCTACAGAAAAGATTAGAAAGACTATAAAAATAATTATAAACGATTAAAATAAAAATTAAGGATCATTGGGGGAATATAAAGTCTAAAATAAATATGGAAAATATGTTTAAATCGTTGTAAAAGAAAACTTACTTGCCCCTGGTGTCCCAACCAGACAAGTAGCCAATTCTTGACAAAGCGTCCCTCCAATTCTTCACTTTGGTTGTCTTTTTTGGGAATTTTTTTTCATGTTTAGCCAAGGCTTTCCCAAAACTGTTTCTTTGCTCTCTTACATCCGCTGGGTCAACATCATAGAAGATGGGAAACACTCGTCGATTCAATGTATTTTGAGATTCAAGAATCTTTAGAAGCTCATTCAAACACCACCTAGAATTTGCATAATTTGCAGAGATAATAAGAACCGCACAGAGAGAATCCTTAATTGCTTGAAACAGTTCTTGTTTTATGACTCTCCCTCTCTCAAGATCTACATCATCCGTAAATGTTTTGATCCCACTCCTTTTGAAAGCATCATTTAAGTGACTACGAAAGCCGTAGCGAGTGTCTTTTCCTGCAAAACTCAAGAACACATGATATTTCCATTCAGGAGTTGAATTAAGAGTATTAGAGGTAGAAGAAGATTCTCCTCCGACATTATATGCCGTCTCCGGGGTTCGATCATTTCGTTTTATCCACAGTGTAATCGGCAAATACTTAATCTTAACAATAACCCAGCAAAACATGGAAAATAATAAGATGTGTGAAATTACAACAAGCAGACGAAATAATAAAGAAAACATTTTGTGCAGATCTGTAAAACTCGTTATGCAATAACCAACACTGTTTTACCAAAGTTGTTCCAGCGATCTCACTTTGTTCTCCAAACTGACAAACTCGCGACTCACTGCTATGAGATTGTTTATAACTTTATGTGAGTGCAAAACATAATTTATGAATTGTAAATAGAAATAGTAATAATTTTACAGCTGTGCTATTCTTATCTCTATATACACGTGTACACTAGCGATGTAATCCTTATAAATTTAATCCTAATTCTTTAATATATAAATAATATAATATATACAGTACGCCAGAGGAAAAGATAACTTTCGGCTACTTTTTTTAATAAATGCCCTGTTATTTGTTGGGAAAATGATATAAAGTCTTAATTAAAAAAATAATATTAGAAAAATCTTATAAATAATAAGTAAAAGAGCAGACAATTATTAACAAATAAATAAATCATTATTAATAAGTTATAAGACTTTTTTAATATTATTTTTTTTAATTAAGATCTTGGTGTCATTTTCTTTTTATTCTTCTTTTTATAACTGCAATGTAACTAATATAAAGTTATTCACAAAATATTATAACAATAAAAAAGTTTTATTTTGTAAGCAAATTTAATAGGACTTTATATCAAGGGTCTATTTGGGAATGTGGTTATAACGATGGTATATTTGGGAATGCGATTGGGTGAAAAAAAAATGCTCAATTAGCTATCAAAAACCCCAAAAACCCGGTTGACACCGTGTGTGTTTGGAAGAGTTTATTTTTGGGCAATAAGTGCTTATAATTCGTGATTCACGGTATACGAAGTAAGTATGTGAGAGGAGTTTTTTCTCGGCTTGCGTAATAAGGGCTTATTTCCCAAATATAAGCTCTCCCAAACATGCACACCATTTGGAAACGTGTCTGATGGATCTGAGCTTAAAAAAAATAGCTTCTTTGAGAAGCTGCTTTTAGACTCTTCTCATAAGCTTATTAAAAAAATTTCACTTTTATCAATTTAAATACAAATCATATTATAAAAAAAACTATTTCCCCAGCATTAAATCCAAACATACACCGACTCTATCTGACTTTTAGTGGTGAAGAGTAGACTGAAGATGTTGTGGAAAGAAAAGTGGATTACAATTTAAAAGTTATTAACAGCAGTTCTTTTTTTTTTTTTTTTGGCCAAAAAAAAACACATCTGTTCTTTTCTGTGCGTGCAATTCACTGCTATTCTTTTAAGAAAAAAATAGGGAACATGCGCACATGGGTTCTTCCAGAAAAGTCGCTCTTGACAATGCTGGAGCAGTGATGTGTCCTTATTTTTCTTTTCAAAATCAGTTTTTCTATTTAATTTTGCAGTTCATTTCATTTTATATTGCATTGATTCTCATTTTCTTCTATACATACTCATGACTCACTGATGCGATTTGAAGAGGCCAACAATTTTTTGTGTTAGCTTGAGAAAATTTATTTTTTATTTATAAATATTTATAAATTATTATTTACGATATACAAGATAAGTATATAAGAGAAATTTTATCTCGTAATAAATACTTATATCCTAAAAATAATTTATTTCAAACATAACTTTTTTTTTTCTTTGTCAGATCTTCTTTTTCCCACGAGGGAGGGTCAATTTGAGTTAACGTTGGCAGAACTATTTTTTTTAATCTGTTTTTTATAAAAGTCAGGTAGGATAAAAAACATATTGTAAATATGATTTATGTTTAAATTAACAGTGACAGAAATAACTTTTTTTATAAAAGCTAAACTTTTGAGTTTCTTCTTAAAAACTATGTTTGGGGGGAAAAAACTCAGTTACCAAAACTCTAACCCAAACACCTTATTTTTCCAAAAACCAACTTCACCGTACCTTTGTTTTTTTAAAAGCCACGCGGCCATCCCAAACAAGTTGACTGTAAAGCAAAGACCTTACTTTTATCGTGGCTTCACTACTTTTCGTTTTTATTTATTATTATCTCCGGTCTTAAATATAGGACATAATTTATAGTGCAATTTACACTACAAACTATTTCCTATATTTAGAACCGGAGGGAGTATTTTTTTCTGTCCTGAATATATGATAGAATTGATTTGTTTAGAAATATTAAAAAATTTAATTAAATTATTTTAAAATATTTATATTTTTCTTTTTTTAAAAAAATATTTTATTTTATTTATAAACTAATATATAATATAAGAATATAAATATATGATGTGATTAAGTAATTTATTTATCTTTATTACTCTCTCCAAAAAAAATTAACTATATTTTATACTATTTAAGATTGGAGCGAATATAATCTTTTTAAAATAAAAAATAAGTGAAATGACGATAAATAGAACTTAAATCATCGTCGTTGAGATAAGTTGTCGTTTTGCCTTTTTTTTTTCTTAAAAAATATATTTGAAAGTGATGGATGACTGGCAGTACTTAAAAAGATATTTTAAATAACATAAAATACTTTAAAAGGGAAAAAATCTTCAATTCTGAATTCACCTTAACCCCTTTTTTTTTCAAACGACTTGAAGAGATGAAAACAAACATACGTCAATTATGATGGTCCCCAATGCCAATGTCGCCTCTGATGGAAACGTTGTCGTGACCGTAAAAATGGCTTTTTTAGTGTCTTTTGGATTAGTGGTGGAGGTGAAGTTTTTTTTATAGATAAGCTTTCAGAAAAATTAGATAGAAAAAAAATCAAATTGTAAATTTGATTTGTGTTTGGATTGACGGTAGCAGAAGTGGTTTTTTTTTAAACTTTAAAATTGTTTAGATTAGTGTTTGAAAAGTCCGTTTAGATAAAAAATAACTGAAAAGGGCAGGAATCTTATGAAATACTATATATATATATACATATATTATTTATATATATTGTGATAATTGAAATGAAAAAATATAAATAAAATTTGATAATAAAATTTTCAATTATTATTGGAAAAAAAAAAGAAAATTATACTAAAATATTTAATTAAAAATGAACAAATTTAAATTTAAATTAGAATGCATATATAAGAACATGACAACAATTTCTTTAATTCCAATATTCTTAGTCTTTAGTAACCCATATTCTACCAATATAGAGTTGATAGAGCATAGGAGGAGGGAGACATGTTTTCTCTCTCTCTCTTATATAATGTCTTCATTTTATATTGATTTTATCTATTGTATTAGTTTAATCAGGTGGTGTGAGGGTGAAAGATGAGTTTCCATTGGCTTTGAATTCTTTGACTAAATAAAAAGAGAGTGGCCAACATTTTTTGACTAAGAGCAATAGGAAAAATTGAATGGGAAGAGTTGGAATTGTTGACCTTTGAGGAAAAAAAAAGCTATGGAAAGAGAAGGGAGTGGCCGACAGTTTGAGAGAGGAGGCGGCTATCACTGGGAGTATTGCAGAAAGAGAACCACAGAGAGAGAGAGAGCGAAAGCTTTGCGACACCGTAAATTCCCCTCTTCTTGTCCAACCTCAACCTCGGTGGTCTCTCTCTATCCACTGTGAACGCTCACCGTGAGAAAAAATAAGGTATCAGTCAGGATACTGGGTTAAAGGTCAATGGGTTATATTGGAACCAAACCGGTGAGAAATTAAAAATTTTAGGCTTCTTAATATGAAATTATAAAGAAAAATTTTTAAAAAAATTAAAATAGGAACCAGGACCGGACCGGTCTACCACCCGGTTAGCCAGTTTCCGGGCCAGACCGGCCGGTCCACAACCTGGGAAAAAACCAAGATGTTGGGCTTCTGAAAGCAGTCATATTAGTCGCTGAAGTGCAGTGAGCCAGTGAGTTGCAACGTGAACCCAAACGAGTTCAATCCTACCCACTGTACTTTTTGCCAAAAACCGTACGGCTGCCCCCTCTCACCACTTTGCTAAACAGGCTCTTAATTTGATTTTTTGAAATTCTATTTTTTACAAAAATTAGATTGTGTAATGTAATTTATGTTTGGATTGACGGTTGTATAAATGAATTTTGTAAAAGTAAAATTTGTTTGGATTGGCTTAAACATAAGTGACTTTTGTGATAATGGTAAAAGAGAGTTGATGGAAAAATATTTAAAAAATCAAATAAATGTTTAAAAATTACTTTAAAATATTAGTTGCTACTGGAAAATTTTTTTTTTTTTATGATTGGAAAAATATTTTATAGAGTGAGTGAAAATCAATAAATCAGTATTCTAAGTTTTGAGTGTTATTTACTAATAAAAAAAATATTTTAAAGGTAAAATTGTAGTTAGTCTCCTAATACTGGGTACAACTAAAAAATATTTTAAATTAATTTTTGGAGCTGAAAAAGTATATTAAGGGTAAAATTGCAATCAGTCTGATAACACACTAGATACAACTGGAAAAATATTTTAAGTGGTTAAAAGCACCAAAAAATATTTTAAAGTAATTTTTGGAATTGAAAAAGTATATTAAAGATAAAATTATAATCAATCTGATAGCACACTAAATACAACCGAAAAAATATTTTAAAGGATTAAAAACACTAAAAAATGTTTTAATTAAAGCTACACACAGAGACACGCAACAATTCAAATCTCAGTCCTTTTCCTCCTACATATATTATATGCTTGTGTGATGAAATGATGTCACACTTTAAGTAACTTAACAGTATAGGAAAACTACTAGGTTGAGCTTTTTCTAAAAGCTCCTTAACAAAGTTTAAGCCCCACTCACTTTATGCTCACCCAAACACTCACCTTATTATCGCCCAATTGGATATGTGCTTGTTTGTTTCACCGATTGGGCACTCAATCGGACTTAAACAGTGGCGCAAACGGACTTAAACAATAAAAAACATAAAATGGGTATTTGTTTTGGCGATTGACTTTAAGGTGAAAAAAGTCATAAGTTAGAAAAAGTCATAAGCCTCAAAATGAAGCTTATTGGAGCTTATGTACTTGTGTGTGTATAAAATAATATTAATAGGAGTATCTTTATATTTTTGGGGATCAATGAGGTATTCAAAATCACTTCTAATCACAAAAATTCTTTTATGAAAAATGTTCTAAATAATTTTATCTTTCTTTAGATAGTAATCTTCTGCTAATTAGAGAATACTTTGGGATAAGAGTTTAGACAAGTTTTGAGTTTTGTTAATATATGACTATAGAAATGTAGAGAATAATAAATAATTAATTTTAATCAGTTTAGATTTATTATTTAGTTGTTTTATGATTTTATAATCGATTTTTTTTTATAAACATGTCATAAATTAGTTTCTATATAGTGTTTTTACCCATTAAATTTAGTTTAAATAATTTATTTGGATTATTAGAGGTATTATTGAGGTTTTAATCGGTTTATTTTATTAGATTTTGAGCTATGTGAAAATATGAGTTAGGATTAAATATTTAAATTAGAGTTTGATATAATTTTAAAGATTTAAGCTTGAGGTGCACAATAGAAAAGATTTTTAGAATGTACCAATTTAAATTAGAATTTGATATAATTTTATTACAATTGTACCATTACCAAATTTTCAAAGTTAATTTTTGAGAAAATTGTGAAAAAATCCCTCCGTGTGTAGATATCTTCCCAGGTCCTATTGACAATTAAGTTGTCAATGAGGACTTTTTTCACAATTATCTCTTCATTCTTTCATTTTTCATAATTTTTACAATTTTTTCTCTTAATTAATACAAAAGCCACTTATGCAAAAGTCAAACCAAACATCATTCACTTTTACATAAGTTATTTTAAGTTACTTATCCAATCGGTAATTCAAACACTCATCATTTTACCCAATCTAACTTTTTTCCAATCTTAAAATTCCATAAGTTTAAGTAAAAATAAGTTACTTATCCAATCATCAAAACAAACACACCCTTTATGTATACCCAATCGGGCTTAAGGGCCGTCAAAAGCCCTCCCCAAATACACACTGAAAATCTCTCCCTATTTCTACTGTTTCTATGTACGGCATTTCATTCGTTTAAGCTTCACATGTTTCTTCGTTTTCTCTCATACCATCAAGTTAAACATATTTACGCGGAGTCATAGCAATTAAAAGCCACACAAAAAAAAAAAGCAAGTTAAGTAAGGTCACTTTCCTTCCAGAATCATTTTATACTCTTATTCATTGGTTATTAAATATGCAAAATTTATGAAAAAAATTAATCTTATTTTCTAATAGTAATATAGTACAAATGCTGTCAAAAATTCACGATGGACAAATGGATTAAGAGAGATAAAAAATATTGTGTTAGAGTTTATTGCATTTAATTAATGATATTTTTTTCAAAATATGAGTGATTTATTTAGTTTTAATTACTTCTAAAGGATTTTTATATATAAACCAGAGCACAACGCGCTTACGGGCACGCACAACCACATAGTGCATGTTTGGGAAAGCGTTTTGTACAAGAAAAACACACTTATTACGCAAGCTGAGAAAAAACTCATCTCACATACTTGCCTCGTATACCGTGAATCACGAATTATAAGCACGTTTTGAATAAAAATAAGCCATTCCAAACGCACACATAATATAATTCAAATAAGTGAATTTAGAATTGGAGAAACATCCCCAGATTAAGTCAATTTATTTCTATAAGGATACAGAAAAAGGAGAGAAGTAAGGAACAAAAAAATTCATATTATTTTTTGTCTTTAATATATGAGCTATTATAAACTATTTCAGTTAGATTAAGAAAATGAGATTGATTAATTAATTATAATTAATGTGAAATAATCTCCATAAAATACCTCTATATAACATTAAATTAATATGACTTTTATAAGTTACATAAATTAATATGAGAAAAATAATAAATATGGAAGAGAATAAATTGAGATATTTTTATCATTATCTTTATACTTGGGACCCATTCCTATCGTGGGGTAGACATGGAAAAAGGAGAAAACACAAAACGAACCAATAGCATTCAAGCACAAGAATTATGGTTTTCTAGATATTAAGAAACAAGGGCCATGATTCTGCAACTTTTTCTTGGGATACAAAAGTAAAGATCAAAGCTTAAGAATTAGATTCCATAAAAAAAACAAGCGTACGAGTACTAAAGAAGAAACAAGAAACAAGCATAAAACAAACTAACTAGAAAATTATGGGTATGTTTGGAACAGCGATTGTCAATTGGATTTATTTTAATTGGGCTTGTTGTGATATTACTTTTGATAAAAACTAAATTATGTAATGTGATTTGTGTTTGGATTGGCGATTGTCAATTGGGCTTTTGCAGAAATGAAAAAAATGGTGTGTTTGGAACAACGATTGTCAATTGGGCTTTTGTGATAATGATAAAAGAGAAATGTAATTAAAAATTATAAAAAATTTATAATAGTTTAAGTTGAGAAATTAGAGAATTAAAAAATACACAATCTAATTAGAAAAATATTACATAACCAATTGTATCACATGTTAATTTTTTGTTAATTTAAATCATGAATTTTTTTTATAATGTGGATGATTGTGGCTGATATTTTTCTTTTTCAGATTGAGATGTTCGGGATGATGATAGTGACCCCACGCGACGCGGTTGTGCCTTTAATGGCTGTTGACTTGACTTTTCAGTTTTTCATTGCGATGACTTTAACGGATATATGATCGAGCTTTTGGTTAAAGCTGCACCCATGAGCTTGTTTCAAACGTTCATCTACAGTGCCTAATTTATCAAAAGCCCAATATCACATCTGATCAACCAAACATGAAAAAATAAATCACAACTGATAATTGGGCTTTTGCATACCCAATTGGGCTTAAGGCTGTCCAAAAATTTCACCCAAACACACACTATAGTCTTTCAGCATTTGGGCCAAGCAAAAAACTCGCTTACAATCTCTATATGTAATCGGCAGTGGAAGAGGATTGCTCTTTTTTTGAATTAAAAGCTAGACATCATAATACTCTTTCAGTTCTTAATAAGGCATAACTATCTAATTTAATTATTTTAATGAAGGTATTTGAGTTAGTTAATCTTACATGTATTTTTTAAAATACCCTAGTCATCTTCTTTAATTTATTTATTCCCTCTTCTTCTTGATTATGTTGAGGGAGCATTAATAAGCATAAATTAAAAAAAGATTGATAACTATAAAAAATATGTCTTATATTTAAGATTAAGATCAACTCTCTAAATATGTTTTATATTAAAGATTAAAAGAGTATTTCTTATTATTCTTTCACGTAGATACACGTTTGCTTTATATTTACAAAATCACTTTTTCTATTTCATTTTGTAGTCTTTTCAAGAAAATTCTGGGGATAATAAAATATTCCAATAGATTATCAGACCTTGCAAAATGAAGTTCTATATGTCTAGAGCCATTACAAAAGAATTCAGATCAATCTGATAAGAAATGGTCTTCCGACCTAAATCAAAACTTTTAAAGCTTGAAAAAATACTGAAAATATTCCCTCTCAAAAAGCAATCAAAAAATTTCCTTTTTTCCCTCAAACCCTAAATACAGCAGCCCACACTCTTCTTATTAGGGTTTTTTTTATTTATTCCTTTCCTTTTTTTTACTTCTCTATTTTTTTTTCTTTTTCAAAAGATAAGAAAAGATAAAGTAGGAAATCTCGGTATGTGTGAAATATATTGAAAATGTATTATATAAAACTACGGGAGTATACATAAATTATTTGAATTTTCAAGAGTCTTAAAAATAATTATAAGAATATAAAATATTATAGAATTGAGAAATTAGAAAAAAAAAAACATAAAAATAGTACATTTAATACAATTTTTTAAATCCACCATCGTACTCCCTCATTGTGTCGTCAATTGTCTTTTTTGTTTTTTTGCCAACAGTCTAATCAATTCTCACTCTACCCTCATCAATTCGATTGGGGATTTATTTTGTCTTTTCTGACAATTTTTTTTATTTAAAATTAAAGGTATTTCCAGGATTTTGCATACATACTTTTTTTTTTTTTTGTCAAAAATACATACTCATTTTCATTTCAGTCCTTTTAGTTTGCCAGCAGGGTCCCACAATAATCTTTTCTTTGATAGTTTTTTTGTCTTAAGAATTAAAGGGTTCTCATCTCTTCTTATAAGTACATTTTATAAAATTTAAAATTTCATTATCCTTCTTAGGCCGATGAGGCCCCTTACCAAATGAATTAATAGCTTGTTGATCTACAATAGTCCTTTTAATTCACCGAAATCTCCATTGATTGTGGGAAAAAAATATTTCAGAATCCCTTTCCTTCTTTTTTTTCCCTTAAATCATATATTAGTATTTAGTTTAAAAAATGAATGGTTTATATTTAATATTTTATAAAAACTTTAATATAATATATTTTAATTAATGTTTTTTATTTGTATTTTTTATGAATTATGTATATCATTTTTTAATAGTTTAAATTTATTTATTTATATTTATGATAATAATTTTATAAAATAATAAATATAATATTCTGAACTATCTTTTTTTAATCCAAAATGGATATAAAATTTTAAAAAGAAAAAGAGAAAAAAAATAAAAAAAATAAACCCATGCGATGGGCTTGGAGATTGATACACTAGTATTAATGAACCTCGAAAAAAACAAAGGAAAACAAGTGTCAATAAATTAATTATATACTGAATTATGAGGCTGAATATAGTTAGCACTTAGTTGGGCTGTTTAAGCATCTATCTTTAATATTTGATGGTATGTATTAAGAAGGTCTTATGACCAGCGTTAAAACCCTCTCAAAAAATCTACATTACAAAGAGATTATTCACCGCTATATACCCTAGCCTGCAAAAAAAAAAAAAGTTAAGGAAAAAGCAATCTCTGAGTCCTTATAGTTTCTTCTAGTTTTGAATTAGTTCCGTACATTTTTTTCCCTTTTTTAAGATCTTTTAAGTTTTCTATGTTAGATCCATAGGCCCTTCCGCCAACACTTCTGTTAAACGAGTATGAGGACGTGGCGTCCCGCTAGAAGTATTTGGTCAAGAAGCAGTCTTACTAAGCATCCAGCTGGAAACTAAAATTAATATTTTATATATTAACTTTTTTAATGTCTCTTATCAAAAAATTTAAAATAAAAATCCAGATATCAAGCAGCAAGGAGCGTCTTCGAGTATAGGGTAGCCTCGCCATGGACAATCTACACCCCAAATCAATTGATACCATTCTTCCAACTTAAGAAGATAAATAGAAAACCAAACAGGGTCCGATGTTTTCTTTCCAAATTATTCCTATGTTTTCTTCTGGTTCGATCTTGAACTGATACAATGTCATATTTGGAGCGACGAAAGAGAAATGAGTGAGATGCTTCAGTCTCACTAGATGACTAGGGAGTATACTGTAGTTCAATTGAAGAATTGAAGATTTAGAATATTATTTGGATTCCTCATAAAATATGTCGTTAACGACTTTAACGACGCTAGAGAAGATAGCGTTAATGAGGTCAGAGGTTTGGAAGGCGATGGGGATTGATCCGCTGATGCCGTACCAGTACGGGAAGGCGAAAGAGGATATGGTTATTTAGAGCCACGATGCGGCGTTTGTGATTCAATTCCGACAACCGGTTTGCTCTCTAGAGATCTATGCCCACCCTGCACTTAAACTCTTTCCGATCCATAAAGAAGAAGGATGAAGAGATTGAGAATTGGTGGGTTTGGGTACCAGGGTGAAGTGAAGATGTTTTGGGAATGAAAAAAGGACCTGTGAATTTTGGGGGAGAAGCTTATTGAGCATGGTGAGGCGACCCATAAGGCCAGGGAGACAGGGTACAAATATAGTTGGATGCTTACTCATCTTGACAAAATATTTTCACATGCCACCTCATACCAGTTTAACAGAAGTTTTGACGGAAGGACATATGGATTTAACAAAAAAAATTTAAAGGATCCTCTAAAATGAAAAAAAAGTACAATGACCTAATTTAAAACTAGAGAAAATTATAAGGACTAGGAGATTAACTTCCCCAAAAATTAATTATAAAGTCGAGAAGCAAAAGTACTCCAATGATGGAGTGGGTGGGTCGAGTGGGTTGTTGGCGGAATAAGTTTGTGGGTCCTTATTTTGTCACTCCAAGTCCTTCTCTTGCCACTCATCATCTCATTCATTGAGGAGATGTTTTGGCTTTTTTGTACACTTTTTAATTTTTTATCTCTTGAAGTTGATAAAATTTCTGGGATTGTGCGTGGAGATTCTCCAATGATGGTTTAAAATTTTTTTGGCTCCCTATGATATTTTGTATGCATTTTAAAAAAATATTTTAAGATACTAACTACATCATACTAAAATTTTAAGATTGGATATATTTAAAAAAATATTTTAAAGTAATGAACCTGCCTGGAAAAAAATTTTTAGCATGTTATATGTAATACAAAATACACTTGAGGGTTCATTCAAAAAAAAAACACCTGAGAGTGTATAAGTGTTTAGAATACATGTTGTGGGGGATATATTCTTGATATTCTTTAAATATTGCTTGCATGGTTAGAGTGCATTCTTGATTGTGGGTCTGTATAAAACAGGCCTGCTCACTTTGTATATTGACTTTGTTCATTAATAAAAGTCTAGTGTGTTTCGATTAATTGGTAGTCGAGGCAAAAGCCCAAAATTCACTCTCCACATACATGAGCTAGTGTCTCTTGCTTTTGTCTGGCCAGGCTAACGTAATGGGATGATCTTGCCACCAAATGGGCGTGACTAAAACTGTTTCACACTTTATTGTATTTAATCATTGCAACCACAAATACTAATATTACATATTCACAAAATCTCTGGCAGATCTTTTTAGCTTTTTGTGTGTGTTTATATATACTTATATTTCTTATATAAAAAAATGGAAGACGCATGATTGCTCTTTATTTGCATAAAAAGTGAGATATACAATGTTTATTATAGTTTTATCGTCACTACTTGGTGCTTCTTATTATCCTTTCCCGTTAGAGATACACGTGTTCTTTATATTTACAAAAATAACTTTTTCTATTTAATTTTGCAGTTCATTCCACTCTATTATGTATGTGGATCAAATCAAAAGTCTTATTGATTCTCAGTTAAAAGGCCTTGGTGACAATACCTCAAGCGGTCAAAGGTTCGAGTTTAGTGATCATGTACATTGAAGTGTGAACCTTACTTCGATTAAAAAAAAAAAGTGTAAACCTTAGCTCTGTTTGCTTTAGCTTTTAAGTTGAACAATCTAGCTTTCCTAGTATTATATATAGCACCTTAAAAAATATAACAACATAATAAACCTCTTTCCATGCATGCCTGTCTGCCATACATAATATGATCAACTATATTCCTGATATTACCCCAAAAGAGAAAAAATACATTCCTGATGAATCAATTGTTGCTTTCTAGAATTTAAAATATTTCCTTATCCTATCACTTATTATTCTATCCAACACCTCCCATCAGCATTCCTTTTTCAAGCACAACACACAAAAGCCCTTTCTTTTCCATGTTAAATACCCATTGGGGAATCACTTTCACTTTGGTGGGTTTAAGGCTGTCATTTTAAATAGCTTAGTTTTTGGTGAAACTTAATATGTTTGTATATCTTTTCTCTTTTCACTTGTGTTTTATGTTCAATAGCTGTCAAAGCTATTAGTGGTGAGAATAGTTACTGCCTGGACATAAGTGGTCTGATTGTCTAATATTGAATCTTTTTTAATAAATATTTGAGGGAGAGAGGCCATTTTCCCTTTCTGTCATGAAGGCTTTGTGCGAGAGCATAACAAGAGGCACGAGTTTCAATTTTCAACCATATCCTGCTCTTGAAGAGTTACATGACATGCCTGTTCTTCTTGTTTTTTTTTTTAAAATGCTATACATGCCTTCTTTAATGCGCAGAGAGTTTCTGAACCGTGATTTGGGCTTCTTTAATGCCAGACATGCTTTTGACAATTTCAGAAGGTAGAGAATATAGCTGGGTATTGAAATACGACATTTTATTTATGCAATGGTACTGCAAGCTTCATCATAGTGTTGGTATGCTGTTGGTATTACTGTTGGAAATTGTAACCTAAGAACCAACTATTATACTTTGAACATTATTATTTTAATGAAATTTCTCTATTCTGCTATCATATTATTTATATGTTAACTGTGATAATTGTATTTTTGGATAATTCATAAAGATTGTCCTAAAATGTCCCTGGTCTGTCATCTATGCTGGAGCAGAGATGAAATAAAATCAGTATGACTTTGATAAGATATGAAGATACGAATCAAAGTCTTAGGCACTTGTAAAAGTACAAGGTGCTGGACCGACCCACTATGAGAAAGCTACATGGATCAAGTCATAAGCTTTTCTCATGTATAACCACGTCACAATGCCCTTAGACCTGAGGTCATCATGGATTCCTACATGAGAGTTGCTAAGTTTTGAACTAGTCAAAAGTCACTTTTGACCGGGTGATGATAAAGGCTACGATCGAACTTAGTGGTTTTTCATGTAGATGAATATGAATGATCAAGATGGAATTTTTCATGTAGAGAGATATTACTGGGTCACTCGATGAGTGAGTCTGAGAAATGTATGGGCATACTATGATGGAAAGGAGTTTCCGTCTCTATTATCAGGCTACTCAGGAATCGATAAAGTAATGGTCAGGAACAAGAGGATGACATTATCCATGCCTTATCCTTGATCGATATATCATGTGACAAAATGGACGTGACATGGTTGTATGATAGGTTGCATCGTGATAACGATCCTCATATGAATTGGGTAGTCGTAATGTCTTATTAGAGGCCGCTTGCGACTTTTGGGTTAGTATAGTTATTGGCCCATTGCCAGCTTCATATGGGCCTACAGGGTCACACATAAGAATGACCCAACAAGAGATAATGTTTAATTTAGGGTGGACGAATTTTATATTTATATATATATAATATAAAATTCATTAATAATATTATATAGATATATATTTTCAAAATATATATATCTTATGTATGTATGTATGTATGTATGTATGTATGTATGTATGTATGTATGTATGTATGTATGTATGTTATATTACATTATATTATATTATTATATTATGTTAGTTTTAAATTTAATTTATTAAGATATATTAGATTTAATAACTAACATGATAGAGATATAGTATCTCAGATTTAATTTATGAAGATAAATTAAATCTAATGGCTCTTTATTTGGATTAAATAAATAGGTTAAATTAAAACTGTTGGACAGATTTAATTTAAACTGAATTTATTTAATTAGCTCATCAAGATAATTAATAGTTAATTAATTTCAAAATTAATGATGATTAATTTTGAAATTTGAAAATAGCCCTCATAGGTTATAAATTTGATAGAGCAGATATATTGATATACACATGAGAATTGAGAGCCGCAACGGAAACCCTATGAGACATTAGAGGTGCTAGCACGTAGTTTCGGTTGGAGAGCATTCGTGTGGATACCAGTAGAGGGAGCGGACCTGACGTGTTGGCTCCTAGAGATCGTGAAAACCCTGAATCATAAAAGGTATGAATCCTTCCAACTTGATTTAAACGCCGTTGATAGATCCTCGATTAGGATTGGTAAAATTTTAAAATTCTTCCGTTGTGCCTGCCGATCCTAACAATTACTACAAATTATATCCCATGCAAACAGCTTTTCATTTTTCTTGGCCAATTATAAAACAGAGGAGTACATCTTTTTTTTAACCGCTAATAATCAAATGTCATTAATAAATATCAAATGACTCCCATCAAGGTTCAATCAGTCAAACATGGGTAAGACCATATCAACCCATAGACAGAATGGTTAACATCAGAAATTGCAATTAATTGGTCTAAACTAAAAAGTTGAAGAAGATTTCCTATATCTTGGCGGACCACATTTGATGAAGAAGGCCATTTATCAACCTGGGAAAACCACTTCTTCCTGATGCAGAAAATTAGAGGTTCCTTTATTGTGGCTTTGATAAAGGGACATTGTGAGATCTAGTAGAGGGAAGCCTTTAAGTAAATTTGAATGTTATTTCCTTGTGATATTTCTTTCCTTTAAAGCAAAGCCTGCATAGATTGCCCTTGATAACAATGAATGGATGAAGCTAGAACTTCTTGAGCAATATTTCTCGATTATGATACTCCAACCAACTTGAGAAATGGTATTTAGTGAACTACTTCTAGTGTATCGTCCAAATTTCTGTTAATATCCCCTTCATGATGTAAAAAAGTAGTAGTGGTTATGGAGGTTGAAGAATGAATCTCTTTGATGACTGCTATTAGATCCAACCGTTTACACTCATGAAGAGCTTAATTTCTTTTCATCCATATGATGGAGATTGATTTAACTATTTGAATCATTTGATCAAGATGACCCTCTTTATGTAGATTCTGCAAAGTTCTCTTCAGCCAATTCTTGAAAGCTCCCAATCATTGAAAGGGGAATCTAATTGACAAACTACCATATCACACTGCACTAGTAAAAGGGCAGTTCACAAAAATATGTTCTAGAGTCTCAGCATCACTACAACCAAACAGACAAATACCATGAATGGGAAGATGATGCCTTGCAAGAATATCCATCGACGGGATAACATCATTCAAAACCTTCCAAATTAGCAATAGGTCCTTTAGGGTGAGAGAGAAAAACCACAAGAATTTCCCAAAGGAGTCTGCTTGCCTTTGCATGGCTTGATTGGAGATACTTCTGAACCCAAGATTTGCCCTATAATCTCCTTAAGGGCTTAAATTCTTGATTATTTAAAAATGAAATAGGAATCTGGATGATTGAATTGATGATCTACCTAAGATAGATTTCTCTAACCAAATGATGATTCTATCTAACTGGGCATCAGCTAGAAGGAAGATGTAATAATAAATCCACAACAGTTATCAAATTAGAGGTTGTATAAGATTCAGAGTGCATGGGCCACCACAAATGGTGGTTTAAAGAAATTGAGTTACCAGATCCCACTTTCCATTTTAAATGATCAACGTTCATATGAGCACATTGAAAAATACCCTTCCAAATCCAAGAAAAATTATAGGGTTTTCTTACAAAAGAAGAACTATTCATGTCAAAATATTTCAGCTTCAAGGTCTTAGCAAGCAATGAACCTACAGGAGCTACAACATTCTCCAAATTTGCTTCGAAAGTAATGCATTGTTAACTTGACCAATGGGTCTAATTCCTAGCCCTCCCTTAAAAACAGGTCTAAATATAAAAATCTTTACTAGCTAGATGAATTCGGTTTCAATCTCCATTTGAGCCCCAGAAAAAATTAGCACATCTTGAATCAATCCTATTACAAACATAATTAGGAAGCCTCATGCAAGAGATTACATGAAGATTGACCCCTGCTAATACAGACATGATTAGAGTTAGTCTAGAAGCTTGAGATAGCAATTTAGCTTTCCACCACTACTACAAAAAACATTTTTAACGTCCCTTTTTTAGACCTTTTAACGTCTGAAAACAAGGGGACGTCTATGTGAGCGACGTAGTAAAAAATGGCAATAACGTCCGTAGATAAAAGGACGTCTAAAATCTGGACTTTAGACGTCCTCACTTTAAAGTGGGGACGTCTAAAGTGCTTTTTTTTTTTTAAAAAAAAAATTCGTTTATATTACAGATCTGGACTAAACAGTATTTAAAATCAGAAATTACATATCATCGTCAATAAAATTACAATAAAATTACAGATCTAGTATCTGAACTCCAAATCCAAAATCTACACAATAATAACTCTAAAGCTGAAATCTCATAAACAGAAGATGATAACAATAAGATGAATCAGTTGCGAAAAACTTATCTCCTTCTATTATTAAAATTCATTTTCTCATAACAATGAATAGAGAAGAGCAACAGAGAGATATGTACCTCATTTTCTCAGTGGGAACGTGGCCATGAAGCATGTTTTGGAGTTTCGATCTACAAACCATAACAACACGAGTTAGAAGATAAAATAGAAGGGAAATCCAAAGAAAAAAAGAGAAAGAAGATAAAATAGTAAGAAACATAATAGATCTGGTGAAAAAGAGAGAGAGCAAAGAAGAAGCAAGAGTTAAATGCGTGGTGGTAAGCATTACAGATCTGGTGAAAATAAAGAGAGAGAAAAGAAGAAACAACAACATACAAAGAAGAAGAAGTAAAAGTTAAATGTTTGGTGGTAGTAGTTGCGTTGATGAGAAAGAAGAGTGTGGATCTATAAAACTGACAAATAAAGACTGTCAGTACATATTTGAATTGTTTTTGACGTCCCCAATTTAATTTAGGGACGTCTAAAGTTGTGTAGTTAATTTTTTTTTATTTTTTATTTTTACTTTAGACGTCCCCAATTCAAAAAGGGACGTCTAAAGTTACTTTAGACGTCCCCAATTTAATTGGGGACGTCTAAAGTTTTTTTTTTTTTTTTTTTAAAAAAAATCAAGGACGCCTTTAGGCTTCCCTAATATTAGGGACGCCACTTGATATATCATATTAGGGACGCCTAAAGCGGCGTCCCTGATATATATCAGGGACGCCACTTTAGGCGTCCCTGATAACATGAGGGACGCCACTGATATTTAAAGGCGTCCCTAATATATATTAGGGACGTTAAAAGGCGTCCCTGATTAAAAAAAAAAAAAATTTCTTTTAGACGTCCCCAATTAAATTGGGGACGTCTAAAGTGACCAAAAGGCGTTCCTGATTTTTAAAAAATAAAAAATTTTAACTTTAGACGTCCCCAATTAAATTGGGGACGTCTAAAGTGACTTTAGACGTCCCTTTTTGAATTGGGGACGTCTAAAACTATTCAAATCTCATTCAGAATTACAAAAATGCCACCGCCTTTATTTTTTACGTCCCTTTTTTAAAAAGGGACGTCCTTTAGGGTCGTAAAAGCAATATTTTGTAGTAGTGCACGTAGCAGTTCTTTGATCCACAAACTAAGTTACCTGTGAATAAACATGTGATTTGTTTCTCCTAGGATCTACCCAAGTTCCCAAGAACTTCCCCAACCTATTAGAGAAATTTATTCCCAGGCAAAATAATTTTTCTGATCATGAGGAATATTGGGACTAAAAATAATGGTAGATTTTACTCGACTGATTTGCTGTCCAAACCATAAACTATAAAGATCAAAGGAAGCCTTAATAGAGTTAATACTCTGATATGTTCCTTCAAAAAAGAAAATCGAGTCATCAGCATAGAGAAGATTAGATACAAGCTGAGAGTTGTTGCTTATCTTGATCCCTTTCAACAATCCTGAATGCTCAAATAAATTTAGAATATAAGAAAGCACATTTGCAGCCATAATATAGATGTATGGTGATAGCAGATCACCCGGCCTAACACCTCTGATTGAAGAAATTGAGCTTGTAATTTGACCATTGAATATAACCTGGTATGGCACACTTGTAATAATTGGATAGTTAATGCAATCCACCTGTTTGAAAAGTTCTTTTTTTTTTTTTTTTTTCAAAAGATCATATATGAAATTATGGAGAAGTACATCTAAGTAACCTGAGGATCGGGATTTTGAAAAAAAAAATTAAAAAAGAAAAAGGAATGATTTTGGACTAGTTTGGAATTACACAAAGATTAATTTCTGGACCTTCCATTTAGTTATACTCTCTCCGGTCTTTAATATAAAAGCTAAATAACTAATTTTGACATATTAAGAAAATAAGTTAGAACGATTATATATAATAAATGTGTGTTGGTTTTTCTAAAATGCTATTTCTAATAATATGCAGGGTAAGTTTGTAACTAGTCCTTAATGAAAACCTTTTTTCATGTAAAATTAGTAGGGACACTACTTTAGAGAAAAAATTATAAATTTAAGAGATAATGTAAAATTAATGTTGTATATTTAGCATCAAAATAGCCATATGTCTTACTCTTATATTTAAGACTAGAGGTAGTGTGGTACTATAATTCTACCAAAGCAATATTTGGAGTGACTATCATCTATATATGATTCTACAAAAGAGCATGATAATATAATTGTTAAATTCAGGGATAAGAAATAATAATCATTTAATGAAGGGGAAGGGCTACATTCCTCACGTAGGCAGGATTAAGATGGCAATTCAACATGTGTGTTCATTTGCAAGATAGAGACAAATACCATCACACTAACCTTATACTTAGAAGGAAAAAATTAAGGAGCAAAGAATATTCTGAGGAAAAACTTCCAATTCTTTTTTTTTTTTTTTGGAAAATCTCACTCAGGTCTCAAGGACCAAAAAAAATATCTAAAAAGTCTCGGTGTAGAATCCTATATCAAAAAAGTTTTAGTATAGATTCCTCTATCATAAAAATCCTTAGGGACCTTAGTGCTATCGATAGGTTTGTTAATGATCTCTATGACTTGTCAATATATTCACACACACTTGTCAATGGAAGCTATTTTAGTTAACATAGACGGACCTGTCAATAGCCACTCTGACTTGTCAATATAGTGATATACACTTGTCAACAGGAGCTGATTTAGTTAACGTAGATGGATTTGTTAATGATCACTCTATGAATTGTCAACATAGTCATATACTCTTGTCAATGGGAGCTGCTTTAGTAAACATAGATGGGCCTGTCAATGCCTACTTGATAACTTATCAATATAGTCACATACACTTGTCAACGGAAACTGCTTTATTTAACATATATGATTTTTCAATGTCCACTCTATGACTTGTCAATATAATCATATACACTTGTCACTAAGATAAGTTCACATTTAAAATCTATATCAATGAAGTCCTTAAAAACTTTTTTGATAGAGGAATCGACACTAAGACTTTTTTGATATTTTTTCTTGATCTCGAGACTTGAGTGAACTTTTTTCTTTTTTTAACTATTTTAGGAAGTTTTCCTTCTTCTTATTCATTCCCTCATTTTTTCGCTCACTTTTATATATAGGGTAAATACCTTCAAGAATTAGTTCTTATAATATGTTAACCTCAACCATTACAATCTGACTTCATTGTTCTCTACAACAAGATATAATGATCATTTTGATTTTTTTATTCCAAACAACAATTTTAAAAGTGGCTTCTTCATCTCCCCACGAGAAGCTTACAAATTAAATCAACTCTATTCAAAAGGAAGAGGAACATGTATCCTCTCATAGACATTATGAATGTTGAAAACAATATTCAAACCACCACTAAACGTTAGATCAATTGAGGGGGTTTGTTCTAACTTAACCAAAAGTTTCGATTACAAGACTTAGGAATGCAATAGCGATAGATGATACGAGCGCCGCCTGAAAAAATTTCATATATATATCATACCTCAAATCTGATCTAGTTTGGGCTCGTGAAGCTCCCTATGATAAGGGTTGATTTGGGAAGCCAGTGCATCGGCCAAAAAAAAAAATCACATTACTATACTATTCAATATACAGTGACCTTCCCTGGTGTCTACCCAAATACCAAATCCTATAAATAAAAGATTTCATGTCTTTCTAGGTAAGAAAGGTGGGTATCTTCACGTGGGCCTTGTATGTTACACACACGTAGTTGATAGCTGTTAAGTGAAAGTGAAAGTGCACTGTGATGTATGCAGCTAAGACATCCTAATAGACCGATAGACTTGAACCTTTTCTATATGATTCGATCAATTCAGTCAGGCAATAACCATCTCTCTAATACCCGAATGAGGCATGTTTCTTTCATTGGGATGCATCAAAGTTTTCATAATCTTTTATTTTAATCGGAATAATCAGTATGATCAATGTAATATTAGAAAAAATTAAAATTGATGAGTATTTAGTGTTCCTTTATTAATGCTGTTAATGTTCATCGGTGACTTTCTCCACATTTGTTCTTTTGTTTTCAAGTAATAAAATGAATCAAGAGCATATGACATGAATTACCAGATTCTCCAGTAAAAATAAGGGTTAAAGAGTAAGAATACTTATGAACCTTTATTTATAGTGTTTCCAGCATTATATATATTTCCACATTTCCTGGCATCCAGGATTGGGAAGAGATGTCAGTTTCTGGTCTGATCACTGGCTGGAAAACATAGGTCCCCTCAAGCTTCTAGCATTTGCTGATATCCCCGAACACCTGGCTGAGAAGCCAATCTGTGAATTTATTACTAATGACGGAAGGTGGAATTATCCCCTCTTTGAGTCACTTCTCCCTTTTCATATATTGCAGCAGATCAGCTCACTGAAGCCGCCCTCAGAAAATGATGGAGAAGGCTCATGCTACTGGTCCCTCACCCCTAATGCAGAATTCTCTGAAGCCACGGCATAAATGCCTCGTGTGAAGCTTATTGGAACCAAGAAGACAAGAAAATGGGCTGGATCTGGAAATGGCCAGGAGGTCAAAGAGTGCGGACATTTTTATGGTTGGCAATTAAAGAAAAACTTTTGACAAATGCAGAATGGTTTAGGAGGCATATGACTGATGACCCCTCCTACTCAGCTTGTGGAGGCCCCACCGAAGATATCGACCACATCCTACGCAAGTGCCCCTTAACCGTGGAATGTTGGCGGCTTTTGGAAATAGGAGAGCATAGAGCACAGAAGCCCCCGACTTCCTTTGTTGATTGGATGTTCCACAACTTAAATCCGAAGAACAAAGGTGAAGTCTGGAGAATACAGTTCGGCCTCTTATGCTGGAAACTCTGGGAAGTTCGAGCTCTTTCTCTACTGGGGCAAAGGGGACTTCCATCTTTCATGGCTTCCTAAAAAGTAAGCTTTTCATTTTAATTCCCAACAAATTCAGAATCGCGCTATGTTCGGAAGGGATTCAGGTTCGAAATTTGACAGTTTCCTGGTTTTATAATGGTGCGATTTCCTCTTTCTAAAACTAGGTCTCTTCCAATTCAACGGTCAATTCTTTCTCTTTTCCTCTGATATTTCTTGATCTATCGATATAGCCCCAAGGGAAAAAGAGAATGTATGGAACTCAAAGCAAAATAGACCTCGCCATTGAATACCAATCCCAAATACCGATTTTGAGGCCCAGCATCTATTCCAGAAGAGCGAATCTCACTGTAGAATTCCAAGACGTTTATGGTTTCACAATAGAAGGGAATGTAGATGATGTGAATGTGTTAAATGAGGTACGAGAGAAGGTGAGGCAACAGGGAAGGGTATGGTGGGCAATGGAACAAACAAAGGTGCAAATTGGTATTTGAATACTACCATAGGCGAAGGAAGTGCCCTTAAGAGTTCTTTGAAATTCTCTACACTTGTTAATGCCATCACTCTGAAGAAGTTGATTAGGAAAGGAATTCCCCCAAGTCGACGGCCTAAGGTCTGGTTTTCATTGTCTGGGGCTGCCAAGAAAAAGTCCACCGTGCCGGAGAGTTATTACGATGATTTGACCAAAGCAGTTGAGGGGAAGCTCACCGCCGCCACCAGACATGATTGCCGAGTGTCTCTGCCCTGCCTGTATTAATTGATTCTTACTATGATATCTATGATAATATATCAAGCATTGAAACTTAAAAAATATGAGATGGTTTTGCAAAATGGACTACCATCAAAGTTATCAAATGTGACTGCATACATCTTTATAGGTTATTGATCTGATTATTTGAGAACGATATGCACTTGTATCCATATGACTGTGATAAGCGAATTTCTTCTGCTTCTTTGAATCATTGTTCATGCCTACTTACAGGACCTGCCACGAACCTTCCCTGGTCACCCATGGTTGGACACTACAGAAGGACATGCTGCTCTTAGTTTGCTACTCTGCTTCACTGCCCTGTGTTCTCTAAATATCTGGCTTTCTTTCAAGTCTTAAATACGAAAAAGAAAAAAAACAGAAAACTTTGATAGTTTGTTCTGATTTTGTACGGGCAATAAAGATAGAAATATTAAATAATGCTTGTTTTGCTGTGATCACATATAGTGCATACATACATGAAAACATTGTCTCTTAGTTATTAACTCATAATATTATTGCAGGGGCTAAATTACGTTGCAGCATTATTGTTGCTTGTCATGAAAACAGAGGAGGATGCATTTTGGATGCTGGCAGTGCTATTGGAAAATATCTTAGTTAATGATTGCTACACAAACAACTTATCAGGATGCCATGTTGAACAAAGAGCGTTCAAAGATTTACTGGCTAAAAAGTGCCCGGGGTAATTTCAATTTGATGACTTAACACTGTAATTCGTTTGCTTCTTCCGCATCTTCTGAAAACTGGTGAGAGTAAAATGCAGGATAAAGGCTCATTTGGAAGTTTTGGGGTGTGTTTGGTTTGAGAAGAGGGGAGGGGAGTGGAGGGAGGTTAAATTATCTTTTTGAGTTGAAAGTATTTAAGTTTTGAGTGGAAACTCAAAATTTAAAAGGAATGAAATGGTAAAATTTTTATTTCTCTCGTTTAAAATTGTAATTTATCACCCCTCTCCTCCCTTAATTTTGGATTTCTCCCGTCTAAAATTTAAAAGGAAAAAGATGGTAAATTACCATTCATTAAATTAAAGTTATTGGACGATGTTATGCAATTTAGTTATAGATAATTAGTTAGTAAGTTTCTAATTAAGTTAGAAATAGGCCAGTTGTACACAACTGAATACTTAACACTATTTCTCTATATATACACGTGTAATACACAAATGAAAGTTTCTAATTAAGTTAGAAATAAGCCAGTTGTACACAACTGAATACTTAACACTTTCCCTATATATACAGGTGTAATACACAAATGAAAGTAAGGCAATATTTCTTTTTCAGTTTTACACTTTCACTGATCTTGCTTTACTCTAATTAGTTGAATGATGGCAGGTAATTTAGTTATAGATAATTAGGAAGTTTCTAATTAAGTTAGAAATAAACCTTAATTAGAAATAAACCAGCTGCACACAACTAAATAGTTAACACTATTTCTCTATATATACACGTGTAATACTGAAAGTAATGCAATATTTCTTTTCTTAGTTTTACACTTTCACTAATCGTGTTTTACTATTCCTTTCTTCTTTGTTTTTGACCACTCTTCTATTTCCTTCTAGAGTTTCATATGGCTAGAATACCCTAATCATATTTCTTAATTCACTCCCCTTCTATTCTACCTGATTATTTTTTGAGGAAATGTTAATAGGGCTAATTTAGGATAAAATTAACAAATATGTACGTAAAATCGGTCTTACATTCAAAATAAATATTAACTTTCCAATTAGATCCTATACTAAAGATGGAAAGAGTATATTATTAAATGTCTTTACCAACTTAAAACGCGCCCACACAAGTGAAGATATTTAATTTAATGGGCCGAAAGGAAAAGATTACTAATTAATTAAAACTGATGTGAAATAGAAAAAAATCATGCTTGTGATATGAAGAACGTGGGAATATTAATGATGCGTGTGATTGCAACCGTCCGTGAAAGAGACAATTCACACACCCACTCATAAATTTTAGAGGCCTTCCACATTCAATTCTCCCACCAGAAAAGGAGGTGTTCCCACATTTGATATTTCTGTCTTTTCGCTTCATGGAGTAGTTATAAGTCCAATCTTATGTATTTAGATTAACTTTTGGAGAATAGCTTTTACAATTTACAAGGTAAATATGTGAAAGGAGTTTCGTCTCGATTTACGAAAAAATGCTTTTAAAACCATGGTTTCAGAGCTTGCGGAAAAGTGCTTCTGAAATCATGAATTGAATTACGTTGTCCTGAGTTTATCATGTTTATCTCGTCTCTGCCTCAACATCGTCTGGGTGTGTGTGATCCAAAATGTTGCGTCGTTGCTCATGATCGATCTCTTGTTTTTGTAAAAGAACCATCATTCACAAAATAAAAGAACCCATAAACTACTGCTTGGTTTTTTTTAAAAATTATTTATGATGTTTGAGAGTTTCTGGACATAAAAAAAATTGGGCTGATTTAGCAATTACAAACCGAACTTTGCTAGTAAGAACTCATAGTCATCATTTGATCTCCAAGACCCCATCCTTCACAAGCACTTACAAAAGAGCCTCTGGACTCATATATCATTAACCATAGTAAATAAGGCCAAGGGCTCACCCCCATGAAATTTCCCAACACATACAATACCATCCACTTCACTCACATACAAGCTTCTATATTTCACTCTAAACACAACGCAACATCCATACGTTCAAATCCATCGATGAGTCTGGTAAACCCCCCACTTTATTAATCACCAAATACACTTTAATGGTCTCAATATATGCACAAAAATTTGAAATCACAAAAGTTTTACAACCTTCAAACCACAAATCTCTAACTAATAACATGCATCTTCCATACGTGTAATTAATAGTGCTTCCTGCTACCTTCTCTTCCATATGCTATTTTCCTTTATTGCTTTCCATCATCTGACTCATCTGCATGTACATGGACACAAATTCACACTTTAACTTGCATCTTTTCCCCATCCATATATAGCTTTAATTTAAAACTTTTCAGTATGACAAATAAAGCATATCAGCACAATTTTTATGTTAGCAATTTAACATTACAGCATGCTCAGAACCTTTTCAGATTTATGATTTCAATCTATAAATGAATACATACTTTTAAAGGGCAACGAGATATACATCATCAAAAGAATTTTGTTTGAGAGAATAAAATAAATTTTTTTTGCATACCAAAAAAATTTAATTTCAGATATCTATGATTTGATCATAAGCCCAAGAACGAGTCAACAAGCTAGTAACACAAGGAAGCAGGAACAAAATTTTCTTACTTTTGCCTATCAAAATAGGGAATAATTATATGACGAATGTTTTGATTTGTCGATCAATAGTTGAAAATTGTTGCCTATTATATACTTGAGGGAACAATTGTCATTTGTTACTAAATATTTACTGCATTTTGATTCTGGTATAACAACAACTAATTAGAACTAAGAAGTAACTCTACGATGTTTAGTTAGATCTCTATGATTTGATCACAAGCCAAAGAACAAATCAACGAGTAATACTAGAAAGTAGAACAAAGATTCTTTTCCCCTTTCTGGTCTAAATACTAGAAGCATAGATTAGCAAATTTTTTATTTACGATGATAAGTTGGTGCTTCGTTCAAGTTTTTTTTAAGAAAAAAAACAGAAGAGTATGTTACATTTTTTATTATTTGATGATCTGAAAAACTTGTTAAGTTTCTTAGATTTCAGTAACAATACTTTTGTATTCTTAAAACAAAAATATTTGATTCACGTTCCATGTACAGATTTTGAAGTTTGTAATAGGGACTGCTGGAAAGGAGCTCTGTACATTGACATTTTTTTTTAAAACAAATGTTTTATAAAAAAAATGCATATATCAAATAGAGCAACCTTCGTAATATTTAATCCATTTGTATATTTTTTTTAACGGATTGCTACACATAAATAAGGAAATAGTGGGAGCAATATGATAAATAGTTAAATATATACTTGTGCTTTCCGCTTCTTCCATATGCTCATCATCATCATCATCATCATCGTCATCGTCGTAGTCGTAGTACTCGTCATCGTCATCGTCGTCGTCATCTCCTCCTCCTCCTCCATCCAAAGCTTTAAACATTTTCAGAATAACAAATAAAGCATGTCAGCACGATTATATGTCAGGAGTTTTAGAAAGCATGCTCAGAACCATTTCAGATTTTGAATTACAATCGATATATGAAGTATACATGATTTTGGAGGGCCACAAAATATACAACATCAAAAGAAATTTTTTTGAGAGAAAAATCAAATTTTTTTCGTATACCAAAAAAAATTAATTTTAGATTTATATAGTTTGATCATAAGCTCAAGGATGCGGGATCAATTTTTGTTTTGTTTTTTACCACAATACTACAAGCATAGAGATTAGCAATATGTAAATTTTTTGGTTTGTAATAGATATGACTCTGCTGGAAAGGAGCTCTGATATGTATGTTCACATTTTTTTCACAATCTGTTACATAAAAAAAAAAAGGAACATGCATGATGAACAGAGTAAATGCGGTCATATTTGATCCATTATTTGTATATTTTTGTATTGCATTGGTATTATGTCAATAAGGGAATAGAGATTAGCAATAGAGATTAGCAATATGTAAATTTTTTGGTTTGTAATAGATATGACTCTGCTGGAAAGGAGCTCTGATATGTATGTTCACATTTTTTTCACAATCTGTTACATAAAAAAAAAAAGGAACATGCATGATGAACAGAGTAAATGCGGTCATATTTGATCCATTATTTGTATATTTTTGTATTGCATTGGTATTATGTCAATAAGGGAATAGTGGGAGCATGAATGATAAATAGATAAATAC
The DNA here is from genome assembly GCA_963242795.1 of Inga leiocalycina. NCBI lineage: Eukaryota > Viridiplantae > Streptophyta > Magnoliopsida > Fabales > Fabaceae > Inga > Inga leiocalycina. Next base: position 72,167,645 of record OY725325.1, read on the forward strand.
CTGTGGTTTGGGAGGAAGTGGGTAGGTGGAAGGAGAAGTCAAAATTTGGGCATTCATTTATTTCGACTCGTATGTGTTCTGGGGCATTTAAATTGTTGAGTCCCTTGCAGAAGTGAGTGAGTGCTGGCAATTTTGAAAGTTTCAATGTCTCTAGATTTGGAAGCTCAATTTGTTGCACATTGGCAGTTTCTTCATCACTTGTATTATGTGAAACGAGGTTCTCCATTTGTGCAGCCTCTGATACCTTAATGTATTTTAGTTGTGGGAGAAGCATTTCAACTGAAGCTGTACTAAAAAGACATTTTAACTTGGGGCACGCCTTCACTTCTATGCGATTCAATTCTTCAAAAGGTGACCGATGCATATTAGAGTTGGATACTTCTTCTGACTCTTTTATGATTTCCTCTACTTGCTCACACTTTTCTATTATCAAGTCTCTCAAGTGTGGAAGGCTTCCCCAAACAAACATGGGCAATATACATTTTACTTTTCCACATCCTTCCACTTTTAAATGTTGAAGATAATGGAAGCTCAGATTTTGGACGGAAGTGCAAGCCATGCATACAATACTTAGCTCACTTAGTTCTTGCAAATCTAATTCCTCTAAATACAATTCTTTCGGATACAAATATGGAACTTCATGAAGCAGTTGGTTGCCATTGCTGTTGGCATCAATCTCTACATCTTCCTGTACATGTAAAACACAAATAATAAAATGAACTCAGAAAGAAAGAAAGGAAGGAAGGAAGAGCCTAAAGTTATGAAGACAGTTAAATGATTTCCACTTTATTCATTGTCTTGTCCAGGTGTTTAATAATATTAATACAAAGTACATGTGATTCAAGGCTCTAGCTATGTGAAACAAACAAAACCAACATGATATATAAATGCAAATTACCTTTTCCTTTAATTTAATCCACATGCTCCCAGTTGCTCCCATAATTGAAGAAAAATTTGGGCATTTCTCCATTCTGATAATGTAAATATCCACCGCGGATAACTTGAACCCTCTGCAGATATCAACAAGACTCGGTAATTCCGTTAGACTTATCTGTCCCAAGTTTGGAAGCAGGATTTTGTTGACAGTATCACTACTGCTGGCTTCACTAGTATGTCTGAAAAGCTCCTCTAACTCTTCACATTCTGATATCATTATTCTGCCTAAATGTGGAAACAATAGAGTGATAGAGGAGGTTGACAAAAGAATCTTGAGCTTCTTGCAATGCTTCACCGACAAATATTCCAATTTAGGTAAGGCGCTTGCGTGGAAGCCCTCACCAAATACATATTCCAATTCATCACATCCACTCAATGTCAAGTATTGAAGATGGACAAGGTTCAAAATATGTGAAGGAGCTGACAGAACACTCCTCAACGTCAATTCTGTCAGTTTTGAACCCAACAGCTGCGTATACATAGACAATAAGAAAAACAAGAAGATTTAAATCTGTACTTTTTTTACGCACTTTCTTTTAAAAAAAAAATCAACAAAAAAAAAAGAATAGTATTATATGTATTTAAGCCATATAAAGATTTAAAAATCAGGGAAATGGGCGCATACTTTAGAACAGCCATATACATGTTACATACATACAGAAACACAGACACATGATACCAGCTTTTAGGATTTTGAAACTCAAATTCGATTGCTGGTAAAAAAAAAAGGAAACTCAAATTCGAGTAGTGTAAAATGAAGTGAATTGGTTCATCTCAAGATCGAATTATTTTTTTAAAAAAATAAAAAGCAAAGTAATGAAAAAAAGAATGGTACATTAAATGTGATGAGACAATAATGATTGAAGAGTCAATGTAAATATGGTTGAACCAGCTCAACCTAATCATTATTAAAATAATATAATTCAATTAAAATATACAAATATATTCAATTATAACCATGAAAAGAGTAACAATCAAATAAAAAAAATGCATTAATCAACAAGTAAATGGAACATTTATGTATAAACCACACATAATCCAATAAAATAGAATTACCAAAGAATAAATGACGGGCAACTATTTTTTTAACTAAAAAATGATGACATTTAATTTTCAAGCTCACTAAATGAAAACAAAATATAAAATCCAACTGGGTCAATCAGTACAAAACTCTTAATTAGATCAGCTAGGGGATTAGCTCACTTCACTGGTTGCGTTTTCATACCATGAGCAAAAAAACTCAAGAGAGGACTTAGGGTTTGTTTGGTTTAGCGGTGACAAAAACGATTTCTTTTCAATCTAACTTTTACAAACTTAACATAAGATAAAAGTCAAATTTTGTAATGTGATTTATGTTTAGATTGACTTTTATAAAAAAGTCAGTTTAACAAATTGAAATTTGTTTGAATAAGTAATAGAAAAGTAAGATTAGATGTAAGATGACAAAAAAAAGTATGATTTTTATTAAATATATAAAATTTAATTAATTGACATATTATTGACAAAAAATTATAAATATTAAGAAAAACGTAATTAGATATGTTTAATAGATAAAAATTTATATAAAATACAAATAATGAGAATTTTAAGTTTAACTAAATAATATTATATTATTAAAATGAGATTAATTTTTTACCAACTTAAATTTTAATATTATATGTCTCTTGATTTCATTAAAGTTTACAATTTTATTTTCCAGAAAAAACTAATTTTTATTAGAGAATATTATTTTTTTAAAAAATTATAATTAATAAAAAATACAAATTAAATAATATAATTATGATGTTAATTTGGCTTACTTTTATTTTTTTTAATTCGTTTTATTTTATTATTGATGAATCAAAAAATATGATAAAGGTATTGATGAGGCCACCTGTATGAAGCAATAAAAAGAATGAAGGGGGTATTGGTCATTGTGTGTGGCAGTAAAGCGTAGTAAGAAAAAACAAGTGAGCAACTTTTGAAAACCCTTGGCATGTTGCAAATCCTAACATGTAGATAAGCCAAAAGTTTTTTTCTTCTTATGGTGGAAAATCCACTTTTACTTCATTGTGTGGATGTGAGACTTTTATTGATTCAAAGCACTAATAATTCAGTTGCAATTATAAAAAACAAGAAAATTAAATTAAAGAAAGCAAAATGATTAGTAAAGATGTTTGAGCACCTGGGGAAGGCGGTCGTTGGACAAGGATAAACCTTGACAAAAGTCCTTGAGGCTTGGCACTTCTTCTAAAGTTAGCCTTCTCAAGTTGGGTAATATATTCTCTAAAAGATTATTTAAATCTATGGCCACTGAAAACAGGCATTTCAACCTGTTGCATCTCTGAACTTCAAGCCTTTGCAGATTTGGAAGACATATTTTTAGGAATTGAGCATTCAGTGGACCTTGATATTGCTCTCCCACCTCTGTACCAGACATTATTTCCTCCAATTCATTGCAATCTAATATTGCAAGATCTTCCAATAGTGGTATGCTTTTAAGAATTACATAGGAGAAAATAGTTCTTAAATTGTTGCACCCACTCACTTTGAATTGTCTAAGATGCTGGAGGCTTAGTGTTCCCATTGGACCACACCAAACAAACTTTAGCTCAAGTAGATCCCTCAATTCCATAGTGTTTAAGGGTAGGATTAACTGGTTCTGGGAAGTCCTTTCGGTAAGAACTTGAAATAGAATATCTTCTACGCTACAATTATCAATCTTAAGTTTCTCTAGATTGAGAAAAGACAGTGAAGCTGAAGCCCTGCTATACAAGTGGTTGCCCTGAAACCATAACATTTGGGAAATCAAAATAATATACTCAACTCAATTTTTACATTATAAACATTATAAATAATTAAGATAGAGGGCACATGAAAATACATACCATATTTGTATTTGAACTAGCTATGATGTTAAAACACGAGGCGTTGAATTTGGGACAATCTACCCAATGCAATTTTCTCAAACATGGGCAACTTGAATGAAAGTTTTCTGGGAAAATGCTGAGCAAATTTTTCAAGCCCTTAAGTTTAAGTGATCTCAAAACAGGAAGCTCGATCTGAACATCTTGATGCACAACTTCATGCTGACCAAAAGCATATTTTAGTTGAGAAGCCCTATCAATGCATACCTCTTCCAGCCGCTTCAGGCCTTGAGCATAAGAGTTCGAGAACACATATTGTAACTTATGACAAGCAATTATAGTCAAGCTTTTCAATTCTGAAAATACCAAACATGCACTGTTTGAAGCTAAAATTATTTCATTGTTTGAACCATCACCATCCTCCTCTATTATATTCAACAATTCACAACAACCTTCTATAGTTAGCTTCTGTAGCAACATCAAGGCTTTAGCAACCATCTTTGGTAATAGTGATGTCAACAAAGGGCAATAAAATATATATAGTTCTTGTAATTTCTCGAAGAAGCAAAGCAAAGGTGGACCACGCCAAATTTCTTTCAAATTGGCCAAATACTCCAACTTTAACTTGATTAACTTTGGGAAGAACAAAATTTCCACTTGTAACAAATCAGTGTGTTGAGAAGTTGCATCTGCAAGGCATTCCAAATCTGAACAAGAATGGAGCCACAAGCTAGTCAACTCATTCATCCCTCCTACAACTTGAATAATGTCTGGTACAATATTTTTGCAACCCCCACTAAAGCCATACAAACAAACAGCTTCTGCTTCTTGAAATAGATACTTAATAAAGGGACTTAGAATAGAGATTCTGAAACCTCTCAAGCACAAAGCTTTGCAGCAAAAATCCATTGAATGTATATCAAGAGAAAATCCGGAATCAAAGTTCCCAATATCAACTTCATATCTCTTCAATCTACAGAAAGTAGCATAATTTGAAAAACATTGGTCAAGATTTAAAGTTTTTCTACTGAGTTGGATACTTGATGCATATAACTCCTGTAGCTGTGTACATCTTTCTATTACCGTAAAACCTTGCTCATTGATTGAAGATAAATGTAATAGCTTCAATTTACTCAGCTTTCCCAATCCTTGTGGCAGATGTTTAAATGAACTATATTTCAAGTCAAGAACTTCAAGTTTTTTGAGGCACAACACCCATGACAAATCATCACCTAACTGACAACCTCGCAAGCGTAGAGTTCGTACATTGGGTAGCAAATTCATAGAGTGTGACAATAATGACTCGAGAGTTGCTGGCTCGTAAGAGATAGAGTCAATTTGCATAACTTTGAGTGCTCCCATACCTTTAAAAATCGCTTCTGATAATTCACAAGCACCTATATTTTTTAGCAGCAAAATCTCAAGTTTTGGAGCATCTAATTGTTGAGGGAATTGAGACGTTTGATTGCACCAAGAAGCGAGTGCATAACAATCTTTTATAGACCAATCTGCTGCCTCCTTCATATCTTTCCTAGGATTCACTACAATAGTGCAATTCTCTTGAGATGATATCTGCAATGCTACATCACGAACTGTGTCATGCATTCTCAAGTAGTCTTTCCTTTTCTCAGAGCGCATTAACAAACAAGAATCCACAAGATGATTTATACATGCACTCACTTTGTTTCTTGCATCTTCGAGTGATGAGCCCAATTCTTCACACATGCCCAAACCTATTGCGATTCTGAACAAATCTTCAACAGGGATATCTGCATCTTCTGGATACATGCAGCACATCAAGAAGAGTGACTTGGCTTCATTGCTCCTCAAATAATCGTAACTCAACCGAATACAAGAAAAAACATCTCTAATTCCTGAGGCCACATCGATTGGTTTTGAATCCCTCAATTTTCGTAATGCTTCCTTCCATTCTTCTATAGACCTTCCTCTCAAATAGACTCCTACTGCCTGAATTGCAATCGGAAGTCCTTTACATTGCCTAACAATTTCTTGTCCCACACTCTCTAATGACTTGTCTACAACTTGAGCATGTTTTTGGAACAAAGTCCAAGATTCTTCATCAGATAAGAGATGCAAATGAATATTGCAGTCACAATTCATCAAATTGCATACTTGTAGGAGCCGAGTAGTAAGAAGGACCTTGCAACCCACACTATAAGGGATTCCCACATCCTTTAAATTGATCTTTTCCCACACATCATCCAATATTATAAGAATTCTTTCCCCACTCCCCAATCGCATTGATAATTGTCTAGCCCTTCCAGCTTCACTTTCTTCATGCAATCTTAAACTTAAATATTCAGCAATTTCATCTTGAATCTTTCTGATATTTGGAGTTTGGGACGCAGTTGTGAGTATAACTCGATCAAAAAGTTTGAATTTCTTAGCATTGATGCCTACTTCTTTTACCAAGGTTGTCTTGCCGGAACCCCCCATTCCATACAATCCAATCATGCAAACACCATTATCTCGGAGAGCTGCCAATAATTGATCTGAAGCCAGCTTTGTAGACTGGAAATACACACAATCTTTAGAACAAAAAAACTCTATATTTGGAAGTGGGACCAAGTTGGAAAAGGGATTAAATTCACTCCTTTGAGTGAGATTTTTTGTTGCCCCTATCATCTTTGTCATTCGTCTACATAAACGATATCTCCTCCAAGTAGGACACCTTCCTTGAAAGCAACTATTGCTTTCCTTCATTTGCTGCTCCAATTTCTGCATCTCATCCATATGACTTTTCACTTCAGCTAACCACTTGTCAACACCATCAATGACTTTTTCGGTTTTGTTATGTGCTTCCAGAACACGTTTTTGAACCCCATCTTGTGTTGATGCAAGCTTCTGCTTTTCAGTTTCAAGAGTTTTTGTGATGTCTCCTGCACAAAACAAATACTGGCCTTGACGTACCAATGGATCTACCAGAATGTCTGCGAGTTTGGCAGCAACAGATACTGCGATCTCCGCCATTTAAGTTATAACTACCTGAAAGAGAAGTGGTTCAAAACCCATCTTTATGAGTTGTCGGACTAAATGAGTTGTTGGTAATCTTATGTAGAATCAGATTATAATTAAAAGCAAGATTGTCTTATATAAAAATAATACAAAAATATGCTTGCGTTCATATAAAATTGATAAATAAAATAGGTTTATGAAAAATTACATTGCCAGTTGTTTGTGATTGGATCTCAATACATGAAGACTTTCGCCATGACTTGTGATAATGAGACCCAAGCACATGTGTATAATAGATTGAAGAAAGAGTGTCCTAGTCCGCCAAAGTGTATCTTTTTTGTTTGAGTTATAGGTTTCATGTTAAGTTCTTTAATTTTTAAAATATTTTATTATTTTTCAAATATTAATAATCTAACACCGTTAGTTTATTTAATAAAAATTTCGATATTGTAAATTTAAAGGGGATAAAACATCGTCAAATGATAATATAATAATTGTAATTTTTTTTAAAAAATAAATAATATGACTGACAAAAAAAAACAATATTTGAGACTTAAAAGAGTAAGATTTAGGGTGTGTTTGGTTTGAGGGGAGGGGAGGGGAGGGAGGAAATGAGAGGGTGGGTAAATTACCTTTTTGGGTTAAAAGAATTTAAATTTTGGGCGGGAACCCAAAATTTAAAAAGAATGAGAAAGTAAATTTTGGGCGGGAAACTAAAATTTAAAAAAATGAGAGGATAAATTTTAAGTTTTTTTGTCCAAAATGGTAATTTCTCCACCCTCCCCTCCCCTCCCCCCCCTACCCTCCCCTCAAACCAAACACACCCTTAAGAACTAATTAAAGAGAAGCTTCATAAATTTAAATGGTCAAACCAAAATTTAATAGTGTTGGAAGACCAAACTACAACTTATGCTAGTCACTTGCTCATTTTTATTACAAAATTTGTTATTGTTTGATTTTAATTTTTTTATAACACTTTACTCACAATTAAAGTACAAATCTATAAGAAAATAAGAAAATTTTTTAAATCATATGATATTTACCAAGGTTCGGAAACCCAGACTTGTCAGAGCACAGGTCGGGGTACTAGGTCAAGGATTAAACCGGAGTCAAACCAAAACTAACCCGAGGTCAAACCGGTGAGAAATTGAATATTTTTGACTTATTGATATGAAGTTCTAGAGGTATATTAAAAAAATCGATTTTAAAAAAAAAAATTACTTGACTGATCCAGCTCACGAACCAAACCGGTTTTCAAAACATTGATATTTACAACCGTCTAACATTTTGAAATACCTTACGGTCATAATAGAATAATCGCCAAGTAATGCCACCTAGAGACCCATTTAAACCAGAAGGCTCAATATTTTGACGCTTGTGGCGTCAGTTCTGTCAAATATAGTACCCAATATTTGACAATTAAGAACCGTCAAATATTTATTTGGAGAATATATCATGTGTCCTTATATTATTTGACTGTTATAAGGCTAATAATTAGTGAGATTTCCACAAATCTGTGAATATGATTGTTTTATTATCCTATTCTTATTTGTTGCAGGCGTCCATTCGACTCATGCAAGCAAAAACAAGTAATACTCAACGAGAAAAACATGATTTTTAGGATTGGTATTATTACGTTAGAATAAAAATTTTACATATTAACTTCTGAGTAGAAAAAATGCAAACGACAGAAGAAAACACTAACCTCGGCATTTTTTTTTTTGGGACAAATAACCTCGGCCGTAGATAGCTTACAATTTTTAAAAAAAGGTTTATATATATTTTAAGGATAATATGACTTTTAAATCCCAAATTTGTTCTCAATTATTGATTTAGTATCTAAAATATGACTAAACCATAACGAGTTAAAAGAACTAATAGATGATGTAGTTAAAATGTATGAGAATTGAGTTTGTTAGGACGATGAGAATGGCAAACCCTTCTTTAGTGAAAATCGAATATTGAGTTCTGGCCCAGGGCGACACCACCAGACTCCATCGTCGATTTGGATGGATCAACATCCGACGGTGGTTCAACATCACATCGTTCTTCGTAGATGTTATCTTGAATGAATCGTATACAGCTATGGAAAGTTTATGGCTTTATTCTATTCTTATTTGCAGGCAGTCCGACTCAAGCAAGCAAGTGATATTAGGAAAACACGATTTTTAGTGGTTATTATATTGCGTTAGAAAAAAATGGTGGCTACTAACTTGTGATCGAGTTGAAACATAACATGAAAAGAATAAAGCTAATAAAAGAAGAAAGCACTAACCTCGGGTATCTATGATAAAGATGACAGAGAGACTAAGCAAAGCCCCCGGAGCAATTAATGAATCCAATATCTCAACTCTCTCTGAGGTCGCAATGTGAAGTCAGCAAAACCCAGATCCATAATTTTGCAATGGAAACCCAGATTTAATAAAAGGCTTAATTAAATTATCTCGTGGCTTGAGTTCTTCCCAGCTTGGTTACAACTTGGCACATATATCCATTATATTATATGGTTTATTTTAATTTTTTTGCCAACTTGACATATATTATTTTAATTAACATTAAACCTGAGAAAGAGATGGATACTTTTCTATTAAACAGTTCTATAACCGAAACCTCTTTATAGAATTGGGTGCCCTGCAATTGTAACATTTAATATAAAAAACTTCTTAAAAAACTTTTTAAAATACTTAATTTTATTAATTAAAATTATATAACAGTTTATAAGTATTAATTTGCCCACGTGATCTTATTGTCTATCCTCCTTTTCTCACCCCAATTTAAAGAATTTCAAATAATTAAATATGGTGATATTTAGATGATAATTTAAAAATATTATATTTTTTTTAAACTTTGATTTAACAATATTTTATTAAATTAAATAAAATTAAAAATTATATTATACTGACCAATTTATCTCTCATTAATTCTATTGAATTTATAATTCATTATATTTCTTACATAAGTGTTTGAAATATTATTATTTTAGCAAAATTATACACTTAGAGTTTTGAAAATTACTAAATATATTTAAATTTTTAAAATATGATCAATAATTATTTAAATGGATATTTTAAAATTATTTTTTAATATAAATTATTTTTAAACAATATTTATGTTAAAAGTTGGTTTAAAATGAATAATTTGATGATTAAATAATAATTGAGTAGACGAAAATAAATCATAAAAATGAAAAAATTCATTATGTAGTTTTCATTTTAATAAATTATATATATATATATTTTTTTTTTAGAAATATCATAATTTTTAGTATCTAAACTTTTTCTCAATCATCGATTTATTTTATAAATTTTGATTCAATATAACTTTTATTTGTTCAAGTAACCTTGACTAAATTTTTTTATTTTTAAATATTAATATTTATTCATCTTTTATAAAAGAGAACCAGCACGAAATCAGTAGTTGATAGAGTTATGGGATAAAAATCGTTAAGAACTGAGTTAGAGTACGGTTGAACCACAGCCAGACTCCGTCGTCAATTTGGATGTTCCAAAATCATTTTCAAAATTAGATGAGCAACTTTTCTTTTCTTTTTTCTTTTTTTTTGAATAAATATGAGCAACTTTTGATCCACTGCCAGCTCTGAAACCATGTCTAGGGATCTAGAATCTAGCAAAACCCATTTTTATATTGATAAAGATGTCATACAGTACATACCGACTAGGGGCCTCTAATTAAAATGCTCTCTAATATCTCTTAAAATTCCTCAACATCCCTAGATGCTTTGTGCTTGTTTCTTTTGCTTTTTTAACGAAAAGGCAAAGTTTTGTTTTTTTTAATCCTTTGATTACACAGAATTCATTTAAAACATGATTTCGTAAAAGGAGTTGAAACATGACATAAAAAAATAAAGCGAATAATAACAGAAGAGAATACTAACCTCAGCAACCTCAGATATTTTTTTTGGACTGAGCAACCTCAGGTATACAGGATGAAGATAACAGAGAGACTAACAGAGTCAGAGCAAACCCAATATTTGAACTCTCTCCGATTTGTCGCTATCTAAAGCATGCAAGGAAAACCCAGATGAATAATTTTGCAATAGAAATCTATGAAGTATATGACAGGAGTTAGCCTAAATGCAGCAATAACATATCAAACTAAGTAGCTAGCATTGGGATAGAAAATTCAAAATGGTTTAGAAAGCAAGAGAGAAAATGGAACTAACCAAGCAATGCAAGAAGAGCATGTGAAGGGAGCTTGGTTTCCAACAAGGAATGTAATATGTAATCGAATTAGGGATGCTTGTGTGGGTCACTCTTGTCTGCCTTAGAAGCTTTGATTGATCTGTGGCTTCCACAAAAGTAACGTGATTTGCGGCATCTCGGCTCTAGCGCTACCTCTTTAGTCTTTACCTTCGCCTCCTCTATTAATTAAACTACTAATTAATAGCAAGATTTTCTTATATAAAAATAATACAAAAATATGCTTGCGTTCATATAAAATAGATAAATAAAATAGGTTCGTGAAAAATTACGTTGCCAGTTATTTGTGATAGGATCTCAGTACATAAAAACTTTCGTCATGCCTCACAGAATCTAATAATCTTGTGATAATATATATGAGACCAAAGCACATGTGTATAATAGATTGATGAAAGAGTGTCCTAGTCCTCGAAAGTGTATCTTTTATGCTTTGATTTATAGGTTTCATGTTAAGTTCTTTAATTTTATATTATATTTTATTATTTTTCTAATATTAATAATCTAACAACGTTAGTTTATTTAATAAAAATTTCGATAACGTAAATTTAAAGGGGATAAAACATTGTCAAATGATAATATAATGATTTTTATTTTTTAAAAAATAAATAATATGACTGACAAAAAAATATTTGAGACTATTAATAGTAAGATTTAAGAACTAATTAAAGAGAAGCCTTATAAAATTAAAAGGTCAAACCAAAATTTAATGGTGTTTGAAGACCAAACCAAGGTATTAAAGATAGACTACGATGGGATGGGAATGACAAACCATTCTATAGTGAAAATCAAATATTGAGTTCTGGCTCAGGGCTAAGCCCCATACTCCATCATAGATTTGGATGGATCAACATCTAACGGTGGTTCAGCGCCATATTGTTCTTCTTAGATGTTGTGTGTTTGGATGGTTTCAAACTATGGTTTGCACAATCCTTAAATAAAACTCCTCTCACACACTTAGTCGTAACAGCTATTAAAAAAACTAATCCAAACACACACATATCTTGAATGAATCGTATAGAGCTATTGAAAGTTTTTGGCTTTATTATGTTCTTATTTGCAGGCAGTCCGACTCGAGCAAGCCAGTGATATTAGGAAAACACGATGTTTAGAGTTGTAATTATTGTGGTAGAACAAACATGTTAGATAATAACAGAAGAAAGCACTAACCTCAGCTGGCCTTGGGCTCATATGATAAAGATGACAGAGAGACTAAGCAGATCTGCCGGAGCAATTGATGAATCCAATATGTGAACTCTCTCTGAGGTCGCAAAGTGAAGCCTGTAAGCAAAACCCAGATGGATGAATAATTTTGCAATGGAAACCTATGAACTTGAATATCCTAAATACACCAACATATCAAATCAAGTAGCTAGCCTTGAGATAGAAAATTAAAAAGGGGTTAGAAAACAGACAAGTGAAAAAATGGAAATGGTACTAACAAGGCGATGGAAGGAGGAGCAAAGGAAGTAGCCCAGAGGTGCTGTAACTGCGCAAGGGAGCATAAGCAAAAGCTTGGCCTGAGTCGCTTTGTGCAAACTGCAAAAACTGAATAAAGCCTTCAAGTTTCTTTCTTTTTGATTTTGGTGACACCAATAATTCATTCTTGGACAATGACTTGCACTAATGTCAGAGGGTAGGCTCATAATACTCTTCCAATAAAACACGGGTCCTTTGGTGATTGCTTTCCAGCAAGGAGTGTACTATGCGATGACTAATGAATGGCCGTGTGGGTCCTCTACGTCTGCCATGGAAGTTTAGGTTTGTCGCTTCCACAAAGCAAAGTCATATATGGCATCCATCGCTCAACCTTTATTGGTCCGTATTTGGATAGTAGGATAAAATGTTTTTCCAAATTTACGATATATAAAATGAGTTAATGAGGAAAGTTTTATCTTAATTTATGTAAATATATTTTTTTACCATTTTTTCAAACAGCCTTAATCTTTACCTTCACCTCCTATAGGACCTGTACTTGTTTCCACCGAGGCAAAAAGGCTTTGTAATTTTCAAATTTTTAAACTGGGGATCTCACAACTTAACTTTAGTACTAATTGGGGTTAACTTGACATATATTCTTAAAAAAAATGATAAAAAAATATCAATTGAATTAAAAATTTTCAAAATGTCTACTGAATTAGTAAAATAATAAATAGATAATTTGATAAGAATATAAGATTTTAATGTTTGGACGTTGACAATTTGAATATATAAAGTAGCAATTTAGGTATAAAGATTAAAACATTAAACTCCCCAAATTGTCATTATATATGCCCAAATTATTAATGACTATTCTTGAGTTGTCATTTCCTGTATTCAAGTTACCAACACCCAAACTTTAAAATTTCGTATCCATACCAAATTAACTATTTGTCCTTTTTGGTAATTTAGTAGACATTTTGTATTTTTTTTAATTCAAATAGTATTTTCCTGTAATTTTTCTTATTCTTAGCTTTTTAAATTCATAGTATCAATAATTTCTTGGAAAAAAGGTAAAAAAAAAAAACTCTAAAATTACAAAATTGTAAATCAAATATTTCTCAAAGAGTGTTGAAAATATTGGTGATATTGATGAGCCTGAAGGCACAAGTCACAACACGGTGGAGCGACGTCAGGGTTATAACACCGAACTACACACTTATACCAGTCACTTTCTCATTTTTATTACAAAATTTGTTATTGTTTTGTTGTAATTTTTTATAACACTCTGTTTATAAGATTTTTATAACACTTTTTACTCACAATAAAAAGCACAACTCTATAATAAAATAAGAAATATTTTTAAAACATATGATATTACAACCGCCAAATGTTTAGAAATACTTAATTGTCATAATAGAAAAACCACCAAGTAAAATATAGAAAAACCCAGTGACCCATTTTAATAAGAAGGTTTAATATTTTGATGGTCGTGGTATAAGTATAGTCACATATATAGTACCCAATATCTGACAGTCAAGAACCATCAATTTTTTGTTCAAAGAATATGTTACGAGTCCTTATTTGACCGTTTGTAACAGTTTAGGCAAAAATAACCATATAAGGCTAATAATTAGTGGGATTTCCACATTTTCTGTGAATATGGGTTGCTTTCTTATCTTATTCTTATTTGTCGCAGGCGGTCCATTAGACTCAAGCATACCAAAACAAGTAATAGGAAGATAATACATGGTCTACAAATGTGCTGGTATAAAGGTTCTTGTTCTCACTGATTATATTGAGGCGGTTAATATGATTACAGTAGTTGTAAGATGTCACACTCCTTTAGTGATGTAGTTATTGCCGCTAGATTATGGCTGTCTAAGGGATGACAGCTTTTAGTTAGTCATATACCAAGCGAAGATAATACTTTGCTGACCACCTAGCGAAATTAGCTCATAATTTGATAGGAATTTTTGCTCTCCTTGATCAACCCCCTCCTTCTCTTTTGAAGGAGATGGTTGATGAGGGATGGATAGAGGATTTTCTGTTTTGATCCTTTTGACTGCATTGCTTTCTAGCTTTTAATGAATTCCAGATTATAGTAAAAAAATAAAAAAAGGGATAAAGATGACAGAGAGACTCCCACAGCCGGAGAAACTGATGAATCCAATATGTGAAATCTCTCAGATGCCGCAATCGTAGGCCTGTAAGCAAAATCCATATGAATATATAATTTTGCGATGGAAATCTGAGGTATATGATGGCAGCTAAGCCTAAATGCAGGAATATAATATTTTATATTTATATATATATATCAAACTAAGAAAGTAGCCTTGAGATAGAGAATTCAAAAGGGTTAGGAAACAAGAGAACAAGAGGAACTAACCAAGCAATGGAAGGTGAAGGGGCAAAGGAAGGGCTGTGTCGTGAGGAATATGAGAAAGCTTGGTCTGTGTTAGGCAACAATGGATAAGTTTCTTTGTTTTTGATTTTGAGGTCATCAGCCAATAAGTGCGATTACTGTTTGGACTTTGATTCGTTAAATTACTATGGTTAACATCAACATTTGAATAGATTAAGTAAATTATTTAAATATATTATTTGTTAAAAATGCATGTTGGTTCTCATTAAATACCTTTTTAAATAATTTACATTGAAATCATCTCTTGATACAAATATGTGCAATTAATACGAATAATTAGTAATTTTGTTAAAGTTTCCCAAATGTCCATTATAAACCTGAAGGGATAACAGGTAGATCCCACAACAAAAAAGAGACAGACATTTGGGTCAAATTAATGACATTATTAAAATTATTCTATTTTTAAAGGATTGTGTCGCCTTTTGTACACTTCAAGATATAATTGTGTCATAACGTTTATGGTGAAAAACTTTGTTGTTAAAATTCCTCAACGTTATAAACTGTTTTTGTGGTTATGCGCCCATAGTCGTTTATTGACTAACTTGGCACGAGCTCAACAGGGAATCCACACGACTGAGATGTGCCCTTTTTGTCAAGACGAGACCGAATCAATTATGCATGTACTTCGAGACTGTGCGATGGCTAAAGAGATATGGAGTGAGACACTGCCTAGTCAATGGCATCGGCATTTCTTTGACTCAACCGATAGAAACACTTGGTTAACATGGTGTTTACGCCGTCGTGATCAGGTGTATGGCTACAAGTTTCGACACTGGTTTACGGTTTTATGTAGGCACGTTTGGTTGGCAAGGAATGACCATATTTTTAACAATAAACAGTGGAGAAAACAGGAGTTATTGGCACGTACTGGTTCAGTGTTGTCTTGAGGTATGTCTACTCCCATGCAACTGAAGTCTTACATCGCACCAAGTACGGCTTGGCACCCTCCACCTGATGGGATGGTTAAAGTTAATATAGATGGATCCAAGAATGAAGCGTCGGGGTGCTGTACTTGTGGTGGGGTGACAAGGGATGAACAAAGCGGATTTGTCCAGGGGTTTATGTTTAGGATTGGATGCGGGTCAGTGATCACAGCAGAAGCCAAAGGAATTTTGTGGGGTATGAAATTTGCTTGGGAAGGAGGATTTAGGCATATTATTGTTGAAAGTGACTGCAACGAAGTATTGGATCTTATTCAAGGAGTGGTATCCGATGAACATCATGATGCTACTGTAATCTTGGTAATTCAGTCGATGCTGTAACGTGAGTGGGATGTGAAGATACTGCATTGTTGTCGTGAGGAGAATAGGGTGGCTGATTACTTGGCAAGAAGAGCATGGGATATGACGGTGGACTTTCTTGTAGTTGACAGAGAACCTGCTGAAGTTAAACATCTGCGCTTGGAAGATGCTATGAACCAACACATTTATACTAAGTTAGTAGAGTAGAGCCTATAGGGTTATGCCTTCTCTTTTTCTATAAAAAAAAAATTGCACTTTAATTTTAAAAAAGTAATAAATACGTGGAATAAAATGGATTAATATATTAAAAGACTAAATTCGGAAGAAGGGTGTCTCTATTGATTTCCCTCTCTATTTACTTTCCATTAAATATATCTACCATTAAATCAATTTTTAATGGTAAAGATTTATCATTATAAATTTTTATTATAATAATAATTTTTACATATTATTAAATCTCAATTATTAAAAATTGAACTAATAATAATAGATTCATTCAATCAAAATTAAATGACGAGGGAAATCATTATAGAGCCGCGCTTCTCCCACTAAATTCAACTGCCAACTAAGTCTTATAGACACGGGTAGTCACTTGTCTTGGGGTAGTTGGCTTATGAACAACAATTAGTGTACTATATTGAATTATTTGATGTTGAGTGGGTCCTTCTTGTGCCATCAAAGCTTTGATTTTGTCGCTTCCACAAAGTAAAGTCATATACGGCAATGGCAACTAGCTCTACCTCCTGTATTTATCTTGTCCCCAATCTAAAAAATCTGAGAATAATGAGAGGTTGACTTTAGAAGGACAAATTGGATTGAACCAAACACAGGGTGATATCTTGTAAATCCTATCTCTCGGATTTAATGATTAGATTAGCTTTTATGAATAACTTTTATGATTTATAAGGTAAGTATATAAGAGAGGTTTTATCTTGACTTACGAAAAAGGTTTTCTGAAACCACGGTTTTATAATTTGCCAAATACGCCCGCACAAATGGGAAAACGTAGATGAATAATTTTTTTTCATTGGAAATCTGTTACCTTCTGTGATGGATTGGCCTTGGAATAGTTTTCTTTAGAAAAAAGGGGTGATTTTGTAAAAGTGAATTGCATTGAAAGTTCATGCAAACAAATACGACGTTTTGTTTATGCAATTGTACTGCAAGCTTCATCGTTGTATTGGTATGGCTTTCACTCTTGGTATTACTACAAATTATATCCCATGCAATCAGCTTTTCATTTTTCTTGACCAGTTATAAAACGGAGGAGTACATCTTTTTTTTTTAACCGGTAATAATCAAATGTCATTAATAAATATCACATTAGTTACATCAAGGTTCAATCAGTCAAACATGGGTAAGACTATATCAACCTATAGACGGAAGGGCTGACATCAAAAATTGTAATTAATTGGTCTGAACTAAAAAGCTGAAGCAGATTTCCTATATCTTGGTGGACCACGTTTGATGAAGAAGACCATTTATCAACCTGAGAGAACCACTTCTTCCTGATGCAGAAAATCCCCAAAGGTTCCTTTGTTGTGGCTTTGAAAAAGGGACATTGTGAGATCCAATAGAGGGAAGCCCTTAAGCAAATTTGAATGTTATTTCCTTGTGATATTTCTTTCCTCCAAAGCAAATCCTGCACTGATTGCCCTTGATAACAAATGAATGAACGGATGAAGCTAGAACTTCTTGAGCAATATTTCTTGATAATGATACTCCAACCAACTTGAGAAATGGTATTTAGTGAACATACTTCCTGTGTATCGGCCAAATTTCTGCTAATATCACCTTCATGATGCAAAAAAGCAGCAGTGGTTATGGAGGTTGAAGAATGAATCTCTTTGATGACTGCTACTAGATCCAAACCATTTACACTAATGAAGAGCTTGATTTCTTTTCATCCATATGATGGAGATTCATTTAACTATTTGAATCATTTGATCAAGATGACCCTCTTTATGTAGATTCAGCAAAGTTCTCTTCAGCCAATTCTTGAAGCTCCCAACGATTAAAAGCGGAATCTAATTGACAAAGTACCATACCACATTGCTCTAGTTAAAGGGCAGTTCACAAAGATATGTTCTAAAGTCTCAGCATCATTACAAACAAACAGACAAATGCCTGGAATGGGAAGATGATGCTTTGCAAGAATATCCATCGACAAGATAGCATCATTCAAAACCTTCTGAATTAGCAATAGGTCCTTTAGAGGGAGAGATATAGACCATAAGAATTTCCCAAAGGAGTCTGCATGGCTTGGTTGGAGATGCTTCTAAACTCAAGATTTGCCCTATAATCTCCTGAAGGGTTTAAATTCCAAACCGGTCTATCTTGATTATTTAAAAATGAAATAGGAATCTGGATGATTGAATTAATGATCTGCCTAGGATAGATTTCTCCAACCAAATGATGATTCCATCTAACTGAGCACCAGTTAGAAGAAAGATGCAATAATAAATCAGCAACAGTCCTCATATTAGAGGCAGTTGAGGTTCAGAGTGCATGGGTCACCACAAAGAGTGGTTTAAAGAAATTGAGTTACTAGATCTCACTTTCCATTTTAAAATGATCAATGATCATATGAGCACATTGAAAAATGCCCTTCCAAATCCAAGAAAAATTATAGGGTTTTCTTACCAAAGAAGCATTGTTCATGTCAAAATATTTCAGCTTCAAGGTCTCAGAAAGCAATGATCCTACAGGAGCCCAGTAATTCTTTAAATTTGTTTCGCAAGTAATGAATTGTTAACTTGACCAATAGGTCTAATTCACAGCCCTCCCTCAGAAAAAGGTATGAGTATAAAATCTTTACGAGATAGATGAATTCGGTTTCAATCTCCATTTGAACCCCAGGAAAAATTAACACATATTGAATCAATCCTATTACAAACATAATTAGGAAGCCTCATGCAAGAGATTACATGAAGATTGACCCCTGCTAGTACAGACATGATTAGAGTTAGCCTACAAGCTTGAGATAACAATCTAGCTTTCCACGCAGCAGTTCTTTAATCCACAGGCGAAGTTACTTGTAAATAAACATGTGATTAGTTTCTCCTAGGATCTACCCAAGTTCCCAAGAACTTCCCCAGCCTATTAGAGAAATTTATTCCAAGAAATTGTGTAAAATAATTTTTCTGATCATGAGGAATATTGGGACTAAAAATAATGATAGATTTTGCTCTATTGATTTGCTGTCAAGACCACAAACTATAAAGATCAAGGGACGCCTTAATAGAGTTAATACTCTGATACGTTCCTTCAAAAAAGAAAATCTAGTCATTAGCATATAGAATATTAGATACAAGTTGAGAGTTGTTGCTTATCTTGATCCCTTTCAACAATCCTGAATGCTCAAATGAATTTAGAATACAAGAAAGCACTTTTGCAGCCATAATATAGATGTATGATAATAACAGATCACCCTGCCTGACACCTCTTGTTGGAGGAATTGAGCTTGTAATTTGACCATTGAATATAACCTGGTATTGCACACTTGTAATACATTGCATGGTTAATGCAATCCACTTGTTTGAAAGGTTCTTTTTTTTTTTTTTCCAGAAAATCCTATATGAAATTATGGAGGAGTACATCTTAGTAATTTGAGGATTGGGATTTTGAAAAAAAAATTAAAAAAAAAGAAAAGAATTTGGACTAGTTTGGAATCACGCAAAGATTAATTTTTGGACCTTCCATTCAGTTATACTCTCTCCAGTCTTTAATATAAAAACTAAATAATTTATTTTGATAGATTAAGAAAATAAGTTAGAACGGTTATATATAACAAATGTGTGTTAGTTTTTCTAAAATGCCATTTCTAATAATATGCAGGGTAAGTTTGTAACTATTCCTTAATGAGAACATTTTTTGGTGTAAAATTAGTAGGGACACTATTTTAGAGAAAAAATTATAAATTTGAGAGATAATGTAAATTAATGTTGTATATTTAGCATCAAAATAATCATATGTCTTACTCTTATATTTAGGATTAGAGATAGTATTATACTATAATTCTACCAAAGCAATATTTGGAGTGACTATCATCTATATATGATTCTACAAAAGAGCATGATAATATAATTGTTAAATTCAGGGATAAGAAATAATAATCATTTAATGAAGGGGAAGGGCTACATTCCTCACATAGGCAGGATTAAGATTGCAATTCCACGTGCGCGTTCATTTAGTAATAAATGCCCATTTGCAAGATTGAGACAAATACTATCACACTAACCCTATATTTAGATAGAAAAAATTAAGGAGGAAAAAATACTATGAGGAAAAACTTCTAATTTTTTTTTTGAAAAATCTCACTAAGGTTTCAAAGACCAGAAAAAATATTTAAAAAGTCTAAATGTAGAATTCTATATCAAAAAAGTCCTAGTATAGATTTCTCTATAAAAAACAAATCCTAGTGTAGATTCTTTTATCAAAAAAGTTTCTAAAGACTTCAATGATATAGAATCCAAATGTGAGCTTACCTTATTAACAAAGTTATGTGACTATATTGACAAGTCATAGAGTGAACATTGATAAGTTATATATGATAAATTTATGGCAAAAAAATATGATAAATAAAACAGCTCCCGTTAATAAGTGTATATGACTATATTGACAAGTCATAGAGTGAATATTGACAAAAACCAGTTTTTATAATATGTTAACATCAACAATTACAATCTGACTTCATTGTTCTCTATAACAAGATATAATGATCATTTTGATTCTTTTATTCCAGACAACAATTTTAATAGTGTCTTCTTCATCTGCCCACGAGAAGCTTAAAATTTAAACCAACTCTATGTAAAAGGAAGACGATCATGTATCCTCTCATAGCCATTATGAATGTAGAAAACAATATTCAAACCACCACTAAATGTTTCAATTGATGGGACTTGTTCTAACTTCACCAAAAATTCCGAGTTTAAGACTTAGGAATGCCATAACGATAGATGATACTACCTCCGGTCCTAAATATAGGACATAGTTTGTAGTGCAAATTGCATTACAAACTATGTCCTATGTTTAAGACCGGAGGGAGTACAAGCGCCAAAAATTTCATGTCCTTCTAGGCAAGAAAGGTGGGTATCTAGTTTTACAGTGTCGGTCGGTTTCTTCGTGCGAGAAGCAGGCAATAACGGTGCGATTTCTTCATGTGATTTCTTCGTGCGAGAGCAGAACGGTGCAATTTCTTCGTGCGATTTCTTCATCTTCCTCTTCAGCAGTCCGCCATTTCAGGATCGATTCTGCTCGAGCTTCTGCTTGGCACGCCTTTTGAGCAGATTTGCGGCCCATACTCTGCAGATTCATCGTCGACAGTTTCAGACGCCTGGTGATCTGTTTCAGTTCCAGATCTGTGGGGATCTCGGTTAGTTTTCCCTTCCTTTTCATCAGCAACAGTTTTTTTCCCTTCTTCTTGCTGTGTTAGTTTAATTCAATTTATGAGAGAAAATGGAGAGCGAGAGACTGGTGCGAGCGGCGGAGGGAAGGGGAGTGACAGTGGGGGTGTTGGGAATCAGAATGGAAATGGGGGTAAGTCTCCGGTTTTTAACAGCAAGGCAGAGAAAACAGGAAGCAGGAGGGAAGGGATTGATAATGTTTATGGAAACCATAATCCTGGGACTCAATTCATGTACCGGGACAAATTGTTGAGTCTTGGAGACTCCGGATTTCTGGAAGTAAACATGTCAGCTTGTGATGCCCTTAATGGTTGGAAAGATTATTGTGCAAAAATGAGTAGCAAAAGCACGTCCGAGAATGCGGAGTTTGAAGAAGAAGATATATATGGTGATGAAGCAGGTGACACTTGGCAAAAAGGAGGGAAATATCCAAAGTTAAAATTTTCAGTGGAAGAATATGAAGCTTGGTGTAAACCATACATAAATTCGCTAATTGTGAAGCTTTTGGGGAAGTCATTCAGAGTTGGTTTTATGAGGCAGAGAATGGAAAGAATGTGGAATCCAAAGAGTTCGATGAAAGTTACCCCTTTAAGTAATGGATATTTTATTGTGTCGTTTTCTACAAGAGAGGATAGGGATTACTCTCTTTTGGAAGGACCTTGGATGATTGCTGACTATTATTTGATGATACAAAGTTGGCGGCCAAACTTTAATCCTTGGAAGGCAGATTATCAAAAGAAAATAGCTGCGTGGATTCAATTTCTGGATTTACCGGCGGAACTTTACAGTATTGAATCTCTAAGAAGACTAGGAAACCTTGTGGGAAAAACTCTAAAAATTGATAGAACTACGGCGTTTTCAGAGAAAGGAGGCTTTGCTAGAATCTGTGTGGAGTTGAATTTGCAGAAACCTTTATTGCCTTTCTTCAACCATTTTGGGGAGGACAGGAAGATTGAGTATGAGGGATTACATCTTGTCTGTTTTCACTGTGGGCAATATGGACATCATATAGGGGTATGTCCCCATAAAATTCCTGATCAAATGAAGGAGAATGGGGAGATTCGTCCAAATAAAGCTCCAGGAAAATCTTCTGATGAGGGGAGGGATAATTTGATGAAGAATGCTGAGGTTACTGAGAAAAGTGAATTAAAGGGTGAAATTTTTGGGCCACAGATGCTGGTAAGGCGGGATGTTAGTAGAAATATTAATAAAGTGGATCTAGTAGGATCAAGTTCTAATGGAGGAGGTAAGAAAGGAGTTACAAGTCAGAAGGGTTCTCAAAAGAATAATGAACTTAATTCTGCCAAGGATAAGGGAAAAGACGGTTGAAAGGAAGGATGAGAGTGAGGGAGTAAATGAAAGAAGGCGTCAAGTTGGGATGGATATTAATAAGAATGTTACAGAGCAGAAGTGGGTTCCAGTGGGAGAAAAAAGACTAACCAGGATTAAGAGACGTGCAAGAGAAAAAATGAACATGGTTAGAGGCAAATTACCGACACATGTTGTAACAAAAGGGGGGGAGATTGTGAACCATGATGTAACCGAATTTATCTCCCTAAATCCTTTTTCTGTGTTGAAAGACAGGTCTAGTGAAACCCTGAAGGCTACTGAAGGAGCACGTGGTAATGTATCGGAAAATCTAAACATGGAGATGGAATAGGGGGAAATGTTGCAAAATAGCGAAGTGTTAAAAGCTAATTATATCGTGGATCAGGGTATGATAACTACAGATCATCATGATGACCTTTCTTCATTAACAATGTCTGAAGGTGGGATTGTTAGAGTGGATGAAGATGCTTTGATGGGGGATTCCACCCCAAAAAATATTAATCTGTCTTAATGAATTTCATATTATGGAATACACGGGGCACAGGAGCTCGCCTTTTTCCTAATCTTATAAGGGAAATGTCACGATTCCATAATGTGGATTTTAAGGCAATTTTTGAAACTAGGTGCAGTGGGAATAGAGCAGTCCAAATAGCTGGTAAGCTGGGGTTTCCTTTTGTTCAAATTATTGATGCGGAAGGTTTCAAGGGAGGGATTTGGTGTTTGTGGTCTGGAAAGGTGGGAAAAGTTGAGGTATTAGTGAAGCATCCACAATTTATGCATATCAGAATCTGTGGGAATGATCGTAGAATGTAGGAACTGACACTTATTTATGCTAGCCCGATTTTAATGTAAAGACGAAAATTGTGGCAAGATCTATTTGAGTTGAGTGACAGGATACATGGGCCTTGGGTTCTTGGTGGTGATTTTAATGCTACTTTGATGACGAATGAAAGAAGGTCTATGGGTGAGAATATTGGGCCGGATAGAGAGTTCATTAATTTTGTTGATGCTGCGGTTCTAAATGATCTCGAGTTTGATGGACCTGAATTTACGTGGCATAGAACTGATTCTCATAGCAGACTTGATCGTGTTCTTGGATCAAATGAATGGTTAGAAATGTTTCCAAATGCAAGTGTTACTCATTTACCATGGTATAAATCTGATCATCATCCCATTCTGTTGCGTTTGGAAGGGTTAAGTAGGACGAGTCAGAATAATAAACCATTCTGGTTTATTGTGGCTTGGGTATTACATGATGAGTTTGAAGAATTTGTAAAGGTAAATTGGAGGACGACTGGCGAGTGGAAGGAGGCAATCACTCTATTTACTGAAGATTGTAGGACTTGGAACAAAAAAATGTTCGGTCATACGGATAAGAGGAAACGGGAGCTTATGCGGCGTCTTAATGGAATTACTAAAGTGGAGAAACAATATGGTCTTTCAATGGAACTTCAAAACCTTTAAACTTCTTTATGGGGCGAACTTGAGGGTGTCTTATTGCAGGAATCATTATTATGGGCACAAAAAGCTCATTCTGATTGGTCAGTAAGTGGAGATTAAAATACAAAATTCTTTCATGCTCGGGCTAATGGAAGAAGAAAAAGAAACTTTGTTGGAGCTATTCGAAATGAGGATGGAGATTGGGTCTATGAAGCGCAATTAATTAAAGACATGGCTTCTTCTTATTTTTCTACTTTGTTTACAGAAGAACGAATTCAAAGGGAGAAAATCAATTGTCACAATACATATCCAAGAATTGAAGATGAAGACCTCTATCTCTTAGGTAAAGATATACGGGATGAAGAAGTAATGGAGGTGGTTTTTAATATGGGAGCGTTGAAAGCACCAGGACCGGATGGTTTTAATGCACTCTTTTACCAGAGTCAATGGAAACATGTGGATACATCTGTTTATAGTTTTATTAAAAAACTCTGGGAGTATCCAGAAGAAATTGCAAGCATAAATAATACTTTTCTAGTACTTATACCAAAAAAGGAATCTTCGGAAGAGTTAAGGAATCTTCGTCCTATCAGTTTATGCAATGTGATTTTCAAGATTCTTACCAAGGTGATTGCTAACCGTATAAGGGTTGTCCTTCCTAAAATTATTAGCCCTAACCAATGCAGTTTTATCCCAGGCAGACACAGCTCCGACAATATCATCGTTGCACAGGAGGTTGTTCACTCTATGAGGATTATGCAGGGCAAACGTGGATACATGGCTATTAAGATTGATATGGAGAAGGCTTATGATAGGCTGAACTGGAGTTTTTTGGAACAATGCTTGAATGATCTTTCATTTCCTCCTAATCTGGTCAGAATTATTAATCATTGTATTACGACGCCTTCAATGCAATTATTATGGAATGGAGAAAAAGGTGATTTATTTAAAACTTCCCGTGGTGTGAGATAAGGGGACCCTTTATCTCCATATTTATTCGTAATTTGCATGGAACGGTTGGCTCACATGATTCAAGATAGAATGGAGACAAAGACCTGGTTACCAATAAGGTTAAGCAAGAACGGGCCTCCTATTTCTCATTTATTTTTTGCTGATGATATTGTTTTGTTTGGCCAAGCATCTGTTTTTCAGGCTAATGAAGTTAAGGCTTGCCTAGATGAATTCTGTGCAAGTTCAGGTTTAAAGGTCAATGCTACGAAAACTAGAGTTTTCTTCTCCAGGAATGTGAATCACAATCGACGCGCTGAGTTGAGCAATATTCTAGGGTTCCAAATGGCAGCAGATCTTGGTAAATACTTGGGAGTTCCTCTGCATCATAAAAGGGTGACTAAGGAGAGCTTCAGTGAGGTTGTTGATAAAGTGAAGAAGAGGCTATCTAATTGGAAAGTAAATTCGTTATCTTTAGCTGGACGTGCTACTTTGGTAGGGGCAATCACATCCGCTATTCCAGCTTATACAATGCAAACAGCATCAATACCTCTTGGTTCCTGTGATATGATTGAGAGTAAAAATCGAAGCTTTTTGTGGGGCACAACGCAGGAAAAGCAGAAAATTCATCTTGTTTCATGGGATGCGGTGTGCAAGTCAAAGGGTAATGGAGGTTTGGGTTTGAAACATGTTAAAACCCAAAACCATGCATTTATGGCCAAATTAGGATGGAATCTTATCAAGAAAAAGGATGACTTATGGGTAAGAATTATTAGAAGCAAATATAAATGTGGAAATGATTTGATGCCTCAAATTGATATACAGAGGATAGGATCGAATACTTGGGCAGGATCAAGGCGGCATGGAGATTTGTGCAGGAGGGTTCCGAAGTTGAGCAAAGGAGACAGACTGTTCGATGGAAACACACAAGAAATGGAGAATTCATGGTGAAATCTGCATATAAAGTTATTTCTAATGAAAAAGACAACCAGGAAGTATTATGGCATAAAATCTGGAAGCTGAACACTATCCCAAGGTGTAAAACGTTTATGTGGCTCGTTGCTCACAACAAGCTTCTTACCAACGTGGAGAGATATAGAAGAGGTTTGTGTGCTGATGATGTGTGTGATGGGTGTAAGAAAGGCCCAGAAACGGTGTTGCATGTACTTCGGGACTGCACTGAGGCTAAACGGTTGTGGATGGAAAAAATAACATTGCCACGGGATCGTTTTTTCTTCGAGCTTAATCTCAAGGAGTGGGTGAACTTTAATATTTGACGCTTAGATTGGGGTGACTGGTTTGCAACTTTATGCTGGTTATTCTGGAAAAGGAGAAATGAACGTCATTTTGAGCAGAAGAATCAGAATAATGAGAGCCTACAGAATCATGCCCATGCCATTATATCCAGCATTCAAATGGCAAGTAAAAAACTAGTCAGAATCAACTTACAAAGCACATTAGTAACGGATAGGGGGGCCACATGGACTCCTCCCGAGGAAGGATGGACTAAAGTTAACGTAGACGGAGCATTTGCAGGGAAGAACGGCGCAGGATGCGGAGGAGTTATTCGAGAGGCTAACGGGAATTTTATTATGGCTTTTTTGCACAGATTGGAGTTGAGCCATCATGTTACCGCTGAAATATGGGGTATTTTTCTAGGATCGAAAGAAGTTCTTGATTTGATTAACAGTAAGAATTGCCAGAATCATCCGGACGCTAATACAATAGCTGAAGTTCGTCCCATGTTGCAACGAGAATGGAGGATAGAATTGAGGTTTGTTCCAAGAAACGTGAATAGGGTTGCCGACTTCCTTGCGAAAAAGGCAATTTCATGTGTAACGGGGTTTCACCCTATTTTGTATTCCACACCTGAGTTAACAGCTGTTTTAGAGCTGGATAATTGTATTCCTACTGATGTAGGCTGAGTCTTGAGAGTTTTCTCCTTCATGTATAAAAAAAAGAAAGGTGGGTATCTTCACGTGGGCCTTATATATTACACACACATGTAGTTGTTTTGACATTTCAACTTTGGCCTAACCCCTTCATCATCTCTCTAATGCCCGAATGAGGTATGTTTCTTTGATTGGGATGTATCAAAGTTTTTAATGCTAAAACAATTTTTGGTATCTAAGGTTTGATCTGATTTTGGTTTTGGTCCTTTAAATTTAAAATCGGTGGTTTTAGTCTTAAAAGTTTAACCCAATTTTGATTTTGGTTTCTAAAATTTAAAATTAGTAGTTTTGATTCCTGAAGTTTAAACCGATTTTGATTTTAGTTCCTCAAGTTTGAAAATGATTTGGTTTTTTTGAGGTCTGGTTCGAGTTTCATAACTGGTTCACCAAGTCCATTTCAAACTTGAGGAACCAAAACAAAAAACGAGTCAAACTTCAGGGACCAATATCACCGATTTCAAATTTGATGGACCAACAAAAGTTATATTAATCCTATTGTTATCATTAAGTTTCACAGAAAAGAGAGCTTGGCTTACATCAAAGGTTTTCCGTCGAGTTAAAGGCTGCGACTACTAGCAACATCGACGTCCCACTCTGCAACGTTCGAATTTCATTCATGGAGATGACTCAGAAGAGCCTTTTCTTTTGAATCAAAGCATGTTTAAATTTACCCCATAAAAAGAGAACATGTTTAAATTACCATGCGACGTCCAGGTCAAAAAAAAAAAAATTACTATGCGACGCACCAACTCACGTCACTTATTTTTCCCGGTACCTTTATAATGAGCCCCAAATGTCAGTGCTTTTAACTTTTTATTTTTTATCTTTGTTTTTTTTTTTGGTTATTTCTTCTTTTTTCGCCACAACCACAAGCCTATGCCTTTGACATCTCTTCTTAGTTCTTATAATCCATTCTCTCTTTTGTTAGAGATTCTGATTCTACAATTAGAAAACGTTTTGGCCTCCAGAGAGCGAGCCCTTTCGATTTTTTTTTTTTTTATCTTTCTCTCTGCGGAAATTGCATTGATCTTATCTGTTTCTGGGTCCTCTCTTTTTTTTTTCCAACCTAGTTTTGTCAATTTTCTTTTAAAATTTCGCCTTTGTCGTGGGGCGCTTTATATTTTTTGTTTTTTTAAAAAATAGAAATCCACCTTTTCTGTTCATATTCGTCCCAGGGTCTTGATTAATCAACGAGCTCACTCGTGGAACTTTCGAGCTCTTTCTCTAGTGGCGCAAAGGGGACTTTCATCTTTCATGGCTTCCTAAAAAGTAAGATTTTCA
The DNA here is from genome assembly GCA_963242795.1 of Inga leiocalycina. Taxonomy (NCBI): domain Eukaryota; kingdom Viridiplantae; phylum Streptophyta; class Magnoliopsida; order Fabales; family Fabaceae; genus Inga; species Inga leiocalycina. The sequence goes on from OY725325.1 coordinate 72,196,060, forward strand.
GTTTAATTCCCTACAAATTCTGAATCGCGCAATGTTCGGAAGGGAATTTTTGAGCTTCTTCGCATCCAAATTCCAGACCTTCAGGTTCGAAAATTGACCGTTTCCTGGTTTTAGAATGGTGCGATTCCTCTTTCTAAAACTAGATCTCTTCCAATTCAACGGTCAATTCTCTCTTTTCGTCTGATATTTCTTGATCTATCGATATAGCCCCGAGGGAAAAAAAAATGTATGGAACTCAAAGCAAAATAGACCTCGCCATTGAATACCAATCCCAAATACCGATTTTGAGGCCCAGCATCTATTCCAGAAGAGCGAATCTCACTGTAAAATTTCAAGACATTTATGGTTTCACAGTAGAAGGGAATGTAGATGATGTGAATGTGTTAAATGAGGTGCGAGAGAAGGTGAGGCAACAGGGAAGGGTATGGTGGGCAATGGAAGCGAACAAAGGTGCAAATTGGTATTTGAATACTACCATAGGCGAAGGAAGTGCCCTTAAGAGTTCTTTGAAATTCTCTACACTTGTTAATGCCATCACTCTGAAGAAGTTGATTAGGAAAGGAATAACCCCAAGTCGACGGCCTAAGGTCTGGTTTTCATTGTCTGGGGCTGCCAAGAAAAAGTCCACCGTGCCGGAGAGTTATTACGATGATTTGACCAAAGCAGTTGAGGGGAAGGTCACCGCCGCCACCAGACAGATCGATCATGTGAGTGTCTCTGCCCTGCCTGTATTAATTGATTCTTACTATGATATCTATGATAATATATCAAGCATTGAAACTTCAAAAATATGAGATGGTTTTGCAAAATGGACTACCATCAAAGTTATCAAATGTGACTGCATACATCTTTATAGGTTATTGATCTGATTATTTGAGAACGATATGCACTTGTATCCATATGACTGTGATAAGTGAATTTCTTCTGCTTCTCTGAATCATTGTTCATGCCTACTTACAGGACCTGCCACGAACCTTCCCTGGTCACCCATGGTTGGACACTACAGAAGGACATGCTGCTCTTAGGCGTGTTCTTGTTGGCTATTCCTTTCGTGATTCTGATGTTGGGTATTGTCAGGTTAGTTTGCTACTTTGCCTCACTGCCCTATGGTCTCTAAATATCTGGCTTTCTTTCAATTCTTAAATATGAAACCAAAAAAAAAAAAAAAAAAGCTTTGATAGTTTGTTCTGATTTTGTACGGGTAATAAACATAGAAATAATGTTTGTTTTGCTTTGATCACAGATAGTGCATACATACATGAAAACATTGTCTCTTAGTTATTAACTCATATAATATTATTGCAGGGCCTAAATTACGTTGCAGCATTATTGTTGCTTGTCATGAAAACAGAGGAGGATGCATTTTGGATGCTGGCAGTGCTATTGGAAAATGTCTTAGTTAATGATTGCTACACAAACAACTTATCAGGATGCCATGTTGAACAAAGAGTGTTTAAAGATTTACTTGCTAAAAAGTGCCCGAGGTAATTTCAATTTGATGACTTAACACTGTAATTCGTTTGCTTCTTTGGCATCTTATGAAAACTGGTGAGAGTAAAATGCAGGATAGCGGCTCATTTGGAAGCTTTGGAGTTTGATATTTCCCTAGTTGCCACTGAGTGGTTCCTTTGCCTCTTCTCAAAGAGTTTACCTTCAGAGGTTAGAATGTTGCTTCAATTAATTATCAGGAAAAACTTATCTTGGTCATTGATAAATTAGTGGACTTTCATTTTGGTCCCCTTTCTCAATCATTGAATTGTTTGCAATGCCATCCTTTCATCCCATATCCACCCAAAATGTAACATCAAAACTAACTTCAATGCAATAGCCTGTAAGGTAGACTATTAAATTTTGGATGGAAACAGGACAAAATGGCAATATTGCAACCATTTTAATTATAGAAGGATATACATTGAAAGATATGATCAACCTATTTTTTCTGGACCAAAATAGGATTTTCCCACCCTCTTTTTTCCCCTCATTTTCAATACTTGCTAATATTTCTTCCATGGGATATCTTAGACTACTTTGCGAGTGTGGGATGTCATGTTCTACGAGGGGGCGAAGGTTATGTTTAATGTGGCTTTGGCAATCTTTAAGGTATTAACACTATCTCGCCTCTATGTTTTTTGCATCATGTTAGTTATTTCTCTCTGCAACACAAATATAGCCAAATATGCGCTACGAAAGAAGGGGTTTTTGACAACATAATGTCCAATTGTAGATGAAGGAAAACGAGCTGCTCCTTACACATCATGTTGGTGAGGTAATTGATATTCTGCAGAGGACAACCCATCACCTATTTGATCCAGATGATTTACTGACAGTAAGAATTCCTTTTTTCTCATTTTCTCCCTGCATCTCTAGTTTTACACCAATCTGCTAGATATTTTTTTCTTAAGTAGATCTTTTCATATGACTTAACAAAATCGAACAATATCAACTGGCTTTATCTTATTAGGTGGGATCAACATTAATTGCATGACAACATCAAATCTTTAAATGTGACCTAAAAATATAATAATGAATAAATCCGATTCTGACGGTTCAAAACTTCTTCGTTTTTTTGGGTCTCAACCACTAGCTTTAAAAAGTAAACTGAAGTAAAAATGGATCTAAATTGTTCAAATCAAACTCGAACAATGCACAAAGAAGTGCGAAGATTCACACTCATCTCAAAAGCAAGTCCCAAGTGTATGAAAATAGTGTATGAAAATATTTGGGTTTGGACTTTATGTCATTTCTGTAGATATGGTTTCTGTGCTGTTGCAAAACATGGGACCATCGTCGTAATGTTTTGCAGCAGATCTAGACTGATTGTGTGTGTCTGTGTATTTTCCTAATAAAGGAGCATATTTATTATTTTAAATGAAGCAACATACAGTACGAAAACGTCTTGGTGAAAATAAAAGAAGTTATATGAAATTTAGACCACTTATATTTGATGTGAACAGATTGGAAGCGATCTATTGCAAAGCTAGTGTACCAAGGAAAATATCTCTATTTCTGTTTGGGAAATCTGTATTCTCAACTTGTGACAAAAAATTAAAAATTAGTAGCAAACGTACCCATTTGCTTTGCTCTACTCTAATGCTCAATTGCATCACTCATTTGCTTCTCCTGTATTAAGCTGAAGCGAGTCAGAGTCTTTTTTAACCTTTATTGATTCCTGTACTTGCAGGTGGCATTTGATAAGATAGGTTCTATGACGACCAACACTATATCCAAGGAAAGGAAGAAACAAGAACCTGAAGTGATGAAGGAACTTGATGAGAGGTTAAGACGGTTAAATTCGGTTCAAGTTGAAGAAAGATAGCAATTTCTTTGGTCTTTGGTGTAAGTTGATCTGAAATAGGAAACTGTCGTAGTGGTAGCAGCACTGTCTTGCTTGTCTCAGGGAGGTGAATGTTGAATTCATCTGAATGAAAAATGCCTATCCAAGTGCATGAGTCCTGCTGTTTCAAGGGACATACTTGTAGGTTAGAGTGTAAATGAACTATGGATGCATCATTATCTGTTATTAATTTTTGGTTTAGATTTGCTGAAGGAATCATGGTATTTCGTTGATCTGCTGGTTTCTGTAATTTTAAGCATGAGCTTCGCCATGGATTATACAATAGAGAGAAATTTCATTGTGTTACATGATTTTCTCTCAAGGCATTTTACGCCTATGTTAAATATGTAAATCAATGAAGTATGGAGACATTAACCATGATTCAATCCCTGGTTTCTTGTTCTTTTTAGTGCGTTTCTTGTTCTTTTTAGTGCTCGTTTGGAAGAGGTTATTTTTGGGCAATAAGTGCTTATAATTCGTGATTCACGGTATACGAGGTAAGTATGTGAGAGGAGTTTTTTCTCGGCTTGCGTAATAAGGGCTTATTTCTCAAATTTTTAAGCTCTTCCAAACACACCTTAATAGCCTTATTTTTTTGGGAAGCGGCTTTCCTCTTTTTTTTTTTTTTCCTTTTCGTCCGCTGCGCTCTTTTTCGTTAAACTGTACCGTCTTGATGTAAAAAACTCAAGTCCCTCACGTTTTTTTTACAGCATTCATTATCTCGAATTATTTTATAAGTATCAGTTAGTAATCTACAATATTTGTTCAGTATTATTCAATATCCTAAATTAATTTTTAATGCATCCAATATCTTGAAATATTGATGATGCAAAAAAAAAAAAAAATCTGAAATATTGCACCAAACACATTTTAGAGTATTGAATGACAAGATACTTAAGGATACTTGATAATACTGAAATATTATTTTATGATCTTAAAAAAATATTTTAGACATCCTAAAATGTTTTTTAAGTACCATTCAATATTCTGTAATATTTTTTTCAGTATTATCCAGTATCATGAATTAATTTTTAGTGCACTCAACATCCTTAAATACTGCACCAAAAATATTTCAGAATACTGACTGATACTAAAAAAACTATTTTAGAATATTGAATAATATTGAAAAATTATTTTAGGATCTTAAAAAAATATTTTAAGAAACTGACTGTGCTGAAAAAATACTTCAGGATGAGGTAGTGAAACCATTGTAACAGCTTAATAAAAAAAGAGAAAATAAACTAATAAGATGTTAGTTGAGGTGTTAAATAACATCACCTATGATATAAAAGGAGGAGAATATGGGTTCAAATCTTGTAAACTACACTTGTTAGGAGTGACTAACACAAAAGAAGTAAAAATAATTTGAAATAAGCTACAAAAAATGTGATTAAAATATCAATTGGAACTTTTCCCGCACGATTGGATTGGAGAGGGATAATTAAGGTTTTTATGCTTAACATATTTTTACCCAATGATAAATTTTGAATGTAAAAATTAAATTTCGCCACAATAATTTTTTGTTCAATTACAGTTTTTTTCTTTTTACTAAATCTTAATTTTAACAGTCAAGTTAAAAAAGTCTTACCGAAATTACTTCTCACGAAAAATATTATTAGAAAAGATTTGTTTTATTTTATATTTTTTCTTTGCCTAAGCACTTACAAATTCTAGGTAAAAGGTGCTCGCCAAAAAATTCAAGGTAGAGACTAGAAAGAATGAAATGGAAGATAACAACGCCCAGATTTTTTTTTAAAAACAAATTGTCAGAAAAAAAAAATATTTTGATATAATAAATAAATTAAAAATATGTGCCTTTTTTTTTTAATATTTTGTCTCAAATGATTTAAATAAGGGAAAATCTCATTTAAACACCATCTAAATTTGTAAAACCCATAAAAGTTTGTCAACACGTCAAAAAGACATAAAGGTGACATGTATCAAATTAGGATTTTAAAGTCTTGATGAATTTACCATTTTGCCCCTCAATTTTTTTTCCTGAAAAAAGGAAATGTGCCCCTTACTGGAGCAGTAGCACCACCGACCGACTGGACCCTCCAACAACTAGAGCTCCTGCCGCCAGCCTTTTTGGGGGTTGGGGGGAGTTTGTTTTTTTTTTGGTAGTTTAAGGGGGCAATGGATCCTTTAAGAGCTTGGTGGCCATTAGGCCATCAAGCTCTTTTTATATGTATATATGCATTAATATATATGTATATTAAAAATGAAGGCATAATGACTTTAACAAAATCAATAATGATTTTAATAAAATCAGTAATGAAAATGAAAAAACGCGTAATGGTATTGGCTAAACGAGTAATATATATATATATAATATAAATGAAGTCATGATGCCTTTAACAAAATCAGTAATGGAAATAACAAAATCCATAATGGTTCTGACTAAACAAGTAATATATATACATTAATATGTGTGTGTGTGTAATATAAATAAATGCATAACGGCTTTAACAAAATCAGTAATGACTTTGACAAATTCAATAATGAAAATAACAAAACGAGTAATGAGAATGGCTAAATAAGTAATATATATAGACATTAATATATGTATGTATAATATAAATAAAGACATAACTGCTTTAACAAAATCAGTAATGACTTTGATAAATTCAGTAATAGAAATGACTAAATGAGTAATATATATAGACATTAACATATGTATGTATAATATAAATAAAGGCATAATTGTTTTAACAAAATAAGTAATGGCTTTGATAAATTCAGTAATAGAAATAACAAAACGAGTAATGTGAATGACTAAACGAGTAATATATATAGACATTAATACCATTGTTGATTTTGTTAAAGGCATTATGGCTTCATTTATATTATACATATGTATTACTCGTTTAGCAAATACCATTACGTGTTTTGTCATTTCCATTACTTATTTTGTTAAAGTTATTATTGATTTTGTTAAAGTCATTATACCTTTATTTTTAATATACATATATATTAATGCATGCTATTAAAGTATAGCGGTGGGGTGGGTTCGATTCCATCCCTTACCTCCTTAAATCATTTTTGCACAAAAAAAACTCCCCCCACCCCCCAAAAAGGCCTGTGGCACTGGAGCGCCGGCTCCCGGAGGGTCCAAGCCTGCCGGCAGTGGTGCCCCGGTATGGGGAACCTTTCCTTTTTTCAAAAAAAAAAATTTGAGGACAAAATGATAAAATCATCAACATTTTAAAATACCAATTTGATATCTATCACCTTTATATCTTTTTAAAATATTAACAGTTTTTTGTGGGTTTTATAAATTCAGATGATATTTGAACCGGATTTTCCCTTTAAATAAAGAGTTTCATCCCTCAGTTTGACCAAAATATAATTCTGATTTCTGAGTGTAAGTTTTTGTTAAACCCTTAATTTTTTTGGGGCAAATTCTTGAAGTGTGTTTGCGTAATGTCTGGGATTTGAGCAAAAAAAAAAAAAAAGTCTGGGATTTAGATGGTTCCCACAGAAGACGGAACCCTCCACGGCTTCACCAGAACCCAATGTCACCTCCGGAGCGCAACAATTCCTCGACCATCGATTCTGACCTCGACGGCATCGACCTTGACCCCTCCGATTTCGGTTCCTCCATACCTCTCAAGAAGGTCCCTAACGGCGACGTTTTCGCTGCCTCTCGCGCCGGCGACCTTGACCGCCTCCGCTACCTCCTCGAGTCCGGAGTCAACGTCAATGCTCGGGACCAGTGGGATTCTGTCGCCCTCTACTATACTTGCCTTGCCGGTCATCTCGATGCTGCTCGCATGTTGCTCGAGAGTGGTGCTATCTGCTCCGAGCACACATTTGACGGTGACCGTTGCCACTACGCCGCCCTTAATTTGAAGGTCAGGAAGTTGTTGAAGGCATTTGAGGCAAGACCGCCGCCTCTGGGTCCCTTGCAGGCGGCGCTGAGAGATACTTTTTTGGGTTGTGCGGCTAACAGGGCCTACTTGGAGCTTGCTGACTCTCAATTTCAAATTTCGGGTTAGTTTGTTTTGTTCTATCCTTTTTTCTATTTAAAGGGTGAATGAATTATCCGTTATAACGCATTTAGTTCTTTGGAAGCGTTGGATTATTTATATAGTGTACAATGGTATTTGAGCAACAACAAAAATTATCATTTTATTTGGTCTGTTCGATGGTTAAGATTAGTTTTTGCACTGTCTTCAAAAGAGGGAAAGAAACAATCCACGGGAAATATGTGTAAAGAGAAAAATTGAATTAAGTAACGATCACCCAACTTTTGAATCTCAATGTGATATTAAACAACAGCCTGAAATGAATTTTGATTTAATTAGAATGTATAATTCGAACTTACATGTCAAGAATTTTTTTCAAATGGCAAACTTTTTAATCCAGGACCAAAAAATCCAATAACCACTCAATTTTACCAACAAATTTAGTTGCCTCCATTGATTGTAATTACTATATAATTTTTCTTTTTTAATTTTCTGGTCTTATTCTCCTTGATTACTCAATGGTTGCCCCCTGGTTTCGGATTGTGCAAGTTGCAAAAAGGTTTAACGTGAATGATCATAAGTTGAGCTGTGTTGGTGAAAACTGCAAAATATTGTCATTACCATTTTGGCTTGCAATACGAGATGTATTTAAGTAACCAAAGATCACTAAAAGCAAAACGTCAAGATTAGGTTTTGTTGAGACAACATAAAAGTTTGCTTGATCTTTTTACTTGGGCAAAATATGGTTCTATCCTTGCTTCCAACAATCCTATTATTCTATCCATAAGCTTGAGCATGTGTTTGCTTGGTCTCAGGAATATCAATCAAAGTTGTCTTGCATAGGTTCCAGCAATTTTTCCTGGGCTTTCTATTGCACCATTGATTTCAAGAGATTTCTTATAAGCAGTTGCATACACAAAGTATCACTGCTTAGATTAAGTGAATTTCTTTGGAAGTATTTTTTCAACAATGATATTATAGGAAGACATGGTCTGAGACTCAATATTTATTTTGGTTGGGTAGGTATATCATCAACTCAGGGATCCAATTACCACCACTTTCCTCCGGATGTGGTTTTCTATGTATCAGGAAGACCTATTGAAGCTCACAGAGTCATATTAAGTGCGAGGTCACCATTTTTCAAGAAAAAATTTGAGAGTGATTGGAAAGAGCGCAGGGAAGTAAGATTCTCTAAGGAGAAATTGTCCTTTCCTGCTCTCTATAGCCTCTTGCACTTCTTTTATTCTGACAGATTAGAGATTGCTGTAGATGACATGGAAGATCTTGTGAGAATCTGTAAAGTATGCAAATGCGAATCACTTCAAACAATTATGGAGAAAGAACTAATTCATCAAAAATATGCAGAGTATAAAGCGCTGAGAGATTTAGACAATTCTCAAAAACGGTTCATTTTACAGGGTTTATCCCTTCCTGAAGAAGACAGGCTTCCTGCAGCCTTGCATCAAATTCTTTGCATTGCCCTTTCAAATTCAATTGAAGAAGATTATCTAGATGGTGGAATTGATAAATTGGCTTTTCGGGTGGGTGCAATGCAGATTGCAAATTCCATGGAATATCATGCAGATGTTTGTGTAAGAGTTGATAAAAAGGTTTTTCGCTGCCATCAAGTTATTCTAGCATCAAGGTCAGAATACTTCAAAGCAAGATTGTCACGTATACAGGACTTCCATGAAGGGAAAGATGAGTCATCTGTTGATTCCCTTCCTTGTCTTGAAGAACGTGATTTGAGCAAGGAATCATTTGAGAAAATGATTGAGTATATGTGAGTCACTTCCCTTGGCTGAAAACCTGAACCTCAAAATAGGAAGGGAAATTTGTTTAGACCATTTCAATACTTTTTTCTTTACTCTTTCTCTACTTTCTGTGGCATTAATTTTTTTTCCCATTGTAACTTGAGGCCTTTTAACTGATTAGCACTTATTACGATCTTGTTGCCTGACTTATTGTCAAGTACTGCACGATGGGTATGTTGAAGTTTCATAGAGAATATAGTATATTTGTAGTCCAATTTTCAGTTGTAACTCTAATCAACGCGCCTCTTACTCTGTCTTCTTTTCTTGTTTAGGTACACTGATGGTCTGAAGGATATTGATCCGGATCAGGTAATTCAACATAAATCCAAATCTCTGTCGAAGTGATTTTTCATCTGTTTTCTAATGCTTACTATCTCTTCTAAATAGGCAGAGGAAATGTTTGATGCTGCTTCTAGATATTTATTGTTTCCTCTGAAGCGTGCTGTGGCTGATGCCCTGCAGCCCCACTTGGAAATGGTTTCACCTGCAGAACTTTGTCATTGGTTGATACTGGCCGACATGTATGGTTATCTCCTTCCTTTTCTAATGGAAAGAAAAATAAGGATGTAAATAACATATTTATATTCCTGTTTCAATGCTTATTTAGTTCTACTTATACCTAAAAAGTTGAAAATCCAATAGTAACAAGTCATCTGGTATAATGGTTAATGGTTGAAACACTGAACTCTGTTCATGAACAGAATTATGAAACTTCCATCGCATTTGATGCAGTTTGGACATAAATTGTCAGCGTTGAGCATTCAAATAATAATGATTATTCCTGGGAAATGCATTTATATAACAATTTTTCTTGTCATAAACTGCTATAGCTGATTTTCTGGAGTGAAACGCTGGGCGATTGGGAAGAGTCATGAAAAAACTGAGTAGTTAAAGCCTCTAGAGGAGGATGTGTAATAATAAGTACATAACTGTATGGGTGACAAAGCGTTGCGCAGGTTATTAGAATCTTCAAATGAAGAGTAGTGAGATCATCTATTAAATCCTGACCGTGTAACATCTGAAAATTCAGCCTTGCAATGCTGAAGAGTATAAATAAATTTAAAAAGAGGGATCAAAGAGAATAATGGACCTGTATTTACGAAAATCTGGAAGGGTCAGCAAGGGCACGTCTGGAATCAATTTGGAGGAGAATCCAAGGGGGTGGGGAACATCTGTTGGAGGGGAAGGGGGAGGGCTGGAGGCAACTAAGTTTTCCGTCAGAGAATGATACAAAGCCTCTTGAGGAAGTCATGGTTGCTGTAAGCGTTGAACAAAAAGAATTCCATATATAGAGTAGACTCTCTGAAATAGTCATTGAATCATCCCTGGTACAATTTGTCATTTTGTTAGAAGAGATGTTTTCCTTTTCTCACTTAATTTTCTAACTGAACAGTATTATAGATTCTGCTTAGTTGAGTTATATATGTTGATAATTTTGCCATATGACAAGTCCTTGTTATCTTAATCCAATTGCCCAATGTGGAAAAACTTCGTTTAGATCCAACGTTGTGCTGCACATCATATTTTGGCTGTAGCTAGAATAATGGAGTTTTATGCTTGTGTCCAGGTATGGTGTTTTGAAGATCCGGGAATATTGCCTGGATACCATAGCTTGTAATTTTGAAACATTTGCTGATACTAAAGAATTCCGAGCAATGCTATTGACGCTGCCGCCACCATCCGGAGATTCATCTCTACGTACCACTGCCCCAAGTGTTCCCGGCGCTGCTCTAAATACTGATCAGGGCAATCTTCTTGATGATTTACGAGAGAAATGGCTTGAAATTGAAGCTGCGGAGCTTGACAAGAGAGATGAGAGCGCATTGCAGTTTGACAAGCGTCTAGAGATGCTTATGCTTGTCGCAGAGCAAGAAAGAGTGAGCAATACACAATCAGATGATCTTGAGAATGTGGCATCCTCAGCTCTTTCTGAACACACTATTCAAATTTCTACTGAACAAGAGCTGTAGATTCTACAAAGTTTTGATAAATTTTTTTTATGAGATTAAAATAAAATATGTAGTGTGTTGCAGTGGTAATCTATAGCAGCAGATTAAGTTTAGTCGCTCAGAGTGCTTAAGTTGGGTTATTGTCACTTCAGATGTCGGAGCATCCATTGATTGGAGTTCTTTTAAGTACCCGGTCGTAAAGGATGTGTGAAATGTGAATGTTCAAAATTACAAGATGATGTGAAATTGAAATAATACAAAGAAGATTAGCATTGTCCTTATGCAAAGATGACACGTATAAGTTGAAAGAAATCTAGAGACTATGAGTTAGTGTTAGAGGAGCATGTTTAAATAAGTCGGGAGAAAACTCTTCTTACGTATTTATTTGTATACTATAAATCATATTAGAAAAGCAATTTCTACTGCCAATTCACACAAGAACCTACTTTACATTTTAGTTAGATTCATGGGTGTTTGGAAATACTCTCAAAAATCGTTTGTGCTTTATGAGTCAAAATTTCTTTCGCATATTTATTTCATACAATACAAAATAATTTAAGCTAATTCAAATACCCACTCAGCCTGTTTTGCTTGCCCCCCTTTTAATGCTTGCTTAAAGGGGCATATAAATCAATACAAGTAAAATTTGTAGAGGAGGGGACATATAAATCAATACAGGTAAAGATTGTAGAATTCATAGATGCTCAAATAATCTTTCTCCTTTGAGGGATATTGAAACATTGTTTTTCGTCCGCATTTTATTATTCCAAAGAATCGCTTAATTGATTTAAAGAATATACCTAAGAACCAAAAACTCTAAATTGAAGAAGGGAAATTTACAAGGCGCCCTTCTTTCTTCTGTGACTAGCCACAGGACACAAAAATGAAGCTATTTCTTTTGCCCCGAAAGCCAAAGGATAAATAGCTGGCAACTTCCTCTTTCTGTACACAATATTTTATTTCCTGTAAATCAAGAGGCAGCCTCTTCATGCTCCATTTTCCCTTCTGAAGAGCTCTTATTCTCTGAAGCATCAATTTCTAAAGTGGCTACACCATCAACCACATCAGAAGCTCTAGGATGTTGACCTTCTGGTTGTTGGAGGCTCCAGTACATGATGCTTGCAGTCAAAGTAAGAATCATCTTTGAGTTAACCTGTGAAGGAAGCAAAATACGCTTAAAGCCAAACAACAACAACAAAGCCTTATTCCACTAGGTGTGATCGGTTTTACTTGGATTGCATGGCACCATTGTGCTCTATCAAAAACTAAATATTTAAAGAGATTATTAATCAAAAGATCTCGCTCTATAACCTCAAGCTAGAGCCAAACAACCAACTTAAACATAGTTCTTATCATAATCCAATGAATCATCAATAAGTGACCTGTTTTGTCATTGCCTTTATGTCAGAGAAGCCTCTGGTTTAGTTTTTCCGCCCTTAAAAAGCTATTTATTTTATAACTAAATAAATAATTATATTGCAAAAGGTTTTACTTATGCTGTAAACAGTTCCATAGTCTTTTAAGGCTACTACTAGGATTGAGTTGACTTTTTCAAATTCAAAACGTCTTCATGATTACCACAATAGCCCCAGAAGACTAGAAACATTTAAGACATACGTGGAAGATACAAGTAACAGTAAAATGTTACACTCAAGCAATTATTTTTCTTCAAAATGTTGAATGACACTTTAAACCATTAGGGGGTAAACTGATTTTGGGCTAAACCACATCAGGGTAAGCTGCAATTTTCCCTTAAAAAAATAGCCAACTAGGGTTCTTATGATACACTGTCAACTAGAAATGTCCTTTTAGAACTTAGAAGTGGACAAAATGTAACTATTATTTCCAAATAATGCATTATTGAAAGTTGTAACATAGGGTTCCAACTTCTGTATTTCAAAAACTTCATCTAATTTGATTCCCATGTGGTTACATTGAAGACAAACCACAGCAGAATCAGTCATCTTATTGGAAAAACTGATTTTTTTCTATAATACAATACACTGACAATTATGTTCAACTTAATTTGTTTTGTTGGCCAGCAGTTCAACTTAAATTATTGAATTTACCTCAACTATGTCCTCAGGTAACAGAAAAATAGAACACCCAAGTTTTCGAGCAACGCTGATTATATATGTTGCATTTGCTTTCTTGTCATCATCTGCCATTCAAATAACAAAATAGTAAGAAACCTTTCAATTCCAACATAATGCTCGATAAAGAATTTAAAGAGCGAGCTCAAACCTAACTAGCCTCAACTTGTCTAAATGGCAACATACCTGTCTCCCCCTTGGTAACAAGACTCCAGTTGACAACTCTTGGCTCCACTGCACTCAGAAGTTCAAGGAAGAAGGTCCCACTGGAAAGACTCTTGTCCTGGTGGAAAATAAGGAAATTAAAAATCTACATTACTCCCCCATGTCCTTAATATACGACAAATTTACCTAATTTGATTCGATTAAGGAAGTTAGTTTAGTTAATATGATATGTATTTCCTAAAACACCCTAGTCATCTTCCTTAATTCCTTCCCTCCCTCTCCTCCTTGATTATTGTTGAGGGAGCATCAATAAGGGTAAATTAGGAAAAGAATGACAAAATTGACAAATATGTTTAATATTTAGGATCAAGATCAACTCCCTAAATAAGTTCTATATTAAGGACTGGAGGGAGTATAACTATTAAAATCGATGTTGTAGTCCCACATTATAGTTAGTGCTGTGTCTCAATGATTAGTCCAGAAAAAATACGCACAGATAAGATCTTCCAAGAAAGCTTGACATACACTTGAACCAGATTCGGCCAGTGCATTGTGCCTCTTAGAATACATGACGAACAGTATTTTCTTTCTTCCTAAGTTTGAAAGTACTTTTAGCATTGCAAGCACTTTCTTAATCACAGCAGAATATTAAAAAACGATGACAGTAGCAAGTGTTCATGACACGGACTATGATAGATATTATCCTTGACATTTCTCTCACTAGCTGCTTTCAATAGTGATAATGGATGTTTAAAACTCATGAATATATACTTAGATGAATGTATACTTAAAATAACAATGGAGGTACACACAAAAGCACAAACATATAGAGAAGTTTCGATAGTCAGTAATTTTCATGCAGCCACCTAATGGTCATAGTTACTGAGAAGAATGTCAAATTCATGTTAATAAATGTCTAAAGTTGCTTCTTGGAGCCTATTATTCCTTACATTTAAAATGCCAAAAGATGCCAACTTTGAGATTAATCTGTTACCAACCCAAACAAATCTAAAATTGACTTGAAGCGTATTGGATAATCAGCTAATTTTTTAAAATCCATATTCCAAGTTGGGGGACAGAAAAGCATGGGATTATATCAGCTTTGCTGCAGCAATAAACGAGGACTGGGGCTTCTAAGTTTTTAAATAAGAAAGAAAAAAAATGAAACAACTGGTGCTAGGAGATTGATAACTAGACGTCGTATAATTAATTACCTTGAAACTCTCCATTCCGGAAGTTCTTCCAGCACTCTTTACTTTTTTGTTTGCCCAGTTTAATATATCAGTATCTGTAATTTCTTTACCCTGATGTTTGCCCTGGGAGTGTGATCTCAAGTTTTTAAGAAGTTGAAGCATATTATACCTCATCAACTGCCACAAATATGCTGTGAGAGGATGAACATAAAGAAATGAGTTTCTCGGACATATTACACAATAATGGTGAACAAATAGTATAATCCCCCCACCCCACCAAAAAAAATAGAAGTAAATACAAGTTGCAATCAAGATATTTCAAAAAAAAAGATGGCTAAGCTAAGTAGAACTCTCTTCAGCCTATAGTAATAGTAAGACAACTTTTGATAATGAAATCAGATGTCTGTGGTAAGGAAACAGTAATCATTACCTGCAATGTTTTATCAATAATTAACTCATGCTCATTAGTCATATATACTAAGACAGCATCAACACATGCAGTCCGCCAAAAGCGAAAGATGACAAGACAACCTCATTCAAAATCCATAAACAGATCGCCATGATTTTTAAATGCTATCTCTTTGAATATAGAACCAAATCCAATGCTTTTAGTCATTTAATTCGCTTCAGCTTTACAACTCATATCTAGAATTATGTCAAAACAATTTAATCGTTTATTTGCAAGGAACATGCCCTATGGTGCATTCAGAGGGGAAGCTATATAAAAGCAAATTTTTTTCAAAGATCAAACATCTAGTAGGTTACCAAGTTTATATTTCCTGTAACATGTTAAGTATTCAACCTTTTCTTTTGAAATATTATAATTGTCATCCTGGTACAACATTTATGCTACGTATATTAATCATCTATCATGATCTAGCCCACAGTGATTTGTCCCAAACTCTGCCTCTATGACCAATCCAAACAGATTAACCAATCCCAAAATGCTATGTCAACGAGCATAAAGCAACAATCCAGCCCAAGAATCATATCTAAAATAGCAACTCTTCCTCTGCGGGATAGAAACGATTCCATTTGTATTTATGTTTTTGCATAAACCTTTGGTTGGCTCATTGATTTAGAAAGAGTGGAAGGGGAAAGCATCAATCAGTCCTTGCTTTACCAAGTATCCAATTGCAACAGCAACAGCAACAATAACAACAAGCTTTATCCCTCTAGGCGGTGTTAGCAAGCACCAAGTATCCAACTAACAAAAATAAAATAGAATTCAAGCAGATTTCTAGAGAAGGCACAGGCCATTCAAATAAATCAACTTTGCCAAACATAACAAAGATATAATTATAATGCTCAAAGGGAAAACCCAAACTGACCTATTATGAGCTTTTTATTGCCTTGTACAATATCATTACCAGCAACATTCACTAAAGAAAAGTTTAGGTTTCTTCCAATCTCTATTACTTGGTTGCAGTTCTCAACTTTTCGAAATGGCATCTTTATAGGAGGCTTAGTTGCCTGCTTCCAATTGACTGATGAAGGTGAAACCTTATCAAGCACTTCTAATAGAACCCATCTGCATAATGTAAATAATAGCTAATAGTTGAGCGGGAGAAGCCCAAAATGGAAATAAGAATTAAAAAGGTGAAATAAATATGAAGAGGGAAAACATAAGAAGAAGCAGAAAAATGGAAAGTCTACCCATTTCTGACATCCTCAAAAACATTATTGACATGAGTAGAAATTCCAAGACTGTTTATCCACATTCTGAAGCATCTCTCTTCACGAGATGTCTCTGCATCATCAGTCATCATCTCAGCAAAGGACATTTTATCGCTGTCAACTTTGTCTGTAAGGCCATTCCTACATAAATAGATTACATTACGTTGTAAACAAATCTTCCATATCACTTAGTGGTATATGTGAGAAAGGGTAACTCAACTCATCGATCATGAAGAGTGAAATATAAAAAATAATATGATGATATCATTTCCCATTAAAAAGAAAAAAGAAAATTTGGCACCAGTAGCTTTCCAAAGGCCTAAATGAAAAGGCAGAAAACAGCCAGGGTTCTATGGAAAGATACCCAGAAACATCAAATGAAATAACCAGCACATCTGCAAGATCCTAAGAATTACCATATGGTCCATACCTATGCTGGAATATCTCAGCAACAAATGCAAGATTAAGGTTTGCTGAGCCGTCCACAATATCCTTAGAAGTAAGGTATCTCTTGCAATCCAATTTCTCTGCCTGCTCAAGAATCATGTTTGCTCTTTCTGTTGGATCTTTTGCAGACAAGGCAGAAGGGCCAGAGTGTTCTGGAGCAAGAGTGTTAAGCAAGTAAACATATGCCTCTCCATCCTGAAGATAGAAGGCATCATAAGCTGTAGTAAATATTTTCGACATAAAGCCACATCTATTCTAGCACAATGCATGTGGTAAAAACTATTCATACCATGAAGTAGCGGTCAGTATGGTTTACAATTACATGGTGAATTTTTCCTTTAATCTACCCAGTGGATATGGCCAAAAAACAATTATATGACCACAATTCCATAACCATTTTAATGTACCAACACATTATCGATAACAACAAACAGATCTAATAATATTAAAGAGGTGAATATCCAGTGGGTACCAACAGAGGAAAATTGAAAGTATAGACAACAGACAACCCATTGCTCTTCCATTATCTTCCATACAAGTTACTCTGGCTCCTCTCAAGATCAGTTTTTGTTCCTAACAGCAAGGATTTTCTAAGAAAAAATCAAGTATAGCATAAATAACTAAAACCAGCACAAAAGTTATCCAACTTAGGTCAGTTTCCAGCTAACAGTGATTAGTTCTAAAGGTGTAAGTCAGACGCAAATGGTC
Organism: Inga leiocalycina; assembly: GCA_963242795.1. Taxonomy (NCBI): domain Eukaryota; kingdom Viridiplantae; phylum Streptophyta; class Magnoliopsida; order Fabales; family Fabaceae; genus Inga; species Inga leiocalycina. Next base: position 72,213,408 of record OY725325.1, read on the forward strand.
AGGTTTCTCTTACCTTTAAGTCAGAAGAGAAGTTTGTAACTTGTTTCGTATATCCCGCTTTCTTCAAGTGGAAATTCATCCATTTCAATAAAACCTTTTCAGGTGATAAACTCATGAGCTCCTCTACTTCCTGCCAACGTTGCAGTTGTAATTTATTTTATATATAAACATACACACTAAGCTCCTAAATTAAAAGGGACATGATAAAATCAATGTATGACCTGGCTGTCTTCCACTAGTTCCACAAGTTGAGGAGTTTTCTTCAGATTGACATCAGCTAACAGTTGAATCTGAAGTTGCAATTATATTGAGAGACAAAAGGAAAAAAAAAAAAAGTACTGTCAAAGCACTGTAAAATTTATGTCTACCCAATGACAATGGTGCCATTTTTTTTAATCCCTGGTACATAAATTTAGAAGAGACTGAGTTCCAGAAATCTACCTTGATTATTTGTGAAATCAAGCCCAGCAACAGGTGTGGCTAAAAGATAACCAATTAAAAAACATAAAAGGAAAAAAAGAGAGAGTTGAAGTCAAATTACAAACAAAAGGAAAGGAAGCAGTAAAGTGCAAAAATAAGATTGGACTTACTCTTCCTTCAATTAAATCTTGTGTGCCTATATTAACCACCGTGCACCCAATGGCCTTGGCAGAATTCAGGCAAAGGGTATGATTTTCATTTCTTTCCCATGGATTAAGATGCTGTTTTGTGTTGATTGCTCTCTCATCTATGGTCCCGGGAACAGCAACATTGATAAGCTTGCTGAAGGAAACAGAAAAATAATAACAACATAATTACATAAACATTATCTTAAAAATAAAAATCTTAACAGAATAACGTGCGTGTGTGTGTAGATATAACAAAATCATCTGGTTGGATCCTGCGCATATACCAGAGGAGGACCCCATCTTTTACAAGATCAAACAAGGCATTAGTTGATGGATCTATAGGAAGAAACTGCTTCAAAAATTTATCATCCTTCAGATAGTTGTTAATATGAGAAACATAGGAAGCTCTCTCTGATTCATTGATAGCATGATGAAAAGTAGTGGTGGTTGCCTTCAAAAATGAAGAACCTTTAGAACCACCAGTTTTTGCCACTGCTCGGGTTTGCAAATTCAAATGTGCCTGCCAGTTAATTTGATTTATTTAGCTACCTGACCCAATATAAATTTAGTGCATAAACAAAACCTTACATTTACAAAATAAACTAGATATACAAGCATGCAAGGACATAAATAAAAATGCAATGCTATGCTAAGTGCTTATAAGCTAAGGCCATTTATTCATCAAATGGCAGTTTTTTTTTTTTTTGGTTTTTGGCAGTCGACTTTTCTCATTAGTTATTCAAGAAAAGCGACGTATAGGTTGTTGCTGCAAGAAAAATAGAACTAACCCGAAGGAAGGACTCAAAATCAATTTCTTCATTCATGTCCTGATACGTCTCGCGCAACATGGTCTTAATCTCGTCCTCATCGAATAATTCATCAAAAACCTTAAGTTTCTTTAAAAGGGACGGCAAAGCTTCCACGGTAACTCGCCCCAATTCAGTCTTCGCAGATAAAAACTGTGAAGAAGAGAATTCATTTGATGTATCAGACCAAGATTGACAGGTTGCCACAGCATTGGTTTTTTTCAAGGAAACAAATCACTAATGTCTATAAAGCAAAGACGATAATGAAAAAACCTACTTTAGATTTCAAGGTTCGAAGCTCCACTTGGGTGAATTGGCTCTGAAGCTCTTGATCAGAAACAAGGACACCAACATAACTAGACATTTTGAACAGGGTGGGTGCAAATAACCAAACGCCTCGAAGAACACTGCCCATAACACATTACAAGTTTATAAATAAAAATCCTTACGCAATCTCAGACATAATGAAGACAAAATCCGACGCATAAACGAAATGAAAATTAAAATTGAACGTGCATGTAAAACAAGCAGAGCTTTGACCGATCCAACAGCAGAATCATGCGAGGCACAAGCAAAGAAACATAGAAGAATCAAACAGAACCCAGATGGGAGATGAAGAAGAGGTACCTTATACATTCAGAATCTCAAGGGGTAAAAATGTATCATCATTATGGTTGCGCGAGGTTTGGATTTCCGGTAAGAGATTGAAGAAGAGAATGCGAGAGGGAGAGGGGGGAGGAGGGTTTGGGGGCCGAGTCTGGAAATCAAAATGGGGTGGAGAGAAAAATAAGTGTGATGACAGGATCCGCGAAGAAGAAGGGAAAGCTTTTTGGCGCTAATCGTTTCATATGCTAATATTATTTTTATACGCATTTGGCATTTGAAACCTGACTCAACCTTCCTCGTTCAATTTGTTTTCCATTTGTTGATTCTTCCTCTCTTTGTTTTTGTCTACACGCTCCGGTAATACATCACATTATTTTAGGAACATTTTCTATTATAGAATATAATTCATTTTTACTACAAATATTTAATATAGCCTTTCCAAGAATGCCCCTAACGGAAAATACAGCAATACTCCCTCTTACTTTTTTAAAAGAGCCTAAAATTTAAATTGTCTTGATTTTTTTTATAGGAGCTGACAAAAATTGTCTGAATATTTCCTGATTTTTTATTTTTTATTTTTGTTCCTCATTAATTATATGTGTTACATTAATTAAAAGATTGGTGTTATATTTACTTAATTTATCTCTCTATCTTATTTATCCCTAATAAATAAACGAATACTTGGAAAACAGTTTATTTAAGACATTTATTATTTTTAACTAACTTTAACTGCTTTCTTAAATCTTGTAATTCGATTATTGAGCTTTTATAAATATTCCTAGAGGGAGTATAAATTAGAACAATAAAGAAACTAAAGCAATGAATTACAGTAGTGGATAATGACTCATATTCACTGCATTGATTGTAAGTAGAATAAGGAAGACAAAATTATTTTCTCCACAACAACAATATTTAATTAATGGAGTTTATTCATACATGCGATTCATTATTTAATTTTGGGTTAAGGTCTAATTCCGCCTTAAAAGTTTTCTCCTAGGTTGTGGGTATCTAAAACTTTTTTTTTTATAACAATATTACCTTAGAAGTGCTAACGAGAATTGAGTCTAGTGGAAGATATTAGTCTTTTATAATATAACGAACCAAAGTTCGAATCTTCATCGGAAGAGATACTCATGTTTAGTGCCAGAATAAGATTGCTTCTAATAGGAGGACCTGTACCTTAAAAAAAAAATGTTTCCCTAAAATGTTAAAAACACGTTGTAATTTTGCCCTACTGTTAGAAGAGTTAATTTTGACTGACATGGCACACTTGGTGCAACCACCTCATCATCTGGCCACTTCATCATCCAATCGCTTTAATTTCCTCATCTCCCTCTCCATGAGATTGCATTACCTGCTCAGCTCATCCATGAGGTTAGGAGATAATTTGACCCCTCTATATCCATAGCTCTTGGACACAATCAAACCAAAAAAATAGTGCACCCTCGCTATTTTGCAAATTTGATAGGAATCAAATCAGAATAACAAAATTAAAGCACCGAACCAACACCCAAAATCAGTTTTTTTTTTTAAAAAAAAAACAACCTAGATAAACGACAGAACAGGGTAAACTACTGATAGAAAAATCCAGAAGAAATTGTGAGAAGATAATAATGAAACCAAGGTAAACTACTTACAATGATGAGAAGTATGAAGAAAAAGCAATAAGGAAGCTTAGACTAAATCAGAAGGAGTGGCGGGTTTTCTCGTGAGTCTGTGAAAACAAAGGAAAAAGAGAAGGAAGAACGATAATAGAGGCGGCAGAAGCAACTAGAAGAGGCAAACGAACTTAACTCTTCTAACGGTGGGGCAAAATTGTTATGTTTTTAATTCATATCTTTAAGACAACGTTAGTCTAAAAAAACTTTCGAACACCCATAGCTCCTGGGTCAAAACTTTTGAGGTTAAATTGAACCTTAATCATTTTTTTTCCCTTTTGCATTAATTATCCTCTACCCTGCTTATATGTGACTTATATTTGATAATAAATTGAATATTACTACCTCTTTATTGTTATTTGCAAAACCACCCACCCACACACATATAGACTACTTTAGATTCATGTCAATGTGATGCATGAGAACTTTTTGATTTGGATTTGATCTTTTTTTTTTTTTTCCTTTTTGCCATTGAGCTTTGATCCATATAATGTTATAGTTTCATTAATTTACACTTTCATCAAGATGAGTTACACGGACAATCAAGTTCCATTGTAAAATTCTAAAGCTTGATCAATATCAGCATAATAATAAGTTATCCAACCCTCAAAGTAAGCTTATGGAGAGGCAAGCGTATTCAAGAATTCAGTTGGACGCATATTTTCAAAACAATTGTTTTGTCTTAAGATGATTTACAAACTATACATACATACATATGTCGCAACTAAGGCATTTAACTAGTTCTCCGGGCAAAAAACAACACATGAAATCACTTATCTGATTAGCACTTTCAATTGGTAGTGCCAAAATCGCTCTATCTATTGTTGTCAAACTTGTAAGATGGCTATATGAATTTACCGTTTTTACGATTTTATCTTATAAAATTGAGTTGGGTCATTGGTAAATTCGTGCTAGCTGTAAACTCAAATAAACTCGTGAGTTTTATGTTTCTAACTTACAAAATTGCATTAACTCACTCTTAAACTCGTGATAACTATTTTGATTTAATCATACTCAATGGCTTTATATAAAAAATTTATATAAATTTCTTTGCTAAGTATGATAAATTATGAACATTGATGTATTTAATTTCAATTATTTAGATTTAAAACATATTATTGTTATTATTTTTTGTATTTTAATTATTTAATTATACACTATAAATACCTATTTAATAATAATAATAAACTCTTACGAATTTATGTCACTCTCACAAGTTTGTTTAAACTTGTGAGATTGATAACCTAAACTCTATCATTGAAGTAATTGGATTATTGGAATTGGTTAAATTCTCCAACAAATCTGAATATGTAAGTGACACAATTACGCTCATTGGATCTATGTAAGTGATACCTTTGTTAGATTGGATACTTATGATCTCTCAAAAAAGTCCCAGCTTTTATATTTGTCAAGAATTTCAACCAACTTATATTTATGAACATATGAATTAAATTTCTTTATGAGCATCTTTTGATCTCTCTTTCTTTCACTTTTGTCATGTGAAAGTTTAATTGAGAGAGAATGAAGAATAAATATTAAAATCGATTGGTTATAATTCATCTGTATCAACTTTTATATTTGATTAAAAGAATATTGTTCTTCTTAAATAGATGTAATTATATAAGTTTAATCCATATTTCTTCCTGCTCTTTTTATTCAATTCACCAGTTTTATGTTATATCTAACCCCAAAATATATAGATATATGTTTTGGACATGGTTTCTGTTTCTGGTGAGAATCAAACGTGATCTAACTAGCAGTACCACTAACCATATATATATATATATATACACATAACATAAACGCCATATAAATATAATTTTTAAATTTTTATTATACAAATAAAATTTTTCCGTGAAAATTAAAATATTTAATTTTATCATGATGTGTTGCTCTAAAGTTTATATCAAATTTCTCTCTAGATGAGTATAATATTAATTTGGAACCTAATTAGTAATGGTCTTATGAAACTTGCTATTAGGATGGAAATAAACCAGACCCTTAACAGGAGACTATGGCGTAATCTATATAAAGCCTAGCCTAGTCTATTTAGTAAATAGGTTAGTCTCAGGCTTAGGCCTATTGCCAAACCTATTTATATCAACAGGTTAGGTTTATTTTCATAAAGCCTAGCCTATAAGCCTACAGGCCTAACCTATTTAACTTTTTTAATTTAAATTGTAATATAAGAATATATAATGTCATCTAAATAATTATACAAATTATTATAAATTTACCAACTTAACCTTAATTCTAAGTTTCACATTTCATCATTATTACTCTCAACCCTTACTTTCACATCAATCATTAACCCCCACCTCTCTTCTTTCTGATCGCTCAAGATGACAATGCTAACTCACTCCCTCTCCCTTGATTTGCGCCGTCCACTAAAGCATAATACTTTATATGAGTTTATTTTAGTGCCAAATGAAATATTATAATCTTAGTAGGAGAAGTTTGACCTAATTTATGTGGGAACAGTGAAAGAGATAAAATCTAGTTTTACATGTTAGTTGTTATGCTTGGTCAATTTTAGAAAATATATTTCATTAGTCAGCAGACATTAGTTTTTCTTATTCTTATTTGCTCAAACAATTTTTGTCACTAGAGATTTGTTTCTTTTCCTTACTAAGCCTTTTATATTACAACGAGAATGGATAATAAGCTTTTAAGACATAATGTAATATTTTAAATAAGCGTAAAGACGGTTATATATGAATTTATATGTATAGGTTTTAAAGGTTATTTAAAGGTTTATATTTTAAGTAGGCTTTTAGACATGCTTCAGGCCTTTAGAAGACCCAAACTCAAGCTTAAAAAAAAGGCTACATGAAATTCTATTGTAGGCTCAGACTTATTTAGGTAAAGTCTAGTCTAGCCTACCCTAACCTATTTCCACCTCTACTTACTTACTGTGTGTCCTTGCTTGTTGTATTTTGTAATGTTGCCTTAAATGCATATAATATATTTTTCAAGGGAAAAGGATAAAAATAAATAAATACAACAGAAAAGAACTCGATTCCAATAACTTCAATTTAAAAGACAATTCTTCGAAAAAAATATAATGTATTTGGGTTTTATCATTACCCTCTTTATTCTTTAACTTTTAGTGATCCATTGTGAAAAGTTTCTCCGTACTTTTACTACACAGACATGCAAATGTATGTATCCAACTACTAAAATTCTTTTAGATATTCAAATAAAAATAAGTCTAATAATCAGGTGAACGTGATTTTATAACATTCTCAGCATCATGTATAGAACTAATTGCTATCCATTAAGTATCTTGTAAATTTTAAAACTCTATCCTACCACAGGCTTATATAAAAAAAAAAATTACCGTTTCTTCAATTTTTTTATTGGGATCCTGACAGAGTCGTTACTAAAACCAATTGTGTGAACTTCTTAAAAAGGAAAAAAATACTACTTCCTTTGATTTTTAATATAAGATATTTTTGGGGAGTTGATCTTAGTCCTAAATATAAGATATGGTTTTTATATTTGTCAATATTTTTCTAATTTACCTCTATTGATGTTTCTTTAACAATAATTAAGGAGAAGAGGGAATGAAGGAATTAATGAAGATAACTAAATTTTTTTAAAAAATATATGTCATAATTAACTCAACTAACTTCCTTAATCTAATTAAATTATATAAATATGTTTAATATTAAACATTGGAGGGAGTATATTTTATCTCCTTCAACAAAGGTTTAATTACAAAATTGGTAATCAAACTTTTAAAATGTCCTCTTTAGCCCAAAGTTTGCTTTACATTTAAAATTTGAACATGAATATTATTGTTAAACCATAAGAAAAGAAGATAAATTACACTTGAGTCTTTCTTATAATAAGTCAAACAGAATCTAGTATGTATATGACAGATTGAAGGAAAGTTAGTGGGAAAAATTGGAGAAGCTCTCTATCTTTGTTCAAGCCCATTCCTTTCTGATGTCAAAAGTATAGTTGATCTCCAAGTGACATTTATTATCATCATCAACAAACTGCAAAACCAAAAAAAACATAAAATTATGGAAATGAAAATCATTCTCTGATTTTTATAGTTTATTGTTTTCATTCTAATCACCCAATTATCAACATACTTACAATATTGTCCTTTTGTCTAAAATTTAATGCCAAATTACAAGACATAAAATTATGCTTCCCCACAATATCAAGTAGGAAGAGATAAAAGAAAAACTTAGAATATATTCTTCACATAATGACTTCTATATTAAAAATAAATACTCCTCTAGTCCTTATAAATTTAGAACCTAATGGGGGAGTTGATTTTGGTCCTAAATGTAATACATATTTGTAATTTTTGTCAATTTTTCTTATGATGCTCCTTCAATAATAATCAATTAAGATATAGATGGAGGGAATTATGGTTGATGATTAGGGTGTTCCAAAAAAGTATGTCATATTAACTAACTTAACTAACTTCCTTGATCCTAATCAAATCAGATAAATTTGTCTTATAGAAAGGACCGGATGGAGTAACATTATTAGAGGTAATTTAAACATGGAAGATTTGACATGTGCTTTGAATATATTGTCCGGTAAGAAATGATGTTGATGAGAACTGAGAAGCATTAATTAAATATCTGAACCCTGAAGCCCATGAAAATGGTTAACAGAAACCACGGCAACTAATTATAGTTAAACATGCAACTAGTTTGAGCACCAAGAATACTTTATCATATATGAACCAACTCAGACTACTGTGGGGTAGTGACAAGCTAGTAAATTAGCAGTAATCCAAATAATACACAAGTATATTCTATATTCTGTTTGAGTGTGGAAATTCAGAAAATTATATGATTTTTTTTTTTTATACTAAAATTATATGACTTTTATTTAGTGGTATAGTTTTACCATCGTTTTTGCAGAATATTGTCCTCTAGCAAAAAAACCAGAGGGAGTGGTTTCTTCTGGCATCTCATGTGTGTAAGGCTCAGCTTGAGGGCTGAAAGTTCCCAACATCTCTTTTGTGGTGTCCACTGAAATGATAATACTTAGATCAGTATAAACTTTTAATACTGTGCTCCTAGAATTCGAAATTGTTTTCTTCTTCTTATGGGTAAGGCTGCTTACCACCTCAACCAACAATTTGTATATGTGCAAATCATAAAGTGTTAGCTAAACTTTATACATATCATAAAGTGTTAAAGTGCAAATTTTTCCTAAAAGTTTTCATTGGAAGCATTGGGTATCCAAAAGTTTTTTGTGGCTTAATGTTGCCCGAAAAGTTTTCAAAACGTAGCAATGCTATCCCACTATTAGCCAAGGTTAAATTTGACTGTTTGTTTGTTTGACTAGCTCAGCACAGCCACCTCATCAACCGCATCACTTCCTTTCTGATGATACTTGACTGTTTGTTTGTTTGACTAGCTCAGCACAGCCACCTCATCAACCGCATCACTTCCTTTCTGATGATATCATCAGAAAGGAAGTGATGCGGTTGATGAGGTGGCTGTGCTGAGCTAGTCAAACAAACGGTAAAATTTAACCTTGCCTAACAGTGGGGCAACATTGCTACTTGTGAAAATTTCTAGGGCGGCATGCAAGCATTGAGCCTCACAACACTTCTAAATACCCAACATCCCTTAGTAAAAACCTCTAAAGTAAATTTGACATTAACCCTATCATAAATTAACACAGACCACTTGTCTATACCAAGCTTAACTTAGTTAAGTTGATAAAAATTTTAATATAAACCTCCTACTTCAAAAGAGGGCAACGTTGCTCTCAATTGTTTGTAAAATGATTTTATTTTGCCTAAGGAGCCTGTATTATATATATTTGGAAAAAGTAGTGCAATACAACTTACCCTTCTTAACACTCTTCCAGACGGTATTGGTGTATTTGAAGCCAGACACAATATTGTTGCTTACTTGGAAGGCAAACTTCAAACGGTAATTGCTACCTTCTTTAAGAGTAAACCATAAGCCTTTTGGTTTCCCATCCTCGGGAATGGGAAGAACAATGTCATCTCTTCCAGGAGATATTATTGTCAGGCTAAGAACTTTCACATCAGGTTCAAGAATTTCTGCCACCAAAAATTAATTGGCAAAAAGAAACCGAGTTATATATAATTTGGTTACAGGAATAGAAAGAGGATCCACAATAACAAGGTAATAAATTTAAACTTGTTTACATAAATAAATTTTAATTCAAATTGAAGGGACTAACATAAGAAATAACATTACTTCCTCCTGTGCCTAACATATGACATATTTGAAGAGTTAATCTTAATCATAATATAATACCTATTTTTAATATTTGTCAATCTTTTTATAATTTATCCTTATTGATATTCCCTCTAGCAATAATCCTGGAGGAGGGGAGGAAAGGGAAGGAAGAAATTAAGGAAGATGACTGGAGAGTTTTAGAAAATACATGTCATATTAACTTCCTTAATATAATCAAATTAGATTAATATGTCTTATATTAAAGACCAGAGAGAATACAAGGGAAATAGAATACCTCCAGCCTTTTCCACATCCACGCTGCCAAGGAGTTGTTCCTTCCATCGCCTTAGACTCTCATCGTCCTGTATTCTCAAATAACAACAACAACAACAACAACAAGGAGGGCATTAACCTGTGGAAACTAGCAATTGACAATATATATATATATATATATATATATATATATCTCCCTCTAGTAGGCCAAAGTCAGTGTAGATTTGAAATGTATAATTCAGTATCTCTCTGAAAGCTCTCAGGATTTGTTATATATCACTTTCTCCAGTTATATTTTGAATATTTTCCAGTGATTTGAATACCAATAATATTAATTTGGTGACAATAAATTTATTTAAGATATATAAGTGAGTGACAACGTTCACATTATTATTTTGATCAAAACTGAGACAAAATATAAGAGTAACTAGATGGTAACAGAAAAACCTGAGAAAGTTCGATAAAGGCAAAATGAGTTTGTTAGGGATAAATGGGTTAGGGGCGTCTAATGTGCCTCCTCTAATGAGCTCCCTAATATCCCTTAAAATTTGTTAACTTCCCAAATGTTTTATTCTTATTTTTTATGATTATTAGATTCTACATGAAATGAGTGATATTTTCATATTTATGAGCACAAAATGATATAGTAGTTTTAATTTTTTTACTATTTTTCAAGAAAATAAATAAATAATGCATAGTTTTAAAGTATTTTTTGCTTTGGAAAAAATCATAAAAAATTTCAAAACTGCATCATTTTATTCCCATAAAAATATCAAAATATTTCTTGTTTTATATAGAGTCTAATGGTCACAAGATAAAGAGAAAAAAGCATTTGGGAAGTTGGAGCATTACAAAAGACATTAGAGGCAAATTAGAAAACCCGGACCCAAATTTCCCCTATAAATCAGGTACTTCCACATTAATATGTAATCAATCCTTACTTCGAATTGAAAAGATATAAAGAGAAATAAAGATAAAATCATAAAATAGAATCTAGATATCAAGAGGAATAGTGGACGCCATAAATAGCCATAGTCACATTATTACTACAAAAAATAATGTAATATAAACCAGAACATTGAACTGCAGGAAATTACGTACCTTGTCTTTCTCAAGCTGATCTTTAAGAGAGCACTTAGGCCCCAACTCTAAGTTGATTTCCTCATCGTCTTCCTCTGGACCGACATCATACTCGCTCTCATGTTCCGGCGAACTCTGGCCTTCGTAAGGCTTCATGTTCTTGGAACTTTAGACTGCTCTAACAATTTCAAAAGTGGGTTAGCTAGCTCATCAAAATTCACGAGGAATAATATAATCACAATGCGCAAAATGGGAAGAAAACCCAGATATTAAAATTGCAAAAGACGGAAAAAAGTTAGGTTTACAGTATGAGACCGATCAATGCAAAAATTCGAGAGACAAATTTACGTTGAATACGCACAAGCAAAAAATAGGGTTTGTTTGAACTGTTCAAGAAATCTGAAATGGGAGAGAAAAAAGGATGGGTAATTTCATTGGAGGGGGCAAAAAAAAAGTTGTGTGGTGATCCGAAATTTATGATGTGAAGAAGGGAGATTTTGGCTTGAAAGGAAATTCTTTGGTTGGCCATTACCAATTTAGAGAAGTAGAAATTGGAAAAAAATTTGGGACGATGAAATTGGAATTGGAATTAGAAGGCTTTTATATGGATGCATTTCCTGCTTCGACAATAGAAGCCCACTCTTATTAGAGACAAACTACAAATATCTTCAAAAATCACAAGTAAAACGATAAATATACAGTTTATAATCTCATAATTTGTCATCCTGCTTTACTTTCATAAAGCAGGATGACACAATAAAAAACAATAGATGAAATACTATTTTTAAAAATTAAGGGGAAAATTAGAGGGAAGGAACAAGAAAAATAATATTTAAGGTAAAGATATTAAAAAATGTAATTATTTATAAGGACCAAATTTCAAAATACTAAATTACCATTAATTAAACTTCCTATAATCCCTCACTCAATCTCACCCATATTCTATTTTAAAACTAACGAGTATAGAAAACCAAATGTGAGGCCCGAATAATATAATCTTATTAGTTAGCAATTACTTAGGATAAATATGAGTTCCGAATATGGAGCACCCTGCCAAAACAAGTTTCATATCATGCACTATTGCAAGAGTAAAACCAAATAGTGACAAAAATAAATTTTTAGGCTTTTTTATTTGAAAATGTAAAAATATGGGAAGTTATAATAATATATTTAACCCTAAAAAGAAAAATTGAAGATCATATAATTATATATAGATATGTAATTTGTTTTTGAAACACTGTTTAAAAATTAGGGAAGTTAAAATACATAGGAGTTATATATGCCATACATTAAAAAAAAAAAGGGTTTCCCCCCTAGAATCATATATGGGAAAGTTATCGTTTGTACAGGAAAATTTTATTTTTAATTTAATATTTTAAGTTATAATGAGTGTATATAGTGGCGATCTAATGATGTAATCCCAAGAAAGTGGCCTTCGGAAAGTTATCAGTATGTCTTAAAATTTAAATAATAATAATAATTAAATAGTTTAATTTATCTAATATAAGGCGTTATCATGTGGCATACAGGTAGGCAGGCAACTTGTCACATAACCAACCAGCCTACCAAGCTCTCTGATATTATAATTGCAAAATGGGAAATCTTGATACTCCTTTCCGTTCTAATTATAAGATAAAATTGATTTTTTTAGAGAAATTAAGGAAGCTAATTAAATTACTTTAAAATATTTTAATTTTTAATTTTTTCTTCAAACTAATTAGTTTGACTAATAAATTAATATATAATTTAAAAATACACAACATATGATATGATTAAGTAACTTATTTAGCTTCTTTAATTTCTCCAAAAAAAGTCAACTTTATCTTATAATTAGGACCGGAGGTAGTATTAAAATTGCAAAGACAGTAAAAATTTAGGTTTACAATATGAGGACGATCAATACAAAAATTTGATAGACAAATTTAGGTTGAGGCTATGTTCTGGAAAAGTTTGATAGATAATATTTTCCTTGTTTGGGACTTTGAGAGGACGCAGAAATGAAAGGCAGTTAGCTAGGGCCAAATTACAAATATCTTCATAAATGAAAACGCCCAGACATCATCCATAAGTTAAACGATAAATATACATTTTATGATTTCATGATCCGTCATACTAGCATTCTGTTCATAAAAAAAGATGACACCATAAAAAAAAAAACAGTAAATGAAACCCTATTTTACAAATTAAAGGGAAAATTAGGGAGAAGGACCGAGAAAAATAATATTTAGTTGTAAACCCCAATAAAAATATAGGACACATTGAAGAACTTGCATGATAAATATAAAGAATTTGATATAAGTATGATGCATAATTAAATATTTTAATTTACCTAACATAAGACACTGCCATGTAGCATATAGGTAGCCCGGTAACTTGTCACACAACTAGTCTACCAGCCTCTTTAATTTGTTATTATATAAGTAAAGTAATAGATAGATAAATTTGAATTTTATTTTTTTACCAAAATTAAAACTGCCAAAATCATCCATGACATGATTTTTTTTAACTTTTATTTTCACTGACATCAACATAATAATACAATCAATATATCATTTGGAGGAAAATACAATTTAAATTAGTTTTAAAATGGAATGTGAGAGAGATTGAATGAGCGTTTATAGGAAGCTCTTTAAGATGCTTTACAATAAATATTATTTTTCCTCAGTCCTTCTACACAATTTTCCCAAAATTAAAGTGAAATTTGCTCTTCTTTTTTATCATTTCAATTTATTCTCCATAATTAAGGGTATTTAGGGAAAAAGTGTAAGTAATTAATATTTCTCGTAAAAAAGACAAAAAAACCTTTAAAAAAATTCTCTTATAAAAAGAATAGGATAAATTATTTTAATGCAATTTATTCATCAATTTTATTTCTTATTTATTTGAATTTGAATTTTTACTATGTACCAGTAATCCAATTTGATTATTGCATGGTAGGCATGCAGTACCCCGAGCATGAGTATTTGTTGAAAACATTCTCAACGTGAGCTTAATGAGTTAGAATTTATTTGATACACTGCCTAAATAAAATACTCCTTAGATCCTTAATATAAGACAAATTTACCTTATTTTATTAGATTAGGGAAGTTAGTTGGCTTAGTTAATATGATATATATTTTCTAAAACACTCTAGTCACATTTCTCAATTCCTTCCTTTCCTCTCCACCTTAATTATTATTGAGGGATTATCAATAGGGGTAAATTAGAAAAATATCAATAAATATAAAAATTTTACCTCATATTTAAGACTAAGATCAACTCCTCAAATATATCTTACCAGAAGAGTATCATTTTGATGATCGATCGGACCAGTTTTCAAGAGCTTTCTTGTATTCAAAAAGTTGTGATGACATTGGACTCACCAAAACATAGCTTTTATCATGAAGCTAGCTATATTGGAGACTGCTAACCAAACTGAAAGCATTATGGGTTCAATGTCTTAATAATTAGAAGCAAATACGGGTGTAGAGATGATATTTACCCCTTGGTGGATAAAGAGTAGAGATTTATTACGGTCTTTGAGGAGTATTGCTTCAGTAGTGTAATATGATCAAGGAAATGGTAGAACTGATAGAAGCCTTTAAATGAACCCCTCATTCATTTTGTAGACATAAATTTGATAGGTCGTGCTAAAGATAACTCTATCTTTCGAGCGAATAGTATATTGGAACATACAAGAATTAATAGGGAAAGTTCTTATCACAATGGGTGATTAACATTATGGCACGTGCGAAACCACCCACTATTGGCAATGAGGAGGATGGTTTTTGTCTGACAGATTTTATTTTTTTTTTATGGGAACTTCAGTGTTAGGGCTGCTTATAATTAAATTGACTTCCAAATGCAGCGAAGACAATAATAATACTCCCTCCGGTCCTAAATATAGGATAAAGTTTATAGTATAATTTACACTACAAATTATGTCCTATATTTAGGACCGGAGGTAGTAATAATGTTCAATGATAAAAAATCAAGTTTTTCATGAGATTACATAAACTCACTCAAAGCTAAGGGGGGACTACTACTAATGAGGAGTGTTCTTTTGAGAGCCAAAAAGAAGAAACTATTATACACATTGTTTGCATCAATTGATGGAATCAACTCATCGACCAATTATGGGAGATTCAAGTACTATAATTTCCAATTCAATGGAGAACAAGAAACTAACTATAGCATCATCATCTCCCAAAAGATTATATCCATTTGGATATCCATGGTTCAGACACTAAGTGTGTGTTTTTGATGATGCTCAAAACTTTAGTTTTGGAAACAAAACCATGATTTAAAAAAAAAAAAAAACTCAAACACTCTCAGTTTTCTCATAATCAATTTTTTCTATTAAAATCATGGTTTTGAGAAGAACAACCCAAATACTCTCTTTTTCTCTAAAGTCTATTTTTGTCAATGAAACCCTGATTTGGGGTAGAAAACCATGGTTTTCTCATAAGCTTCTTCTTTTTTTTTTTTTACATTTTCAAAAATTATTCTTCAAAATCTATTCTTTAAAATAACTTTTTTTTTTTCAATTTCTCTATAAGTTATTCTTCAAAAACTAATTCAATCATGCCCTAAACCAGTGACATGACCTATGCGGAGGATTGATTAGAGGTTCTAATGAAAATTAGTTCCTGGGATTCCAAAAAAAAAAAAAGATTTAGAAGCCCCCAACTTCTGCAAAAATGTTTACTCTCTTGACAAGCCTTCAAGTCTGTAGACATTATGGTTTCAGCAAGGTATTGGCCTATATGGACTCCATGAAAGTTTTTCAAATGATAATGCTAGATGGTCGCCCCAGTCACATGCATGCTGAGTATAGAGATCAATAAAAACCATGATGTATATACTTGGACTAGGATGTTTTTTTTTTTTCATAATAATATAATCCCTTTTGAGACTTAGAGTATAAATAATTTTCGTCTCTCATAACAAGTATGCTTATCAGGAGTCAAACTCATGTTGTCATCTTTACAAAAATAAGACTGCTCAACAGCTTAGCTCGTTGATACTTGAACTAGAATATTGAAGTCAAATATGAACATGGAATTTTACAACATCCATATTAATTACTCCTCCTATCATTAATTTAAGACATATTTATCTAAGGGTTAAGGGGCAAATCTACCAATGATCTTTTAAGAAAAGAGCATCTGGCACAATTATTTTTTAGAAGGGGCAAAAATACACATGAACAATTACAAAAGGGGCATCCACCACAAAAAACCATTAAATCCGTACTAACGGCGTTAAATTATAAGAGAAGAAAACTCCTAACGGCGTTAGTACAGATTAACGGTTTTTGTGATAGATGCCCCTTTTTAATTATTCATGTGTATTTTTGCCCTTTCTAAAAGATAATTATACCAGATGCTCTTTTCTTAAAAGATCATTGGTAGATTTGCCCCTTAACCCTTTATCTAATTTGATTATATGAAAAAAGTTGGTTAAGTTAATTAATATGACACGTATTTTTTAAAACTTTCTAATCACATTCCTTAATTGCTTCATTCCCTCTCTTATTAATTATTGTTGTGGGAGTATTAATAGAGGTACATTAAAAAAGATTAACAAATATGAAATTTTTATCTTATATTTAAGATTAAGATTAACTCCCTAAATATATCTTATATTTAGCTTGCCTTTTAATTTTGGTGCTAGAACTGCCACTAGAATATTAATTAATAATGAACCCTATACCATGAGTTTTTCCACAGTCATTTTACCCATTTTTTAACTTCCGAGTTCCGACTTTGCGGAGGGTTTTTGGAAGATGATGTGGTTAAGGTCTAAGTTGAAGTGTTCACGTGATCAATAGAATTTCTTATCGATTCCAATTTTCAAAAGAGAATATAATTATGAGGCTGACACACGAGAAAGTAGTGCTTTTAACTATTGATGATCCCATTTGTCCCATTTATATTCATTCTTATTGATAATCAACAAACTAATATCGTGAAATATATAGGAGTATTACTTAAAATTGAGTTTGTCCCGTCCCATGCAGTTCCATTATCTCAATTATTATGACATTTAATTTACAATTGATTTGGATTTTGATAAAGGCATTACTTCTTTTCCTTTATCATTATAGGAATCAAGAATCTCTTCAGGCTGCTCATGAAACTATTCATGTCACATCCCCATTTCTGCTTTTGATCAAGTGACAGTCCGATTGAGAGGAATTAAGGGAGTTCATTCAAATATTAGAGTTTAATGAACCTTTATTTGCTGAGATTCACTATAAAAAAACTGATTTTCAGCGATTCCTTTCAAAGGCGACTGTAATAGTCGCCGTTGAAAGTGGCACTTTCAAGCTGAAAATGGCATTTTCAGCGGCGACTATCAAAAGTCGCCGCTGAAATCATATTTAAAAATTATCGCTGAAAGTCAATTTCATTTTATTTTATTTTTCAAAATTTATTAATTTTATTTGTAAAATAATATTTATAATATTAAAATATTAATTATTAATTAATTATATTTAATATTAATTATTACAATAATATTATTATTTATTAATATTATATTTAAAATTTTCTACTAAAATAATATTTATGATATTATTATATTAGTTATTATTTTATTTTTTATAAAAATAAATTATATGTTAGTAATATTATATGTATCATTTTATATTAAAAATAATATTTATAATATTAAATTATTATTTATTAAGTAATTTTAATTAAAAAATTGGTTAATTAAATATATAAATATTTTTTTACATTTTTATTTAATTTATCATTATTTTTAATAATATTATATATAATTAATAATTAATTATTATATATATAACTGCTTAATTAATTAATTAATTATGTGTGTGTGTATGATAATATTATATATATAACAATATGTAATAATTTAACACAGGTTCATTTCGGCGCAACGTACAAAAGCACGAGCGTGAAGGCCTCGGTACCATGAGGTCGCGGGTTCAAACTAGAGGAGAAACACTTTTAGGAATTATGTGACGTCGACATGTGGAAGCATGAGGAGCTGGCACATGGTAGCGTGTGGAGATGACACGTGACAGCAAGTGGAGGAGAGAGACCCATGAAATTTGTAATTTTTAAAAAAAAATTACACTTTTAGCGACGACTTTTAACCTTTCAGCCGAAAGTCTTTTCTTTTCTATTTTTTTGTAGTGATTGGAAATATGCCTCTTGTTCCCACAAATTTTCTTCCCAACAAAAAATCTATTTAATTTATAGAATATCAAAATTGAATTTTATTCAAAGAAAATGATTTTTATAAATTTACATCACACATACGCACGCGTTTTTTCCTAAACACATGACACCACGTAATGAGTTGATTTCTCACTATTAGGTCTATATATTTTTTTAAATATACTTTGAAATATATGTCATGTATAATTCTACTGTGATCATATTTGTAGGTTGCTTTCGACATATTTTATTAGAATCAAGAAAAACCTTAAATTTTATTGACCCTATCTTAAGGCTTCTCAATTTTATCCCTATTTAATATACCCTAAGCCCCTATAATACAAAATGTATACAATAATAGATAAAGGATAAAAATTATACAATTATATAAAAAATTTAATAATATGACTCATAAATCAAAAAGAAAAAAGAAAAAGAAATACGGGAAATTGCATTTACGTCCCGGATAAGAGAGAATAGGACAAAATAGTCCCTTAAAATTTTCAACTTGCATTTAAGTTCCATAGAACTTTTTTGCAATAAATTTCAATTTTCTAATACCCATAGACTCGTCAATGAACGCCTATGGACTTATCAGTATAAGCACCTATAGACTTATCAGTAGAATTAGAATTTATCGTAAAAAAATCCTAGAGGATTTAAATATAATTTTAAGATTTCAAGAAATCATTTTCTTATATTTCTTTTACCTGGGAGCTAATTTTCCAAAAAAAAATAGTAATAAAGGAATATAATACAGTATATTTGGGAATAAAAGCACAGTGATAAATCAAAAAAGGACGGGAGAAGCAATCACGTCAAAGGGAGCATGCAACATGGACACATCCCTTCCTCCCAATTCCAGTCAAGCAAATCTCATCGCTTCACAGAAAGAGAATAGCCGCAGTCGGTGCTTCTTTCCACGTGTCACTCACTTATTCGACGAAAAAACTCCTTCCTGGGCTCCACCACCGACCCCCATTCCTCACCTTCTTGGCTTTTTACAACAAAGTCACAAGTGACTTTGGTTACGCCACGGGCTGATCATGCCTAGGGTTAAATTCTTGTAGAGGTACTTAATTACATATTGCATATCAGTGTTTGTTTGGAATAGCTTATTTTTAGGTAATAAGTATTTATAAATCGTGATTCACGATATACGAGATAAGTATGTGAGAGGAGTTTTATCTCGGCTTACGTAATAAGGACTTATTTACCCCCAAAACGTGTTTCCAAACACAGCCTCAGTCTCAGATCATAATCAGGATTTTAACCCATGATTATGAGCTACCTCCTTTCTAACCAGATTGGCTGTGTTTGTTTCAGCGTTTTGTACAGGAAAAAGGCACTTATTATGCAAGCCGAGAAAAAACTCCTCTCACATACTTGCCTCGTATACCGTGAATCACGAATTATAAACACTTTTTGGACAAAAATAAGTCATTCCAAACGCACACTATTAATCTTTGATGTCCTCATCTTCTTGTTTTTATTACAAAGAAAAAATATTCACACATTTTTATGATTTATCTTAATCTTTAATTTATAATTTTTTGTAATTTATTCCGTTTTAGTTCTGTCTTTATTATTTAGTTCCATAATTTTCATTTATAAAATTTATGAGTTTTTTTATTAAAAATTTTTTAGTGCTAAAATGGTATTAAACAAAATAAAAAAATTCATAAAATATAAGAAAACTTGCAGGAAAATTTAAATTTATTGTAAAATTTGTTATACAAAAACAATATCTGAAATTTGTTTAAATCTGCTTAAGCACCCGAGTGCAACTCATCTTCAGTGGTTGTTACTATTTCTTCTTTATTGTAGATATTTTACACACAAGATCGAGTTGCCCCTCTTCAATAATTCGAGTCTTTAGATACCTTTGAGTAATAAATTTTCTTATAAGGACTTCTAAGCAATGTTTGGTATAATCTATGAATTTTTATAAATTAAAATTGGAGAAAATGACACCAAGCGTCCTAATTAAGAAAAATAATATTAGAAAAGTCTCATAATTTATTAATGATAGCTTATTCATTTGTTAATGACTGCTCTTTTACTTGTTATTGACAAATTATGGGACTTTTCTGGTATTATTTTTCTTAATTGGGACCTTAATGTCATTTTCCCTTAAAATTAATGAGTTTTACACCGAGAATAAATTAATGATTTGTATATTTACTTTTCCTAATATAAGATATAATCCTAGTATATTTTTCATTATAAATTTAATATATTAAATTGTAATAATACGGCTAATAGAGGTTGGTTCTAATAAAATAAATCAAGCTGGTTTAAACACAAGACTAAATCTGAGTCTGTCTGAATTATTTTTTAGAAGCGTTGGTTTCTAATTGAGATCAATAATATTTAAATTTATTTCAAGAGTTGTTTAATAAAAATAACAGTACAACAATACATATGCACTAATTCGGTGGCTGGCCGTGCACGAAGTCTAACCAATAGATTTTCATTTCGTGGGATCCTAGAAAGATATTTCGTAATTGAAAAAGTTCCCTTGTGGGACAACAATCTCGCGTTCACCCAAAAATTGAGATTAATCTTTTATTTTATAGCCCTATTTTTATGACGAATTTGTTTTTATCCATACATACATACATATATCTCAATTAGCCTAGTGCCTAGTCTCTAAAAAATTCATAGCTTATTTTTTGGCCACCTTATATTGTTATACTTTCATGTTTCATATCTACTGTAGTTAATACAAATTTTAAATATTAAGATATATACAATTTTATAGTACTCTAATTTTATATAAGATTTTAACTTATTTTTTTTAATTTTATAAAGTATATTTTCAGTCATGCAATTCTGATATGTTTGTCGTCTGAAACAATTATGTTTGTAACACATATTTTTATTTTTAAAATTAAACTTAATTTGTCAATGTTTGAAAATATTTGTATCAATATTTAAAATTTCAATATTAGCACTAATTTTTTGTTAACAGCATTAGATCTAACCGACTAGAAATACACCTTATAAAATTAAAGGATTAAAATAAATTTGTGTTAAATTAAAGGACCAAATGTGTATTTTTTTTTTTTCCCATTTTTAAGCTCTTTACTATTTTTTTAATGTAATTTTGAACAAGATTCAAAAAAAGATGATCAAAATTGAAAGCCATAATTTTCTGTGTCATTGCCAAGTACCACTCTGGTCCCTATTATAAGTCCCTTTTACCTAAATCCCACATACTAAGAAAAAGTAGTTAACCCAATGATTATAAGGTAAATTTCCAACTATACCCTCATTTATGAATGTATACTTTTCAACTTTTTCTTCTTTATCTCTCTTCAAATTCTTTCTTTATGGATACAATAAATAGGGGCAAAGTTGTCATAAGCTCATTTATGTACTGAAAGTGGACTTATAAATAGGACCAAATTTTTTGGTCAAGAAGGACTTATAATAGGGACCAGAGTGGTAGATTTCAGTAAGCATTATTATCGGATGGCCCACCTCCAGGTCGGATAATTTGTTTTTCTGCGACCCATTCAATGTCCAAGAGGCAAATTCAATTCAACAACATGCTTGGAAAGTTTTTTATTTTTTATTTTTTTTACCTTGGCATGCATGAAAATTACTATATCTAGCTATATGCATAATGTAAATTCTTTATAAATTTACGTTTATGCACAACGCTCATAAATTAACTTGAAAGCAGTGTTCCTGAACCCGGACCGGACCGGCCGGTCCGGCCCAGAAACCGGCGAACCGGCCGGTAAACCGGTCTGGTTCCCAGTCCGGTCCGGGTTCACATTTTTAAATTTTTTTTTTTAAAATTTTTCTTTTAGAATTTCATACTATAAATATAAAATTTTCAATTTCTCATTGGTTTGGCCTCGGTTTGACCCACTGACCCTTAACCCAGTACCACGACCAGTTCAATGCCCGGTCCGAGTTTTAATACCTTGCTTGAAAGTTAAATATTTGTATGTGGAAGAAATGATGATTTTGTAAGCAATTATATATATAATTACATAAATTATTGCAATGTACATATGTAGTTGTATAATGGATAGATGAGTCACCTAAATGTGGGACTGCACAAAGCACAGAAACAGAAGGAGCCAAAAGAAGATGATGGGTTTATATAGAGAAACGAAAATATGTTACTTCATTGACTATGAGATGTATAGTGTACAATAAGTAGTGGTAATGATAATGATGATGATAATAATAGTATGAAGAATAATGGGGGGCATAATTTCGTTTTCCTAAGCCAATGCTACCATTATTGCCTACCATAATTCTTATTCCACATATCATTCACTGAATTAGAGGTGTCAAATCCCAAGATTCTTCTCAAAATTCTACTTTTTCTTGTCCATAAATCATCACTTTTATAAGAATGCATTGATAATGTAATTAATATTTAAATATAACTTTTTATACTTTTCTATTTCATTTGAAACCTAATTTAATATGAGTAAAATTGGGGAAAAAAAATTAATCTAAGACACATTAAATTACTTAACTACCATTTTCTTAATTCTAATAAATAAGTTGGAGTGATTTATACTATGTGGCGGAGAAGCAGCTTTTTACCCCTGTTTAGTGTGCAGTGTGCACAATAAAAATACTATTGTGTTTGTGGGTGTGAATTATAGTAAAGAGATAAAATATAGAAGTTTACCAAAAAAAGAAACAAAATAGAATAAATTATATTTAATACTAGCTCTGGTTTTTAATATAAGATCTAGTTTTATAATATAAATTAGATTTTATATTAAAAATAAAAGGTATGTAATAAGAATATATTAGCTAGTGAGGCATGCATGCTGCATCCCAGCATATTTATAGTACCCGTATTTGTCGGATCATTAATATAAGAGTTGTTGGCAAATTAAAATGGATCCTCAATGTAAGAGTTACTACTTAACTAATTTGGATATAGATTAAAGAAAGTAGATAAATTACTTAATTAGAAGAAATAATATGATATGATCTCCTTCACTATAATATTATATTATTTATCAATTTATTATTTAATAAGTAAATTGATTCAGAGAAAAATGATAAATATTAGAGATAGAATATAGAAGTTTTATATTTAGAACTAAGACTAACTTTTTAGCTAAGCTAGCTTTACTAATTGGGACTAGAGGAGTATTAAGTATTAACCCCTTTTCTGTTTTATTTTCTTGAAATTTTAAGAGATATCAATTTGGGTGCATCATTTGTGGGATTTCAACTTAGAATATGAGTTTTTAAATTTAGGAAAGAAACAATAATAAGAAAATGATAATTGAAAGTTTCTAAAAAAAATAGTTTTAATTAGTTTATAATAATAATAATAATAATAATTATTATTATTATTATTATTGTTGTTGTTGTTGTTGTTGTTTCTCTTTTCTATTGATTGATAGGACACCGCTTTTGGAATAAAAGGAAAGGGGGGAAACCTAAGCCACAAGTCACAATTGAAATAAAAACTAAAAAGAGGAGAAGGAAGCCACATATCACTAATCACCATTTTGAATAAAAAAAAGAGAAATAAAAGAGTTCAAGTTTCATTATTATTCTTCTATATGGAAGAACAAGAGGGCTGTGGAGAGGAGAAGGGATCAGAGTAGCCGCTTGGACAAATGAGCAGCTGGAGCTTAAAGATGAGACTTTAAATCAATGCTCTCTCTTTTTTCTTCTCTTTTTTTCTTGAGATTTTGGATTATGAACTTGTTGCTGTTTTTTTTCTTTAGTTATGTTTAGTTAGTTTGTTGTGCAACCTAGAGGAGCTATGAATTTATGGATGGATTAGACTTTGCTTTCATTGTTTAGTTATAATTAATATTAATTTTGGTTACTTAATATTGTTTAGCTTTATCTGTTTAGTAACTAGACATCATTGAATATGAATTTGAGCATTAGGATTTACCTTGACCAAGGGAATTTTAATTAGGCTCTGAGATTAAGTAATATAAGATTAGATTACCATTTAATTTGTGATTAAGATAGACATATACCTAATGACCCCATATAATTGTTGAAGAGAGTGTTCGAGTTATCTTGCCTTTTAAGTAATTATATTAGACATAACAATTTATACATAAAAGAGGGTTGTGAGTGGACCAACATGCATTTATAACTAGTTATACTCAGGATTAACAAAATTGACCTTAAGGCTAATTAAATAAGTGAAATCAATGTTTATGAAGTTAATAAGGGATTAGTAACTTTGGGTTGCTCGTTTGATAACTGTGGTAGTTAGTTTGTTTTATTTTGATTTTAATTTCTTTTCATTTATTTGAATTCAATTTATGCTGTTCAATTTAAACAAAAGTGTAAAATCATTGCTCAATCATTTTGTTGGTACCAAGTTTCGTAGGGATGATACTTTACTCATTCTTTATTACTTGATATGGCCCGTGCATTTGTGGAATTTTTTTGCTATAATTTTTTCCCTACCATTACTGAAGTATTAAAAATTATTTTTTTAAAAGAACATGATCACAACTTTCTTAAAATTTGATAATTGTAGTACAATTTAGTTAGGCAATAACTTTATTTCTTCAAATAAAAAACTACAATACTTAAAAATTAAAAACATAATTAGGATATAAATCAAATACTGAGAGACTTACTGCCTTTTGAGTAAGTGTTTGAGTTTAAGTCTTGAAATTTACAAAAAAAAAAAAAAACAATCATATTGAAGAGCTTCCCTTCATTCAGGACTTACCCACATTGAATCTAGATAAGTCAATAAAACCAAATATAGGATAATTTATTACCTAAAAAATTATAAATTTATTTGGGATCATTTAAAAATTTGTGGTGTTTTGATATCGAAATTTTCCTAGCTCCTTTCTGTAGACTGTAGACTGTAGACCAACTTGAGGCCTCTCCTTCTCTTTATATAAGGCACTCTCTACCCCATTTTATTTCACCAAAAGCATATAGTTCACTTCGTGATCTCTCTCTCTCTCTCAAGTGATCATCTTCTTATTCTTCTCATCCTTATTCCTTTCAACTATTCCTAGCTAGCTCTCCGCAAAAGAAATGGCTACTGTTGAGGTAATCAACAGAGATCTTGTTTCTGTGTTCTCCATTATTCACTTCGTGTACGTAGGAAACAACATCATATATATCGGTCACTCTAATTAATCATACCAAGATACTCAAATTATCAGCATCAAGAGAGGATTATTAATAAATATTTCTATGTTTTATAGGTTTTTCTTTTTTTATCTTTAGAATAGTGAGATATATATTTTCGTGAATAATTAATTATAACTATATTGTTGTTGCAGGTTGTATCAGCAAAAACTGCTCTGCCAGAGGAAACTACTGAGAAGCAGACCACTGAAGAGGTCGTTGAGAATATTCCAACACCAACTGAGTCTGAAGAATCACAACAGGAAGATAAAAAACCTGCGATTTCAGTTTCACAAGGTAATTTAATTAGCCCTTGCTCTTTGTTCATATATTATTTAATTTACTCATTAAAACATTTTTCATTCAGTTTTTGTTTGCCTTTAATAAACTCTCTTTTCGACAAAAAAAGTAAAGATTTCCACTAAATTTAATTTGTTGGATGTATTTAACTATATCTTGACTCATTTAAATATGTGTGATTTGTATTACTCCCTCCTCAGCTCCTTAATATAAGACATATTTGAGGAGCTGATCTTGGTCTTCTATATAATATATTCATATTTATTAATTTTTTCTTAAGTTACTCCTATTGATACTCCTCCAACAATAATCAAGGAGGAGAGAGAATGAGAGAATTAAGGAAGATGGCTAGGGTGTTTTAGAAATTACATGTTATATTAACTAATTTAACTAACTTCCTTAATTTAATCAAATTAGGTAAATATGTCTTATATTAAGGAGTATAATTATCAACAACTAGAGTAAATGTAAGCAGATGAAGAAATTGTGATAAATTTGGATCCACCAAAGATTCTAAGCACTGGATGAGATTGAGAGACTAGATCAGTCATTTGAATTAATATGATTGATAATAAATATCAATCTGGATCAGTACCCTTAATATATCGTTACAATAAAAGAATATCAACATAATCAGTGCCCTTAATATATCATTACAATAAAAGAATATCAACATATACAGATTTAAAATCTATTTTAAATAATTAAAATAATTAAAAGAGTGTCAAATAAGATGATGAGGGTGCAATGATGATATATATATATAAGTGGACATTCACATTAATCCAACAAATTGAGTGATATATATTAGTTCATACACTTATCTGTACTGGGATTAATGAAAATGATGAAGCAGAAGAAGCCAAGGTTGAGACTGTGACAGCTGAAGAAACCAAGAAGGAAGAAGACGAGACAAGTAAAGTAGTTGCAGAAGAAACCACCAAAGAAAATACTGAACAAGTAGTTGCAGATCAGGTTGAGGCACCAAACACTAAAGAAGAAGAAAAAGAAACCAAGACTAGTGATGATGTTGAAGATGTCAAGAAAGAAGAGCAAGTTAAAGACGACAAAGTTGAGAAAAAGGAGGAGGAAAATCTAGAGAAGCCAGAAGCCTCACTTGAAGAAAAGAGAGAAGAGAAGGAAGAAGAAAAGAGTGAAGAGAAGAAAGAAGAAGCAGAAACTACTGATGAGAAGAAGAGTGAACAAGGCACGGAAGCTGATGAAGCTCCGGTAGGTGATGAGAAGACTGATGGATGAGAGCATGCATGGGACCCACAATCAAATGGATTCTGTAGTTCTTCTATCTTTTTAATAATTCTCTCTCTGCTATCTATTTTATGATCGAGTTTATGTTTTAGAGGGTTTTTTGTTTGGTTGTGTTTTGTTGGTGTTGCAATGTCGGTCAATTTAAGTTGTTGTGTTGTGTTTAGCCGTCTACGTACGGACTTAAGTAACCCACCTGGCAATGCATGAATCTATGTGTATTATGGTGATTTGTGGGGTCCAATAAAAAAATATAGAGATAATTAGTATGGGCTCTAATAATTTGTTCATGTTTGTTGGCTACCTCACGTCTCTTCTGTTATGTTACCCTTCCCCTTTTACCTTGCCTTGTTCTTTTTCATTTGTTTTGTTTTTTTAGGAATATTGGGTGTACCTAAAGTACGACCACTTATTTCTAATACCCATACTAATGAAATCACAATTCCAGACATGATTATAAATACATTGCAAATACATCATACACATATAGGAAGAAGATAGAGTTATAGTAGAGGGAAAATGGATCAGTAATGACAGAATGTCTTTTTATTTTGACTGATACACAATTAGATTTCTCCCGTCTATTTATAATATTCTATGCATATATCATCCTCTACCAATATATATATATATATATATATTTATATATCATTTCCTTATAGAAACATATATTGTATCGGTTAAACAATATGACTCGTAATAATAATTAAAAAATATCACATACTAGTAGATCAGGTTATTTTCCATACCCTTTTAATTTTGTTGTCTGTTCTTGTTGAACAACTCACTAATATTAGTTTTTACTTTTCCTCTCACTAAGTTCATTCTACCTAGTTGTGCCTCTAAATAAAATATTTGTTTAACTTAAAAAAAATTAATATCCACCATCCGAGTTTCTGTAATTGCTATATATGTTTTCAGGCTACTCCTTTGGTTCAATTTATTATAAAATAAAGATGGGGCTCCTTCTGGAATGCCCCCTTTTTTTTTAATGCAAAGTATTTATCAGTCTTCTTCCTGAACCTCATCTTGCAAGCAATATCACATGGCAAGAAATCTTTGTGTTGCTAAAGAATTTCACCACTCAGCCTGTTCAAGTTATTTCAGCGGATTCTTTTCAGTTTCATTCTGACCATTATGTTTGTTCTGTTACCTTTAGTTGTTTGTAAAACATTTTAATTGTTCTAGTTATTTCAGCTGCTTCTTTTCTTATACCATTTTATCCTTTTACAAAAAAAAAATGAATTATTTACATTTAATTCTTGAAAATCTTGAAATGAATGTAGAAAATAAAATTCAGATGCGCTCTATAAGTAGTTGCAACACAATTAGCAGTTTCCGACGACATTCAAGTCTTTGCTTCCATATATATATATATATATATATATGATCTTTAAGGGTTTTCTACAAGTAAAATGGCCTGTATCTGTCCAATGCATAAAATAACTTTATATGAACTTGGGCAAATCAAAATCACAAAACCATAAAAGGGAAAAGCTTGACCTGAATTTTATGAAGATGGTGTGTAGATATTGATTCCGAAAAGAATATAGTGCTGGATATACTTTGTGTTAGTACATATTTAATGATCTGACATTTTTGCTCCTATTTTGAATATTTGTGGATATTTTTACACCTCCAAAAAGTATATAATGCTGAAGGAAATTTGAGAGTTTATGGGTGTTTTTACACCATAATTTATTTATTAATAACTTGACTTCCTATAAAGTTGTATTACTAGTATATACTTAGTATATTGATATTGATATTTATTTTTTGTAATAATAGAAAATGTGAATTATGTACAAATGAAAAAAAAATACTGTAAGATATTTATTTCTTAATCTATCAGGATGCACAATTTTTTTATAGGCACATGTATTTTTTTATTGGAAGCCTCTTGATGCATAGTCGGATACTAAATAGGAGTACTCATTCCATCATAAATTTGAACCTTAGTTTACTATGTTGATAGTGGCTAACCCTTTGCATTAAAACCAATCACCTCAACCAATAAATTGTTTATTGATAAGGTAAATAGTCTCAGCACATAAGAAGGAGAACATATTTATTAGGAGGGCTTTAACCTTAACTTTCCCGATTGAACGAAGATTAGACCCAAATCCAAAATAACTTAGGAATACTATGGGTTCATACAAAAAAAAAGAAAAAAAAGAAAAAAAAAAACAAACAACAATTTTATTTTATTCACTTGCAATATTTGAATTATTGGGTTTGGGCGGAGAAGCCATGTTTTGGATTTAGGAAGAATGGGCCTCATATTACCCATTTGATCGCTATCCACACAAACCGTTAACCCCATTTATCAAAAATCGCGTTGTGGACTCGTGGAGTTTCTTCCACCACTAGTTATATACAAAGCATTCGTTTGCAGAATCGTGACTTCGTGAGTGCGAGAGACAAGAACGGCCATGAATGTGACCAGCAACATCCTGCCATCTAACCCAAGAACTTCAATCAGCTACATCTTCTGTTTCTTTAATGGCGTCTCTGTTATCGAAAGCAAAATTAGTAAAGGGAAGAGATGAAGTGTATGTAGCGGCAATGCCTTTGAGAGCCACAAAAGGAGCAGCCCAGTTGGCTATGTCCTCAGCTTACTCTCTCAATTTCTGGGATTTCCAACACTTTATGGTCATCCTCAAACCTTCGTCTCCATTTCCTCTTTCTCAGGTTCTCTCTTTCCCTCTCACATTTACCTTATCCATGTTGTCTTTTATAAACTTGTATTTGGGCCCCTTCTTCAACTTTCTGGGAGCTGTTAGATTCTTGGAACTCTTAACATGGTTAGTGCTAAGGCATGAATTATGCTTAGAATGTGTGAAATTCAGCACCATTTTTACAGAGGAGTAGCGTCAAAAGGGTAAAGTCAGAATTTTCAGATTGTGTGGACCAACAAAGTAATTTTTACCTTTATTTAATGAACGGTTGAGGTGCAACGAAGTTTTTTGCGGAGCGCGTATGACAAAATGAAGTTTTGAATGATGGTTTTTTTTTTTTTTGATAGAAAATGAAATACTACAAAAAAAAAACCTCAGGAATTATCCTCCTGAGTCAACAACCAGTCTTAAACTATTCCTATCAGTAAATAACAAATTCATAATAGCTGTATGTGGCGAATCGGTGATATGGAGATCCATTGCCATATTCCAAGCTTCCTTTGCCATAGCATCAGCAACTGTGTTAACATCTCGGTTACAATGAAGCATCTCCACTTCCCAATCTCTGTCCATCAACGTGCGAACTTCCATGATAAGATGAAAATCTGGATGTTCCTGAGACACCGTGGCTTGAATAAGTTCCAAGATTTCACTACAATCACACTCAACAAGAAGTCTTCTGTATCCTCTATCCCATGCAATTTTGAGTCCCCACAATACACCCCAAGCTTCAGCGGAGACCACCGACCCATGACCAATCCAATACATAAATCCTAGCAAAAAATCCCCGTTGTGATCCCGCAACACACCTCCACAGGTACACTTCCTTAGGTTTTCATTCCAAGATCCATCAGTATTAATCTTCACCCATCCAGTAGGAGGTGGCTTCCAATAGATACGACCTCCTTCCACATTATCTTTTCGAAGCAGGCTTATATTCCCCCATGCTAAACAGGCACGAGCACGGGCTAAAATGGCCTTACTACTCCAAGAGATGTTATTAAAGCAGCGTTCATTACGAGCCAACCAGATATATCGGCATAGGACCGTAAACCAAAGACGAAACTCAAATCCCTGAATTATGTCCTTACTCCCTATACATGATGCAAGCCAATCATTCGTATCCAACATATCAAAAAACTGCTCATGCCAAGACAGCGGTAGAAAACCATACCAGAACTCAGAAACGACCGGGCAATCCCGAAGAACGTGAAGAATTGACTCGCGTGAATTATGGCAAATTTCACAATTACCTGTGGGATGAACACCACGCTGGAACCGTACCATGTTTGTCATTAAACGCCCGTGAAAACACAGCCACAAAAAAGTACGATACCTTTGAGGAACCTTAATCTTCCAAAGACATCTCCACCTGTATTTAGCGTGAGACCGCGGGATACCCATAAGATATTTATAAGCAGAGCTTATGGAAAATATTCCATCAGAAGACCATCTCCATACTGGGAAATCTTGCCCATTTAACTGACAGATATTGACACGTCTGATAGCTGCACATACATATCCTGGAAGTAGATAATCAAACTTGCTCATATCCCACTGTCCGGAAGGAGTGATACAATCAGCTACTCTCCACTCAGTAACATCCCTTGGTAATGCTTGGGTTGCTAAACTATTAAGCTTATCCAAATGTGGCACCCAAACATCCTTCCAGAAAGAAATGTTCCTGCCATCAGTGACTCTCCATGCAATACTATCTGTGATCTTCTCCCAACTTTTACAGATACCCTTCCACGTACTAGACTCTGCCCGACGCTTCTCAACTTTAGGAATAATATCGTCGCCAGCTTTATACTTTTCACGCACAAACCTGACCCATAACGAGTCACGTCTATTAACCATACTCCATCCAAGCTTCATCATGAATGCCTGATTTTGGTAACGAGCCTTCCTAAGACCCAAGCCGCCATCATCCTTTCTAGCACACACCAAATCCCAGGAAACAAGATGAGGCCTTCTGTTAGCCGAGCTACTCCCCCAGAGAAAGTTACGACATCGTTTATCAATTTCATCACAAGTCCCTAACGGAAGGGGCACTGTCTGCATAGCATAAGATGGCATAGCCGACATTACAGAAGATACAAGGGTATGTCTTGCTGCCATCGATAACATGTTGGATTTCCAATTAGCCAGACGAGCATCCATCTTATTCAGTAGAAAATTATACGTTGCCTTTGAACTCCTTTTATGTAATAAAGGCATTCCCAAATATTTCCCTAAATCCGATGTCTGAGAGAAATTCAAGAAATCACTGATTTCTTTGCTCTTGATGTGGTTAACATTCCGTGAGAAGTAAATTCTTGACTTGCCAGCATTCACTTTCTGTCCTGAAATGTCGCAAAAATCATCTAGAATGGCTTTCACAATCCCTGCGTGATCCAGATCTGCTTCTGCAAACAAAAATAGATCATCAGCAAAAAAGAGATGAGAGACAGGAGTACCTCGTTTGGATAGCCTAAACGGCTGCCAGTCACCCTCTTCCACTGCAGTTTGGATAAGATGCCCCAACTTTTCCATCATGATAACAAAAAGGTATGGTGATATTGGGTCACCCTGTCGAATACCACGGGAAGGACAAAACATATTAGTAGCCTCTCCATTCCAAAGCAGTTGCATTTGAGATGTCGACATACAAGCATGGATAACTTTAAGAAGATAATCAGGAATCTTGAGGTCCCTTAAACAGTCGGTTATAAAATCCCATCTCACACGGTCATAAGCCTTCTCCAGATCAATTTTAATGGCCATGAAGCCCTTCTTCCTTTTTAAAGACTTCATAGAATGAATAATCTCCTGAGCAAGGATAATATTATCCGAACTTTGACGCCCTTTAACAAAACTACACTGGTTCGGGGCAATTACTAAAGGCATGACAGCCTTTAGTCTATTTGATATAACTTTCGTAATTATCTTATACACAACATTGCAAAGACTTATGGGACGAAAATCACGAATTGTCTCTGGATGGTCCACTTTTGGAATGAGGACAATTTGAGTACTATTGATATGCCGAATCCACAAAGGATCATCAAAGACTCTTGTAACTAAGCTAATAACAGAAGTTCCCACAGTTTCCCATTGGCTCTGGTAAAATAACGGATTGAAACCGTCAGGTCCTGGCGCTTTTAGAGGTCCCATATCAAACAAAGCTCGTTTAATCTCGTGATCTGCAACCGCTCTCCCCAGGCTCCGCAAATTCACATCATCAATATCAGGATAAGTGCATCTGAATACCAATGATCCATTATAAATGTAGGTCTCTTTATACAAATTTTCAAAAAACTGGCTTCCCATTCTCATAATTTCCGTTGCATCATAAGTCCACTCCCCAGAGTCAAGTCTCAAGGCCTCTATTTTATTCTTTCTCCGTCTCCCATTAGCCACAGAATGGAAATATTTAGTATTTCTATCCCCATCCACATACCAGTTAGCCCGAGAGTATTGAATCCACATGACTTCTTCCTTTGCCAAGAGCTTCTCAAGCTCACCCCATAGCTCACCTCGTAACTTTTCAAGATATTGCGAAATACCTCCCAAAGCCGTTTTTGCGTTAATCCCATCTAGTCTTTTATATAATCTGTCTTTCATGTAAGAGATGTTACCGAAGACCTCCTTGTTCCATAACCTCAAATCCTCAGTAAACTGACTAACAGATCCGCACCAGTCATCATCCACCCCCCAATGAGATTCTACAAATTTCTTGAAATCATCATGCATAACCCAAGGGGCAAAAAATCTAAAAGGCCTCCGATTCTTAGCCGTAAGAACATGGGATTCAGTATCAACCAACACCGGATAATGATCGGATTTATATTTTGGCAGATGTGTGACTGTGGCATTAGGGTTATTAATAAACCATCTGTTATTCACCCATGCTCTGTCAATTCTGCTCTGACTAGACAAATTACCCCAAGTATATTGAGGACCAGTAAAACCAATATCAATTAAATTACTACGTAAAAGCCAATTACGGTATGACCTATCAATACCAGTATTGACCCTATGATTTTTATTCCAGCGATCTTCAGGACATGAAACAGCATTAAAGTCTCCAATTACTACCCATCCTCCAACAACCAACTGTTGAATATCCTCAAGAGATTGCCAAAGTTGGCGTCTAATAACCATATTTGGATGCCCATAAACCACTGTAAGCGACCACTCATCGGTTGAGCCTTTATTAACCATTCCATGAATGAATTGATTCCCTGAAGAAATCACAGAGAAAGATAATGTAGAGTCCCAGAACAGCCATATACCACCACTAAATCCACGTGCTTCAACAACGTGCATATTCGTCCAACCCAGCTTCCTAGCAATGAGCTTCGCTTTCATCCCAGCCTGTCTAGGTTCTAGCAAAGCAAAAAAATTAACACCATGCCTGGCCACAACATCGCTAATTAACCTGAAAAAAGAGGCACCACCGGCACCTCGGGTATTCCAAGTCATAATAATCATTAAAAACTTAATACAAAGGAATAAGAACACAACCAAACCAGGCATTATTGAGGCATATGATCCTCCTGCACAGAATCAACACCATGCATCATCACGTCATCAATGCCACCAAGTAGATTAACTTGAGTTTCATTAGATTCCCTTCCTCCTGCTCCTGGGTCAAGCGGATTGGACGCTTGAATACGAATAGTGGGGGAAATGGAATTCTTTTGTACAGCATTTTTTTTAATTATTGACCCCACCTCCCCACTCGAACTACTCGACGGTCTAGATTCTTGATTTGACAGATGAGAATTCAACAAATAAGGTCTTTGGGAAGCTCCTTCTTCGATCCCCTTCTTTTTATCTGCCTGAATCCCACGTGGTTTATTCAACTTTTTTAAGGGGCCAACATTATTCACAGCATCAGAAATTCTATCATTTCTTCCTACATTTAAAATTTCCGATCCATTATTCCCTTTACTCCCTTTATTTGATTCAGATAATTGACCAGATTTAACCTTTGATCCACGCGATCTCTCCCCTATCTTCGAATTAGCACGAATCTTCTCTTGATTTATGCTGTCATCATGACCTCCATCAACAGTTCCCATATCTTCAGCAATAAGAGCATCAAAACGTGATCCTCCTCCCATATTTCGAGAACGTAAATCACGCCTAGACTCACGCCCGTTATTATTGTTCCCTGAATTTGAGATCCATTGCCCCCTTCTCCTACGCGGCGCCACCATCCACTCACCATACATTCCATCGGTATGCTCTGGTGTTGTATCTGTAGAAACCGACTGGTTCGCCATACATGACGAATTTGACGTGTTTTTTGTTTGATTATTAAGGCAATGTTCAGTATCATGACCATATCGCCCACATGAGAAGCAAATCAAATGCAAACCCTCGTAAACAATCTTCTTTTCTTTCCCATTTATTAACAAAGACGGGAGTAAAGGCGCATTTAAATCAATCTCAACACATATACGAGCAAAACGCCCTTTGGTTTGCTGAAGAGTATTTGTATCCACTTTTAAAACCCGTCCAATTTGGTTACCCACCACATAAAATACCTTGATCATAAAAATCAACAGGAAACTTAGGAATTCTTACCCATGCTGCAATCTTTGCGACCTCGCCAACATCAGGATCGAACTCAGATTTCCATGGTTGAACAGCCAGATAATGATCCATGTATAACCAAGGGCCACCTGTCAACGCAAACTCATAATCCTCCTTATTACTCATACGAACCATAAAATACCCGGACCCTATCTCAATAGTTTCGACTTGCCCTCTACGTCCCCACAGTTGTTGTAGCTTACGACCCAATTGATCCTCCCGCACCATCCTTCCAAGAAGTCTAACGATCAACGATGTCGACCATTTCCGCGCTAGCTTCTTCTTAAATTCAGAAGACACAATAATATTTGGTCCCTTTTGCGTCATTTCTACCTCAATTCTTGATTTCCAACCATCCCCTTTCCACCAATCATCTTCTTCATCTGAAACATCCTTTAATGTCTGATCCTCGGTGCATGCATCTTTGTATGACCTTTTCGGCAACTCTGGTGTAATGGTTTCCTTTCCAATAATATCATCATTCATCCAATCCTCTACCCGTGGTGCTAAAGATTGTTTATTTGTGAATTCTACATCATCATCCCTAATTTTCTTCGTATTACGCTCCAAGACCTCAATCTTATCTACTCTTGGAGATGAATTCATTCTCTCGCGGCTCCGATCTCTCTCCCTTTCACTCATCATTTGTATTCTGATTAAAGGAACTTAACTTAAAATGCAGTAGACCACTGACACTTTCCCCAGCCGCAGCCCCAAGCCGTCAAAACGGAGGCTGCGGCGAGAGAACACAACAGCAAATTCCTCCTTTATCCTTTTCAAATCCAGAACCGATCAAAAGAATTATAGAAAAAGCCAGAATAACAGCAGCCAACAGAGCAACAGAAAACGATCACCGGAATCACAGAACCAGAACAGAATAACGACGGAAGAGAAGCAAGGCAACTAAACCAGATTTCCAGATCCACAGAACCAGAACAGAATAACGACTGGAATTTCCAGTTAAACAGAAAACAGAAAACGATCACCGGAATCACGAAAACAAACCTGGGCAACTATGGAAGACAGCAGCTGGACGGCTAATATCAGCAGGCCAACCGAAGCAAATTACAGATCCACAGAACCATTTCAGACGCACAACAGCAGTGAGCAAAACAGATGAACGGAAAATCAGCGTCGCACACTCAGATTCACCTTCAGAAACTTTCAGAAACTTTCACGTCAGCACAATCGGCGTCGCAGACACAGATCGAAGAGAAAGCCACCCCGATCTAGCAGACACGGACCGGAACCGGAGACCGTTGCCGATGCAACGGTCAAGAAGCTCAGAAGGGGGAAAAAAGTAGACACGATTTTTAAAACGGGTAAAATTTTAGTAATTCCATTAAATTAATCAAAATATTGATTATAAAATTAACGGGACAATAAGTGGGTCTCACGTAAAAAATAAAGAAGAGAGGTATGTTTGAGCCAATTTAACAAAATTGTTAAAATTACTTCATTTTTAAAAGATTGTGTTTACTTTTGCCCCTCCAAAATTCTCCAAAATTTATGTTAGACGCTAATTGTGAGGTACTTTACTGTTAAATTGCTCCTTAACCCTTTAACGACTATGTGATATTTTCTTGGTTCAATACTGTTTTTGTAACTAGTCCTTCACATTGTTCCTGCTTTTATGTTTCCTCTTCTGTTTTTTCCTCATACTTCGCAGTTACTCCCCCTTCTTATAAATAGTTTTCTAGTGTTTTAAGAATTTTTCCTCGTCCGTGGACTTTGATGGCCTAGTATATCTATAAATCTTGAGATAGATGATTGTGATGTGGGAATCAAACCACAAGAGCACATGCATAATGGATTTGATAACAGAGATGTTGGATTTATTAAGTTGAAAGATTGTATCTTCTTCTCAGTGATTGATGGTGTTGGCAAAGCAAAAATGTAGGAGTTCCTGCATCTTACCATATGTGACTATGTCAGTGACAACTAGAGTTTTGATCACAATGAACATGCTGTTTTAGGTCTTGGTTTTTGATTTTCAACCTAATGATCCTGAAGATATATATGTGGCACTTGCAGTTCTATCTGGTAAAGCAGTACCAGGTCAGCACTATTATGCGTAAATCTCTATATAGCAATCATCTTATTGTTCAACAAATTTTGACTTCCGAATTGTATTGACCAAAGCAATTATATTATATTTATAGTTACTGTGCAAAAACCCTTCTGGTAAGCATACTGAACAGAAAGTTGAACTATGACTGGTTGTTTTCTCAGGAACTGTTCTTGTAAGGAAGATGAAAACGTTGCCTAGAAGGAAATGTTGGTTTGTTGGATATTCAAAAGCAGATGGTGTAGGCATTGCAAATGAATTCAACAAAACTTGGGATACATATTTGAGAGTTGGTCTGCATGACTGTCGAGATTATACCAACGGTACTAATTTCTTATAACGATGAGCCTTATCTCGCATATTTGTACATTTTTTGGACATAATTCTAATATTTAATGTGTCAATGTGCTAATGAATTTCACAAATGAGTGATTTATGAATCAGACTTGTAAGGATCTTTTAGTTCTTTGAATGTCGTTCAAACCATATCATACTGAAACTTTGTGCCCAATTTAAAGGCCTGGTCAAGCAACTCACTGGCGAAAAGGATGTGCTGAGACGCTTGAGAAGCACTGGTGGTTAAAGGCAATTCATTGAAAAGTACAGGTTTGTTTTGTTGTTATGAATGTCATATACTACCTCCTTAATAGAAGACCCATTTGACTTTGTTTTGAAAAGATTAAGGAAGCGAAATAAGTAACTTAATCATTGCATATGTTGTATATTGTTAGATTTTATATTAGTTTATAAGTTCAACAAATTAGATTTTTATAAAAATGTTAAATATAAGTATTTTAAAGTAATTTATTATGCTTTCATAATCGCTCCAAAAAAGTTAACTGAATCTTATATTAAAGATTGAAAGTAGTATATTGCTTAATTTAGTGTCTATTTGGATTAGTGGTAGAAACTGCTTTTCTAACGTGATTTACGGTATATGAGATAAGTTTGTAAAAGGAGTTTTGTGTTGACTTGCTTGAACGTGTTTTTTCACCGCTTTCTCAAACAAGCCCTTAGTGTCCTTAAGTGGGCACATTCCTTAATATAAGATCCACCTTATTGAATAAATTGAGTTGCAAAGTGGATTTTATATTAAGGACCAAAGGAGTATCAATTTTCCCATTTGGTCTAAAAGAATGTCACGTAAAGTGATTTTCTTTTTTTAGTAGCTTAGGTTATAAATGAGATTGAACTTATGACCTTCCATTTTTAGAGGGTTTAAGGAGGTTTTTTCAGGTTTTATGGAAGAAACGGTTATTTTTGGATGATGGGGGACTAATTGTGTATTTAGATTAGTTTTTGGAGAATGGTTTATACGAGTTACGAGGTAAGTATGTGATAACAGTATTGTTTCAATTTGTAGAAAGGGGCTTTTGAAACCATGATTTGGTGGTTACCGAACACATACTTTGTTGAATATTTTGTTGAATATGCTCGTGTGGAAGATTTTTTCCTTATTCGTTGCATCACATATGGGCGACTTGAATAAACATATGCAAGGAAGTCTACGAAGAATGGCATCATTGTGCCCAAATACTAGTCCCTCTTTCCATCATTAGTTGACAACACAAGTTTCAACATCTAGTGTGAGAGAGTGAGACTTTATATGCATCTTTGCAAATTAATCTCATAATGACTAATATTTTGTTGAATATGCTCATGTGGGAGATTTTTCACCTCTTCGTTGTTGCATCACATATGGGCGACTTGAATATACATATGCAATTAAGTCTACGAGCTTATTTAATTTTATTTATTTCATGTGATTTGGTTCAGTACGAGAGGTATATATGTAAATGAAGTTTTATCTTGTAAAACATCTTTTTTAAGTGAAGGATAATTGGCCTCATGAAGAGTGGAATTGTTTGGGCGGCTGCGTGTTTGTTTGGATTAATAGTAGAAATTGTTTTTTCGACGTGATTTACGGCATATAAAGTAAGTATGCGATAAGAGTTTTATCTTGATTTACATTAACGTGTTTTTTAAACACTAACAAACAGGCACACATGCATGAGTTCATTTTTTGGGGGAAAAATTGGAAATTAATGAAGCTTTCACATTTTAGCGTAAGGGATTGAAAAGTTGTAGCTATATGTACTTACGTACATATGTTAAATGTCATTATTGATTAAGACGAGATTGTAGAAAGTGCAAGTTTGTTTCAACTTTCAACACGTGCCTCAAGCAATCTTTCTCCTTATTATCCGTTAAAAATACCAAAAATTTGCACATTTGCTGCACTATTTTAGACTATTCTTTAGTAACTATTTTATACTTGCACATATAAATAATGTACAAATTTGCTGTGCAGGAGTTACTGCGAATTGATCGGAAGAGCCTGACTAGTTTTTTGCTTTTTTATTTTGATTTCCAGTGTATAAAAAAAAATACAAATTCATAATTGTTTACCTAGGTTAATTGTTATACATGTGCACAAATATTTACTCGCATCTTGTCCTTTTTATAAATAAATTTTTGTCTTATTGTATAAAACGAATTAGTAGTTAAGATTAGTTAAAAATAATAAATATGTTAAAAATTTCATGTTTCTTCCAAATATGCCCCTGTTTATAAAAAAAGCACAGAAGAGAGAATGAGTAAAAAATATGAGAGGGAATGGGTAATAAATGATTAAATGAAAGAGAATTAATGGTGAGTGAGAGATAATTAATATAAAGATATGTATTTAGTAAAGGTGGAAAAGGAAAAAGTAGTTAAATTTTGAGATATAAGAAAAAAGTTGATTATTTTAGGGCCTGTTTGAGTTAGCGCTCGAGAAGCACGTTCACGCAAGCCAAGAGAAAATTCATTTCACATACTTATCTCGTACACTGTAAATCATGTTGTAAAAGCAGTTTCTACCATTAACCCAAATAGACATGTTGGGACTAGCTCAAGAAAGAGAAAATTACTTATAAAAATGACGGGGCAGTATTATATTAATAACATTGTACGTATGTATATGAGTTTCATAACATTGTCAAGATCATATTATCTCCAATAGTAGTCATAAAATCAAAAGCTGTAAATAAAAAAAAAATGCACGTGAGTGAATATTCCAATATATAATTTAACTTCTGCAGTAACAGAGAGCTCTTCCAAAAGAGAAATTAAAATATAAATTGCATGCAATGTGCGTATTAGTGGTTTGGATTGAGGTGTAGATTTGTTCTAGAAGTTTTCGTTGAGTAGCAATATTATCCTAAAAATTTTAAAAGATAGTAATGTTACCCTAAACTATTAAATTTGATGTTAACCATTAACGTTTTAATAGTAAAAGACAACATTATTCTATTTTAACACTTTTAAAGTAAGATTAAAACTAAAAGAAACTTCTGTAGTAATATTACTTCTCAATAGAAATTTTGAAGGATAAATTTGCATTTTAACCCGATGGTTTTATTTTTGCGGTTTGCAGAATCGACGACGTACGACCAAATGTTGTGTATGGTTCATATTTAGTCATCATAGAGATCAAGAAGCTGAGGCTTGGTGGGTCCCTGGATCAAACGTTGCTGCCTTATCTGACTTATTTTATGACGATCATCTTCAGTCAACGACCAGTCAAAGATTTGTAGGTTCTGGTTCATCCTTCCTTTGTTGTAGCTCTTTGGCACAAAGGTGACACCTTGCTCGTAGAGCCATCTCAGACAAACCTGAGCACTTGACTTGCCTCGTTCTTCAGCAATCTCCTTCACCACATCGCTCTCCATTGCCTCGTTGGGTCCCCTGCTTGCTCCTTTCCTTAATGGTGAGAATGCAGTTATGACTATCCCTTTTGATTTGCAGTAATCCAGCAGCTTCTTCTGCTGCCATGCCAGGTTCATCTCCACCTGGTTCACCGCCGGAGGAATGGTTGCGAATGAGAGCAGATCGTCGAGCTTCTTGATGGAGAAGTTGCTGACTCCGATGGCTCTGGTGAGTCCCAGCCTCTGGCATTCTTCCATTGCCGCCCACACTCCCTTCAGATCCAATGGAACCACATCTTCTACTTCTATCGGAAAAGCGAACTTGCCGGGTTTAGCAGAGATAGGCCAGTGAATCAGATACAGGTCTAAGTACTCCAGCTGAAGGCTCCTGCACCCACAACGTACGTACATACGTACATACATATATATATATATATATATAAACTAAATCCTCCCTTATAGGTACTAATCCAGAAACATACTCACTCCTGTACTTTTTTACGAGAAACATTCTGTCCGACAGTGGTGGTGCTTTGCGCAAGGAACAAATCTTGTCTGAATATTTAAATTGGTCTTTCTATTTTTATCCTAGTTAAATATATGACATTTATTATTTTTTTATAATAAATTTTCACTCATTATGTACTCCCTCCAGTCCACAATACAGGATATTTTTAGAAGAATAGCTTGATCTAAAATATAAATTATTTGTAAGATAATATAATATTCATTTTCTAATTTTGTCTCTGTAATTAATACTTATTTCCAATTTTACTCATTCATTAAATTTTCAAATACATTTTTCAATAAGGGCAAAACTAAAATATATTTTGAATTTATAATATATTTAATGAGTTAACTATCACTTCTTATTTTCTGTGAATTATTTAAAGTACCGTATACTCCATTATCGATGAGAGGGAGTATTTTGTTTATAAATAAAGATATATCTAGAAGAAAAAAATGCATATCTTATATATTTATTACTTTTTAACTAACGTTTTTTATTTGCATGATTTTGATAGTTATTCCATATAAAAAAAAAAAAGATGCGGATGGAGTATATAAAGAAGGAAGATCGACGTGAGACCTGAGAGAGTTTTGGAGTGCAGGAAGAACAAGGTGAGGGTGGTTGTTGGTGCACCAGAGCTTGGACGTGACGAAGAGGTGCTGTCGGGAGGGGACAAGGCCGAGCTCAAGAGCTTCTTTAATGGCTTCACCAAGAGCAGCCTCAGATCCATAAGCAGAAGCGGTATCAAAGTGCCTATACCCTTGCCTTATGGCTTCCACAATGGCTTCCTTTGTGTCGGCCTTGCACGTGAAGTCTGGTGCAGACCCCATCCCTATCACCGGCATCTTCACTTCACCGGAGGAAGAACCAAGCAAGACCGAAGGAATCTCACACACTGCCATGTTTATATATAGTTGCTACCTAAACCCTAAAGCTCGTTAAGATATATATATATATATATATAGAGCAGAGATATATATGAAGGTAAGAGATAGGTAGCTAGAAAGCTTGATGGTTGTGGTGAGAGTAGTGAATGAGAATGTTTAGAGGAACATGTCCTTTTATAGTTGAGTTTCTTGAGAGATCGTGGCATGCTGTGTCGACTGGCGGTCTACTTCGAATAGCCTTATTATTACTATTTTGCAAAAAAAAAAAAAACATTTGTTGTTTGCAAGGTATTAAAACTCGGACCGGTCATTGAACCGGTCGGGGTACTGGGTTAAGGGTCAGTGGGTCAAACCGGGACCAAACCGGAGCTAAACCGGGACCAAACCGGTGAAAAATTGAAAATTTTAGACTTAT
This sequence comes from Inga leiocalycina, assembly GCA_963242795.1. Lineage (NCBI taxonomy): Eukaryota > Viridiplantae > Streptophyta > Magnoliopsida > Fabales > Fabaceae > Inga > Inga leiocalycina. The sequence continues at coordinate 72,256,318 of OY725325.1, forward strand.
AGTATGAAATTCTTAAGGAAAATTTTTTTTTTTACACCAACCCGGACCGGACCGGGAACCGGACCGGTTTTCCGGCCGGACCGGCCGGTCCGGTCCGGGTTTGAGAAGCATGGTTGTTTGTAGTACTTGTAGTAGGTGGAGTTTGAGCTTGTTTCGTACGCGGGGAGGGGAGCCGTTGGAAAACTTGTAGTAGGTGGAGTTTGAGCTTGTTTGGTATGCTGGAAGGAGGGGGAGCCGTTGAAAAATTTTTCGGACTTGGATTTTTAAAAATTAAAGAAGTGTGGTTTTTAGTTTTTATTTAATTTTTCTTATTCTTTAATCTTACGTCTTCTTTTTATTAAAATTTTGTAACTCCACTTTTTCAATTTTTTTCTAATTCAACTCTTAAAAATTTTCTTTCCCCTTCCCTTCACTTCCCTCCAAATCCCTCATACCGAACAGTCCCTACTATATTTATGTTTAGTACTCTCTTCCAGTCCATAGTATAATCCAATTCTAGAATAATACTTAGAGAGTAACTAATACTTATTTGTCAATTTTACTTGTGTAATTAATATTTAAATATGACTTTTTGTATTTCTCTCTCTCCTTCAATACCTCATTTAATATAGGTAAAGTTAGAAATTTCTTTTAATTTAGGGCAACTTTAATGAGTCAACCAATATTTCTTAGTTTTGATAAATTAGTTGAAGTGTCTTATATATATTATGGACAGGAGGGATTATGTTTTCAAAAAATCATAATACTTTTGATCCTAAATATAAGACCTAATTAACTTTTTTGGGAGATTAAGAAAGCTAATAAAATTATTTTAAAGTATTTATATATATATATATATTATTTTCCTCTAAACTAATTTATCGGGCTTATAAACTTATATATAATTATTATATATTATTTTGAAAAAAAATTGACTTTTATGCTATAGCTTGAGCCGACTCAATGGAATACTTGAAGATATTTCTACTGAAAGTATAGTACGTATTTGCTTCATTTCCCACTGGTGATCCAATAATAAATCTTTCACGAATGACCTCTCATGAGTAGTATTTTCCTTTAACCAGTCTTAAATTTCACCACTTAGAATATTTCTAAGTTTGAGAATTTTGGAAGGATTAAAGCTTAATGCAAGAAAGTAAAAGAGTCTCTAGCAATTTCAGTGATGAAGCTTTGAGCCTCACATTATAAATACTCATTGAATCATATATCAATATAATCGACAAGTTTGACATTATATACTCCTCCGGCTCTATATATAAGAGTTTTTCAACTAAATCGTAAGATTCTAAAAAAAGTTAATAGTAGTTAAATATAATAATTATGTAGAAAATTTAACTTATTTTTTCTAAAAATACCCCTATTTATGAATGAGTGTGAGAGAGTAATAATGAAAAAAGAATAAAAAAGAATATATATAGTATAACAATTAATTGAGGGTAAAATGAAAAAAAAAAGTGTATTTATTATTGAGACAAACTCAAAAGGGATCTTATATTTAGGGATAAGCCTATTAAAAAAAAAAAAAAAGCCCCTCATATAAAGATGGAGTATATATATCATGAACGATTGGGATGTTACCTTTGATCATATAGTATTTAAAGAAGAGAACAATTATACTGGTTCTGGCCTATTTGGGTCATTATTACATATTTATGTGAGGGACTAGGCGATTTAGGCTGGTTAGACTTCTATTCTTTAAAAGTTAATCCAAATACATTTTTAACCTCTATTAATTAGTTTTTAGAATACTTAGAGTGTATATTTATTCATTGTACGCATTTTGTATATATTCAATGGATAACGTACATTTTAGTTTATTTTCCATTTCGTCCTAGCTGTTGGTTCCTTATCAATATAGGGTGTGTTTGGGATAGCAGTAGGAAAAATGACTTATATAATTCGGGCTTATTAAAAATGATTTAATAAATAAGTCAATATTTATAATGTGATTTATGTTTGGATGAGCGGTTCAATAAGTGATTTTTCATAAGTGAAAATGTGTTTGGATTAGCGATTGAATAAGTGCGTTTTTAAAAGTAAAAACTTGAAGGGTATTTATATTATATTCTTCAAATTTTAGATAGATCATATATGCGATATCCAACAGTAACATATCATTTGGCCCAGGAAGATATCTGAAAATGCAAACTTGTAACTCCCGAGATGAAGCCCAAACTAAGAATGGAATTTCAGAAATTATAACAGCATAAACACATTGTCTTTCAGTCTAGTATGCCACCAGAGCAAATAATTCCCAAATCGAATGCGATTAAAATAATACATAACTAATTGGGATCATAAATTCTGTACAAGTTGATCTCTAATCCTGTCACGAACGCGATTCATTCTGGTTGAAGGTGTCGCAGCAACATTGGACGAGGAAGCCGCATTGTCTATAGTATTATCATCTTCCTGAAATACATCGCCAGTTTCTGCTGCGTCAAAATTAACATCACTCTAAGAATTTCTCCTAATAAAGTTATGAATGGCCATAGTTGCCACAACTAAGCGGACTTGCGTTTGGTAGCTGTATTTGCGCATTTTTTGCAATAATTCGAATCTATTCTTCCACACGCCAAAAGTCCTTTCAATAGTTGACCTCAAACTGGAATGATAGTAATTGAAGATCTCTTGAGCATTTGCAAAACCAGGTCGACACTGAAATTCAAGCAGGTGATAACGCTGACATCTGTAGGGACTAAGATATCCAACTGGTGTGGGATAGCCAGCGTCGACCAAGTAGTATTTGCCTAATAAATGTCTCAAATCATTTTGAAGGTGTGAGATTAAGCAAAACGCGCACTGAAAGTAATTAAACTGAATGGGACGAAAATATACCTGCAGGTGGATGAGGGAAATTCTGAGCTGGATTTGAGACAGCAGCTTCAAACATACGAGCGTCATGTGTAGAACCTTCCCAACCCGCCAACACGAACGTAAAACACATATCCCAATCGCATACAGCCATTACATTCTGTGTTGTATATCCTTTTCTCCCGATATATCTTTCCCGGTTGGGACCAGTGATGACACACTTGATGTGAGTTCCATCTATTGCTCCAATGGCATCCTTAAAGTAGGGATAATAGCGAGGATCTTCGAGTATTTTTGGGTGGCATCCTTTGAATTCGGGATCTGAGGGTTTGATATTTTCTCGAGCTAGGCTAAAACAAGCCTGTAGCACCATGTGCAATAGCTGACTGACAGTTTCCCCTGAATGCTGAAACAACTCTTGGACTATCCTGTTCCTGATACTGTGGCCAACCGTGAGCAAAAACATCGCTACCATCTCTTCTACTCCGACATTCCTAGAATCTCGTAACCCATGTTCAACCAATTTACTGCACAGCCGGTAAAAGACATGTTTTTCAACTCTAAACATGTCATGACATTGTGTTTCATGCTCTGCCAATATTTCTTAGACAAAAAAATGACCGGATCTTTTACTTGTTTTACGAGGTTCTTTGCACATGAACGGAATCCAATATTGACACACCAACGCAGTCAATTGTTCATACTCGGTTAGCTCTTCATCGATAAGAGCTAGTATCTGAGAGTCATCGTCTTCCTCCTCCATCCAATTTGCCATTATAGATGTCACCTGTGCATTGGATTCAAACGTATATAACATAAAGGTAATTTAGTTGAATTAAAACATACATAATATATAACATAAAAGAAACGTGGATTAAAACATACATAATATATATATATATATATATATATATATATATATATATATATATATATGAAATTTGCATTGTTAGTAAACACATATCCCAAAAGAACAAGCATGCATACAATAAACACTAAACTATTTTGTCATAAAGTTCATATCAGGGTCGTAATAGTCAAGAACATAATTCGTAGCGACTCAATCAAGGGTCGCAACCATATAACGCAGCCACGCAATCACGGAATCCTTTTTCCGCTTAACAAGTGAGCAAAACGTGTCCCGACTAGTCTTGTCCATAAGCAGCTTGATACATCGGATTTGAAAGTCCTCATCTGCTTGCACTTCTTCCAGCTCAAACAGGTCTGCAAGAGCAGCATCAACACTCCTTGCTTGAATGTCACTGATGGTTGCAGCTCTATTCTTTGATGCTTCTGCTATGACACTGACCGCATCCGCAATTTGCTTTGAGGCTGGCATCTTCTGCTTCTTTTTCTACCCGGAGGGATCAAAGCGCTTCCGCTTTCCCTGACATCCAGAATTAGTACGAACAGAGGATGCACCTGGATCAGAGGGAGGGGTTTGACTTGATAACCCAATGCTCGCTAGCTCATCTATCACTCCTGTGCTAACTACTGGGTTAACTCCAAAATTCTCGTCCTCGCTGTCCCCTGAACCTTCCTCCTCGTCCATAGTAGGTCGGTACACATCTTCTTCCTCTGCATCCTCTGCCTGTGTCCCTGTGTAAGCTGGATTCTGTTCATACTCGTCTGTTGCCACGACATCCTTGAATATAAGCCTCAATTCTCTTTCATTCCGGAGACTTGAATGGCGAAACTTTCTATACGCCGACCTCTCCTGCATACAGAGGTGTAACAATTTCTTAAGGCAAGTGAATTACTATTATGCAACGTTATAACTATTTGTAGGCGTTACTAACCTGACATTTTCGCCGCCACCACTCGACGTCGGCAGTGACATTTCCAGTTACAGGGTCTCGACCCACACCTGTCTCTTTTGTTAACGCATCCCATGTCCGTAAGTCCTTTCGCAACATGTCAAACTTATTCTTTAACTGTTTTTTGTCATACGCTTTCCCAGTCCTCTCATTGAACGTAAGGACAATAGCGTCCCAACCATCTTTCGAAAAAGACAGACCTCGCCGTTCTTTTTTTAGTATTTGCTCAACCATTGCGTGCACAAAAATTTCAGTGGACGCATCATCCCAAAGTGCTCTGTCATTCATCTTTCTATGGAAAAGTTTGACATAGCATTTATCAACAAATTCCCCAAATTAACAACACAAACCCTATATTCCACTACACGCACCACTAATCAGGCGACACTAGCATTAAAACATGTTGATGAAATTCAAGTAGATGCAAAGGTAAACACGACGTATTACAAAATGCGAATATTGTCTTTTTTAATAGAACTGAATGATTCATTAAACACTAATCAACAATTACAACATCATTACTGCTTAGGGAAAAAAATAGATAGTTCATACATAGCAAACAAGTGACCACTATTTTCGCAAATACTTGTAGGTTCGACCACAAGATTATTTATAATTGACTACAACATAGTAAATAACAGCAATTGATCAACAAATGACTATACTCGTTGGCTCAATCACAAGTTTAATCATGAACAACTATGACAATATAAGAGTAATAACAATTGACCCAATTGACTAGCAAATGATGATAATATTAAACAAGTAACCACTATTTGCTACTTAAAACTAGCCGAGGAGGGAAAGTTTATATGCTCTTGGGTCAGCCTTGATAACATCTTAAAAATTTTTATATTGTCCTGATTCTAATAATTTACTACGAAAGACCCTAAATTGTAAATCCTGCTGAGACACCAGCAGATTAAACTGAAGAAATAATGTGAAAGACACTAGCAGAGACATACATATAGAATCGAAGCTCTACACTGTAGAACCTGCTGAGAATCGAAACTGCATTTACGCAACAACAAAGACAATGCAAAGACATTTCCACTGAGACCCAACTTCAAAGCTAACCCAAGTTCTAAGTTAAGAAGCAGCAACACAGACACAAGCAGAGACATACATCATTTCGGAAACTACAGCCAAAAATTCATGAACAACCGGACAGAGGCACGAACAGAGACAGGCGTACAGAGTATATGAAGAAACAATGAGAAACAAACCTTACCACACACAAGAAGACTCCACCGGACCTCACACGTACCAACAAACACAGGAGATCAGAGTGTTGACGCACAATGTCCGGCCGGCGACAAGTGATAGTAGATCTACAACCTTCGAACTCGGAAGAGAAGTCACAGTGTCGACGCACAAGATCACCGAAACTGCTCACCAAGGATAGATCTGCTCACTGAAACTGTCGACGCACAAGATTCCCGCTAGCCTTCACAGAATCAGTCCGAGTCGAAGATGAGGACCACCTTCCCGCCGATCACCAAACACCGCAGACCGCACTGCACAACAACACCATCGAAACACAAGCAGAGCAACGATCCAGCTTCCACGGGTTTAGCTGAGCGCTGACGGATGGAAGATTTGGACGAGAATGGAGTTTCTGAACAAGCTAATCAATGAACAAGCCGCTGGCAGAGAAGAATGAGAACAGCGAACATGAGCAAAGGAGGAAGAGAGAAGAGAAGAAAGAGAAAGAAAAAAAAACTGAGCCAGCATTTACTAACGGTCAAAACGTGATATTTACCTTAAAATAAGCTCCACCGGCCCACTTTTAAAATAAGCATCTTATTTAAATCGGATCACAATTTCAAACTGATGAACCAAACACACACAATCGGATCACGTTTTGTTTTGGGCTTTTTTGGGTTGAAATCGGGATTATATTAGAAAAAACGTGGACCCAAACACACACATATAAGAACCTTTTAACTGAAGCGCGATATTCTAAAAAAAATTAAAAGTAGTTAAATATAAAAATTATATAGAAAATTTAACTTATTTTTTCCAAAAATACCCCTATTTATGAATGAGTGAGAGAGAGTAATAATGAAAAAAGAATGAAAAAGAATGTATGTAGTATAATAATTAATTAAGGGCAAAATGGAAAAAAATATATTTATTATTGAGACAAACTCAAAAAAGATATTATATTTAGGGATAAGCCTAGTAAAAAAAAAAGGCCCTTATATAAAGATGGAGTATATATCATGCACGATTGGGTTGTCACCTTTGATCATATAGTATTTAAAGAAGAGAATAATTATACTGGTTCGCTGGCCTATTAGGGTCATTGTTACATACGTTTCAATGAATAAAGATGAAAAATGTGTCCCATTGAAATTTTAAATTTGTGCATACCCAACTACTCGTGCTCATCACCTACTTCACTCTCTGTTAACAAGGGTATATATTTTTAGAATACTTAGAGTATATATTTATTCATTGAACGCATTTTGTATATAGTCAATGGATTACGTACATTTTAGTTTATTTTCCACTTCGTCCTAGCGGTTGGTTCCTTTTTTTTTAAAAAAAAAACATTCTTTATCTTTTTTTTAAACAAAAATTGATAATGAAATCAATTACTCCCTCCGATCCTAATTATAAGACAAAGTTAACTTTTTTGGAGAAATTAAGTAAACCAATTAAATTACTTTAGAATGTTTATATTTTTAATATCCTTAGATTATATATTAGTTTATTAGTCAAATTAATTAGTTTAGAGAAAAAAATAAAAATATAAATACTCTAAAGTAATTTAATTAGCTTCCTTAATTTCTCCAAAAAAGTCAACTTTATCTTATAATTAGGACCGGAGGGAGTATTTTGTTATTATATAGAAGGTGGCCATCAATTATGGGCAGACAAGTGTTTTACCCTCATTTCCACAAAATTTAAAAGACTGAATATTTTAATGTATTTTTCCCCTTGTTAACAGAGAGTGAAGTAGGTGATGAGCACGAGTAGTTGGGTATGCACAAATTTAAAATTTCAATGGGACACATTTTTCATCTTAATTGACCTGTTCGTAATTACATGTTATATTCTTCAACACCTACGTAATTACATATGCTTTAAGAAGCTATTTTTGACCTAAAATGTATGGTCCTACTATTACAAAAATAAAAAATGTACAAAAATTTGATGAAAAATGTTATATCCATGCAAGTATAAATAAATGCAAGCTAGCTATACTAATTTATCTAGTTATCTTATCACTTGTAGAAACAACTTATTAATCTTATTTTGTACATTTTTCAGCTCAATCTAAGAGAAAAGTAACTTAATTAATTAACCCTAAAGCTTATTAAATTTCTGATGATGTCATTTTAGCATAGAAAAGCTTGATACATACATGTAATTTCTTGATCTTTTAGCCTTTTTTTTTTTATAATAAAAATTTTAGGTAGGTTCGGCACCAGTCCCCTACCAAGGTCAGGGCACGGCGCCAGGGCTCTTCGAGTACTTACAAGGGACTTACGAGATTGCCTACCAATGAGGTCTCCCCATCAGTCAGAGGGTTCAAACACACTCCCTTGTGATCGGGGTGGCAAGACCTTAACCAACTGTGCCAAACCTCATTGGCTGATCTTTTAGCCTTTAATCTAATAATAAGTGTACATAAACATTGAAAATCCATAAAACTTGATGCAATATATAGACCTTAATTAATTAGTTTCTTTCATATATAGTCAAAGTAGTATATATATTCAAAAGCTGTTAGTAAGCGTTTCGACTTGTGGTGACTTTTAACGTGAAAGTTAGGGCTACACGAAAGTGAATATCTTATAAACGTCCACTTTAAAGTTTAAACTATTAAATTATTACGAATATTGGAACATAAAAATATAAAAATAAATAAATTAAGATCTCAATACAGCTTATAGATACCAGATGTTTTATTTTTCACGGAAATATGTCTTCAAGTCTAACTTATTTTCTGAGGTTACGGCCAAGTCTAACTTCTTAATATGGCTATATAATTGTATCGCTGGAATAATTATGCCAGAAGTCGTTGAATGCTTTTATTTTATTGTTTAATGTTTAATAATATTGAACTTGAGTAAATTAATTAAACAGCTTAATAAAAATAAAACAAGTGAAGTTTAAAACAATTTAGGGTTAAGTAGGGGTTTGTTGGATTTTCCATGTATCCTAGAATGCATTTAAACACGTAAATCTTATTCAAATGATCAGCACATTGGTTTTATAAGAAAGGAATGCACATACATATAAAATATGCATTCATCAAGCATGTTATTTTTTGGTAAAAAAAAAATTCTCATAAAAAGGGTTAATTTAATTACGAACGATTAAGTGAAAGAAGAAAATGCCACCATCATCAGGCTGTGTCACGTCACATTATTTCTTAATTAATTTCAATTTTAGTGTGTATAACTATATAGATATATATATATATATATGATTGAAATTTTCAAAAGAAAAAAAAAACCTTTATATTCTAGTCTTGTATCTTTATATAGCAGCCAGGCTAGACGAGAGAGACGCTATCTACAAAAGACAAGTCTTTACCTTACTTCACAGTACATTTTGGCTCCTCCAACCATGTCCTAATAGATACTATATATATCTCTCTAATCTTAGATGTAGGATATAATTTGTAGTGCAATTTTACAATTTAACTAGAGGAGTATAAGATTAGAGGCATCAATTGTTTGGTAAAATTATGCCATTTTTAGTATGTATGAAAATTTTAAACTAAATTAATAAAATTTTAAATTAAAATAAGTAACCTTTTTAATACACAACTAAATTAGTTTCTTCAATAACAATCATTATTGAATTTAATTACTAAAATAGTGAAAAAAAGAAGATTCTGAGTGTGTGTGTGTGTATTTCAATTATTAACATATCAAAGTACGTAGACTCACAACATATGAAACCCGAAAAAGTGTGAACTTGCTGTTAAGTATTACCATAAACATATAATTAATGAGAGTTACTGATATGAATTATGAACTTTATAAATAATTTTTATGATAAGTAGTGGTTAATTATTGAAGAATCTTAGAATATAAAATTTAATTCTACTGCAGTACAAATATATGTATTTATATATATATATATATAGATATATATTACATTTTTTAGACAACATATATACACTACAAAAAAAAAGACCTTTTGTCGTTGCTGAATGGTTTTCGGTGGCAACATTTTGTCGCCGCCGAGTCGCCACAGATACAACTGTCACCGATACTTTTGGCGGTGACATTTCTTTGTCATCGCTAAAAGTAGACAATTAGCGACGACATTTTATCACCGCAAAAAGTATACAAGAAGGTGCTAAAACAACCGTCGCCGCTAAAGGTGGGGAATAGGCGGCGACAAATGTCGCCACAGAAACATGCATCAATAGCGACTTTTGTGTCACCACAAAAACATGAATCAAAAGTCACCGCAGAAACATGCATCAGTGGTGACCTTTTGACATTTGTCCCCACTTAAAGTTACAACTATTTTTTTTAAAATTTTTTTAATCTAAATTGCTAAAATTAAAACCTGTGTTGTGCTAATAAAGATAAAAAGCTATTGGGAACTAACAATATATTAATTAGCAATAATACTCACACAATTCTTCAAAACCATCATCAAGTATTTAAGTTTCTTAAGCAAGGTCTAAAGATTGTCCATTGAAAAGATAAGTAGAATTTATGATAAAACATGAAAACTATGAAGAAGGACCAACTTGGGGGATAGCAAGACTAAAAGTAGATGAAGTAGGAGCTGCTAATTGCCCTTGTTGCATCAAGGCAGCTAGTTGGGCTCGTATTCTCTGCTCCATTTGTTCCATTTTGTGCTCAAATTGTGCATGCTCTGCTGCCATTTTTGCACGCTCCGCTGCCATCTTTGCATGCTCCGTTGCCATCTTTGCGCGTTCTTCTGCAAGATTTGCTTCCATCTTGGCACGCTCCTTTTGAAATTTTTTATCAAACTCCTCATGCAATTGGGTACGAAGATTCTCCACAGCTGAATTATCATTGGATTGAGAGCGAGCTCTCTTCCTTAAAGGCTCTACTCCGTCCCCTTTTCCTCTTACATAGCCTGATCTCTTACCAAGAATAGTTGTCAATATTTCATCAGAGGTCATTCGAGCATCACTCTGTAACTCTTCTTGTTGTTGTTGGAGAAGTTCTTGCAAGTCAGTCTACAATTAAAGTATGAAACATAATGTACAAAGGCGACAAATGATACATTTTAAAATAAAAAAACTAAGGATTCAGAACATAAATTAAAGTGAAGAGAGATTAAACTTACTGTAGCGAAGTTAATCTCCTCAAATAACCGAGGTCCACAAGTATGCTTTGTTACTTGTTTTTCTCGATTATTCTTATTTCGTTTACTTTTTTCCTACAAAGAATTTTGTAATAAGGAACTAGTGACTAAAATAAATATATGATCCATTTAAAACAAGAAAAAGCTACCTTGAACATGTCAGTTTGAAAGTATGTTAATAACAACTCCCAATCTTCAGAACTTAGATTTTGAGGAGGATTAGCCCGCCTATCCTCATCAGAAGCATATTTGTTATAGTATTTGTGCAAATTGGTCTTCCAATTTCTAAAGGCATTTTTCAAGTTCAGTGTTATAGTTTTTTTGAACTTTTCTTCATTGATTGCATCAAAAGGTTCAAATTTGTCCTGAAACAAATACAAACATAAATATTTGTTATGAAAACATAAATAAATAACGATATATATAAATATTTGAGAAGAGTATACCTTTACTTTCAAAATCATCTCATCTTTATAATGTTCATAAATATTCTTCCACTCAGCACCATGACAAAAAGAGATTGTGGTCCTAACAACATAACCACAATAATTAGCAAGGTTTCTTGCTTCTGCACCTAGTGCTCTTGTCCGGGAGTCTAAAAGTTTCACTGGTATCTTTGCTCCAAGTCTGGTTCTCAAGTCTACTTTAAAGTATTTGTACACTCCTTTGCCCTTTTTGATAGTATGAGAGGAGCCTATAATTCATGTGAAAGAATTAAAACAATTAAAAGTTTCATGTGATGTGGATTAGTTATTTATATTATATAACATTGAAGTAAATTTACCTACACTACTAGCTTGAGTAGGGGGAGAGTTAGCAGGCATTTCCTCAAGTTGTAATTGTAGTGATCGAGGTGAAATTACACGTCTTGATTGAGGTGTAGAGGAAGTACCTCCATTACTTGTGTCACCATGTAGTCTAGTGGAATGATTTTTTCCACCTCGACCTCTCTTTATCCCTGACATATCCTACACAAATGTACAAAATTTAGTTAAACTTTCAGCAAGCAAAAAAAGACTAAAAGCAAATTTAAACTATAAAGGACATTTAATTGATAAAGACTCAATCTACATATTAGTAAAAACTACCATAAGGAGACAATAATTTCATTCGATTGATTCTTCTGAGCCACTATCACTTATATCAGTATCTTCTAATTTATTCTCTTGTACTTCATTTTCTATATCACTTTTAGTTTCAATATCTCTATCATAGTTATCAAGCACATCCTCTTCATTACTATCTTCATGAACTGATAAACGAGTTTCGCTGTCATCGATAAATCCAATCTCCATGACATCACGATTACTTCTTTGTGACGTCTCTCCTACTTCAACAAAGGTCTGGTGTTGTACATCTTCTCCATACAAGTTAATGATAATATCAGGTTCTACAAGAGTTGGATTGTCAATATTTAAATCACCCAACAATTGTTGATACGCCTCTTTATCAACCATAACAGCATTTACCGCACTAACATCGTTATCTTTGTCAATTGGCATATTGAACAAGTCACGTGGATTTATTTTAATAACAACAAGCCAACCAGGTTCAACAATATCATCCACATAAAAAATTTGCTCCGCTTGAGATGCTGCAATAAATGGTTCATTAGTTTGTAATGAACATTGAGTATTAATACTTGTAAACCCATACTTTTCACCCTTATATCCTTTGTGATAATGAACCACACCCCACCAATGACACTTAAACAAGTATATTTTTCTATTCTTCAACGTAAGACAATTCATAAATATGGTCTAATACGCCATAATATTCTTTATCAGCATTAGTGTCATCACCCTTGACCATGACTCCATTGTTTTGAATCTTTTTTCCGATTGCCCGATCTTTTGTGTGGAAACGGAATCCATTGCCTATAAACATGGAGTAACAATTAACCACCTTTAATGGACCAATTGATAAACTTATGAGATCAGGACTTGCATGGCCTTGTTTGGACAACACTCCCACCTATGCAAAAAGAATCATTTCTTCAATATGTAATACTATCATACGTTATACAAATGCCAACTCTTAAAACGTTATAACTTACTCGTGAATGAAACCAATCAGGAAGCCCCTCGTACTGGCTTTGTAATCCTTGGGCTTCAAGTTCAATCCTATGTTCCCTAAATGTTTTTCACACAAGTGAGACAAATATAGATTATAACAAAAACAATCTCTCTTCAAGTAAAGTTGACATACTCTATAAATGGCCAAACTTCTTCACAATTTTGGAGCACATACATCCTTGCTTGACAATATTCTTCATGAGAAAGATGGATTGACTCATAATGTCCCCTAGGCTCACCACTTTTCTTGAATATTAAAACTCACAATTGATATCAGCATTGGTTTCATCATTCCTAAGTGGAACATTAAACTTTGTAGGAAAGTCTTTCAAATATCTTGAGCAAAAAAGTAAGACTTTCATCTGACAAATACCCTTATGCAATCGATCCTTCAAGTCAAGCCTTATTGCAAACATAAGATTTGAGTGATCGTAAATACCTTCAACAAAAAAATGGTTTAGATTTGAATGTTTTTGAATTATTATAAATATAATTATACATTTCTTAGTATCTTACCTTTCTATTGAGTTGGAATTGAGTACATCCAACGATATTGAACTAGTCCACCAACTTTTACCTCTCCCGCCAAGTGTATTGGCAAGTGAACCATAACATCAAAAAAGGCAGGTGGGAAGATAGTCTCCAACTTGCACAATGTGAATACTATTTGACTTTGAAGTTTGTCAAGTTGTTCACATGTTAAACTCTTTAAACAAAGATTCTTAAAAAATCTTCCCAATTCTATTATTGGTTCACATACTTGAGGAAGTAATAGCCCACGGATTGCAATTGGAAATATTTCTTGCTATAGCACATGGTGATCATGGCACTTAAACCTAAATATTCTTCTCACTTGAATGTTAACACACTTTGAAATATTAGATGAAAAAGCATTAGGTACCTTTAAGTTAGCTAAGAATTCACAAAGGGATTGTTTCTTTTCAGGGGACAAAGTATAAGGAGCATGAGGCTTAGAAATATTATTACCAACTTTAACTGGGTGCATATTACTCCTAATTCCCAAATCCATCAAATCATACCTAGTTTTCAATGTGTCCTTTGTCTTTCCAATCAAATCCATTACTGTCGACACAATATTATTAGAAACATTTCTTTCTATATACATCACATCAAGATTATGTCGTATAAGCAAATGTTTCCAATAAGGCAATTGAAAAAAAATGCTTTTTTTCCTCCAATTGTAAGCCCTTGTGTCTGTATAACGCTTTCGTGTTTAACTTTTTCCAAATGACATATTACCCACTTGCTCTAGTTGCATAAGTGCTTCATCTCCATTTAATTGAACTGGTGGAGCCCTATGTTCTTCTTTCCCATCAAATGAGGCCTTGTCTTTACGCCATGAGTGATTTTGTGAAAGAAAGCACCTATGACCCATGTAAGATAATTTGTTTCTTAATGAAATGCAATGTGTATCTTTGTGGCAACACAAAATTATCAGAAACATTTTTTTCTATATGCATCACATTAAGATTATGTTGTATAAGCAAATGTTTCCAATAAGGCAATTGAAAAAATATGTTTTTTTCCTTCAATTGTAAACCCTTGTGTCTGTATGACGCTTTCGTTTTTAACTTTTTCCAAATGACATATTACCCACTTGCTCTAGTTGCATAAGTGCTTCATCTCCAGTTAATAGAACTGGTGGAGCCCTGTGTTCTTCTTTCCCATCAAATGAGGCCTTGTCTTTACGCCATGAGTGATTTTGTGGAAGAAAGCGCCTATGACCTATGTAAGATAATTTGTTTCTTAATAAAATGCAATGTGTGTCTTTATGGCAACATGGGCATGCAAGCTTGCCATTGGTTGACCACCCTAAAAGGTTCCCGTACACAAGAAAGTCATTTATTGTCCACAATACTGTTGCATGCATGATAAAATTTGATTGAGAGTGTGCATTATATGTTTGCACCCCTTACTTCCCACAATTGTTTCAACTCTTCAATTATTGGTTGTAAGTAATCATCTATTTCATTACCCAGACATTATTTGGACCAGGAATAAGAAGTGTCATCATAAAGTATGGCCTTTTCATACAAAGCCAAGGTGGAAAATTATATGGTACCTAAATAACAGGTCAAATGCTATGATTGACACTCATATTCCCAAAAGGTTGAAATCCGTCACTAGCCAGGCCTAAGCGAACACTTCTTGGATCAGCAGAGAAGGTAGGGTATTTTTGGTCAAAGTGTTTCCAAGCAAGTGAATCAGCTGCATGTCTTAATATGTCATCATTAGTGTGCTTCTCCTTATGCCTCCTCGTTTCTTTAGCTATGTCTCTTGCCATATAAAGCCTTTGTAGCCTGGGCGTTATTGGAAAATGCCTCAAAACTTTCTGTGGAGCCTTTTTCCCTTTTTGTCTGTTTAACTTCCATGTAGGCATCTTGCATCTAGGATATGATTTTGCATTTGCATGCTCTCCCCAATACAATATGCAATCATTCCCACAAGCATCAATTTTCTTGTAATCTAAACCCAAATCACGAATTATCTTCTTAGCTTCATAAAATGAGTGTGGCACTAAAGCCCCATCTGGGAGAACAAATTTCAATAGGTGCAATAGTAGATCCATGGATTTATTAGTCCAATGGTTAAGGCACTTCAATTGAAGCAACTTTACAATGAAAGACAATTTTGATATCTTGTTGCAACTTGGATAACGATCTTTCTCCACATCCTTTAACAAGTCAAGGAACCTTTTGGCATGGGCATTAGGCTCTTCACTCTCATTTAATCTAATGTTCATATCATTCATACAAGGAACTCCATATGCATCACATATCATCCTTATGAGACTCCCCTCCTCATAAGTATCACTCTCTATTACTCTACTTAAAGTCTCACAATCACTTTGATATCTAGTAATTTCTCTATGCAAGTCCTACACCTTGTAACTATCCCAAAAACCCTTAATCAATAAGTCTGTCTTAACATTTGTTTTCACCTTGAATGTAACATTTCTACATTTCATACAAGGACAACATATTTTGTTTGTCACTCCATGTTGAGTGAATGCCCACTCTAGAAAATTGTCTACTCCTCTAATGTATGCTAGGTTGCCTCTGTCTTTAATGTTTAACCAACTTTTATCCATTCCTATTTCATAAAAAGACCAAGAGCATTTTATACATGAAAAAAAATAATAAATGCGAAGAGAAAACTTTTTTTCAAGAGTAATTGGGAAAAAACATGGACATTAAGGCCACACATTAAGAGGGAAGTATATCTATGTTTTTTTTGTTGGGTCCAATCTTTATTTGGCAAATTAATGCAAACATAGCACAGGGGATATTAATTCATGTACCAATTATTATAAATAAGACAGGACTAATCACCACTACTCAAGCTATATATATATATATATATATATGGATGTACTCCTTCAAGGCCATTCTGATCAAAAGTTACAAAGAGTAAATGTGAAACATAATGGTTCTTTTGTTACTTCTAACAACACAGTTTAGCAAATGTCACAATTAAATAATGAAATGAGATAAATTTTGAATCTTCTTATTTATTTGTTTTGGTTGCAGATTATCTTTCTAGAAACAATATGCAATGATGTTAACATAATCGAAAGGAATATACTACTAAAAATTCAGCAAAGTCCTGTCTATGCAGAAGAGTAATGTTTCTTTTAAAACCAGCTGTGATGTGTTATCTTGATAGCAATTATTTTGACTACAAACAATTTCCTTTTGCAAACCAGATTTTGAGGCTGGGTTGAGAGACTTCAAAAATCACCTTGCAAATTATGAGAAGGTTGAGTTACAGAACACCAACAACAGCCACACACACCCAACAAAATAAGAAAATAAAAGCATGACTTGGGACATATATTTCTTCAAAAATCTGAGCACCAAAAAAAAGAAGTCGAGCTCTGCCATTGTTTCAAGTCAAATAATAAAGTAATTTAAATCTTCAAGAGCATTACAAGGTCAAAAAATTTTATGAAGTGCAGTACCAAAATAATCAGTAGGGGATGGAATCAAGAAAATCAGTACCCATGGCAACATTATAGAGGTGTTTCTTCATTATAAGTACCGACCCTATTTCAAAATTTTTCCTTTGTAATGGAGGAATCAAGAGACAAACAAAGAGAGAGATTTTAGGGTTTAGGGAAGGAGACCCAGAAAAGAACAATATAATGAAGGAGATGACGATGATACCTCAAGATGACGGCCACCGCTATGGTTGACGGCTGAACGGACGTGAGGTCCTTTGGGGCGCCACTGACGAGAGATGAGAGCTTCCAGTGCGGCAACAACAGGAATGAAATTTTCGCTGAGAATCTGCCCATGTGTCAGCTAGGTTTTAGAATTTAAACAATTTTCAACTTATCTAAAAATATAAGTTTCGCAAGGTGCATTGAGTAACAATTAGCTCAAATGGCATGAGTATTGATTTGTGTGCCTTGTTGAAATGCCCCAGCTTGCGTTCGAATCCATGCTTGGCTTGCTTTAAGCAATGTTTTTTCATATTTTTTTAACAGATAGCATCATCTAAAAATTAACACTAAATTTGCACTGGATTGGAGGTAGTATAATAGGTCAATTCAGCTGGAGTACTTGGACCTGTACCTGATTCACTGGCCTATCTCTGCTAAGCCCGGCAAGTTCGCATTTCCAATAGAAGCAGAAGAAGTGGTTCGTTTGGACATGAAGGGAGTGTAGAGGGCCATGGAAGAATACGAGAGCCATAGGAGTCAGCAACTTCTCCTTCAACAAGAAGTCCCGTCCTTTGCTGGGTGGTGTGCGTATATTTGTTCAGTTTATTTAGTGCCATGCCTATTTTGGGCTGTGTTTGTGTTTGGGGACCTATTTTAAGCCCAATTGAAGATCATAAGTTCAATTGTTAATTGAAAACTCAAATTTGAGTGTTTGGAGAGGCCAATTGGTAATTGAGCTTTTGTCAAAGATCAATTGGGAGAAGCTAGAAAATGGAGCTTTTGTTAAAAGCTAATGATATTTTATAGTAGATTGGGTTGTCTGGAAATTAGTTATATGATATTGGCTTTTCCCATAAAATATTTTTTAAATAATATGTAGTATCAAAAAAATATTTTTTGAGTGTTTTTAACCCCTTAAAATATTTTTCTAATTATACCCACTACCTAGTGTGCTATCAGACTGATTGCAATTTTACCCACTTTCTACTTGTACCCAATCAAAAATAAATAAATTTTTGAGTGTTTTTAACCCCTTAAAATATTTTTTTGTGTTTTTAATCTTTTAAAATATTTTTTTAGCTGTACCTAATGTGTTATCAGACTGATTTCAATTTTACCTTTAACGTACTTTTTCAGCTCCAAAAATTACTTTAAAATATGTTTTTTGTGTTTTTAAACCCTTAAAATATTTTTCAAGTTGTACCTAGTGTGTTATCAGACTTATTATAATTTTACCTTAAATGTACTTTTTCAGCTCCAAAAAGTTATTTGATTTTTTAAATATTTTTCCACCCACTCTCTCTTATCATTATCACAAAAGCCCTTATGCTTAAGTCAAACCAAACAAGTTTTATTTTTACAAAAGCCCAATCGCCAATCCAAACATAAATTACATTACATAATTTAGCTTTTACCAAAAGTAATATCACAACAAGCCCAATTAAAATAAGCCCAATTATCAATCACTGATGCAAACACACTTTTATTCTTTGGAATGGTGAACTCTCTATTAATATATTGCTGCCTAAAGTCTACTTTTGATCAACGATAGAATATGTGAATATGTATGACGTACAAAAGCTCAGTATTATGGACACGCTAAGTCATTGCACATAAGAGTATTCACAAACATAAGTTCGTGAGTTAATGTGCCCCGTCCTAAGTCCTGCCTGACCTATATGAATTTATGTGTTCAAACTAAGAGATACAGAATGCTGGCAAATACTACATGATATCAATAAAGATGTCGTTTACAGCAGCTCCATTGTCAAATCTAGTATCTTTAATATAAGACTTAATTTAACAAAGAAATTGAACCACAAACCATAACTTACATTAAGGATTGGAAGGAGTAATCAATATAATGTTTGGTTGGAGCTTTTAGTGTGTATTAGCTTTCAGTGTGAATCTCCAACGCATCTGGGACTGGGATGCCGATTAGAGATAGGCTAAAAACCCTGGTCGCTGTCTAACGAGTTTCCCGCGAAGGAGAGCGAGTGGAGTTCTTTTTGGGAAAAAGAGCTTTGGTTGGTTTGACCGCGCGCGGTTCTAGATATACATGTAGGCCCCACACTATGCTTTTGTTTTTCGGCCAGCACCACAGTATCCAATTATTGAAAGAATGAAAGGACACATTGCACAAAATTAATTCAGAATCCCGGGTGTAACAATATCGCGAGATTTCGTTTGTCCCCTAGCCCATAATATAACCATGATCTGATTGGCAAGCATATGGTTTTTAACATAGAATATTTAAAAAAAATTATATTTTGTCAAGTTTAACTTAATTCTTACATTTTTTTAGAATAAAATTCATATTTTTTATTGTTTTTAATTACGTCAATTATAAACTTCGCAGTCTAAAAATTTGAACACGGATAAGCGAAATCAACTTGCCACGACACACTAGGAGGATAAGTTTGACTTTCCGCTGTAAATTTTTATCAAACAAAATTACACTAAACCGCGCTTTACCATAATGATATTAAGGGAAAAATTAGACATTAGAAAATAATTTGTAAAAAAACTCTTAATTGAGAGAAATCCAGACCCTTGTAATATTGATGAGCGACTCCAAGCGATCTGTGACAAAAACTCGTGATATTTTGGCCACCTTAACAAGTCGTTATACTCCCGTTCAATGCAGGTGCTCTTGACCCATGAATTTTGTGCACAAAAATACCACTAACAATTTACATGCTTTAGCTTTTTGTAGAGAAAATGATAATAATTTACATTAAAAAAAAGATAAAATGATAATAATAAAGATAGATTACTCCAGTGAAATATGCTACCAAGGATAGGTTCCATCACAGCAAACCTACTTTTCTTTTTTGTCTTTCACGTTATTAAGGGACTCTTCATCGCAACTTTCAGCAAAATCTTCTTCATCGCTAGTATAGCAACTCTCAACAAAATAGTTGTCTTCATCACTATCATCCTCACCTTCATAATAATACTCTTCACCATCATCTGCAAAACAAAACTCCTCACCATAGTCATCATAATAACACTCTTCACTATCCTCATCATCAGTTTTCCCATTTTGTTGCAGAAATGAACAATCTCTTGGAAGCTGACCACTTAACCTCTCTTGAATTTGATCCCTGATTGCTGTGCCCTGACATGGACACAAGTCATAACAGAAAATAAGAAAAAGAACCTTTTAGTCTGCAAGCATATCAAGATAACAAAACATTCTTTGTCCGCATAAAATTAGCTCACCATCTTGTAACAACCTTCTTCAAACCTCTCCAGAAATCCAGCAACCCAGCGATCAGCATTTAATATCCACTCATAGCGATGCATAGTAGTAGCAGTCTTCGCAACACTTTGGATCTAGAAGACAAAATATTGTTTGTACATCAGTCTCAAACCTCCCCACAAGTCCAGCAATGCTGCACTTGCTATAGAGATACATAGCAGCATATAGAGATTCCTATAATGTTCAATTCGAAGACAACTATATAGGTAGCCATCCAGAGTCCTCTGTTTTCAGTAATCTCCATCACATGCGCACATAGGATTTACTACTAACTGTGTTTCATCTCACAATCCATCCATCTCATTAATTTCACATGGCCAAGCCTTGAAAGTTATTTCAACTTAGGTAATTTGATATTATGGGTTAATGATTGTGTTGATATACCTTTTCACCAACTCTCTCTTGCTGTTCCTTTACTTTCTCTTGAAAGTTCTTAAGCCTCCTATTCACCCTTAATCGCTTTTCCTGTTGGTATGAACATAAGCACAACAAACAAGATCCTCCAATGTGAGAATGACGTAAATAATTTTTTTTTTTTACCGGAAAAGTACAATCAATTCATTTATACAAAAGTACTAACAAACTAAGGATTTAACAGAAAAAAATATGCCAGTTCATACCTTCACATAGCTCACACCGAGGTCCTTCCTTGAGTACCCACGGTCCAAGTTGCGCAGAACATAGTTGTTATAATCTTTGACAATCCTCATTATTATGTCTGATGTAGATACTCCTTCTGTTCGTTTTGTTTCCTTAAATTTCCCGATGGATTTAACCTACAAACAAAAATTGATTCAAATAAATTATACCTGAAATCAGAAACTTACATCAAAAGAAACAACCAAGGCTGATAGAACATTTTATTACACATACATATTCATAAACATCGTTCCCAGCCCCACTGGCATCAGCATAGCTGTGAACAATTTCATCGGCAAGTGCAAAAGATTATACTATGCATTCAAAAGCTTCAAACATTAATCCACCAACTAATGCATGAAGTTAAATATTATGATCATTACAAATCCAATAAACTCATAAGAACTGGAGAGAATGGGCAGGGAACTTTCTTACGGAAGAGCATCATGAGCCACATAGTCAATCCTGTGCTTGTCAATAAATTCTGGTGTCATAACCCATGGTGCATCTGGAATGACTTCATCCACCCACCTGCTCAAAGTCAATTCTCATAGATATGGTTAGTCATAACTCTTATAGCTCTGCATTACTGCATACACATGCAACACATTGGAAACAACAAAAATGAAATCAGAATGCAATAACATCAGCAAAAATATTTCCAAAGCCTATACTTTCTTTTTCCCAAATAAACATACTATGCATCAACAATTAATGCCAAAAAAAAAAAAAAGAGTCGACATAAGTATCATACTTGCAGTGCCGAAGCGATTCATAACGTTCAGCCTCCGTCATAACAGTTTTGCCCTTGTATTTGAGGGTGACTTCGTCATTGCAACATCCAACAAGCAAGTAGGTATTTGGAAATCTAAAATTTGCGTTAAAAGGGCAGAGAGTTAGCCAAACAATGTAGATACAATTTCATAGTCAATTTTAGAGAAGATATCCCCTTTTAAGAAGCACATTTAAACTTTCTCAAGTCATCCAAATAAACATATTACTAGTACCGTATCAGTTCATCTCTAAATTGTTTATATATTGTTTTGGTGTTGCTCTGAATACCATTAATATCATTTTAATTTTAACCAATCACCCGGGAAAATTCAACATCAACATTTTTCACCATGGAGAGGAGATGTCCATAGTTGTGCGCTTATTACTAAAGTTACCTGTTTGGGTGAATCTGCAGCTTGTGTGACCAGTATTAAAGAATAAATAGATAATTAGGTCTGTTATTGTTAATAGTTAATACATGAAAAGAAAAATGGATGACAAACACGGAATTCGCTTTGTGATTTTAGCTCTGTATTTGCATTTTTTTTGTTTTTTTTATATAGTCTGTATTTGCATTTTAAGTAATCGTAATTTTGGAAAGAGACTAGCTAATGCAAGGAAGAAAAAGGCAGTGCGTGAATCTAAGAGATCGACAACGTATGATGCATCGTGTTTCATTTCCATATCAGTAATTAACGATTCTGAAATCAAAACCTAATTTGCGAAAATTAAAATCGAGAAAAGACGAAGATAGAAGCTTACGAGATCTTGGCTTGTTCGAGGGAACGAGCGTGGCCAAAGTGGAAGAGGTCGTAGATGCCATCGGCATAGACACGAACTGGGCGATCTTGAGGAGGAGAAGACGATGGATTGGAATCGCTGGCCTTCGCGGTCGCCATTATTGGGGATCACGCTTAATCTGATCTCATTCTTGAGCGTCTCCATGAGCACGCCTTTGTTAAACGTTTAATTTAGCATCCTTCTTCTTCTGCCACAAAATGCCTTTAGTAAGTGTCGTCGTTTGAACCGCTCAAATACAACGGTATATAATGCTTGCCCGCTTTTCTTCTCAATTAGTAATTAAAAAAAAAAAAAAAAAAAAAAGAGGAAGGGTTGCATTCATGTCCGTATAAAAGAAAAATAAAAAAAAATCTCCTAAATTTATCAATAACGTTTCTGAATTTATCAATGGGATCATTTCTTCATTTTTTTTTCTTATACAGAATCTGAATATAATTCTCCCTTAAAAACAATAATAAATTGGCAGTTAAGAAAAGGGAAATTGTACCTAAATCAATATAAAATAAAATACTCTTCTTAGCAGAGATGAAAGTCACTGTTCCTAAGCCAACCCTCTTTTCGGGCTGCATGCCAGCGGCTCCTTCCCCACTTCAGTACCCGCCTTTGTACTCTATTCAAAAATCAAAAATTATAACAAGGCAAAATAAAGCCACCAAATTCACCATATACTTCCACACTTCAATACCCGCCTTTGTACGCTGTTCAAATTTCAAAAATTGGAACAAGGCACAATAAAAGCCGCCAAATTCACCATATAAATTCCTCCCATGTACAACCCCTCCATTACCTCAGGTTCGTGAAAAGCCATGTTTAACTTTTATTTGCACATTCGTCGCAACCTTTCACACATTACCGATGGACAACCTTCGCAAGTCACTTTCGTTGTGCGTGTTGTTCGTTTCTTTAGCAGGGAGGTCATTCCTTAGCCTTCAGTCACTAAGGTAGTGAGTTCAAGTCTTTAGTTTTGTTTCCAATATGCTTCCTACATTTTAACTTCTACTTTTAATGTGTGAACGGTTATGTGAGTTACATACCATGCTTGAGACTGCCAGGATGGACTTTGCAAGGACTGTGAGTTAAACAAATTTTCTTTCCCTTGTGCAGAGACTAGAATGTCCTGCTCATAAGAAAACATGAGGATGCTCTTTGGCCACTACATTTTCAAACTGGTAACATTTTATGCCTGCACATGTTTCTCACTTCTTACCGCATAAACTTATTTTGTATTATGATTCAAGTTGAACGACTATGTGATTTCACATGACAAGTTATACGCCAATGGTTGAACGTCAGCTTTACTGCCCTTTTTAAAGATGCGCCATTGAAAGGCCTATTGTAGATATTTCCCCCAAATTTGGTTTGTTGCTTGCAGAATAAACGCTGGTGAGGAAGAAGACGCAAGATCATTCTAATATTGGCGAGTGTTCTTATTATTTGTCTTATGCCGGGAAGATTGATGTGGAGCCATTCGATCAGCAGTGTTCCAATTTATTAATGATAAGAACGTTGTGGAAACTATGAACTGGATTTTCTAATTTATGTCTTATTTTATTGTTCCATAAATTATAATTTTTTTTCCAAATTTCATGACGTGTTGTCTCCTTATAGAAGGCTTTTTTTTTCTTTGTTGCTTTAGTATCTGTTATGTTTGAAGTTTTTGTCATTGTTGCATTCACCTGTCCGTTTTCTATTTTTATATTGTTAAACAGAGATTGTGGAATCACCAAAATTCATATTGTATATAGTTATACCAAGTAGATTGTTATATAGAAATCTATATAGAATATACTTTTATATAGAATTCTACTAAATCTATCTAACTGAATATTAGTATATATATTAAATTATTACATTTATGTATAGCATTCATTATCATACTCTTTTCTCAATATCCACTTCTTTGTTTTTCTTTTCCAATCTCAATATCCACTTTCATATGCTACTTTTGTTGCCACATCATTATGGATTCAATTATTTAATGTTTTTTAAATAGAGGACAACAAACTAAATTAAAGCAATCACCTACCTCCTTTACACACACCATGTCTTATCATTATATTTCCTTACCAATTGCTGCCACATTAGGTCACCTAACCATTCAGTATGATGTAATAAAAAATACATTACTTTATCCAATTTTACATTTTACCAAGTGGGTTTGTCAGGTCATGTTTCAAGGTTCTAATGACACATGTAGATGTATCTGTTTTGGCAGTGACATTGATAAGAATGGATATTATACTGGAGGATCATAGTAACACATTTTCCATATCTTAGAAGCACGCATTGCAAAATTAGTCTCTTGCATGCCGTCCCAGTGTGTTGCATAGTTACATTATTTGGATAATTTCATTCACTATATTTTACGTTTCCCTCACTGTTTTCTCCCATCACACTTCCATGAAATGCATTGTGAAGGTTCCATTCTCGTTTGATGTAGCCCCTTTCAAGACAACGTGCTTGACATTGTTAAATAATTAAACTTGCACAACTAAAATTACTCCACCTTCGACAAGTTTCATGAAACATAAGACAAGCCTATTAGAACACTAGAAGAAAAAAGGAAAGGCAGTACTACTATAATGTTGTATGTGATACAATTAACCAAGCCCACTGTTTCAAAGAAAAAAATGGCAATAACGACCGCTAATAGAGCCCATATCCTACAGCATCCATCCCTTTACTAAAATCGACTTCACCTCCCTGATTGACTCATCTTGCCATATTCAGTTCTCACTCCTCTATAAATCCTAAACTATAGCCTAATTCGGTTGCTAATGGAACGCCTTCTGCACTTGAGTTCTCAACATTACCTTCGGTGCTTAGAGATAGAGGGATTTCAGTTAGTGTTGGCATCATTGCCGCTAATTGCCGCGGTCGGTATACGTGCATGTCCACTGGCTTGATCTTCATAAAAGCACATTTTCAGAGGTCATGGATAACAATCGGCTCAAAAATTTCCTCTAGATAGAACACATCTATCACGGACTGAGATGCCTCAATCGTAGCGTGGTAGTGTTCACCAAATCGTGGATCATGCATTCCTTCCCATAATGTGTTGCTGAATCCTTCTTCCTTAAGTAGCCAGTAGAAGCACCTAAATAAGTAGTATCGGTGCTCACTCCATCTTGGTGATCCAATCCTTACTGCCCTCCCTTCGGATGATAGGATTATCGGCATCAACCTGTACGTTGTGATCAGCACAACTTTAACCATGTTCTTTTCGGTCTACACCACAGCATGCTCTACTACTAGTTCTAAACTCATTATAGATTTGAAGTATACAAGTCCACACCTGATACTTACTATATGGAATCCCAACTCTCTCAGTAATTGTTATGAGGGATTGAAATGCTACATTGTTGCCTTGTTATTGTCAAGTCTGTAATCTCCATATGAAGTCGTTACAGTAAGAAGGTGTGACTTGAAATATATGTTGACAACCATACAGTAAACACCCTTT
The DNA here is from genome assembly GCA_963242795.1 of Inga leiocalycina. Classification (NCBI taxonomy): domain Eukaryota; kingdom Viridiplantae; phylum Streptophyta; class Magnoliopsida; order Fabales; family Fabaceae; genus Inga; species Inga leiocalycina. The sequence continues at coordinate 72,282,467 of OY725325.1, forward strand.
TGCTGAGGCCAATTCAAAGTTTGACAATGAAACACACAAGACACATGTGCTACATACATATCTACATAATAGTCTTCTTAGATGCAATTCTCAATGAACTCTTATCAACCAACCATAAATGAACACACAGTGCGATCAAAGCTTGTGATCTTCACCATTTATATGTTACTATATGTTAATAACATGGGAAGCATAAACAATTCGGCCTCTCTTTTTTTTTTAATTTTACTATTTTAGCTTAGCTGGCTAGCTAGATGCCTCTTCACTGTTTTCATCTTCTTATTTGATTATTCTTATAACATACCTCACTAACACAAAGAAGGAATTATTTGTCTGATAACTATCTCTCATGTGGGCAAAGTAACAAATATGTCTTATTCCCTTTTATTGTTTATCATTTGATTTCCATCCTTCAATTTTTTGTGTCCACTTAAAAACATGGCTAATTCAAATTTACATAGGACATGGTGATATTGATATCATCCATCAGGCTACGTGTTCCAACAAAAAGTTCCTTCTTTGTGTTGGTATGTGGTCAAATCACAAAAAAAATAGCATGTCCTTTTAGCCATTGACTTTTCATGTTGCTTTCATCTGCTGCCACATAAACAACATATGTTTTTAAAATCAAACACATTCTTCTTCCTATACTGTCATAAATGTGACTCCATCAACCTTTTTATTTTGTTTTTACAGTTGATTTTATTACATGTGACTACATGGGAGGATAATCATGGACAGTTCCTACTTCATTCAAATAATAAAGTTGATTTTAATATTGTAGTCACATCATTATATAGTCTTCTGATGCTCCATGTATTTATTGAGAAAAACTTTTTTATTTTGTTTTAGACTTATTTATGGACACACCTATCCATAGGAATTAATTTTATTTTCCTCTCATCCTACTATTTTTGTCCCTTACAAGAACATTATCATTTTTTTTGGTTCAAAGGAGGGAATATATGAATCAACAGCTCAAACTTGAAACCCCCAAACCATCCGAAGAAGATTATCCAGAAAGCTACGAGGGAGAAATCATTTTGTTGCCACTTATTTATGTCAGTGCAGAAAGAGTATATAACACTTATCTTTGCTTCTATATAATGCCTGGCTGCTACCTTTCCCACATTTCTTGTATTTTTATTTTGTTGAATATTGTCCCTTAACTATTCAATATGGTAGGTCTTCACCCTTCTTATTTGTTGTTGCCTATATTTTCCTTTTCTATGCATAATTCTTGGCATCTTCTAATATGTTCATCTTTTTGTTTGGTGTGCCAAGCACTAATCCGGTAAGCTCCTCTCCCTTTCATGCATATTACTTCTTTTAATACATATTGACACTCTTTCGTAGCTGTAAGATCCTGTTACAATTGTTGGCCAAAAACAGGTTAAAAAAATTCTATTACAATTATTCCTTTTGTCTTAGACTCATGACACAAAATCTTTTGTTTATGTTGTTAGTTTAGTTTGCCCCCATAACCAGCTGTCCTTTGCTTTTATGGAATAAAGTAGTCCATTATTGCCTCCTCCTTACTACATATTCTTCATATTATTTATTTCCTTATCTTGCCATTTATTCATTACAAAATAAAATTTATTATGGAAGATTAAATCATAATCATGGACGGTTACTTCATCAGCCTTTTTTTTTCAAAAGTTGATTTTATTACATGTGACTACTTTAAATGATAATCACGGACGATTACTTTTGCTAATATTAGTTGTTTTGTCCTACATGTATACTTAGAAGACAACCCATGCGAAAAAACCTCTTTTACTTTTGTTTTATATCAAATTCATTCTGTCCAGCTCAAAAGCCTTATTTGTAGGTATGGTCCCTCACTTGGTTCACCCAACTGTGCATGTACACGTCAAGCTTATCTCCTAAGTATTATTACTCATTATTTGTTAGTAATCATTAGCATATTCTTTCATTACTATATTATCATTTTTTTTATTACTATATCATCCTTATCATGAGTTCCTTTCACCATTTTTCCCTTGATCAGTCTTTTAATCTTCTAATTCATCTTACGCCAATGATAATAATTTATTTCAGTTCTTTTCATTGTACCTTTACACTAACAAAAACCAACTTTTCCTTGCCAAAGCCTTGTATCTTTCTCTATATAAACCTTTGTATATGGTTCCTCACATTCCCTCATACAATAATAGTATAGACATAGCAATTTCCATTAGTTCCCTTTCCATTATTTTAATGATATACCATTACATCTCCCAAAAAGCCTCAAAAGAAAAAAGAAATCATATTTGGTCATGTAATGCTTCTTTTTCTATCCAGTCAATGTCTGCAATTAATACATTATTTGTCACATGTGCTATTGGTTCTGTCTAGTTTACAAACGTTGACAGAAATAATTACGTGATGTCTTGAGCTATAAAGTAAACAATATAGGTTAGCTTGTTGCTATACTTCATTTGTGCAATCCATTTTAAAAAATACATACTGCTCCTTCTCCATTTTTTTACTCAGCTTTGTCAGATACTGTATATCAAAACCTACCATATCAAATGTGCAGAAGTCATAGTACACAAATCAGTTTTCCAATTTCATCATCTTAATATAGTATCCCTCTTCCTCTCTCACATTAAAAGGGCTTATAAATTTCCATTGGACTCCTGATAGTGTCATCATTAATGTATGCTTACTTTGATATGATCAATCCTATAGAAACATATCATCACCATCTAAGTCATAGTTTGTCACTCTACTTTTACTGACTCCCATTACAATGTGAACTTCTCTTCTTTACTAATTTCCTTCAAAACCATTATTTCACAAATCCATTAACATCTAAAGTAGCCCAATAAAATCTATTTCCTTTCATTAAACAACGTCCCATTAATGCATTAATGAATTTAAATCATTACCATCATCCCTTCAACTTCTCTATCCTTAACATATATATAGCAAAGTGCACCTCTTTTCACTGACGCGTGGGGACAACAATAATGCTTTTCCCACAACATATATCAGATACACTTATAACTTCATGCATTATGTATTCCACCTTTCCTGTCATATTTATGCCATTGTAGTATCGTTTTTATTCTTTTTCCTATCTATCCATCAACAGAATTGTAACAGTTTTACCTTTACTGTAATCTTTCCTCATTGTCGCTTTTACATCACACCATCCAACCCTATATTAACAGTCTAAATCTATCGTCCATGCACAATTATCAAGAAAGTATAGCTGCTGTATAGGACTGCAAAGGTTTTTGAAATGCCTCTAACCATATCCATCTAAGTACATGCATTTTCCATTGGTCACACCTCAAATACTACATCAACTGAACTGTATTGCTCTATCTCTGCTCCGTTTTTAGGTGCTTCCTTCTTCATCCTCCCATCCTAATATTTATGGCTTTTCATACACTACACTCATTCAGTTCTGTAAAAACTTGTCCTCATTTTCCCTTCCCATATTTTAATATTACACTTTTTAATGACTTTTTCCTATATTTACCACATTGCCTTCTCTTTCTTTGTGTCATATGTTTCCCCGTTAGTGATATATGACTTGGTTTATATTGCCTCTCGCCTGTAGCATCAAAACTTCACAACTCCTACCCCAATCCCTTTTTAATATATATATATATATATATATATTACATTATCATCTCCTTTGTAATATCACTATTATTGGTATAATATATATTTACAATTTCCAATAGATGTTTCACATCAATTCTCTAGTCCAATCCTCCATCTTTAAATCTTACACAGTGTTTCTCTACCTTCAAATGTCCCTGTTTGAACAACTCTTGCACTGTGTTAATCTATTTTCTATGTACACCAAACATTTTATATGTACTATGTCTAACCCTCCCTTTTCAAATCTCACACTTACCCCATGCCTACGGCTATAACATTGTTACAACCATTTCATTAACACAACATAACACTCTTGATATACCAAGACATGACAATTATTACTTACCACTCACTTCTTACAAATATTTTACCATAACCATTTCAACTTTGTCATTTTTCCCTCCTTTGCTTTCCCTCCCTTTTTCTTACACCCCTTCCCATCTCATTATGTCAAATCATGCACCACAAAAAACCCCACCGTTTATGATTTCCCTGCTTTTCACCAATCCTTGTCATCATCATCAGTTTTTTTTATAGTCATATTGTGTCCATTCTCTCAACTTGCTTCACATTCTTTCTTCCCTCCTTATCATCTTTGAAAATATTCAATGTCATGGTTATGCAGTTACTTTAGCAATTCTTCAAGTTTCACTTGCTTCTTCCCTTCTTACTCGATATTGTTACATTAGTCATTCCATACTTCTGTCAGCATTACATAAGTGACTGCAAACATTGACAAGCTCTTTCACATTGGTCACCTCCTACCTTCCATCTCTAACATGTTCCCTATTTCCATTCGTCTTCGTCACATGCCTATGCTTCTTCCTACACCTTCAGCTTGTTGTCCACTTCTTTCATTACATTACATTTTACTGTTATGTTACCTTGCCTCATCTATACGTGCCATTTCCTCTGCTTACCGTCTTCCTTCATTCCAATATCATATTTGGTTATTCATTTCACCTCCACCGCTCTTACCTCATATCTGTTGCCATCCATTCCCCTTTTCACACCCACGAAGGCCTATTTAACCATCTCATTATTCAACCTTCACCATATATTTATCATTTGCATTCTGCCTTTGTTCATCATTGTCGACCATATCTGTACCTACTTTACTATATGAGATTAATGATGCTTCTGACCTTTGGACTATTGTTGTTAGAGTGTTAAGAAAATGAAATGTCTACCAAAAAACTGATCCCCATGATCTCTTTTGTGTTGCTATGTTATTGGTTGATGCTGAGGTATGTCATCTTCATAATTACACCTCTTATTATTTTCCCATCTTACATAATTATTCCCACGTTTGCTTATTTTCCTGCTCTTTCCTCTTATTCAGGGAACAACTATCCAAGCAAGCGCCATTCTCAAGTCCATGCATACCACATTCTATCTATCCATTAAAGAAGGCCAAGCTTATAAGATTTCAAACTTCATTGTCTCATCAAATTCTCACAAGTATAGACCGACAACGCATCCATTCAAGTTAAATTTCATCACTCACACATCTGTCTCCCAAATACCAGTTGATATCCCAACTTCATATTACTTATTCAAGTCCATTTCTGACCTCATTGCACTGCCAGCTTAAGTTGATATTGATAATCTTTTTGGTAACATCAACTATATCAACATTTTCTATGTTATACGACCTATTTCATATTACTATACCTTCATTCTTTGTCATTAGATGTTAAACTACTGCGTGCATATTTATTCAAAAATAATGACCATTCTTTTCAAAACATCACCTGTAACAATTTCAAACGTCATTACTTTTGTAAAATCGATTGGTTCTCTTGAGGAACAACATAAAGATAATCATACTAAGTCTAGGCTGAGAATGATCTTAGCTGACCTTAAGTAATTACTCCAATACTTTATTTCCTCATCTTAATTTGACTTCCACTTATGTTCCTTCCTTAACAATTATGAATGCTTCTTTGCAGTTCAAATGAGATTGAATGCGTCCTTTTTTATCAATGTGCTTCAGAAGCCTACATGGATCAACTTCAAAATACTGATACACCAGATGTGGTCCTCTTAAATCTTGCCAAGCTCAGTTGGATAGAGGATAGTCAGTTTCTCATTACATCATACTTTTCCCTACATGTGTAATGTAATCGTTATGTGTACATTGTTTTCCTCTATATACCCTTAATGTCTTATATACTTAACTATTTCCAGAAAAGCGTCAGTTGTCCAGCTCCTTCACTGCCACCAGGGTTTACTTCAATCCTAAAATCAAAGAAGTTGCAGATCTAATTCAAAGGTTGTATTTATTCTACATCTGCTCAAACATAAATTGCATGTCATTAGTGTTCATCGTTGTAAATCTTGTTTACTTATGTGAACTTTACATAATGTTTCAGTGCTAAAGATCAAGGATCCCCATTATTAGACACCCTCACTCAGTCCGTGCCTACACAACTGAGTCATTTTTTGGATAACTCTTCCTTACTTAACCAAACTAAGCTCAACATAGCAAACATTAAGGAACTATCCACTGTTAGCAACTTCTTCATCATAATTCTCACTTTTCACTCTGTACCCACTAAAACTGATATCATATACATGTCAGGGCTCTGCTTTTGTGATTGATTGTGAGATTCTCAAGTTTGAATCTAAACATGGATAGAAGTATGATTTATGCTCAAAGTGTTCTTCTAAGGCTAAACTACAGGATGGGAATGATCCACAGAGTCCACTAATTTGCCCCAGTTGTAAACCCCCAAGTCATTCACATTTTGCTCCCCCATTTGAGCCCAAGTACATTCCATTACTTAACTGTTTGCTTCTCATCCTCTTACTCTCTGTCTTTATAGCCGCCATTTACTAACTTAGTAGTCAATAATTACTAGCCTTTCAACTCTAACTTATATATTCATAGGATGAAGCTACACTATATTGTTAAAGATGATATTGGTACCACTTTTGTCATTTTTTAGGACAAGCTTGCAGTTCAATTGTTGGACAAGACAACATTCCAGATGAAGATGACCCTTCTTGAGGTATCTATGCCTTTACTTATTCTGTATATGTTAACAAAAATATTACTTCCTTTAACATCTGCTGTCTTTCTACATTTTCTCCTATCAAGACAAACGTAAAGATGGTTTCCCTAAAAGCCTTGACAATCCTGTTGGAAAGAAGTTGTTATTGAAGCTCAAACTTAATGAGTATAACAAAAAATACCCCACATATAGCATCAATGCAATTGATTTCACTGTTTGTGAAGACCTCCTCAATGAGTTCAATTCTATTTGTGCTGAGGTTGGGATGACTTCTACTTGTCATTGCTAACTATTACTAGCAAACAATCTTTCATCTACTTAATGAAGTATGTTAATAAGCTCAGTCTGCAGGATATTAGTATTTCTGAGATTAAGCCATAAAAGGTAACCTTCATACACATCGTCTCTTTCACTTTCACCATACATTTAATTCATTGCTATTTTTATATTCTAACCCATCTGTACATGTTTCTCTAAAACAGGCTAATAGATCTGAGACTAACACAAGCACAAGCCAACAGACACCTTTTGCTGCACCAGAGAAATAGCCATCCACTGAAGTTGTCTAAGATACTATACATTTGGAAGATGACACCCTCACTTCAATCTCACAGTAGTTAACACAAGAACCCACCAAAGCCAAACGTAAAAGCTACATTAAGAGGACCGCACCTATTCCTGAACTTGCCAAAGATATGCAATCCTCAATCATCCCTAATCCTGATGCCAAGCTGATTAAGATTATCAAGCAAGAAAAATAGTCTTTCTCTAGACTTGAACCATGATTGTCATTTCGTCTTCCCTTATACCAAATAGTTTACTTTATGTCATCTCCTTCTTAAGCTATAACCTTAGGATTTGGTTTATCATTGTATTGCAGTTCTACTTCCATTATCGCCTTATATAAGTTATTGCACTGTGTTGTATCAATTAGACCTTTCATGTTATGTCAATCCAGATTAGTTTGTGTTTTGTTATTTTTTTCGATGTTGTCCCTCATTTAATTTGCACCCTTCCTTTATGTATCCGCATGACTATCACAAATCTGATTTTATGTATAACCCATCACAGTGTCATAATATGGTATTAAGTATCAATCATCAAAGTGTCATTACTTATGCCGTTGACCATTTTTTATTTAAAATGTTATGTTGTGGTTAATAAACTATTACTAATCCTATCTTGCATTGTCACTAACCTAAAAACAATGCTATTGTCATGTAATATAGTATTTCTGTGGCACAAACTTACATTTCAAAATAATCAAACTGCCCCATCTTTTCAAAAGCTGAATGCAATAATATTTTTTCAAGTTAATGGCTTCCAGTTTCTAAGTTACCCTCTATTAATTCCTTTGGACCTTATATAATTACCACAAATTTTAAATATCAATGTTAGTGTGTCTAAAATTGCATTGCTATTTTACTCACTTCCACCTACATTTGAAATATAACATATGTTTAAACAAATATGGAAGCTTAATAATAACAGCACCATTATTCAACTACCAATATGCAGTATCCATAAGCAACCACAATTAATTTATATTTTATTCCATTCTTTTAATTCCATTACATCACTCACGTGTCATGTTAAAATATTTTAGCTGACACATGTATCTCTGTCAATTCAGGGTCTTCAATTAATAATATGGTACAAAGAAACAATGAACGCCAACTGTTGGCCTATATAGGAAGCATGATAAGTTAAGTCTATTGCCCTCTATCACATGAACTCATACTTCAACCATCCTTCATTTGCATCTGCAATTACATATACTGCTTTTTTTAAACTGCACCTTCACTCCTCCACTTAATATGGTCAAAGGTTTCTTTCTCAGTCTTTATACACTTACTTTCCTTATTACTTTACTGCTTTTACTATTAAATTGTGTCCTTGATGTCTTCATCTTTTGAACAGAAAACTCCAGGTCCCCCTTTAATGCTTGCCATGCCAACGTAGTTACTACATCGACTGAGGCAGCACAATTTATTTCAGCTCTTCCCTTCCATGGAGACAACCTTTCAAATAATCAACTCCATACACAGTCTTCACAATCACATACCCATATTTCAAATGGTGATCATAATGGCAGCCAACGAACACGCAAGTCCAGAGCTTTGGCTGATATTAGCAATCTCCAGTCCAACTTATCTACACATTTTCAAGGTTCATACATTTCCAAATACTATCTTAATATACAATATCAATATATTTAACTTTCTTCATACTTTTTTCACTCAAACTCATTCTTTGTAGACCATAATGACCCTAATATCCACTCCTCCCTTTATGGTGTCAAACGGAAAAGCGCTAGACTAAGAGGCTTACAACCATGTAAAGAGGATACATCTTACATTATGGAGAAGAATGCTCCTTACACAGCAGAAGATGCATTCCTTAGTATACAAAATACGTTTTCCCACTATACACAAATAGGTATGTATTCTATTCAGCTTATGGTTTAACTTTTTACATATCATCCTTCTGTCATTATCTCCAAGTCCTTATTTCCATTTTTATCTAGACCTTCCCTGCAATTGAGGCTAGTCATATATATATATACATATGTATATATGTATGTATATAACACTATTTTATAAGTCAGTTTGAATGAATGCTTCCACATATCCTTTCACACATAACATGATTTCATAATTAAATTGATCAATGTTTCACCATATAACTTTTTAACTTTAACCTTATTTCAGATTATTTATTACAACTTCCCACTTAATCAAAAGGTCATTTTTTGGTGCTTCTGCCATTTGTTAACGGTTGCAACAACTGACTACATAATTTCATTTCTTCATATTTCAAATGGTTTTTTCAAGTTGGTATTACAAACCTGACAACAACATACTTCTAGGAAAACAAATTATTGTTCCATTGCAGCCTTTACACCTATACCATTATGTCATTAATTAAGTGTAAGATTAACATAAAAAATATCCAAGAAAATATGAACATAACTTTTTTTGAAAACACAATTCAACACCACTTGCATTTCCAATTGCTAACTTAATTTCCTCTCAATAAGAGTAATTAGATTGACAAATTAACAACTAATGTTTCTAGTCAATCATTACTGTGGATTTTGAAGTTAAAGTAGTATATAAGTGTCAATTTCACTAATACTTTGCAAACAAAATTAAATGAGCATAACTTTTTTTTTTTCAAGTTATTGTTCATATTATGATTTTTAAAGTGGGCCATATATTTATGAAGCATACTAGATTAAATAATTATAATATATATATATATATATTTTTTTTTTAAAAAAAAAATAAAAAATAAAAATAAAAAATATAACAAATATTATATATTTGTTATATTCCTTAAATTATGTTTATTCCCATATGAACACATTCAAAGGTAAAATAACAATAACTACAACTTTTCTATAGCATCACAAACCAAACATTAGAGACAATGTGCTCGATTTCCTTACTGTGTTGGGCATCAACAATGCATAGTTGAATAAATTATTTATTACTTCATATATTTAAAACTGTCAATCACAAGCACTTTAAAGTATTTAATTTTTTTTTCCATAGTTCAGCTTGGTTGTCATTTCACTTGATTTTCAATATTTTATACATTCATACACTACATAATCCAGCTTACATATTAAACCTCATTGTTTTCTTTTTTCCCATTCCATTCTAATCCCTTGATATTTGAATTTATGTTAATATGCTTCTATTATTACCTCATTATAATACCTTCCAATAAATCAATCCCCCAAGAAGATCATTACAAGAACATTGAGTTCACTATTGACTGTGACCAAGACCAACAAATGAGACAGACACAAGCAATGAGGACTGTGTGAAGGTTTGTAAAATCCTTATTCCTTAATACAAGACCACATATGTAGTAAGATATATTGTTAAAAGGGTCTTCATTCTTATTGTATTAATATTGATAACAATGGTTACACATTGCAGATAACGATGACAACTTTGCAACTGCAAGTAACACCAAAATTCATGTTTCAAATGAACACCTTTATTAAGGTACATACAAGTCATTTTATTATTCATATTGCCAATGACAAATTGGATACTCTGTTCATTCCTAAAATAGCCATTTGATTACCCCTAATTCACCTTACTTTGTGACTGTGTTCTCAGATGAAGGGGATGCAATTCATATATGCAAGTATTGTCCCGCAAAGCTTTGGTTTAATGAAAGAGTGCAGAAACATCAAAAGGGAAAAAATATGGGTATATTCTCACTGTGTTGCTTGAAAGGCAAAGTTGTACTTCCTCCATTAGAAATTCCTCCTCTATTTTTTTAGACCTTATTTTTTAATAAGGAATTAACATTTTCCCGTAACTTCCATGCAAACATCAGGCAATACAACATGTTCTATTTCACATCAATGGGAGGAAAAATTGAGCATTCAATCAACTCTGGGGGTAGACCCTACACATTTGTACTATCAGCCATGAATTACTACAACATAGGTGCTTTAATGCCCCCTAAAGGTGCAAGACCAGTGTATTCTCAGCTCTATATTCATAACACTATTAATGAAGTATCAAATCAAATTGCAGATGTTAGGTACTCCTTCTTATCATCAAACTATATATATTTACATGTCCATATATCTTCTACTTAATGCCCTTAATCATTATTATTTTCTTCATGCAGCAAACACCAAAAATAAGACTTAATCGATCCATTGATTGTTCAGCAAATCAAGAATCAATTGGATGAGATAAATCCCTTTGTCAAACAAATTCGTTTGGCATCGAATATTCTATCCACACCAACTCCAACTCCATTGAAAATGTGTTTTCTTAGGAATCGATTACATGATGGACGTACATACAATTTACCATCTGCATCAGAAGTTGCTGCCTTAATTGTAGGTGACATCCACTTTGATTTCACTGTAAGGGATATCATTTTAGAAACACAAACAGGCAAGCTTCAAAGGATCAATGAATTGCATGCCTCTTATTTACCCTTGCAATATCCTATACTATTCCCATATGGTGAAGATGGTTACAGAGATGATGTTCAACATAGAGATGAGACCTTATTTGTAACTAAGACACGAAAAAGAGTCACCATTAAAGAGTTCCTTAGTTACAAATTAATGGTCAGACAAAATGAAATGTCTACACTACAACATGCCTCCCGCTTGCTCCAACAGTCCATTGTTCATGGCTACACTATGATGGAGTCACAACGACTATTATGGATAAGGACTCACCAAAAAGACCTCCGAGTATATTTGTATCAAGGCTTACCAGATGCAATTATCAGTGGTGAGCAAGATGCTTCTTCGATTGGCAAGTGGATAATCTTACCAACATCATTCACCAGAGGAGCCAGATATATGATCCAAAATTATCAAGATACTATGGCCATATGTAAAGCAGTTGGTTATCCAGACCTTTTCATAACATTCACATGCAACCTAACCTGGCCTGAAGTAACTAGATATTACGATAACTTAGACCTTCATCCTTCAGATTGCCCACATCAACTATCTAGAATTTTCCATCTTAAGTTGAAGGCATTGATACATACTATAAAGAAGAAACAAATATTTGGAAGAAATCGTGCAGGTATTTTTTTGTCTTCTCATATGTGACAATTAAATTAGTATGTACTCTTATTCATTTAGCATATTAACTTTCCTTCACTAATCCTTACATTGTCTAATATATGTTACAGAGATTTACACAATTGAATTCCAAAAAAGAGGATTGCCCCAGGCACATATCCTCCTCTTCCTTGATTCAACAGACATGATGTCAGATCCAGAGTCAATTTACAAGATGATTTCAGCTAAAATCCCAAATCAAAAATCTTCTCCAACACTTCACGAATTAGTTGAAAGATTTATGATTCATGGACCTTGTGGAGCAAGCAAACCTAATGCCCTATGCATGAAAGACAACAAATACAGTAAGTTTTCCGAAGAAGTTCAATCAACATACAACTATCGATGAAGACAGTTTTCCAACATATCGTCGAAGGGATGATGGCATCAAAATTTATTTAAAAGGCATCCCTTTAGATAACTGATACGTTGTGCCATATAATGCCATTCTACTCAATATTTCAAGCACACATAAATGTTGAAAAGTGTAACCACTCCACTGCTATTAAATACTTATTCAAGTATATAAGGAAAGGCAATGATAGGGTTGTTGTGGGATTATTCGATAACAATAATGCCAAAACCAATCGCCAGGTTATAGATGAGATACAACAATACTATAATTGCCAATATGTTTCCACGTGTGAAGCGTCTTGGCGAATTTTTGGGTTTGTTATCCATCACAGGTACCCTTCTATTGTGCGGCTAAGCTTCCATCTTCCAATGAACAGTTTGTAATTTATACAAGTTCAGATGATGTCTCAGAATTATTGGACAAACCAAGAGTTTGTGAGTCACAATTCCTGTCATGGATGATGATCAATGTTGATGACATTTTTGCAACAATATTAACGTACTCAGAATTCCCAAACCATTATGTATACAATAGAGCCAAACGCCAATGGAAGAGAAAAGGAAGAGGTTTTGCTATAGGTAGAATGGCTCATGTATCACCTTCTTTCAGAGAATTATACTACTTGAGAATTCTACTAACACAAGTCCGTGGACTATCTTCGTTTGATCAAATTAAATCAGTTGCTGGTATTACCTATAAAACTTTCAAGGAGGCATGCTTTACACGTGGATTACTAGATGATGATAGCGAATACATTGCTGTAATTAAGGAAGCCTCTTTCTGGGCATCAGGCCATTCATTAAGAAAATTGTTTGTCACAATGTTGTTTTGTGGTTCTGTTCAAAGGCATGACTATGTCTGAAAAGAAACACCACATTTGCTTTCTGAAGATATGCTATACATTCCGTACCGAGATCAAATTAATTCAGGTAATTGGCATGACCTAACATCTCACTTCAATGTTCCTTGTGTATTGCATGCATTTTCCATTATGTAATAATTTATTTATAAGTTCATTTTTTCCCCATTTCATAGGTGTCTCCATCTCTTCATCTGACAAGGAACAAGCTGCCCTTCAAGCGATCGATGCCCTACTTCGTTGTAATGGGAAGAGTTTGCATGACTTCAATACACTTCCACTTCCAACTGCACTACCCCCAATTGATGTGAGCAACCACTTGATCTTACAAGAGTTAGCGTAGGACATAATAACACTGAGGTTACAAGCTGAGTCATTATTAACGACCTTTAATTCATATCAAAAGAAGGTTTATGATAAAGTCATGTCTGCTTTGGATTTCCCAAACAAAGGATTCTTCTTTGTTTATGGCTATGGTGGCATTGGTAAAACCTTCTTATGGAATGCTTTAGCCTCCACTCTTTGTTCAAACGGATAGATTGTACTTACAGTTGTATCTAGTGGTATAGCAGCAACATTACTACCGTTAGGACGCACAGCTTATTCAAGGTTTGCAATACCTTTACAAGTAACGAATTTTCATTCTGTTCAATTAGGCAGAATTCACCCCTAGCTAACCTCATAAAGTGCACAAAATTAATTATATGGGATGAGGCACCTATGGTCCAACGGTACTGTATAGAAACTTTTGACATGACATTAAAGGATATAATGCACTGTAATCTACCTTTCGGGGCTAAATGCATTCTCATCGGTGGCGATTTCAGGCAAATACTACCAGTGATTCCTAAAGGAACTAGGTAGCTATTGTGAATTCTTGCATTAATTCTTCTTACCTTTGGCAACATTGCACGATTTTTCAATTGACACAAAACATGCAATTGACACCATCCAATGATAACACTGAGAATAAAAGAATTGAATGCTTCTCCAGATGGTTACTAGATGTTGGTAATGGAAAGTTAAGAGATTCTGTAGACTATGTTGCGAATATTGAAATACCAACTGAAGTGCTAATTGAAAGTTGCAACAATCCTATCAATGCAATTGTTAACGCAACATATAACGATATTCTTGACAATCTATCTTCCAATGACTACTTCAACGATAGAGCAATTCTAGCTCCAACCATTGAAATGGTTGCAAAGATCAATGACCACATGTGTTCATTACTCCCAGGTGCACAATATGAATTCTTAAGTTGTGACACAGTGTGCAAGTCAACTGATGATCTAAACTCATTTGACAACTTATACACCACTGAATCCCTCAACACCATCTCATCTTCCGGTTTGGCACCATATAAACTTATATTAAAAGTTGGAGCACCCATTATGCTTTTGAGAAATATTTATCAAACATCAGGACTTTGCAACGAAACGCATCTTCATGTGCAAAATTGGGGCAAAAAGTCATTGAGGCAGTAACACTTAATGGTTCCAGTCCAAATGAGAAGGTCCTTATACATAGAATGGATCTCAATCCTCAAAGTCTCGATGACCATTCCACATGCAACGGAGGCAATTCCTAATTACACTTTCATTTGCCATGGCTATCAATAAAAGTCAAGGACAATCCTTGCGTCATGTTGGTTTGTATTTAAGCAAACCAGTTTTTACCCATGGACAATTATATGTTGCACTATCTAGAGTGAAATCCATTGATGGATTGAAGATTGTTGTAGGAGTAGATGATTCTGGGACAACAAAGACTACTAAGAATGTTGTGTTCCATGAAGTATTCCAAAACATTAACTCTTAGCTATCAATTTGTATTATGATAAATGCATAAATGTTAGCTGTTATTTACATCTATAGCACAAACACGTCTTATAAGTTGTTCGTCTCAATCACTTAAAATTACTTTTAACTTTTTTCACAACATTTGGACTTGTACTGCACTGTGTTGACAGTAATTTTCCCCTATTCAATACTATATTCTTATAGCAAATTTTGGATGCAGTCCACTCCTTCCATGCAATACACAATGACTACATGATATAACCATTGTCATACTATGCGTACTTTAAATGTTTCTAGGAACTATTGCAATTATATATATTATATGTTTCCCTTTAACTATACTTCAATATACACAGGGAAAAAACAAAGTAACGGATTCTTTAGAGAATACATAGATAATAAATGCTTATGTAAAATCTCCCCGTGCAACACATGAGTAGTTGACGCTCGTTCCAAATAAAAGAAAATACGGAAGAAAGCTCCCTTAAACTCTTAAATTTGCAATAAAGTCTTATGGAACATTTTGGGTCAAATGCAGTCCCAAAAACTACTTTTTAGATGAAAAGCACGATACAGCACCAGTCGTACAGTTATGCTGAAGCAACTTCAAGTTGCTTTTCCATCGCTGAAAGTGGAGAGAAAAGAAAGAATATATGAAAATTACTTTAGATGTCCCTTTGTTTTTTTTAAATGTAAAATTACTTTAAAAGAACCAATTTTCCAAAAACAAATATCATTATTAGATGGTGCAGGTTAGTATTTTCAAGTTTTTTTAAATAATAAATTAACTAATTTTTGTAATTTTAAATTTTTTCTTAAATTTTCACAATATATACATATAATATATATATATATATATGTAGTATTCAATAAGATTCATGCCCTTTTCAGTCATTTTTCATCTTAATTTGCTTTTCAAATAATAATCCACACAAGTTTAAGTTTGAAAAAAAGCCACTGCTGCTAGCGGTAATTCAAACACAAATTACATTTACAATCTGACTTTTATTCTATCTTAAGTTTGCAAAAGTCATATTAAAAAAAAATCACTTATTTTACCCTAACCCAAACGGGCCCTTATGTAATATATTCCAAATGTGAAAAGTCCAAAATGCCCTTAATGAATTCTGTCACACAATCATCCATTCCCTCTCTCTATCTAATCAATAGGGTTATTTTGGACTTTTGACATTTGGAATATATTGCACAAATGTCTCACAAGACTTCACTACAAATTTAAAATTTCAAGGGACATTTCCATCGTATTTTTTCTTATTTGGGACTTATGTGCAATTTTCCCTTAAAAAAAGTAGCACCATATACTTTCTTATTTATTTTCTTCTTACCGCTTCCTTCATCTTTCAAATTTATTTAATTTAAAAAAATTTAGTCGTTTAATATTCTTTAATTTTTTTTATAAAGAATGCTATATTCTTTAGTTTTAATTTTTTTTCAAAGCATTCAATTTAAAAAAAATATTGAACTATTTCGCACAGGTGTCTTCTTTGAGATTCAAACTCAAGACCTAAATATTTAGGGGAGTCGTACACTGTTAGACCAACACTGTGTTAGTTTAAGAATATTGTAATTTTGATGGGTTAAGTACAAGATATAAAGTAATGCAGAAAATACCTTGACATTGATTGGGGGACGTCTTTCCTTGTCTTCTTATTTATTGATGATAAAGAAATTAAAACAGCCGTAAGAAACCAAAATGAAATGCATGTTAAACAGAGAAGTCATCTAAAAATGCATTGCATAATGCATATACGTACACATATGGAGAGGTTTCTTTTTGCTTAATTGAGTAAGTGGTTTTATGTCACTTTCATTCTTTTTTTACGTGCAAAGTCATTTAAATATCCCTCGTGCCTCCTCCTTTGCTTCACAGGCTTCACTCTTAGTTTATAGATGATTCTTTTCTTCTTGATTTTGCAGTAGCTCTCTCACTTATTCCTTCTCCGCATTTCAATTCCCCTGTATCTCCAAAACATATAATTCTCTTAGTATGATGTTGCTCCTCAATCCTAACTTGTAACAGTAGTTGATTTTAAAAAGGTTGTGGTAATTTTAGCCGCATACAAGAAGCCGTGAATGTTGTTCCTCAATCTAGCTAGACTCGGTGGAACAGCATCCACTGCTTTCTGTACGCTGCTAAAATTTCCACAATACTGTGTCAACAGTAGAAGAAGATATTAGATACATCAGTGAGGAGGATCAATCAAATCAAATAGTATGGAATTCTCAAAAAAAGAGGTAAAGAAACACTGCAGTGAATTCAATAAGATTATAGAGTGGAATTTTTTTAATTAATAATCCATCTAAAGATCTAATTTTTATTAGAGGATAACGAGGTTGTGAGAGAATAATGCTTTGTTTTTGCTGTTTTGTGTTAACCATACAGGAATACAAGATGAGATGAAAAAAGCTCAACAGCCAGACTGAATGGAAAGTTACTCTTGGTGCCTATTTGTTTTATCTTTTTAAAATTAATTTTATAATTTATAAAATAAATATATGAGAAGAATTTTTTCTCGAAAGTACTTAAAAAACACTTTTTACATCTTCCCATGCGAGCACTTAAGCCCAGTAATGTATGTTTTGCGTGCATTTATAATTACAAATATTTATATGCATTTTTATTTTATTTTTTAAAAAATCATTTGCATGCATGCATGTACCCAATGGTACAAAGACAACGAACTTGTCCTTCTCCTTCACGCAGAAAGTATTTCACTGACACTCGCATTTTTCTTTCTTCAAAGTCTCAATAAATTCACAGATACAGGGTGAGGAACAGACTCTTATGTGTATGAGTCTGTGAATTTTGTTCTGTGAATTAATTAAAATGTACAAGACGAAGCTGCAAGAGCTGTGCCACCACAAACGGTGGGGTTTGCCGAGGTACTCTGCCATGAAAGACGGTCCAGATCACATCCCAAGCTTCAAAGCTTCAGTCTCTGTTAATGGCCTCACCTTTGACTGTCTAGGACCCTCCTCTTCTGCCAAACTCGCTCAAAACGAAGCCGCCATGCTGGCTTTCCTCCATTTCACTTCTTCAGAACCACCATTGCCTTCACCTTCTCCAAGTATCTCCATTTCACTTCTACCTTTTACTCAAATTCTGTTCCTTAATACAGTTTTAATCCGGCTCTGTTCTTGTGTTTGACTCTGTTTTTATTTCTGTCATAATTGTGTCTCTCTGTTTTCCAAAGGCATTAACTTTTGAGGTCTCACTTCTACATCTACATATATACTAAATAACAACATATATACAAATTATGCATGTAATTAATTACATTCTTGTACAACCTGCAGCAATAGTGATTTTTCCGAATATTCTAGATCTTCCATATTTTTGTCATGTCTGATTTAGAATTTTGATGGGCCTTTTTCCCCTGTATCTAAGAGTTTGTTTTTCGTTTTAATGTTTATGTATGTGTAACGATCTGATCATGCTTACAGATTTGAATCAACTGTGTAAAAGCCAGCTGCAGAACTATGATCCTTGCATGAAGGCTACAAGCTCTGTTGAGCGCCAACTTTTTGAGAGGCCAGCAATTTTAAGCACTTCAAAGGAGGCAGCGCAGGCTGCTGCAAATGTTGCTTTGATGTCTCTGTCACTTGATAATTCTCAGAAGGCAAGAATGGTTATAATTTCTGCAATGCTTCCTATCAAACTCTTTTGTTGATGCTTTGTGAACATCAAATAGTTATCTAGATGTAAGATGTCAGGGACAATTTCGTCACTTTTTGGAGGGCTTAAAAATATTAAACAATAAGAGTCAAATCTTACAAACAGTTTCTGATGAAATTTCAACACCTTCATTGCAAGTTCAAATAAAGTAAAGCTCCAAGGTAAAACAGAAATGCCTAACTAGGAACCTAGTACCATATCTTGTCCTTAAAAAATGTCCATGTAGCGTGTACACTGAGATTTTTCTGTTTAGAATTTGAAAGTTCTACACTTATGTTCTAAATTATGATCCACTGTAAAGAAAAGGTTGATTCCAAGCATGTTTGGCTTCTGTATATGGTTAACTTATTTACAAGTAGGAATAATGGATAAAGGTCCAAGAAGTTTGAGTGGCTGATCTGAATATGCCAGGGTTCATTATGATTGAATCTGGATTTGTATCCTTATCACAGGGTGACTCTGGTGTCTACAAGAATTTACTGATAGAGTTAGCTCAGAGGGAAGGCTTTTGCAAGCCAACATATAAAACCATAAGATCTGGTACAGTTCAAATGCCAACTTTCTTCTCTATTGTGGAGGTAGAAGGAAAGGAATTTCATGGTGAGCCAATGAAATCCAAGAAACAGGCAGAACAAGATGCTGCCAAGGTTGCTTACATTGCCCTTAAAGATTGTAAGTTGATTCTACTTAATTAAAAGTTGGCATGTTTTTGTTTCACACTAAGGCATAATAAGAACCCTTTTGAGACCTGATCTTCAAAATCAACATAGGATTGGTTTGATCCCTATCTTCATGGAGTTAGATTATGTTCCTTCTCTTTCTCTTTATCTTTAAAATAATAGTTACCTCCTTTTTTCCATTCATTACAAACATGATAATTGCTTTTTTATAATGATTTGGAATACGCTGTGTTCTCTTGTAGATAATCATTTGATTCCTCCATTACCAAAATTTCACAACTCCAACTCCAACTCCAACGCACTCACAATTATGTTTGCATTAGAACAAGTATGTGAGTGTGTGTTGCATCATAACCACTTATGGTATATTTTTCTGAACAGATAAGGCTGAAGAGAAGGATGTAAATATGGTGGATGAGATGCTTCCTAATATTGTTAAAGTCAACAAAGAGATTTCCAATCCATCATCATCTCTACAGCCATCTGAGAAAGAAATGATGAAGAGCTTACAATCTTCTGAAGCAGTGTATGAATCTTCGGCCAAAGAGCTTGACCTCTCTGCACTTTCAGTTTCAGAGCTTAACAAGGCAAAGATTCCTGAAGAAAGCAGTTATCTGATTCATGACAGAATTAGGGTTTATACAAGCTTCCCAGATTTTCCATTCCCTGAGGGAATAACTATTCTGCCAGTTAGGGAGAACAGGTGGGTTGCTGTGAATCTGGAATTCCCAAATGAGAAAAAGAACTGATGAATGGTCACAAGAGCTCTTTATGTCTACTCAGCCAACGTGGTTTGTGGATTAGAATCTCCAGAATTTATGCAGTTGTTTAAGAATCCCTTTTGGCCAATAGTGGTGTTCAAGTATATCTCTGAGTACAACTCTTAAAGACTTTAAAGCATTTGAGTATATATATATATATATATATATATCTTTATTGGTAAAGAATTTAGTAGTTATTGCCTTTGGTCATACTGAATACATATCAAGTTTAAGAAACTTCATAATAAATTTGGTCTCTATTGGTATTAAGGAGATCAAGTCAATCATAAAAAACATAGAAACATGTCTGTCACATTCGGGAGATGATTCATTGGCAGACCCAATATGCCCAACAATGCAAGACCATGAATGTAAGGTCCATTTCCATTAAAAGTGACAGAGAACCAAAGCTCTCTTCCTTCTGATATAGGTGTGGCTGTGTAGAGGCTTGAAGGCAAAAAAGTAAATTGACAGAGCTTTGCTCATGGAGTTTCCTCCCTTCTGCCAAAAAAGTGAATCTTTGTAATGTGAAGTGATTATGTTTAAAACGATACACCAGAAGCTGATGGCCTTTTTTTTAACCCACATCAAAATAGGATGTAAAAGTAGTACATCAAGGAAATGTGACAAACCGAAGAGCAATAGAACAGATTTCATATTATATAACGTTACAAATTTGGGGAAAACAAGTACAAGTGAGCTGAGATATAATACAACTGTCAAAAGTCTTTATTTTTGACTGGTTTTATTCATTTTTTGTGCGCCTACGCATTTGGGTGTGTGTATGTTGCAAATGATGAAACACATAAACTTGATCAGGAAAGGAGTTCACAACTCCTGTTCTTCTGATCCTTCAAGAGACGGGTTGAACGCATTCTTAAGATATAACACAAATGCCACAACCAACAATGCAGCCACAATTAAGTTCACCAAATTCTTCATTTTCTTCAACCCTGTAATCAAATCAGCAAGTGCTTCCTTATAGTCAAAATAAGAATCCTCTTGTTCAGCTCTTGTTGGCCTCAAACTGAGAGTGAAATCTAGAAGCCGAGTCTTCAACCTCGACACATTCTTGCTTCTTTGATTTCCATCACGAGAAGCTTCTTCTGCTGTTGCTACCGCTGGTTTTTTCCCAGAAACTTCATCTGTAGTGCTCTTTGCTTTTTCTTGATCCTCTTCACGAACAGCTTTCTTCTCATCAACCCCATTATTTACTTTCCCTTTTTCGTTCAAAAAATCATCACTTGCAGCTGCAGCTCCCTTCTCTTTCTGGTCAATTTTCCCAGAATCTTCATCACCAATCTTTTCTTTTTCTTGCTCCTCTTGATCAACATCGTTTTTCTCAGTAATCCCATAATCAGTTTTTCCCTTTTCTGTTGGTTGCTCGATTTTCTGGGATTTTTCAGAGACTTGATCGTCAATCTTCGGTTTTGCTTGATCCTCTAATTGAGCACCATTACCTTTCTGAGCATCGCCGTCTCTTTCTGGGGATTTGGAAGATGGAGTAATGAGTTTGGGGAACTTGATTTTGAGAGTGCCGGCTTCAAACTTGGCGGCGATGTCGTTAGGATCGGAATCGGAGGGAACGGAGAATTCCTTATAAACACGACGCCATCGGTTGCCGCCGATCTGTCTTTGAGCACTTATATTTAAGATCGCAGTCGATGTCACTTGAACCTTCAATTGATCCCTTCTAAATCCTATTCATCCGTTGGGGTTTGTTCAGTGTACAAGAAAGAAAGAAATAAATCAGAGACAAGAATAAGAAAAATAACTAATTAGTTTAAAATTGGAAAATAATTCCTTATTAGAAAAAATAGGAACTTCTTAAAAATAAGAGAGATTTACTAAAAAATAAAATCCTTGGTTGCAAAAATTTATTTTCCAAATGTACTCGAGTCCTTATATAACTCATTTTAAGCTGTCTGTAATTTTTATTTAATCATGTGCAATATGCCTCCTGCCATATACAAATATGTTCTGACAAGTTTAGAGACATTCATTTATAAATTTATGGGTATTTAATAATTAAAATTTATTATAAAAAAGTTTCATGAGACTCCAATGTAATTTTAAGATTTTAAATGATTATTTTATCATATTTTCTTTTATCTATGATCTAACTGCAATTTTCCCAACAAATTTTAAATACCTCTATGCTCTAGCAATAAATTTTGGAAATTTTTTTCAACAAGTCTCTTTTAAAATAATTATAAGTAGTACATATGATAGACATTAAAAATTCTTAAACATACCAACCTAACCCGATATATTATAAGGGAAAAAGACAGAAAAATACCATTTGAACTTTAAAATCCCGCTGACAATAATGGTAATGGGATTGACAAGAATGATAATGAGATTGACAATGCAAATCTTTATCAAATGATTAATTTGGGATTTTGAAGTTCAAGTGGTATTTTTCTGTTTTTTTCCCATATTATAACATCATGCCAGCCCAAAAAAAAAAAGAGCTATGCATAATCAGTGTATGAAAATAAAAATGACTATATATAATTTAAAAAATCAATTAAAATATTTATAAAAAAACAATTAAAAAGGAATCACCTGGGAGCATAACAAGGAGGACGTGAAAATCCTTATCAGTTTGCCATTCAAAAAAGGGTTCAATATCTTCATACACAACATTATATGCTGCAGCAGATTCAGCCATATTGAACTTTCTTCTTCTTCTTCTTAGGGTTTTGGAATTATTGCATATGCATGTGAGATCGAGTTTAATTTGAGGGATTTTATATGAATGAAAATAATATTTAAAAAATACAAATATAATACAGTTTGGTATTACTTTTCTTCTGGTGCAAAACTCTTTGAGATCTCTGTAGGTGCAAGAAAAACAAATATACCTTAATTGCAGAATGAATATACTTCCCCACAAAAACAGAGTATATGAAAGCAAAATCAATAATATTTCTCAGTTTCTCCGATCAATTCCTGCATGCATGTGCCTTCCCCTTTTGGCTTCCTTCCAACAAGCATGCATTCCCACTACTTTACGTATACAATTGTGATTCACTTTTTCTGTCTCTCTTTTCCTACATGGCATAAAAAATAAATTAGACATGTGCCCGTTATTTTTTTTTTGGATGGTTTATGCAATGAATCATTTTTGACCTTCGGTGCACCCACCTTCCAGGTATCCGGCGTTAACTTGAAGGCCAACGCCGGATTTACCGATATGGGCCCCCGACAACCGACTAGTCCTGGCGCCCCCAATCTGATAGGCCCGACAGGAATTCACCTTTTTGAGGCGCCCCAGGGGAGAGAGCTCCTAATGAAAATTTTTTACACCTTCCGTTTCCTATAATCAAACCCAGAAACGGATTGATGTGGCGCAGATGCCTACCCATCTACGCCAACTTCCGTTGGTATGTGCCCGTTATTTTAATCAAAATTAAGAATCACTTGTATGAAAAACTCTCTATGATGGGACTTTTATGCCAGTTGCTTGTGAAAGGATGGCATAGATTTCATTAGCAGTTTATGTTAATAAAAAAAAAAGCATTTTACATACGATTAAAGCTTCACAATTTTTTAAAAAGAATTCGCACTATTTTTTATTATTTTCTCAAATAAATTACATAACATTTTTTTTTTACTTTCAAGGTAGAATTTTGCTCTTTAGCAAAATGTACTTAATTTAATATTGTTAAATTAAAAGAATATAATTAAGTTAGTTTTTTTTTAAAAAAATATCAGACTAATCGGACCAATAATATGAACTAGACTATTGTCAAACCATATATAGTTGACGTAGTAATCAAATTATATAAGTGTGTTATATATTGAGAAGAGACCCTGTTGGCAAAAAAAAAAAAAAACAGAGAGAGAGAGAGAGAGAAGAGACCCAAATATCTTTAACCATCTTTACAAAATTTGGATCTTCTGTTGGAAATTATGATGAATAATATATCAAAATGATACAAGTTAATAATGATTGAACTGTGAATGCACAAAACATATCTAGGAGAGCTATTCTCGTGACAATGTTCGAATATGATCTTGTCAGATGATCATATAAAGTATTCCTTTCGGTCCTAATTATAGGACAACATTGGGAGTTAATCTTGGTCCTAATTATAGAACAAAGTTTTAATTTTTGTCAATTTCTTCCCAAAATATCCCCATTGATATTTTCTCAATAATAATGAAACACAATAATAATTTTATAATACACTTATGTATTTTATAAAATAAGTAATACTTGCAATTCATTAATGTCACATACACCTCAATTCTACCGTTTCTTTTATTTTATAAGAATAAAGGGTAAGAAAATCAATTTAACACTATTAACGTCATCATTTCCATTTTTAAAAATTGTAACTTTCCTTTTCTTTTATTCCACTCGAACCAAACCGGCATAACTCTATTTTAATGACACGCAAGATCACTTGCTTTACATCAAGACAAGTGATCAACATGAACAGAACATGATTTCTTGTATGTATTAAATAAGGGCATTTTAGGAAAATAAATAAGATTAACTAATTTAATTACTATTCTTAATTTCTCCAAAATTAGATAAATATATCCTATAATTAGGAGCGGAAGGACTAATATTAAAAGTTAAACGTGGTTGTGGCCTTATGACCTAATAACTAACACTAAGCAGCGCGCATCTCTCTTGAGACATTTTTAAGGGTGTGGTCATGAGTTCAATCGCTCTTTCTGAAGGACATAATTAATGCATGAATATCTAATGGCAAAAAAGAGCTAAAAGTATACATTTAAACATTTAGTCTTCTTACTTTATACAAAATTTCAGTTTTAATTTGTCGTTTGATTTGATAAAGTATATTTTCAGTCTCTTAACCTTAGCATGACTTGTCTCAGATGATTATTTTTGAAAATCAAATTTAATATGTTAGCATTTGATGAGGATGTTTTGTCTATATTTATAATTTAATACACACACACATATATTAGCATATTTTTTTACCAAAACCACACTTTATAAAACTCAGATACTAAAATGAAATTTTGTGTAAAGTTAAAATATCAACGATGCACTTTTGCCTCCTTTTTTCAATTATTTGACTTAAAATTTTATGTGGCTGTAGAAATTTTAAATATCACTAAGGAATAAGACTAATTTACGAATAATAACATTTCAAACAGATGCTAAGAATTCAGAAAACATCTATTAATATTTGCGTTGATATTAAATAAACAATAATGTGACATTTTCAGCAACAAATTTGAAGAGAACATATATATGAAATTTAAAGTATAGATTTACACATCAACGAACAACTCTTGGATATCAGATGTTCCAAGAGGTAATGAATAATGCTGCATTGCATTATTTCTAAACCCAATCCCAATCACCAAAACCAACATCACTAAGGCCACAATAAACCCAATCATCAATTTCCACACTTGTTTCTTCTTATTAATGGCTTCATCTTCTTCTTCCTTCATCGTTTTTGGAAGCTTGATGTATAGCTTCTCATTGTCAAATTTAGCAACTATCTGATTGATGTTAGCATTTTTAGGTACTGAAAATTCTTTGTAAAAACGACGTCGCACTGATGTTTTGTCCTCCTTCTTCTCTTCACCACTCACCTTCAAGATATGGTTTGAAGTTACTTGAACCTTCATTTCCTCTCTCCTAAATCCTGCATATACAATATTATTATTCTGTAAGTATATCGTAAAATCTTCAGATTTCACTTTTAACCCTAGACCTTTTACATTTTCTTTTTATGAAATTAAAATAGGTTGAAAATTAATAGTGAAAGAGAAACGCATACAAATTAAAACAGCAATTAAGTAATTAAAACAAAGGATATATAGTATAGAGAACCTGAAAGGAAAAGAACAAGGGTGTCACTTTTTTCTTCACGAACCCAATTATAAGTTGGTCTAAATTCTTCATACACAATCCCTCTTGTCGCTTTTGAATTCATGATTGATCGATGATTTGTGCCTCTTTTCCTTGTTTCCTCTGCGTACCTCAATTATATGTTACTATTGGACATTGAAAGCTATATATATATATATATATATTGGCTTTGATCATTCATTGCCTTAATTAACTTGTACGTGTTTGTTCATATGTTTTCTTTGAACTTAGGTCTTACCTTTTCGTACAGACATGGTTTCAGGTTTGAGATATTTGTTTGCCTCATGCAACCAACCAGATATAGGAGAAAACTTCTATGATTGGAAATGCTTGTTCTCTCTCCCCTCCTGGCCTCTCTCTCAATGACTTTGCCCTTCAAATTAAACTTCCTGGATTCTTTCTTTAATACTCTTTCTTTTTTTCTCGGTTTAATTCTTTAATACTCTATGGTGGGGGGTTTATGGCCGTAATATCCCTCTCTCTGGTGTCCTTTTATATATAATGTCACCGAATACTAAAATGTTTTGTTATATATCATTACATTCTATATATAAAATCACGTCATTTTGATTATCTTATATATGGTCTTACAATTGTGTGGTTTTGATGTTTTTAAAAAAATCATTAAAAATTTAAAATTGCACCATTTTATACTGATAAGATATGAAAATATCACTAATTTTATATATATATATATATATATATATATATAATGATCAAATGAAATAAGAAAAAACATTTGAGAAGTTAGAACATTTAGGCAGGCATTAGAGGAGACACGTTAGAGGCAGACAGCCATCAAATCAGTAACTCACAGAGATTATTAAGAAGATTAATTAATTAAATTAGTTATTTGTAAAAAAATTATAAGTTGATTATCCTAAAATATCCTTTTAATTGTTTGTATAGAAGCCTAATTAGTGATGAACATATCTATTCAATATGAGCAAATAATATGGATTATTCAAAAGAAAATTATAAATTTAAAAGAGAAAGTATATTGAGATCTTACATGTTTGAAACCTAAACAAACTTCTCAACTAATCCATACTTAAAAATGTGACTAATCATGCAACAATGTGAGGTTGGCTCAGCACTTAATAGATTTATCTATTTCTAACATTTTTTTTAGGGTTAACCATATTTTTAGTTCTTATAGTTTGAGTTGATTTTAGTCCTAGTCCCTATAGTTTATTTCTTTGGGTATTAGTCCTTATAGTTTTATCCTATTAAAATGTTAGTCCTTTCATCTGATGATATGGTAAATGGAGCTGATGTGCCTATTAACACTGTTATTATATGCTAAGATGGAAGAACAAATGGGCAAAATTGCTGACTGAGCTTTCTTTTTTTAAAAAAATATAACCCAACAAAAACCCTAAAAGAACGTCGCATAGTCGGAAGGCAATTTAGGTCATGAAGGATGTTCGGTGGTGGAAAGGAGATCGATTTGTAGTGGCTACAAAGTGAAGGTGAAGAGGGTATTGTCGCTTGGGTTTGGTGGACAAGAAGCAATCGATTTAGAAGAGCTCACCAATGAATTTGTAGATGGGGCTGTAATTCTAACTACCCTTGAATATATGAGAAATATTGCAAAATAATTGCAGAAGCAGCATAACAAGTTATCACAACAGATTCAGTCACAGTTGATTTTGAGGTTGTTTGGCGAGTCAAGAATCCGATTCCCCTTCCCAAACTTATCTAACTTGGATTCTATAGTCTTGACAATTTCAGATTATTTGGCTTTATTTTTCATTAAAGTTTCAATTTTTATGAAATTTTTGAAAATTTCTCAAATTCTGCTTGATTTATTAGAACCTCTTTTTTGCAGTAAACTCCACCTATTTGTTCTCTTCATCTTTCAAACATTTGTACCTATAGCATTTGTTTCATTCATGCAGGAGAAACACAAAAACCCATTTATCTGATTGAATTTTATTGACTTGGCATTTTCTTTATCTCTCTAGAGAAAGTTTTAGGGAGGGAAGGTAAATCATAGGGGAGGCTTCCTGACAATAATTCTGGCTTGTTGGTTTCTGACAAGAAGGAAGGAAAAGAAATGATGGAGTTTTGCTAAGTCTGACAAATATTCCGACTATGAAATTTGCGCTTTGAATAATGGGTTATTTTTTTTAAAAAAAAAAAGGAGATAAAAAGTAAAAAATGGCCAAGTGAGCTGCTTTGTCCATGTGTTCTTCTGTCCCATCATATAATAATAGTGTTAGTTGACATGTCAGTACCGTTTGCCATATCATCAGACAGAAGGACTAACTTTTTAACAGGGTAAAACTATAAAGACTAATACCCAAAGAAATAAATTACAGGGATTAGGACCAAAATCAACTCAAACTATAAGGACTAGAAGTATGATGAACCCATTTTGTTATTAACCTATACATTTTTATTTATAATATAAAATTTGTCGAAAACATATTTTTATAAATTATGACTTATATGAAGAATACTCATCTCAAAATTCGTATAAAAAGATTATAGCTCAAAATCTATTTTCCTATTAAATTTTTCAAAATGTAATAAATATTAGCAAATGACTTTGAATTTATCCAACTTAAATATTAATATTAAGTCTTGATAAGTGTAAGAAGAAATCTTTTCTCATATTATAAAGAATTACAGATGATAACTTTGATCATCATCATCATATTATTATATCACAATATTCACATTGCCTATGTTAATAGGTTGAACGTTTATTATTCATTCAAAAAGGTTATCCTACTTTGACCCTTAATATAAGATCCATTTTAAAATACCCTCTCCAATCATTTTTATAAGAGTCTAAAACTTGAATTTCCTGATTCATTTTTATAAGAATTCGACAAGAGTTGTTTGAATATTTAATGGGTCTTTCTTTTTGCCTCTCATTAATTATATAAATCACATTAATTAAAAAAATTATTGATACTTATATTTACTTTATTTCTCTCTTTTACTTATCCTTTCATAAATAAGGGCATATGTGAAAAAAATTTATTTTATATTCACTTATTATTTTTAAGTAATTTTAATAACTTTTTTAAACTATATAATTCAATTATTGAATTCTTATAAACATGCTAATAGAGAATACATCTTATATTAAAGACCACAGTTTATTTATTAATCTTGAAACATGAGGAATACGATAAAAAGAAATGTCTAGTAAACTCTAATTAAGATCTTGGCAAAAAAAAGTAAACTCTAATTAAGATGCCTCCGTTGCGTTGACCATATTGTGGAGAGGAGGGGACCATGTGACGTGGCGGAAAATGCAAATGACGCAGCCAATCCAAAACCACTCCGTCACACGTGGCGTTGAAAGCCATTATTGTATTCTCTGTATCTGTAGCTAGTAAGTGATGAGAATCCTAGAGAGTGGAGTGGAGGGGGGGAATTGCTTGACGGTGACGTGATCTATCCATAGATTCTACCGCATTTCGCCTCTGTTCCTCTCACCCGGAGAAATGGCTGCGATCAACGGAGCAACGCCAGCAAATCTAATTTTTGCTGTTAATGGAATCAGATTTGAGCTCTCTCAGCTTGAACCCTCTACTACTTTGCTCGACTTCATCCGTAGTCGCACCCGCTTCAAGAGCGCCAAGCTCGGATGTGGTGAAGGTCAGTTTGTTTGCTCCTTTGTGTAGTTTCAAGTTCACCAGCTTTGTGTTCATTGTTGAACTAGTTAGCTTCAATTCTGGTAACTCTCTCTGGAAGATTCCTTCTGCCTTAATCTTTGGGATTTTCTTGTTTTCCTTTTGTAATCTGTTGTTTGATGCTGACTATAGCGAATTTAATGATCTCTTCTCTGTACGTTTTGGATTTCAACTTTCAATGTTAAGCGTTGGCTTACTTCTTGAATGGGAATGACTGGCTATATATATATATATATATATATCTACTGGGGCTCTTGAACTAAAAGTTTTATTACTCTTTTGGTAAGCTGGGTGAAATTTTGTCGGAGTATTATAGTTTTCTTAAAGCTGTAAGTTCAGCCAGAAGTCCTTTGTTTTCAAACGTAATCACGCCCGAAATGATAAGCGGTATTTGCGTATTTAAACATATCATTTTAATACATGAATGCTGATAGATGATTGTTTTATATAACCTTCTATTGATCGGACATTGAAATCGAGTGATACTCTTGGATACTGAAACGTGGTTCACTGTGATCATTGTCCGGGAAACTAGGACAGCACTGGTTCAATGCTTTTTGGTTTTGCTATATCAAGACTTTCTGGTAAAATAGAGGTTCTTTAGAGCATTAGTTTTTTTTTTTTTGGGGTTGGGGGGGGGGGGTTGGGAGCATCCATTTATGTATTCATTTCTTTAATAAAAAATTTAATGAGCATTAAGGACAAAGGCGGGCTCTTCTGGTTTTATTGATGTTTTTTCATCTATTGTTGGCTGTGTTTCAATAGCAATCTTTTTTCTTGTTACTTCATGTCTTACCATAATTGGTTTCAGGTGGCTGTGGTGCTTGTGTTGTTTTAATCTCCAAATATGATCCTGTGCTTGACCAAGTAATTGATTTTACAGCAAGTTCTTGTCTCACCCTACTTTGCAGTATACATGGGTGTTCAATAACAACAAGTGAAGGCTTGGGAAATAGTAAAGAGGGATTTCATCCAATTCATGAAAGATTTGCAGGGTTCCACGCCACTCAATGCGGCTTTTGTACTCCTGGGATGTGTGTTTCTCTCTTTGGGGCTCTGGTCAATGCTGAAAAGACCAATCGCACTGATCCTCCTTCTGGGTTCTCAAAAGTGACAGTTCATGAGGCTGAAAAGGCTATTTCAGGGAACCTTTGTCGTTGTACAGGCTATCGGTCAATTGCTGATGCCTGCAAAAGCTTTGCAGCTGATGTTGATATGGAGGATTTGGGGTTGAACTCATTTTGGAAAATGGGAGAGAGAAAAGACGTAAAGCTTAGTAGGTTGCCTCAATATGACCATAATCATAAAAATAAAACATTTCCAATGTTTTTGAAGAATGAAATCAAGCCTGATGTGTTCTTTTTTTCTAATAGACAAAGTTGGTACAATCCTACTAGTCTAGAGGAACTTAAGACTTTATTATTGAAAATAAACCAGGATGGTGGAACCCAAATAAAACTAGTTGTCGGTAATACTGGCATGGGTTATTACAGAGATATAGAAGACTTTGATATGCACATTGATTTAAGTGGCATATCTGAGCTCTCAAATATCAGAAAGGATGCATCAGGGGTTGAAATTGGAGCGGCAGTCACAATATCTAAAGCTATTGAGGCTTTGAAAAAAGAGGGAAAAAGTGGATTTCTTGAGGAGTTTGAAATGATACTTGACAAAATTGCTGATCATATGAGCAAAATTGCATCAGGGTTTATTCGGAATACAGCCAGTGTAGGTGGTAATTTAGTAATGGCACAAAAGAACAATTTTCCTTCTGATATTGCTACAATACTTCTCGCTGTGGATGCAGTGGTGCACATATGGACTGGTGGACACTTTGAAAGGTTTTCATTAGAGGAGTTCCTGGAAAGACCACCATTAGGTTTGGGGAGTGTACTTTTAAGTGTTCAAATTCCAAGGTGGGAACCGATTAAAAATGCTTCTTCAGGATGCCGAAGCAAGTTCTTCTGTGAAACATTCCGAGCTGCTCCTCGACCCCTTGGAAATGCCTTACCCTATTTAAGTGCTGCTTTCTTGAGTGAGGTTTCTCCATGCAATGATTATGTTGGGACCAGGATTGATTTTTGTAGGTTGTCTTTTGGCACCTGTGGAACTAAACATGCAATTAGAGCAAAAATGGTTGAGGAACTACTAGTAGGGAAGCTGCTAGATGTTGGGATTTTATATGAAGCTGTCAACTTGCTTAAGGCTACCGTAGTACCTGAAGATGCAACCTCAAGGGCTGCTTATCGGTCAAGCTTGGCGGCTGGTTTTCTTTATGAGTTCTTTAATCCCTTCATTGACTGTTCTGTTGAAATCTTCAATGGATACTTCAATGGATATTCTTGTTCTTCATTTGCGAGGGCATCTGAAATGAAAGAGAATCATATGCTTGTTCATCATGATAAATTTCCAACTTTACTATCATCTGGAAAGCAAGTCCTTCAATTAGGTGGTGAGTACTCTCCCATTGGCGAGCCAGTTATGAAATCTGGAGCTGCATTACAAGCTTCAGGTTTGTTTTCTGACATAATCTAGTAATTTAACTTATTGAAGCCTACCTTTTCCTCAGAATGTTCAAAGTGGTAAACGACTTCAAATTTTAATTCTCACAAAAAAAAAAAAGGGTCAAATTGCATCTATGGTGAAGAAACTTCTTCATTTGCATTGTTATGGTTAAATTTATGTTTCTATTACTTGGTAGTTAGATGCTTTTAGCTAGCAAGTACATGATAACTAGTTGTCTAAAGATCATCCATCTGTCTCCTTTCTCTTGGCTTGAAGTAGACTATGAGTCATATTTTGGTATCCTATCACTGATTACCACCAGACTGAAGTCAAATTCACCAAAATTGAAAAACCTCCTTTCAGTTCTCTAACTAATCTTGGATTCATAATTTGCATATTACTGACGCTGATATCATCTTGCTAAAGTAAGTCAAAACAATAGTGATTGAAAACTTGCTTCAGATTTGCAAAGTTCCTGATAATTGTGGACCCATGTTCCCCATCCTACTGCCATTGATTACAATCTTGCAAAAGTAGGATAGTTTTGATATAAAGTTGACATATTTCTAATGATTGCTTTTCACTGCTCTCTCTGGTTAACTATGTCCCCCCCCCTTTTTGCCTCCTGTCCTCTATTCATATCTAGTGTTGCCATCTCTGTACAGTACAGTAAGGGGTATGTATTTTACAAATAAGTCATTTAGGTGAGGCTGTGTTTGTGGATGACATTCCTTCACCGTCAAATTGCCTGCATGGAGCATTTATATATAGCACAAAGCCTTTGGCGCGGGTAAAGAGAATAAAGATGAAGCCTGAATTGCAACTGGATGGAGTGAGCTCAATAATTTCAAGACAAGACATCCCTGAAAGTGGAGAGAACATTGGTTCATTGACTGTATTTGATACCGAACCATTATTTGCAGATGGGATCGCTAGATGCGCTGGAGAATGTCTTGCTGTTGTGGTGAGTCCTTGAATTCCTATTTTTAGTCCATTACTGTATGAGCTTTCCTTTCAGTTATTGTGAAAGTAAAGTACGACACGAATCATCTTCCATTTTAGTTACTGGATGACTTCTTTAGGTGGCAGATACACAGAAACTGGCAGATATTGCTGCAAAGACTGCAGTTGTTGATTATGAATATGATGATCTTGAGTCACCTATTCTATCTGTGGAAGAAGCAGTGGAAAGATCTAGCTTTTTTGAAGTTCCACCTTTCTTATATCCAAAACATGTTGGTGAACTATCAAAAGGAATGGCTGAAGCAGATCACAAGATTTTTTCTGCTGAGGTAAGTGGAATGTCATGTATATATATTATAACTCTTTGTTCTCATTTCCCCTCTCTTTTGACTTCCTTGTGGTCTCTCTATTTCTTATTGATTTGAGACTGCTGATAAATGATGGGTACTGAGAAGCTTTTGTTGACCAGTTGTATTCATTATCATCTATCAAATTAAAAATACATCTTTTCTGTGAATATTTCGAAATTTCTGGACGTCTTTTGATATCTGAATAATTTGAAAACAGATCAAACTAGGATCTCAGTACTATTTCTATATGGAGACCCAGACTGCACTTGCTGTACCTGATGAAGACAACTGTATGGTGGTTTACAGTTCTTCTCAATGCCCTGAGTTTACACATTCTACAATAGCAAGATGCCTTGGTGTTCCTGAGCATAATGTTCGTGTAATTACAAGAAGGGTTGGAGGAGGTTTTGGTGGAAAGGCCATAAAATCTATACCTGTAAGTATCCTGTGGCATTTTATTGTTTGGCATTCATACTTTTTTATTGTCACATCTAGTTCAGTTTTCTAGTCTGAAAGTAAGCAAAACTACTATAGAGTTTAGAATGAACAAATTTTTCTACATTTTAGAGTAACTAATAAATTTAGAAGACAAAATCCTTTGGTTCTAATTTTCTCTGGGTTGGATTCTCTAGGTTCAAGTGGAAATATATTCAGGTTCATGTGGAAATATATTCTGATCTGATATTTGCTTAAGTTAATGTGTAGAGGTTATGCAAGAAATCTCTTTTCTTTATTTTGTTGTCTTTTCACATAGAATCAACTAGAAATTTCAACATCAGAGCTTTTGGAATTAATTGCACTTTAAAGCAGCATAAGTTCTGTGTTTGGAAAAGCCTCCAATGAATGCCTTGGTGAGGAGGAATAGCAAGGATGATACCAATAAGTGAATTAGTTACACATCTTATAGGTAGGGGAGTAGATCCAAAGATTTTCACCTAAGCTTCCAAAATCATGAAAAGTCCTCCCTCCTTTATAATGTTGAGTTCTGCAATTTTGGACATTTTGGAGGAGAAGTTATGAACCAATTAAGTATATAGTTATACATTATTACTTCTTGTTGCTTATTATTACTTGACTGTTAATCTTTTCGATGAATGATAAACTTGTCAACATACTGGATTGAAAGGATAAATTTCTCAACACTTATTAACCGTGTTTTGAACCCTTTTAGTTCTATTACCCCGTTCATTTTAGACATCCACTGATTCACACAAGGAGAAGGGGTATTGTCATTCAACCATCCATTCCCTTCTCTTTTGTCCTTCCTTATATTTGGATTCCTTCCCAACTTTCAAAATATTTTTATATTTCAAAATACTGTGTATATATGTTAACAAATTTGACAGTATATGCATGGTATATCCATAATGATTTAGAGCAAGTACTCATGCTTAGATATTTCAGGTAGCTACAACATGTGCACTTGCAGCACAGAAATTAAATCGCCCTGTCAGGATGTACCTGAACCGCAAAACAGATATGATGATGGCTGGAGGAAGGCATCCTATGAAGATAAGTTATAGTGTTGGATTCAAGAATAATGGAAAAATTACTGCTTTAGAACTTGAGATATTGATAGATGCAGGGATATATACAGATATAAGTCCAATAATGCCACATAACATAGTTGGGGCGCTTAAAAAGTATGACTGGGGTGCTCTATCTTTTGATATTAAGGTTTGCAAAACAAATCGTCCCAGTAGATCTGCGATGCGAGGCCCTGGGGATGTCCAGGGATCTTTTATTGCTGAAGCTGTGATAGAACATGTGGCATCTACACTTTCAATGGATGTTGATCTTGTTCGAAGCATTAATCTTCACACGTACAAAAGTCTTTCTACATTCTATGAGGGTTCTTCAGGTGAACTTGTTGAATATACCTTACCTTCTATTTGGAATAAGTTAGCTGTTTCTGCAAACTATGACCAGAGGACTGAAATGGTAAAAGAGTTTAACAAAATTAACATTTGGAAGAAAAGGGGCATATCTCGCGTACCTATTGTACATCCAGTGATTCAGAGGCCAACTCCTGGAAAAGTAAGTATTTTAAGGGATGGGTCCATTGTAGTTGAAGTTGGAGGAATTGAACTGGGTCAGGGCCTCTGGACAAAAGTAAAACAGATGGCTGCTTTTGCTCTCAGTGCAATTGAATGTGATAACATGGGTAACCTTGTAGATAAAATACGGGTTGTACAATCTGATACCGTAAGCATGATTCAAGGGGGATTTACTTCTGGGAGCACTACATCGGAGTCAAGCTGTGAGGCTGTTCGACTTTGCTGCAATGTCTTGGTTGAGACGTTAAGACATCTCAAGGAAAATCTGCAAAAGGAGATGGGTTCCATCAAATGGGAGACACTAATTTTTCAGGTAGCCTTATTTTGACAATATTTTGTGGTAGAGAAGCAACTATATTTGCGCATTGCTATTAGGAATTCAGAACATACTATGGATTTACAATTGTAAAATACATAGAAAAAGAAGCATACTTCTAGACCCATTGAAAATAGTTAAATTCACTCAAAAAAAAAAAAAGTTAAATTATGATTCCGAGAACATAAAACCACTTTCTTTATTAACAATTCATTCTAATAATTGTACAAGTCCATTTCATGCTCATTCTACTACATGTAAATTCCTTAAATTGCCTTCTTTCTGGGCTATCATCCATATTGACAAACCATTTATGTTGATTGTGGAAATTGTGTAATTGTCTCTTTCAAATACCAAGTTGAAAGGCTTACCTAATTGGGTTGTCCAATTACTGTTGATACATACATCTTCGCATTATGTGAACATAATATGTCCTGTCTGGCATTTCATTTTTTTGCTCTCATGATATGCAATAAGTGGCAATTTTAGATGCTAGTAATTGATGAGAACGCAGCTAGCCCCATTTAATTAGGTTCATCTGCTACAAATAAACTATGTAATACCCTCTTGGTTTCCTATCTCACCATGAAGAATATACTTACCATGTTACCATCAATTTATCAACATGCAGGCACACTTGCAGGCTGTGAACTTATCAGCAACTTCTTTTTTTGTCCCTCGTATCACTTCCATGAGTTACCTAAATTATGGCGCTGCTGTGAGCGAGGTAAGCCATTTTGTTATATAAGCCATATTACTCAACCAAATTAGTAATAATGCTGAGCTAAATGTTGGCGAGTGTTTTCCAGGTGGAAATAAATCTTCTGACTGGAGCAACAACAGTTTTGCAAACGGATATCGTCTATGATTGTGGACAGAGTCTCAACCCTGCTGTGGATTTAGGACAGGTGATCTAGTACTCAATTTCAACTATAGCATCCAATTATTCTGCTATTATCATTTATCCCTATATTGCTGCATAAAATTCCAAGTTGTTCATGTGGAGTGCACAAGGGATAGGCCTATTTGTTTATCTTATTATAATTCTGCTTTCAGATTGAAGGAGCATTTGTCCAGGGGCTAGGGTTTTTTATGCTAGAGGAATATGAAACAAATCCTGATGGATTAGTATTGGCAGATGGAACTTGGAACTACAAAATACCCACCATAGACACTTTACCTAAGAAGTTCAATGTAGAAATCCTCAACAGTGGACATCACAAAGAACGTATTCTCTCTTCGAAAGGTATGAACCATAGGTTCTAAGTTTTGTCACATTATTTTCAGAATAGAACTGTACTTCTACATTAATCATTTTATATTTTAAAAAGTAGTTTTCTTCTTTTCTTCATTTCATTCTTTTCCATTCTGTATGCCACATGGAGTCTTATTTTTGTAGTTATTTTGCTGCAGCTTCTGGTGAACCGCCATTGCTTCTGGCATCTTCAGTTCACTGTGCTACTAGAGCAGCCATTAAAGAGGCCAGAAAACAGCTTCTTTCATGGAGTAACTTGGATGATTCTAATTTCTTAACATTCCAGTTAGAAGTACCAGCAACCATGCCTGTGGTAAAGCGACTCTGTGGACTTGACAATGTGGAAAGATACTTGAAGTGGAAATTGAGCAACAAGTAAAAAGTTGTCTCCTGGAAAAGAAATAATTTGAATTTATGCCATGTAAAAATAATCTTAAATCCTATAGATAATGCATTCCCACTTCTCAGATTGATGGAGATAAAAGAGAAGGTGAATGTCCAAGAACAAAGTCAAGCTCCCAGCCTCCCACTACTTCCTTTGCCTTGGATCAATTATTGTTGCTGCTTCTGCAAATATCATCCCACTATATTTTATTTTACTAGTAATATTTTCGTAGTTGTTGCTAGCATAGTTCATCCCCATCAGTAATTTTGCTATTTCATTACTAGATATTATTATTATTACCATTATCATTAATATTCTTATAGTTATTTTATTAAGTTATTATTTATTTTATCATTATCACCACAATGAACGCAATTTAATTAGAGACCTTGGAAGTAGAAATTGATTGGCTCTAAATATTCTTTCTATTTTTTGTCAACTTTTACATATTTTACAGGGTTTTGTACAATGTTTCTAATTATCTAGATTGTCTCCATTCGTTTTGAAAAGTGGTTGGACGGACAGAGATCGGATTGGCTAGGGTCCTCTACTTTTCTCATCCTCTTCCCCATCACTAATCTTAGCCTTTAGATTAAAATCTATGCTATTCAGATTTAATGTTTATAAAAATATTAAAAAAATATAAAATTATTAAAAAATAATTAAATAAATTCAAAAATGCTATATTTTAGTTATGATAATTTAAACGTGTAATAAAAAATATTTAAAAATAATATTTTTATTAAACATTAAATATGAACCACGTAGATTTTAATTTAAGCGCTGAGATGAATAGTGAAAGGAGAGAGGATGGAAAGAGAACAATACGAATAGAGGATCTTAGTCAATCCAGACGAACACACACACATATATTACTTACATTTAATTTTGATTTCAATTATTCAATATTTTTTATTTAAAAATAACAAAACATATCAGTAAAGTTTTTTTCTTGTTAACTCATGGAATCGTTTAATATTTGAAAAAATTGGGAAAAAGTCCCAATTGAAAATTTTATTGGTGAGAAATACTTAAATCAAAGGATTGGTATTCTACAAAATTTGCATAGTACTTCTATGTATAAAAATTTATTAGGTCCTTCTCATTAATTAAAAAAGAAAATTTCAATGGAGGCATTTTCCCCTCATTTTTTGTTTAAATTTTTACAGTCATTTCTAATGTCAACACCATCGATATTGTCATAATTTTTTATTGCTAAATATATAATGAACAAACATTGATATTAATCTAGAAAAAGAAAAGGCAAAGCCATACGATTATTCCAGTCGTGAATCTTACAATTGAAGTGGTTCTATACACGACAATGGCAACGGTCACTCTCTAAATTAAGTGGGAGTGGAATGGAATGAATAATACAAAGGACTTTGGTCCAAAAAATAAAAAAAAATACATAGGACAAGACAACCATAATATCTCGAAGGAGTCATCTCAAAATGAAGTGTTTTAGTACTTTGTAGGTTGTGTCGTCAAACCAAACCCAAATGGGAAGAGAGGATCATAATGCTTGTCACCAACATTCATAGGAAGTTGGTCCACTGTCTTGAACCAGGTCCTAGCCAGCTTCCCACTGAAGCCATAATCACCGAACAGAACGTCTGCGACGCCTTGGCCTTCAGTCCCAGGAAGCCAAGCAGCCACAAGAGCGTCTATTTTTGACATATATGGCTGTATCACAACTGGGCGCCCAGTGATGAGGACAACTATGCATTTCATAGACTCACAAACGTTGTTGATAGTGCTTGGACCTGGTTCTGCTATTTTCAGATTCAAACTGTCACCATATGTTTCTGCATAAGGGTGTTCCCCGACTACCACTATGGCGTACGAAAACTTGTTAGACTTGACAAAGTTCTTGTCAGGATCCTCATTGTACACCACTTGTGTCTCAGAATCAACTGTTTGCTTCACGGCTTCAAGAATTGTGGTACCTGTGCAGCAAAAGCAGGCAGTTAGTCAGTGATCAATATCCTACCAGAGGATACTGTCAGAATTTCAACTAGAGAATCTAATAGAACTATTTAGGGGCCTTCACTTGACCACTTGAACTTTTGAACTGAAACGATCATTAACATGGTATTAGAACTTTGATTGCCAAGTTGTCAGAAGTTTGACTCTTGTTGGCATCCCATCTCTTAAGATTAAATTTCAATGAAAAGCATGGTAGGTTTAGCCTAAGTCCAAACTTCAAATCCAAGCAAGATAGTATGGAGCTTTTCATCAAACATTTTAAAGCTTTGAGTTGATATGATCCTTGACAAGGCATTAAAAATTGCTAGTTTGACATCTAAAGAGTCACTTGAGATGACTGATTCAGCGATTTCTTTGCTTCTTGGATCTTAGCTTTCAAGACAAGACAACAAAAATAAACAAAACATGACGACTTACCTACTGTGAGATTATTGCCACCAAGCCCCTGCCAGGTGATTGTCCATCCTCCACATTGATAGCCCAAGTTGTCAGCATGGCTTCCAGCAACTAGTATTTTTCCAGATTTCTTGGGTAGGGGAAGAACTGGCTTATCAGCAGATTTGCCATTCTTTAGCAACACAAGTGATTTCCTCACAGCTTCTCTAGCTAGCTCTCTGTGTTCCTGTTAGGGACACAGTAAATGTCAACCAACAAGCTTGTAGCCATTACCCACCATATGTTGAAAATGCCATCCTTAAGTAAAATATACCTTACTGCCCAGTTGGTTGGTCAGGCTTAGATCAGCATGAGGATTCTCAAAGAGACCCATGATGAATTTTACTTTCAAGATTCTACTCACGGCATCATCAATCCTACTCATGGGGATGAAGTTGTTCTTCACAAGATGTGTTAGGGTATCAATGAACTCAGTGTAGTCGAAGGGAACCATGATCTGTAGAATATTAAACATGTCAAGTCTCTTCATTACCAAAAGGTGAAGGGGGGGAAAAAAGAACAGAAGGAAAAGTCTCTTCTTTTTTGGTCTTTCTAAAATGAAAATTGACAATAATAATTACCATATCAATTCCGGCACTAACACCAGCTAGCACAGAGTATGTGTAATTAGCATGAGGAGGTGAGGTCATCCTGTCAATACCCTGCCAATCTGAAATGACAAATCCCTGAAATATGGCAGTAATAAATCACGTTGTCATGCACCTTCTTCACTGTTCGACTCTATTTTCTTCATGTGACTTAATCATGTTATTATGTCCCATTTTTACCCTAAAAGTTTTTATGGGTAATAATTACTTTCCATTGCAAAAACCAACATGGCCCCAAAAAAACATATTCAAATCTGAAACTGAGCACTTGTAAGTTTTATCTTGCCATGCATAACACTTCCATTCATTAGTGAACCATTACTAAAAGGATTAAATTTAGCACCCACGAAGTTGGGAGCTACTCAAACTATTATTCTGATTTTCATTACCCTGAACCGCAGTTTGTTCTTGAGGAGACCAGTGATAAGATCTTTATTAGCATGCATCTTCTTCCCATTCCAGCTAGAGTAGGAGATCATTACTGTTGAAACACCCTTGATGATAGAGTCATAGTATGCTGGCATATGAATGCGAAGCAATCCATCGAAGCTTATCAAAGTATTGTTCTCGTTAATACCCTTGTTCGTTCCTCCATCTCCCAAAAAGTGCTTGGCACAGGCTGCAACCTTGTTCCTGATCAAAATTATTAGAAGGGGAATTATTAGACCAATTTTTCTCACTATGGGATAGAGTATTTAAATTATCAACTAATTAGAGATTTATACAAAATTGGGAACTCCAAAAATAAAAAAAAAAAATTAAAACACACACACACACACACATCTTTACATGCAAACATGACCCTCATTGATTCATATTCAACTCAATTGAAATTTACTTGTTATGCCAATGAGCTTATTGCCCAGTAGGCACCAGTCTTAGCCTTAAGAGTGAAGTGAAGAACCTTTACCCATGTCCCCTGCCCACTCATTTCCTACTACAAAGGCCTTAAAATCCTCCTTTGAAACGTCCTTGTTTTAAAAAAAAAAAAATAGAAATATTCCCTATCATGTTAAGCTAGAAACAAGTCTTACTTTCCAGCAACAAATGGAAAACCCTTTCTGGAATTGCCGGGGATGTCGCCTTGCAAACCAGGTATAATTTCAGTCATTGTTCTAACAATGTTAGGGTCCTCACTGTAACTTTCATAGCATCGTCCCCATCTTGGATCTCTGCAAACCTGTCAATGAATGAACAAATAACAGATGAGGGTACATACATGATTGATACCTTATGTGATCTGAATAACAGAAGGGTTAAATGCTGCTTACCGCAATGCATGGAGCAAAAACATATTGTATTCCTGTAGCTCTAACTTCAAGGGCAGTTGCCTCCCCAATCTTTTTTATGAGGACGGGATCCCTGTTCAACAGTAGAGTTCTAGTTAGAACTGTTAATGGTGTCAAGCAGGACGCACTTGTTTGTAGATGAAGCAAAAGAAAAGTTCATTCTAAAGGACCTAAAAATTCTCTCAACCATAGAGCTCTTCAATCAATTTTAAAAGGGCATTCTCTCACTTTAAACTTGTTGCATTCGAAATTTTATTCCCACAGAACATGTCAGGCATAATTAGAAGCATTAATGTCATGTTTGAATTTCCCACTTATATTTTGTCCTAATGTCAACTTTATTGTTTCAGTTTTGAGTATTCTCATTCCCAAAAGATGTATAGCTTCAATGAGATCGGAAAAGTTAGTTCTTGTAATGAAAAATAGAAAAGGTGGAGTCTGAGAAGGGTCAAATGTAAGCAACTTTACCCCGCAGGTGGAGAGGCTGTTTCGAGGATTTGAATTAGTGACCTCTTAATTACATTGCAACAAACTTTACCATTGCTCCAAAGCTCACCCTCTTCTTGTAATGATAAATAATTCAACAAAAATATCTAAGTGTATGTTTACTCATCTCTGAAAATGAATACTTGCCTGGTAACTCCAAGCCCAACATTGTGAGGAAAAATGGTAGTATTGTAAACATTGTTGTGGCCATGAACTGCGTCTATTCCATAAATCATTGGAATCCCAAGGCGGGTAGACAAAGCCCCACTTTGGATGTCATTCACCATTTGGACCCATGTCTTGGGGGATGCCTGTGGGGCTGGAACACTCCCTCCTCCACTCAGCACACTCCCTGCAATCCACACGCACGCAAATTGATAACACTATCACCATGAGGAAAATAATATTAGGGAGATCTATTTTACCCCTTTCGTTGTGTTAAACTACCTAAGATACCACTTGTGTCATTTCTGTGACAATGTTGAACAACAATGCCAAACATAGGTGTCTGAAATAATATGCTATCTTATACCATGAGATCTTAAGATATCATAGAGTGTGAGATTTGATTAGAAATATGAAGATATCTTACCAATGAAATACTTATTCATCACTTCAGCTGTGGCATTAGACCGTTCAATCTGGGTCATCTGTCCAATTTTTTCCTCTAGAGTCATTCGCTTCAGCAAATCTTTGACTCTAGCATTTAGGGACTGTTTTGGGTCTTTATACTTCAAGTATTCTGCTTCTGATATGGAAACAACGCAGAATAGTAGCAGAATACCCAGCATGCGTATCCCAGATCTCCCCATTATGGCACAGCTGAATCTGTACGGAAGATAAAGATCGGAGATTATAACAAGCGAGAACAGGAAAAAAGGAAAGGAAAAAAAATAGATTTTAGAGAAATTTCTCAATGAATGAACGAACTGTTGAGTGCACAAATGAGAGCATTTATGGTGTGAGCTGAGAAGGTAAACAGAAAGATCAATGGCTAAGCACCAAAAAAAAAAACACTGAAGTGTTTTGTGTACAACAAACAGAACTCACTTGTCTAACAAAAAGGGTAAGGCAAATCATGAATCAAAATATCAAAGAGGAGGAAGAGTGGAAGACAACAATAGGTTCAATATAAACAATGCAGGCAAAACAGAGGTACCAAAATCCTTCCACAGTACGAATAACGCGCAAATCCTATCCCATATCAAGAAT
The DNA here is from genome assembly GCA_963242795.1 of Inga leiocalycina. NCBI lineage: Eukaryota > Viridiplantae > Streptophyta > Magnoliopsida > Fabales > Fabaceae > Inga > Inga leiocalycina. The sequence goes on from OY725325.1 coordinate 72,326,257, forward strand.
CGGCATCAAAAATGAAAGAAAAAAAATCTTGCAAGCCAATAATGAGTCCAATCTAAAGAATGATGAGACATACGGATACCGATATCTCTTCAGAACAAAAATAACTTGTGAATCCAACTTCCATGTCAAAGAAATAAAAAAGAGAAAAAAAAATAAAAAGAGCGAGGATGGAATGGAACACACTTGCAGGACTGAGTTGCTCAAGCTCAAAACAGTCACAAGGAAGAAGAAATGCTTCAATCCGTTTGAATGAAAATGTAAAAGCCAGTGCAGAGCTTGAATGGAGAAATGAAACGAGTAGGTTTAGCTTATTTAAGCATATGGGGACTGACTGTATAAAGAAAGAGGAAGCACAGTCTTTTCATGGTGGGGTGCACTGTGCAGAGACTGGTCCCAGCTGTGTTATTTTTGTTACGCAACCACAGCAATTTTTTTTTTATGTATTTTATATTATTATTTTTGTTCTCTCTCCGACGGCGACCAGTGATCGCCCTCTGCTAAATTAAATATATTATAATAATTACAATTTTTTTTTTTTTGGATCATGAACTGAATATCTTCCAGCATTACAATTTATTTTTGCATAAATGTATATACACGACTAAATTTAAAAGGGAAATTATAGTTAGGTCCCAGACAAGAGAAAAAATAAAAAAATAGTCTTTTAAAATCTCAAAATAAAAAAATAATCTCAAGAACTTGTTAATGGGGCCCTTAATGTTGTCAATAACCAGCACATGAAATAGGGGTGTTCAAAATATCCCGGTCCCGAACATTTTATCCCGGAAATTTTCCGTCCCAGCCGGGACTGGGATCGGGATCACACCTTGTGATCCCGGAAATTCCCAGTCCCAGTTTTTTTTATTTTTAAAAATAAGTTATTATTTTATTTTTGTATTTTTTACCCTATAAATTAAATTATCATTTGATAAAATGTATATCACATATTTAGTTAGAGTTAAATCGTATATATCGTGATACAAATCTTAACTATATATTGTATAAAGATAATAACAAAAATGATGAATGTGATAATAATATGTTATTCTTCAATTCTAGCTCAATTTGTGTGATTTTTATGACCTTATTAGGTGTTAAATAATCACTTTAAACACTATATTATAAAAAATTTAACTAATATAATTATATTATTAAAACTAGGAATTCCCGATTCCGGTCTCTAGAATTCCCGATCTCGGTTGTCCCGGGAATTTCCCGGGACCGGGAATGACATCCCAATCCCGGGCACTCCCCGGGACGGGAACCGGAAATAAGTAATCCCAGTCCCGTCTCGGGATTTAAACACCCTTAACATGAAATTGTCAATATGATTATTTTTTCATTTTGAAATTTTAAGAGACTATTTTTTAATTTTTTTTTCTTATTTGAGACCTGACTACATTTTTCTAATTTATTACGAGTTGATAAAAAATTTAGAGTGCAACTATTTACATACCAAAACTAGTATCACTAGTGTTTTTTCCCTTGGCCTGTAAATTCTTCATACTGTGTTTAGTTATGAATAAATTGCACTGAGAATTAAAAAAAAAAACCCACTGTCTGGATCTATTAATTTGGCGGTTTCAGTTCATTTAGTCGGTGGTTGACCCCCAAGAACGCGCTCTTTTATTTAAATTTAGATATTTTATTTAATAGTAGTAATAAAATAATCATATGTTGCATTAGTTTTTTTTTGGGTTAAATCCTGTATATTCACTTTTTTTGGACGATATTTACTTTCTCTTTAGTCGCGTCCTTCCTTGAAATTGGTATTGGTGTTTCTTTTTCCCTGCCCAACCGTTAAGAAGTCGAAATTGGACCGTTGCCTCTACCAGTTTGAATTTGATTCCTTTCTTTCCAATTCTATTCCGAAGCAGTCTTCGTCTCAAGATCTGCTTCCCTGTTTTTTACTTTTTTATTTCTTAGTTGCGTATCGTGTGGTCATCAACAAATGGAATCCAGTCCTTACTAAAATAGAGAGACGCAGTGTTTATTTAGGATCACGTTTGAAACCCCTAAAAGTGTTTATTCATATAAATCGAAATAAAATTCTTTTCACATACTTATTTTATATACCGTAAATCATAATTAAAAAACAATTTTTAAAGACTTTAATATCTATTCCAAACAAACACATAAAACAATAGTAGAATGCAGAGTACATACACTTGTATCTGCTGGCCGGAAAACCAAAAAAAAAAAAGGAAATCATATTTGAGATTTAAATTATAGAATAAAATATTTACCCAAAAAAATAAATTTTAGAATAAAAAATGTTAACCTCTTCTTTATTTTATTTTAATTGCATATATTTTTTCACTTTTAAAACATATATGAAACTCTTTTAATCTGTACTTACATAACAAAAATCCTCTTTTATCTTTAAGATTTCCTTTACATTCATATAATTGTTATTCGTTGACAGTTAAGTCAAAAGACAACCTCACTACTCATACACCAATTTACTAATATAAAGGAAAGTGCCCACGAGCTATTAAAAAAACTTGTTTGAAAGTATTCTCTAATCTATATCAAGCAGTTCAGGTCAAAAAAAAAAAAATCTATATCAAGCAGTTGTAACGCGGACGGCATCAATTAACCAAATTAATTTAAGAATAATTTGATTTAAAGAATATTAATTTAATATTTGAAAGAGGTTTTTTCGTGATGCTGAATGAAGATGTCCTGTGTTGCGTACGAAAATGTCCAATATTGGGTTGACAAAATCAGCTCGGACGAGATCAATACGATTTCTCTTTACATATTTTTATTGAAAGTCTAATTTGAAAGTTTTTGCCATGAATAGGCAAAAACCTGGTGATCCGGTTTGGTCTGATCTAACTCAGGCTAGTCCGGTCAGGTTAGGTTCAGTCCAAATAAATAATGTAATGTAATTGGATCAAACTGTTTGGTTGGATTAGACTGGGTTCTGAACTAGGGGACCAGACCATTGGGACTAGTCCGGACTAATCTAGGTCAATTTTTTAAAAAATGTTTTTTTAATTTAGATGTTAATTTTTTTTTATTTAACGTTGTTGGAGTTCTTTTAAGGATTTATAATTAATTTTTATTTTTTATGATGATTTTTATATGATTATAGGTATTTTTATTATCTTAGTTATATTTGTCATGTTTAAATCTTTTTTCCAACATTTTTTTGGTTAGATATTTTTATAAATTTATGATGTTTTAATTTTATGTGACATGTTTTATATTATTATAGGTATTTTTATAGTCCTAATTATGTTTAATACCTTCAAATTTTACCCTCAAAAGAGAAAAAGACAAAAATAAAAAATAAATAAATTTAGGTCCTAGACCACCTTAACCAGTCCAGGTAGTACATCAGACTCGGACTGATCCAGCTTGACCTCGGATTAGTGTTAAATTAGACTAAACCATAAGCGGCATGTCTAGTTCATGCTCATCCCTAATTTTTGCAGTCAATAATTAAATCAAATAGAATAAACAAATGGAAGGAAGGAAGCAAGATCAAGCAATCAATATATGAGATGAGTGTTGTCTCGACTTACATACTTAAACACTTATAAGTTTTTCAAAAACTCATCCAAACAAGGTTATAATAATGCGAATTCAAACCAATGTAGAAGCTGATCATCATGTGACTGCAAATCCTTTTTGCCTCCACGAGCAGCCTTCATGTGTGGCCAAACGCAAGACTGAAGAGCATATGATGTTCCCTTAATTATAAAGTTTAATTTCAAGTGTAATTAAAAAATTATATAAAAAGCAGTGACATGAAGTAGCAAACAGAATATCTCTACATGCTAAAAATAGTAGTAGTATATTACAATAACAACCATAATTATCTCATTAAATAAAGTTAATTATATGGATCACATGATCTCATTATATGATATCAACTACCAAAATTTTTGATAAATTATTTATTAAAATGTCTCGCTTAATAATTTCATTGAGTATTCTCTCCAACCTTCTTCTATTTTTTCCGAGGAATTTATAATACCTTATATTATCCATCTCCTTCCCAACATCTCCGGCCATAAACCTTCTTTGTACATGTCCGTCCATAAAAGAAGTGGTAAAATATGATACTCTCTTCAATTCTAAATATAAGACAGAGTTAATTTTTTTAAAGATATTAAAAAAAAAAATTAAATTATTTTAAAATATTTATATTTGTCCTTTTTTCTTCAAACTATTTTTCCTGACTTATAAATTGATATATAATCTAAGGATACATAGCATACGATATGATTAAGTAATTTATTTAGTTTCCTTAATTTTTCAAAAAAAAAAGTCAACTATATATTATATTTAGGACTGAAGAGAATAAGAAATAATAAGCTAACAAGCATATGCGAGGTAAAGTCTCTAATCTCATTAATAATATCCATTAGGAGATGATTCATATAATGTTCGCTTAGAATCCATGGATATTTGATCAAAATTAAAGTAGCTTCTCTTTTTTGCCATAACATATAGTAGGATTCAGTTCATGTTAAATTATCCCTCAAATTAAACGTGCCTGCGTGCATCATGCAGAATACTTGTGTTGTGGGAAAGCAACACTGAACGAGTGAAAAAATGATACATAGGCTCGATTACTTTGGAGCACGTTGCATTTATTAATTCTATGCCTAATAATAAAATATGAATAATTAGTGCTGTCCACCAAAGTTAATTACGAGTAGTTCATTTGATAATGAGGGCACAAAGGTTCCATATACCTCTTGCATGAACTCAAAACATGTGAATTTGCCTCCTCCAACTGTCATTATCATTTTTTTTTTTGCTCAAAGTCATTATCAAAATTTCATTCATGAATACCATTGAGATCTAACTCAATTTTTTTTTAAAGAAAAAGGCCATGAATAATGGTGTTTTTATTTTGATATTGCGTAATACTTTTAAGTGGAATATTGATGTATTGCCATGGCATCTTGATTCAATTAAATAGTATTTTTTTTATTTTTAAGATTTTCTATTTATACACGTTGAAAATAATTTCATTTGAAAGATCATTTAATTTTTATTTGGGAAACTACCCCTCCGGGCCCCTATATATATATATATATATCTTAATCGTGCTTTATTTTTTTTTTCCTGCAATTTATTATCGTGATTTTCCATCCTTTTATTTGCTTTGTCTTCTTGTTTCCCCCCCCCCCCAATTATTTGCTTTGTCTTAAATATTGGTCTTTTAGTTTGAAAAATATTCAAGAGGACCATAAGCTAACTTAAATAGTGTTGATTTTATTAAGGTGAACATAAATTTATTCCTCTTGTCTTATTTATTAAGAAATTTTGTTGTCTTATTTATGAATTTCATTATTAAACTTTTTATATGAATATATAAGTTTACCTTTCATTTATTATTGTGTTAAATTTGTTCTCATGGAGTATAATAGGGATAAAATTAGAGTGATGTTGAATTTTAAAGAAGAGTTAATAAGGTTTAATTTTTTTTTATACATATGAAACTTGCTAGAAGTTAATTATAAATAGTACCCGATGAGTAACTCAATCCAAATATTTGCATTTCCAAGGCTTGTGAATAACAGAAATAGTCCCTAAAACTATTTGGACATCCAAGAAACCTTCGACCAAAATTTTGAAATGTCCATGATTCTATGATATGCATACTCTGCAACATCATTATCATAAACATTAATTTAAGAATAATTTGATTTGAAGAATATTAATTTAATATTTGGAAGGGGATTTTTTGTGATGCTGAATGGTGTTATACTGTTATGTGCTGCGTGCGAAAATGTCAATTATCGGATTGACAAAATCAACTCAGTTGGATAAGATTAAACTTTCTCCTCTGCATATTTTTGGCCACGGAAGTCATTTCAAGTTTAAACATAATTTTTGCAATTAAAAGTTATTTCTTAAAAAATAAAATTAAATTGAATAAAAAAATTGAAAGAAGCAATCCCAAGATCAAGGTAGACGTTGATCATGTGGCTGCAAATAAAGAAAACTATATAAAAGGTAAAGCAGTAACATGGTGAAGTAGCGAGCAAAATATCACTACATCCTAAACAAAGTATGAGTACTATAACAACAAGTATTATCCTATTACGTATGATCAATTATATGAATCACATGACGAAATATTATACTCTAACAATTAATAACCAAATCATCAAAGTATTAGCAAAAAAAGAGACAGTGTGCTGGATGTCATGTTGTATTCTCTCTCTCTCTCTCTCTCCCCTCTTACCATGATCATATTCAACCGTTGAGACTTTCTCAACAGGAATACCAGTCCAAGAAGAGACAACACGTTGGATGTCAACTTTAGCAACAATTGGACCTCCATCTCCTGCTTCACTCGCAGCCTTGATCATCTCCTTTCCGTTCTCTACAAGCGATGACACAGGTGCCATAAGAATCATTTCTAGATCTCATGCCTGCTCATAAATTCATGTGCCATATCAATCTAATGATTATTGTGTAGATGAGATTCCAAATTATTAGCTGATAAAATGACTTGAATTAACCAAGAACATTACAATATTGTAGTCTGAATTATTATGAAACAAGATTAGTTAGCTTCAAAATTTTAAAGAAAACTAACATTCTCTTAAATAAAGAAAACATTAGTTGCGCTAAAACCGTACAAGTCAATGTTAAAATAAAAGGCATTACCTTTTCAAAGTCTTGGTTGCGGATAGCTTCTTCTTTCTCCTTCGCAATTAGAAGGACCTCCGTGTGTTGCTCTCTTGCTTCTTTAGGAATCTAGAATAACATAAACATAGCTCAAATAGCACAAAACTAATCAATAGAAGAACTGCTAGCCAAGGTAAAAATAAACTATACCTGTGCATGTTGAAGTTGAACACGTGATCCAGCCTCATCAACCAAATCTATTGCTAAACTCAGTACAGTCCAGTTCATGCTCATCCCTAGCTTTTGTAGTCAATAATTAAATTAAATAGAATAAACAAATGGAAGGAAGGAAGCAAGACCAAGCGATCAATATGTGAGAGAAGTGTTGTAACGACTTACATGTTTAAGCACTTATAAATTTTTCAAAAACTTATCTAGACAAGCTTATAATAATGCGAATTCAAACCAATGTAGAAGCTGATCATCATGTCACTGCCAATCCTTTTTGCCTCCACGAGCAGCCTTCATGTGCGGCCAAACGCAAGACTGAAGAGCATGTGATGTTCCATTAATTTTAAAGTTTAGTTTCAAGTGTAATAAAAAAATTATATAAAAAGCAGTGACATGAAGTAGCAAACAGAATATCTCTACGTGCTAAAAATAGAAGTAGTAGTATAGTACAATAACAACCATAATTATCTCATTAAATAGAATTAATTATATGGATCGCATGATCTCATTATATGATATCAACTATCAAAATTTTTGATAAATTATTTATTAAAATGTATCATTCAATAATTTCATTGAGTATTCTCTCCAACTTTCTTCTATTTTTTTTAGAGGAATTTATAATACCTTATATTATCCATCTCCTTCCCAACATCTCCTGCCATAGACCTTCTTTGTACATGTCCGTCCATAAAAGGAGTGGTAAAATATGATACTCTCTTCAGTTCTAAATATAAGAGAAAGTTGACTTTTTTAAAGATATTAAAAAAGCTAATTAAATTATTTTAAAATATTTATATATTTTTTTCTTCAAACTGTTTTTCCTGACTTATAAATTGATATATAATCTAAGGATACACAGCATATGATATGATTAAGTAATTTATTTAATTTTCTTAATATCTCAAAAAAAAAATTCTACTATATATTATATTTATGACCGAAGAGAATAAGAAATAATAAGCTAACAAGCATATGCGAGGTAAAGTCTCTAATCTCATTAATAATATCCATTAGGAGATGATTCATATAATGTTCGCTTAGAATCCACGGATATTTGATCAAAATTAAAGTAGCTTCTCTTTTTTGCCATAACATAAAGTAGGAGTCAGTTCATGTTAAATTATCCCTCAAATTAAACGTGCCTGCATCATGCAGAATACTTGTGTTGTGGGAAGGCAACACTGAACGAGTGAAAAAATGATACATAGGCTCGATTACTTTGGAGCACGTTGCATTTATTAATTCTATACCTAATAATAAAGTACTCCCTCCGGTCCTAATTATAAGACAAAGTTGACTTTTTTGGAGAAATTAAGGAAGTTAATTAAATTACTTTAGAGTATTTATATTTTTATTTTTTTTCTCCAAACTAGTTAGTTTGACTAATAAACTAATATATAATCTAAGGATACATAACATATGATATGATTAAGTAACTTATTTAGCTTCCTTAATCTCTCCAAAAAAAGTCAACTTTATCTTATATTTAGGACCAGAGGTAGTATGAATAATTAGTGCTGTCCACCAAAGTTAATTACGAGTAGTTCATTCGATAATGAGGGCACAAAGGTTCCATACACCTCTTGCATGAACTCAAAACATGTGAATTTGTCTCCTCCAACTATTATTACAAAAATTTCATTCATGAATACCATTGAGATCTAACTCTTTTTTTTTTTTTAAGATAAAGGCTATGAATAATATAATGGTGTTTTTATTTTGATATTGCGTAATACTTTTAAGTGGAATATTGATGTATTGCCATGGCATCTTGATTCAATTAAATAGTATTTTTTTATTTTTAAGATTTTCTATTTATACACGTTGAAAATAATTTCATTTGAAAGATCATTTAATTTTTATTTGGGAAACTACCACTCCGGGTCCCTATATATATATATATATATATATATATATATATTAATCGTGCTTTGTTTTTTTTTCCTGCAATTTATTATCGTGATTTTCCATCCTTTTATTTGCTTTGTCTTCTTGTTTTTCCCCCCCAATTATTTGATTTGTCTTAAATATTAGTCTTTTAGTTTGAAAAATATTCAAGAGGACCATAAGCTAACTTAAATAGTGTTAATTTTATTAAGGTGAACTTAAATTTATTCCTCTTGTCTTATTTATTAAGAACTTTTTTTGTCTTATTTATGAATTTCATTATTAAACTTTTTATATGAATATATAAGTTTACCTTTCATCTATTATTGTGTTAAATTTGTTCTCATGGAGTATAATAGGGATAAAATTAGAGTGATGTTGAATTTTAAAGAAGAGTTAATAAGGTTTAATTTTTTTTTTTATACATATGAAACTTGCTAGAAGTTAATTATAAATAGTACCCGATGAGTAACTCAATCCAAATATTTGCATTTCCAAGGCTTGTGAATAACAGAAATAGTCCCTAACACTATTTGGACATCCAAGAAACCTTCGACCAAAATTTTGAAATGTCCATGATTCTATGATATGCATACTCTGCAACATCATTATCATAAACATTAATTTAAGAATAATTTGATTTGAAGAATATTAATTTAATATTTGGAAGGGGATTTTTTGTGATGCTGAATGGTGTTATACTGTTATGTGCTGCGTGCGAAAATGTCAATTATCGGATTGACAAAATCAACTCAGTTGGATAAGATTAAACTTTCTCCTCTGCATATTTTTGGCCACGGAAGTCATTTGAAGTTTAAACATAATTTTTGCAATTAAAAGTTATTTCTTAAAAAATAAAATAAAATTGAATAAAAAAATTGAAAGAAGCAATCCCAAGCGAAATGCTAAATCAAGGTAGACGTTGATCATGTGGCTGCAAATAAAGAAAACTATATAAAAGGTAAAGCAGTAACATGGTGAAGTAGCGAGCAAAATATCACTACATCCTAAACAAAGTATGAGTACTATAACAACAAGTATTATCCTATTACGTATGATCAATTATATGAATCACATGACGAAATATTATACTCTAACAATTAATAACCAAATCATCAAAGTATTAGCAAAAAAAGAGACAGTGTGCTGGATGTCATGTTGGATATCAATCTAATGATTATTGTGTAGATGAGATTCCAAATTATTAGCTGATAAAATTACTTGAATTAACCAAGAACATTACAATATTGTAGTCTGAATTATTATGAAACAAGATAAGTTAGCTTCAAAATTTTAAAGAAAACTAACATTCTCTTAAATAAAGAAAACATTAGTTGCGCTAAAACCGTACAAGTCAATGTTAAAATAAAGGGCATTACCTTTTCAAAGTCTTGGTTGCGGATAGCTTCTTCTTTCTCCTTCGCAATTTGAAGGACCTCCGTGTGTTGCTCTCTTGCTTCTTTAGGAATCTAGAATAACATAAACATAGCTCAAATAACACAAAACTAATCAATAGAAGAACTGCTAGCCAAGGTAAAAATAAACTATACCTGTGCATGTTGAAGTTGAACATGTGATCCAGCCTCATCAACCAAATCTATTGCTAAACTTAGTCCAGTTCATGCTCATCCCTAGCTTTTGTAGTCAATAATTAAATTAAATAGAATAAACAAATGGAAGGAAGGAAGCAAGACCAAGCAATCAATATGTGAGAGAAGTGTTGTAACGACTTACATGTTTATGCACTTATAAATTTTTCAAAAACTTATCCAGACAAGCTTATAATAATGCGAATTCAAACCAATGTAGAAAACTTATCCAGACAAGCTTATAATAATACGAATTCAAATTAAACCAATGTAGAAGCTGATCATCATGTGACTGCAAATCCTTTTTGCCTCCACGAGCAGCCTTCATGTGCGGCCGAACGCAAGACTGAAGAGCATGTGATGTTCCCTTAATTATAAAGTTTAGTTTCAAGTGTAATAAAAAAATTATATAAAAAGCAGTGACATGAAGTAGCAAACAGAATATCTCTACGTGCAAAAAATAGAAGTAGTAGTATAGTACAATAACAACCATAATTATCTCATTAAATAGGTTAATTATATGATTCGCATGATCTCATCATTATATGATATCAACTACCAAAATTTTTGATAAATTATTTATTAAAATGTCTCATTCAATAATTTCATTAAGTATTCTCTCCGACTTTCTTCTATTTTTTTTAGAGGCATTTATAATACCTTATATTATCCATCTCCTTCCCAACATCTCCGGCCATGGACCTTCTTTGTACATGTCCGTCCATAAAAGGAGTGGTAAAATATGATACTTTTTCTAGTTCTAAATATAAGACAGAGTTTACTTTTTTAAAGATATTAAAAAAAATAATTAAATTATTTTAAAATATTTATATTTGTCATTTTTTCTTCAAACTGTTTTGCCTGACTTATAAATTGATATATAATATAAGGATACACATCATATGATATGATTAAGTAATTTATTTAATTTCCTTAATTTCTCAAAAAAAAAAAGTCAACTATATATTATATTTAGAACCGAAGAGAATAAAAAATAATAAGCTAACAAGCATATCCGAGGTAAAGTCTCTAATCTCATTAATAATATCCATTAGGAGATGATTCATATAATTTCGCTTAGAATCCATGGATATTTGATCAAAATTAAAGTAGCTTCTCTTTTTTGCCATAACATAAAGTAGGACTCAGTTCATTTTAAATTATCCCTCAAATTAAACGTGCCTGCATCATGCAGAATACTTGTGTTGTGGGAAGGCAACACTGAACGAGTGAAATATGAATAATTAGTGCTGTCCACCAAAGTTAATTACGAGTAGTTCATTCGATAATGAGGGCACAAAGGTTACGTTCCATATACCTCTTGCATTAACTCAAAAGATGTGAATTTGTCTCCTCCTACTATAATTATCAAAATTTTATTCATGAATACCATTGAGATCTAACTCTTTTTTTTTTTTTTAAGATAAAGGCTATAAATAATGGTGTTTTCATTTTGATATTGCGTAATACTTTTAAGTGGAATATTGATGAATTGCCATGGCATCTTGATTCAGTTTAATAGTATGTTTTATTTTTATGATTTTCTATTTATATACATTGAAAATAATTTCATTTGAAAGATCATTTAATTTTTATTTGGGGAACTACCACTCCGGGTCCCTATATATATATATATATATATTAATTGTTCTTTATTTTTATTTCCTGAAATTTATTATCATGATTTTCCATCCTTTTAATTGCTTTGTCTTCATCCCCCCCCCCCCCCCCAAAATTCTGTCTTAAATATCAGTCATTTAGTTTGAAAAATGTTCAAGAGGACCATAAGCTAACTTAAATAGTGTTAATTTTACAAGGGGAACTTAAAGTTATTCCTCTTGTCTTATTTATAAAGAAATTTGTTTGCCCTATTTATGAATTGCATTATTAAACTTTCCATATGAATATATAATTTTCTTTTTTATTTATGATTATGTTAACTTTGTTCTCATGGGGTATAATAAATATCAAATAGGGATAAAATTAGAATGATGTTGAATTTTAAAAAAGAGTTAATGAGGTTTAATTTTTTTTTTATACATATGAAACAAGCTAAAAATTTGCTATAAATATGACCAGAGGAGTAACTCAATTCAAGTATTTGCATTTCCAATGCTCAGGAATAACATTAGCCCCAAAAACCATTTGGGCATCCAAAAAACTTTCGACCAAAATTTTGAAATGTCCATGATTCTATGTCTACAACATCATTTTCATAAACATTAATTTAAGAATAATTGGATTTGAAGAATATTAATTATATATCTGGAAGAGGATTTTTTGTGATGCTGAGTGGTGTCATGTGCTGCGTGCGAAAATGTTCATTATCTACTTCAAAATGTCACTGCTTTGCCTTTTATATATATATATATATATATATATATATATATATATATTTATTTATTTATTTATTTTCGGCCAAATGATCATCGTCTACCTTGATTTAGCATTTCACTTGGTATTTCTTCCTTCAATTTTTTTATCAATTTAATTTTATTTTTTAAGAAATAGCTTTTAATTGCAAAAATTATGTTTAAACTTCAAATGACTTCCATGGCCAAAAGTATGTAGAGGAGAATTATCTTATCCAACTGGGTTGATTTTGTCAATATACTCTAACAATTAACAGCCAAATCATCAAAATATTAACAAAAAAAGAGAGACAGTGTGCTGGATGTCATGTTGTATTCTCTCTCTCTCTCTCTCTCTCTCACTCACTCACTCACTCTCTCCCATGATCATATTCATCCATTGAGACTTTCTCAACAGGAATACCAGTCCAAGAAGAGACAACATGTTGGATGTCAACTTTAGTAACAACTGGACCTCCTTCTCCTGCTTTACTCACAGCTTTGATCATCTCCTTTCCTTTCTCTACAAGCGATGAGACATGTGCCATAAGAATCATTTCTAGATCTCGTACCTGCTCAGAAAATCCATGTGCCTATCAATCTAAATTATTAGGTGACAAAATCACTTGAATTAACCAAGAACATTACAATATTACAGTCTGAATTATTATGAAACAAGATTAGTTAGCTTCAAAATTTTAAAGAAAACTAACATTCTCTTCTTAAATAAAGAAAACATAAGTTGCACTAAAACCATACAAGTCAGTCTTAAAATAAAAGGCATTACCTTTTCAAAGTCTTGGTTGCGGACAGCTTCTTCTTTCTCCTTCGCAATTTGAAGGACCTCCGTGTGTTGCTCTCTTGCTTCTTTAGGAATCTAGAATAACATAAACATAGCTCAAATAACACAAAACTAATCAATAGAAGAACTGCTAGCTAAGGTAAAAATACACTATACCTGTGCATGTTGAAGTTGAACCCGGGATCCAGCCTCATCAACCAAATCTATTGCTTTGTCTGGTAGAAATCGATCACTGCAGGAAACATAATTATTTAGAAATTAGGAATCACTTGGTTAAGTTACACTGCAGGAAGAAAATAACAAGCTGCAAGGAGTATTTAATTAATCAAAATATCCTGCACAATTACACACCTGATATACTGGTGTGACAGCTTAGCAGCAGTTACAAGAGCTTCATCAGTGTACCGAAGTTTGTGGTGAATCTCATAACTTTTTCTTAGTCCTTTCAGAATTTGTATCGTCTCATTTACAGTAGGCTCTGGTACTTTAATTGGCTGGAATCGACCCTCTAGTGCTGGATCTTTTTCAATGTGTTTCTTTTATTCATCCAGAGTTGTGGCTCCTATACACTATACAAATCATTAAGCATATACTTATTCAGTTTAATTTCAATACAAGTAGCAATAGCTATATTTAACTAATTATTAACGATCAATTCGATAAAGGTTTGCCAAGAAATCCATTAACAATCAGTCTAACTTGATCATTATTTAGCATTCTAAGATAAGAACTGTTTTGGAATTTCATATTCCAAACCTCAATGTTGGCTATTACTCCCTCCGGTCCTAAATATAAATAAATTTAATTTTTTTGGATAAATTAAATAAGCTAATTAAATTACTTTAAAGTAATTATACTTTTATTTTTTTCTCTCCAAACTGATTAGTTTAACTAATAAACTGATATATAATCTAAGGATATATAACATATGATATGATTAAGTAATTTATTTAGTTTTCTCTTCAAAAAAATTCAACTTTGTCTTATATTTAGGACCAGAGGGAGTGCTTATTATTTTATTATTTTTGACTACATGCCAACAATAATTGTAACTATATTGGCAATTGATTGCTGAACTAAAGCAGCATTTTCTGAAGTTCAATAATGGGTTCACTTTAATACACATTAAATGGCACAACCACAAAAAAGGCTAAGCTTTCCTTTTGTAAGTTGTGAACTTACTAGGGTAGTGAAAACTTACAATCAGCAATGCATAAAAGAACAAAAATACCCACATTTTCATACTAGATAAGTTTGGATAAAAGTCACACCAAAAATAAAAAATGAAAAGCCGAAAAAAGCAAAAGTAATGGTTCATTTGAGATGGATGTGTAGCCAAACCAGAAATAAAAGATTCATAATGAATACATATGAGGAAGAGTTGAGGTGGCATCTATTAAAGAGAAAATGGTCATGTGTTTAAGTAAATGCAAAGAAGGTCATTGTATGCACATGGAGTTCTTTAAAAAGGGTTGGAAAGATCAAAATGAATGCTTAATGAAGTTATTGACATGTAGCTTATTCTATTTTGTGTGTTTGGGTAACTCCCAAACCGCGGTTTCAAAAACACTTTTCCGCAAATCAAGACAAAACTCCTCTCACATACTTATTTCGTAAATCGTAAAAGTTGATCCTACTTTATTTGTTTGGTGGGATAAGGCTTGTTGTTGTATTTACGAAAATAAAGCAAATGAAGAAAGAAAAAAGTGATAAAAATAATTAAAAGTTAACACCCACAATAACCACAGGCCTCATCCTACTATGTGAGTGGGCTACATGAATCACATCACACCATTATCAACCAAAAAGTCTCATTCAATGGCTTTATGACTTTAAGCATATGTATTTTATAAATTATCACAAACCTAAGTTATTATGTTTTCTCTCCATTTCAGTTCTGCATTCACTAATAAGATATCTCATTCTCCAATAATAGGCAATTGGTTTGCCTCCTCAAGTTGTGCAAAATAACTAAGCATACAAGATCTTAAATAATACAAAAAGTTGAAGGTATTATTAACAAATTACCAAGTTGGCGGGCTTCTTCTAGTGAGAGTTTCAATACACGCACTGCTTGAGGTGTTAAAAAAAAATTTCACAAGCAAAAAATCCACTACCCCTTCCAATGATCTTCTGTACTTGCAAACGTGCCACTTCAATTCAAGGTTGATTCTCATATTCTTCAGAACCTTCGCAGCAAAACCAGAACCTTCGCCTATGAGACCCAATAGAATCTGCTCCGTTCCAACATAATTGTCACCTAGACGTCTTGCTTCCTCCTGTGCGAGCGTTATCACTTTGATTCCTTTGTTCGTGAAACGCTCAAATATGGCTTTAGGTACACATCTGCTAGGCCTTCTGCTTGCCCCTCCTAAACTAACAACCTTCGAATAAAATCCAGATGATTGTGAAGATCTCAGAATTGTGTTCGTGTCCAAAGGATTAACAGTTCGGAGCCCTGAGAAAGACGACATTCCTAAACCAGATACTTGTAAAGTACGACACACCATTTTCACTGATCTTGGTGATTTTTCAGATTGCTTATGCCGATCACCACCATTCCTTTTCCCCGCAACTAAACCGTCGACATTAATCGACTGAGCCAAAATCCTGGACAGTATCTCTGATGGACAGAGAAGAGAGGTAGACTTGGTGGAAGGAAATTTAAATTCGAAGTGTACAAAATAGTAGAGTAAAAAAAGGGTTATTTACCTCAACTTTACCCTACAATCAATACTAGAAGAACATTCTAGAATTTTAAATAAATTAAATTTTAAAATAATATAAATAACAATAAATGGTAAAAATTCAAAATACAAAACAGATTAATACAATATAAAATGGGTAAGTCTTGATTCTTAAGAAACCATCAACAACTTTGTATCAGTCACATTCCTATCATTTAAAAGTTTAAATTAATAACCATAATATTTTATATTTTTTTACCTATAATCTCCCAGATTTTATACATGTACGAATCATTAGTGTTGTCCACCAAAGTTAGGTGACTAGATAATAAGGAGACAATGGTTCCATATATGCCTCTTGAACTCAACTCAAAAGAAGTGAAATATTTGATTAATGGTGTTTTCATTTTGACCAATTAATAACTTATTAATTTTTTATTGCCTATACTTTTAAGTGGAATATAGATTGATATGGCTTCTTGATTCAATTTAATTGTATTTTTTTATTATTTTCTATTTATATAGATAAACGATAATTTCACTTGAATCATCGTTTCATTTTGATTTAGAAAGATACCACCCAAATTCCTATATTTAAATTGTTTTTTATTCCCGCAATTTATTTTCATGGTTTTCCATCCTTTTTATTGAGAAATTCTTATGAGAATCTGATTTGTCACGTCATTTATAGTCTAACCACTTAAAATTCAACAACTCAATAATATTAATCCTAGTTGACTACTTATATAATTTACATTTTTATTTTTCTTAAAAGATAAATCACTTGATTAAGATTTCATAAATAATGAAAATGTAAATCTTGTGAAATCTTTTAATTCCGTTAATATGCCAATTAATATTTGAGAGGTATGTCAAATCAGCTAATGAGTTGTTGTAATTTAAGTGGTTATACTACAAATAACATGGCAAATCAAGGTCATACAAGAATTTCTCCCCTTTTATGTGTTTTGGCCGAAATATTAGTCTTTTTAGTTTTTGTACAAAAAAAATACTCAGAAGGACCATACATTGCCTGAACTAATGTTAATTTCACTGTGGCATACTTAGAAACCATTTGAGCGGCCCACAAACCCGCGACCTAAATTTTGAATTTGATCTATCCGTGAAGTGGGCATTTTTCCTTTCAGTTATCATTTTTTTTTCTAGTCACCGATGCATTAGACGAGGAATTCCATTGTAAAAGTGCCACTATTCATCACCGCCTAATGCATCGATACTGAGAATACCTCCATTATACTGGTAACAGATTCGCATATAAACTTAACTAACAAAAGAAATAATTTAACATGAAAAATAGGATCCTAGACATGCAGAGATCATGGTAAAGAACATTAGCAGTTTCGAAAATTGAGTATAAAGGCTATGAAGTAGGCATGCATTTAAGTATATGAAGACAAGATGATGTCATTTGGCTGCTTTAAGAGCATAGGCTTCCCATATTTTTAACATTCTAGTCAAGTATCTTTAGTTCCCACTTTTGAACTTCAATTCATAGCAGATATTGTTCTTGAGCCTTCACTTTAATTATACTCTTTCAGTTTCAACACAAGGCATAAATCTCATCTTTGTCTGCATTTCAAGCCCAAAGGGTTTCATGGGTGAGGGTGTGTTAAATGTTATGATAGAACTATTCAATAGTCTTCACTTAACAGATGAAATTTGTTTAGTTGGGGTGTTTTTGACACTTGATTCAAGCTTACCATTGAGATGCATGCAAATTCACCAACATCCTCAACATAAACTATTATATCTATATAAATGGCTGCGTCGATATATTGGTTGGTCACTTATACAATTGATAGAGATGATACTGAGATATTAAGCTTCATGTCTTTGTTTGGATATTGCCTGTATAGTTGAGGAACTATGAATCTCCATGCAGTTGTGTTCAAAAGGTCTTGATTTGGTATTTTATCAACTATCCATTGCATGGAACTTGCCTGTGGGTAACAATACCATCAGCAAACTATCAAACTATAATTCAGTCCATAATAATGTAGAAGCATTCACCATAAATGTGTGTGGATTAATTGGAATCATTTAACTAGTATCTAAGAATATATCCGCTCTATTTTTGTTGATGCTATAAAAAATTCTACTTACTATAGGGAAGTTCAAAAGTCGAAGGTTGATTTCAACAACAACAAAGCAATTAAGGGCTATGGAATTATGGTGAAGTCCAAGCCAATGGAAAGGAAAGTGATTTAATATTTAATTCCATTTCATTACATTCTAAACTTCCAAACACTCCTTAAGGGCTTGTTTAGGAGGTTGGAGTGAGAACTGGGAACCATTGTTGTTATTGGAGAAGTTAATAATTTATTTAGCTAATACAATCATACAACTGTTACCACCTGCCCATTGTATCAGAGTACACCATACACGTGCCCATGGTATTATAGTATACACCATATGATTATTACCACATGCCCACGTGATATCAGAGTACACAATGTCCATATGAGTGTTACTATCAGAGTACATTGATACCACCATACGACTGATGCAACATGCCTATAGGTACATGGTATCAGAGTACACCTTGCCTATAAGACTGTTACCACCATACCCTCATGGTATCAAAATACACCCCACTCATATCACTAAGACGTACACAAAATAAAGGATGAAAAAAGAAAAAATACAAATAAAATAAGGGAAGGGAATGTAGTCCTCATGAGCTTACAATGGATATTTAAAAGGTTTCATTAAACCAATCTTTAAAAGATGGGTGAATGTAACACTTATCTTTAGCAGCTTTAATGGCTTGACTTGGTAGTTTTCCATCTTCAATTTCACTCATTACATACCTCAATGCGCTTTAAAAGGAACAAATAGCATCATAATCATGATCAAGTATATAAACAAATATTCAATGCATCTTATAATGAAATTAATGAAGGGTCATGTAAATGGTATAATATCACTAAAGCTCCCAATGATGTGACTAACATCAAATCCAGAAGAGAAAATCAAATTGTAGCAGCTTATTATAGGGAGTGGAATGACAGATACTGTAAGATTTTGAATATCTCCCCTCTTTAAAATTGAGAGGTGACAAGGTTAGGCTCTCAGAGTACTGATACCACCCTGCCCATATGGTATCAAAGTACACCATACGATTGTTACCACCTACCCACATGATGTCAAATTACCCTGTTTACATAAGTGTTACAATCAGAGTACACCTTGTGATTGATACCACCATACGATTGATACCATCTTGATACCACCATATGACTGATACCACCATGCCTATATGGTATCAGAGTACACCCTACCAACATGGTGATAACCATAAGAGTACACTCAGTGAAAGGAGAAAAATAGAAAAAATGCAAATAAAAACATGAAAGAAAAAGTAATCGTCATAAGCATACAATGGATGCTTACATGTTTCGTTAAGGCAATCTTTAATGGATAGTAAGCTGTAACACTTATCTTTAGAAGCTTTAATTGTTTGATTTAGTAGTTTTTCATCTTCAACTTTACTTATTACATACCTCAATGCACCTTAAAAGAAACAAATAACATCATAATCACGATCAAGTACGTGAACAACATTCAATGAAATGCATCTTATAATGAAATTAATGAAGGGTTATGTAAATGGTATCATAGCACTAAAACTCCTAATGATGTGACTGACAGTAAATCCAAAAAAGAAAATTAAATTGAGGCATCTTATTATAAGAAGTGAAATGAAAGACATTATAAAGGTTTGAATACCTCCCTTCTTTAAAACTATGAGGGGTGATGGGATTAAGCTCTTAGAGTACTGATACCGCCCTACCCATATGGTATCAGAGTACACTCTACCCACATGGTATCAAAACACACCCTGCCTACATGACTATTACAAACATACCCACATAATATTTGAGCAAGCCACGCTACTAATACCACATTGCATACATGATATCATAGCACACCTTGCGCAATCTTGCTTGACCTGACAAGCTTCTAACAAGAGATCGTCATCTAAGTCCTTATGCGATAAATCCCTAGTGATAACCAAATATTCACTATCACAAATTCCCAAAATTTTGAAGTGAACTTCATGCCACAAAAGTAAAGTAAACACATTTGAACTTAATGTATTTAGAGGAGACAATGAATTCAAACCTACATCCTCAACATAATAAGAATGATGATTCACAATTTCTTAAAGGAGTTGACGTCCAAGGCCTCCACACCCTATCACGATCACTGAAATCTCCTTCATGCTTTTTTGAGGACATTCAAATGTAGATATAAAAATTTTAATTACATACAACATATTCCATTTAAATGTAAACGGACATGTGAAGCACATTTCAAAAATTTAAAGTGTAAACAATCTAGTCAAATTAACTTTATTGGTAGCATTTTTTTTCCTTTTCAATTACAAGAGTATAACATATTGACACGTACCTTTACTATTGCAGCTCATTTTCGATGTTCACCATTTCCTTCCAGAACATTTCTCAGGTGAGATGAACAAAAATGGGCAAAAATGCATCTTTAGTACTCATAATTTTTTTTACAAAGTTAAAGGATGATCCTTTAATTTTACACATTATTTTTTTTTGTTATCTAATCCTAACACTGTTAGTCCTTTTTTTTTTTTTTGCAAGAAGAAATGTATTTTAATTAATATAAATCAAACATCAACAAATAGGTCTAAAATAATCTGACAAAAAAAAAAGGACCAAAATAAAAGACAATACACATAAAAGGCCAAAGTCCAAACGACAAATCCTCAAGCCCAAATAACACCATAGCTACAAGCCTACAAACTTTAACCGAGGTCAAAGATAGAAAGCCAATGTTTGATTTATATCCTCCTTGTTAGACCTGGGGATTTTAAATAAGAGATTCCATATCATATCCCCTCAAACTTTATATTATATGTAAATCTAAAATACACAAAACTCCCATTTAATTTCACCTTCATATCCTTTAAAATTTTTAATTAATAATAACAATAACATTTTATATCCCAATATGATTTCTTTTTTCTTTTTTTGCCATCTATCCCAAATATGATTTCATACATGTACATTCAGTAGTTTTGCCCATCAAAGTTAGGTCATTTGATTTCAGTCCAAAAAAATAGTTAGGTCATTTGATAATGAGCAGACAGTGGTTCCATATATGCCTCTTAAACTCAAAACTCAAGACGTGAATTTGCCTTCTCCCACTATCAATATTAGAGTTTTGACCAATTATGAGTGGCGTCTTGTTTTGACCAATTAATGAATTTTTTTCATTTTTGAAATTGCGTATACTTTTCAGTGAAATATAGATTGATATCGCATCTTGATTCAATTTAATTGTATTTTTATTTTTATTTTTTTCTATTTATATACATAAACGATAATTTCATTTGAAAGATCATCTCATTTTGATTTGGAAAGATACCACCTCGAATTCCTATATTTAAATTGGTTTTAATTCCTGCAATTTATTTCATGGTTTTCCATCCCTTGATGTGCTTCGTCTGAAATTAAAAAAAAAAAAAACGCAAGGACCATGAACTGACTCAAATAATGTTAATTTTGCTGAGGTGGACTTAATACCGTTAAACCTAACTAAAGAATTTGCATACCCAAGACGACAAACCCATTTGAGCTTCCAACAAACCTCCGTACTAAATTTGGATCTATCCCATGAACTAAGTGAGCTTTTTTTTTTTTTTTTTCAGTCATCATTTTTATCCCTAGTCATTGATACGTTAAACGGTGATGGATAGTGACACTTTTACAAGACTAAAAAATTGTAACTTTTAATTATTTCAAATGTAGTTATGTGGCAACCTCTATTATCCAAATAGCCAATAAAAATTTAGCCAAGGCAGTTTAATGTTGAAAACTCCTGTCACCACTAAATCCACAGTAAAATTACACATCTTTCAATCGGCAAAAACTTCTCACTATAAAAGGGTAGCTGCAAGAATTTTCCTTACATTTTTTTTAAGTGTTAAGGTGCAGTTTTACCCACAAAAATTTAAGAGAAGTAAATTCAGCTGACAACTTAAAGAAAAAAAATAAATTCGAAACAATTTTAGCTCATGCATTTCCTTTAAAAATTTAATTTATTCTGCATTGAAAAAGTTTTTTGTACATGATTTCTATATCTCTACAATGGGAATAATGATACAACACAGATTATGGCTGACTCAGATGTTTCATAACACAAAAATTGGCAGCTGACTGAGATAGTAATGCCTTGAGAATGAAATATCACTACATACTTTAATCCATGGAGCGTTGTAGAAGGTATGAGCATTCTGGACTGCAAAACCATGGAAATAAGGCAATGGAATTCCTCGTCTAAATAGAAGGTTCACAAATGGTAAGACGGTGGTTCTGAGCATAGCTGATATTGCTAACTGCACAGATTCAAGAAAATTGAAGTCAGGCGACAGGCGGATAACTATCTGCCCAAAAATATACTCCCTACAGTTCTAAATATAGGAGCTAGTTAAAGAGTTTATTTTGAACTAAAATATAAGACATCAATCCACTTTGATATTATATTTATAACTAACTTAACTAATTTCCTTAATACTCCTATATTAGGGGCTGGAGGGAGTAATAATTATTGATTCATGATCATATATTTCAAAATATGCAGGAGCATAAATCATTTGTTTCGTAAACATGGAAGGGTATGAGCACTTAACAAGCTAAGTTAGCACAATGAAAAGATGCTGAAAAAATGAAGATGACATTGATTCAGATTTACCTGGATCAGATGCAAGTGCAAAGGACCTATCTTGCTCCATTTTAAGTATGTGGAAAAATCATTCAATCTGAGACTACCAGCAACGTTGTTTTGGAAGATTTCTGCAGAGCCAGAAGCACTAATCTCCTGTATCAATGAGTAAAAACATGTAAACTTAGAATGCCTCGATTATAGTGATAAAAGATTCACCATATAAACTTAACTAACAAAAGAAATAACTTAATATGAAAAATAGGATCCTAGACATGCAGAGATGGAAAAGAACATGAGCAGTTTTGAAAATTCAGTATAAAGACAATAAAGTAGGCATGCATTTGAGAATATGAAGACAAAATAATGTCATATAGCTGCTTTAAGAGCATAAGCTTCCCATAATTTTAACATTCTAGCTAAGCATCTTAGTTCCCACTTTTGAACTTCAATTCATAGCAGATATTGTTCTTGAGCCTTCGCTTTAATTATACTTTATCAGTTTCAACACAAGGTGTAGCAGATCTGATCTTTGTCTGCACTTCAAGCCCAATGGGTTTCAATAGTCTTCACTTAACAGATTAAGTTATTTTAGTTGAGGTGTTTTTAACACTTGATTCAAGCTTACCATTGAGATGCATGCAACTTCACCAGCATCCTCAACATCAACTATTATAGCTATATAAATGGTTGCGTCAATATATTGGTCGGTCACTTGTACAATTGGTGGAGATGATACTGATATATTAAGCTCCATGTCTCTGTTTGGATATTGCCTGTATAGTTGAGGAACTATGAATCTCCATGCAGCTGTGTTCAAAAGGGCCTGATCTGGTAGTTTATCAACTATCCATTGCATGGAACCTGCCTGTGGGTAACAATACCATCAACAAAATATCAAACTATAATTCAGTCCATAATAATGTAGAAGCATTCACCACAAATGTGTATGGATTAATTGGAATCATTTGACTATTATTGAACAACAGATTAGCTTTATTCTTGTTGCTGCTATAAAGAACTCTATAGGTACTATAGGGAAGTTCAAAAATACAAGGATGATTTCAACAACAATAAAGCAATCAAAGGCTACGGAATTATGATCAAGTCCAAGCCAATGGAAAGGAACATGATTTGCCACTTAATTCCGGTCCATTACATTCTAAACTTCCAAACACTCTTTAAGGGCATGTTTAGGACGTTGGGGTGAGAAAATACCCAAACAATTGTTTGGATGCTAAAAAGTAATTAGGGTGAGATGGATTAGGATGGATTTCCAGACAAAGGAATGAGAACTCCACCCGCCCCACTCTCCGTAGAACTCCTAAACAATGTCTAAAGCTTTCGTGACTGATCTTCATGAGTAAAAGAACACCAGCAAGATTTGTACAAAAATTATGGAAGCGTGTATACAATTGGGTAAAATGGTTTCTTTCTTTTTTTGTTCCAAATCAAGCACATATAAAAATGCTCTGCTCTTTTTGAATTTTTCAGATGAAGTCAAAGGCTTAGCAGAAACAAGTTGATGTTTCACAAGCAATCTTTTGTCATATCATAAGCAACAGCTAATAAGAAGCTATTATAAATCAACTAGATCTTAGTCCTTAATGGTGTATGTAACCTGAGCCTAGAAGCTTCACTATTCCCAGAGCTATGAACAGTGCAGCTTGCAATAATTTAGATATATATTTATATTGAGGGCGGCTGAAAATGACCCAAAACAAACAAAACACTGAAATAAGTGGACTAGAAAATGATAGTGTGAAGATAGAAACTATCTGAAACTTACATTGAAGTAAGCCAAGGAAGCAGAATTTAACACATCTTCATGCAATGAAATCTTGATCATCTTAGACAAACCACCACAGGAAAAAGAAGCCTCTGGTTCTCTGTGGTAAACTTGAGGAACTAAAGTTTCATTTTTTCCTGTGAATAGACCATTGATTTCAAACTCAATAGAAGAATTGGTCAACACAGGATTGTTCACGAAAGAAACATTTAGCACAGCAGTTTTTCCCAGTGAGATTTCTTTTGGTAGGGACTGCAACAAACTGCTAAGCTTCGATATCCCTTCCCTTAATTTACCAGAAATGGTATCTTCAACTGCAGATGCTATTTTCCCTTCAAAAAAATCCACTATCCTGGAACAAACAAAAATAAAGTTTTGCGAGCAGCACGTGAACCACATTCAAACTGGTACAGAAAGAAAATTGTAGCAAGTTGCGAACACTGTCTGAAAGGTGGAAAAACAAAATTGTTCAATAACAATAGTCTACCTGAAAGAGGCTAGTGAAGGCAATTAATGGAGGCAATATGCTTATAGTAACAGAAGAAATCCAAATTTCCAGGAAACTTTTGTCAACATATGCATTTTCTGTTGTATGCTTTGGAGCAACAGAGCTCCTTCAATTTTGTTCCACTTATTATCTTGTTTCATTTGATTGAGAAGTCAATTGACATGCATCTAGCAAATACAGCTCTGCATTTACCAATATAATAAATTACCAAACACATATTTCACAATAATATGAGTCTGAGAAACAATGGCACCAGAATAATAATAACAGGGTAAAAACCAATTGCCAACAAAAGAAGTAAAATTCTCTAACAAAGAACATGTTAACAGTTTATTTATTAGAAAACATGGCTTAAGAAGACTGCTTACCTTTGGTAGAGCCAAGATGCTCCACCATTCAATTTTATGAACATGTCTCCCACATAAAATCCATAATCTAGGAGAATCAGCTTCAGACTACCTTCTTGGTTCTCGAAATTTATAGTCAGGCCCACCTGCATACCGTCAACCTTCAAAAAATAGCCCAACTTAGTGAGATATGTTTTCAATTTGACCTGAAAAGATGAAAATAAAGCACAATTGCACTAAAAATGCCCCTGCTCACAGGATTTTGCCAATCAGATACTGGCATACATGAGACTTACAGTTCGCCTAAGAACCACAACTGTTTTTCTAATCCCCTTCATCAGTTTATTGGATGATGACTTAAGAGGTCTCGTTGTCTTTCACAAAACCCATCTTGAATTCATTTGCTGAGTAGATATGTTTTCAAATCACAAAGCTAAAACACTTGAAGTTGCTTTATATTTCTCAATATAATAAACTTTTGCAGAACATTTGTTATTTCTTTCAGGCCTAAGCAGCTGAATTCAAGCCCAACGCATTATAAATGATAAGTCAGACATGAAAACCCTGCAACTATACAGATAGAAGTGGTAGCCTAGACATAATTATCAATTAATATATGTAGCTTTGGTTTTCTCTCACACACGGCAGAGTAACTTTTTACCTTCACAAAGGCGTCCCCTTGATCAGAAACAGAAACAGGCAATAACCAAGTGCTACAAGAATAACTCCAGTTCATACTCAAATTAGCTGTACCGCCTGAAGCGATTAGAGCTATTCCCTTCTCTCCAGTCTTAACATATGAAGAATTTATGTTGACATCAACAAAAGTAATATTCGAAAGAACTATTTTACATTTACCAACGAATCTGACTCCGGCAGTCTTCTCAATTTGAGGCAGTTGAAGAGCAAGAATAGTTGATATAGCTTCGTGGATAAGCAAATCTTTGGCGTAATCAAGACCCTTTTCAGATATGGCCCCAGAGATGAAACCCTCTTCTCCATTAAGTTGAAGAGAAACACTTGTTGGAATCAATAGAAGAAGAAAGGAAACGAAGAACATGTTAGGTGCCATCCTGCCGGGAAATTTTGGAAGAAACTTGGGAAGTTAAAACAGAGTCGCATGAAATTGGGAACTGGCAAGACTCAAGAGCACAGTTTTGTTACGCAATTAATCAATGAAAGATAGAAACTTTGAAATTCCCATATAGTGAACTAACAACTGAAGCTATCAAATTTCAGTGGGGAAGGTTTATTTTTTTAGAGCTACTATTTTGAGCAACACAGATATTTTGAGGTTTGACCAATTTACTGTGTATTCGTGTAATTTGGAGTTTTTGAACTTTTCGAATAGCACTCTCAAACAGCGAGATTGAGCCCGAGGCCCTTGAGGTCGTATATTATATTACGTTTAAGGATCTTCTTTCTCTATCTTTGGACCGCATCAGTTCAGAAGATTCGTATTCCTCCACAAATTGCTTCGCGGGATTGGACTCTGGACAGGCAACCTGCCCTTCGCTCAATTAATTAACTATTAATGTTAATTAATTAATTAATTACCGGTCATTTTGATAATCTATAACTATGTGTGTGTGTGTGTGTATATTTGGCCGGAGATAATCTCTAACTATATAAACTAATAACTGAACGGCGAAAAAAACACTAGTAGTCTAGTACCTCCTCATTCTGTTCCTAATATAAGATAAATTAAATTTACCCTATGAGTTTTTCTTCCTTCTCTCTCTAGAAATCTCAAACTCTCTCTCTCCCTCTTGCTTGAACATGGCTGCACGGTATTGTGGAGAAAGAGATGAAGAAATATTATTTTTATAACATTAGGCATATGTCATAATTGTCTATTTTCTCAAAAATCCAAATTATAGCTTTTATGTACATAAAATATGGTCATAAGCCCAATTAACTTGTAACAAATTCCTCCTCTCTCTTGGTCAGCCAAATTTCACGTCTAGGGGCCCAGTTTGTGCCAAAATGGGAGTTTGCAATTCATCAAGTCTTAATTAAAAACCTCAAGTAAATACGTTGAGTCCAATTTATCTAATTAATGACTAATCCTACAACCACATTCATAGTCATCTCTCGGATAAATTGTTAAAAACCACTTGATGTATAAAATGGATTAAATTAATGCAATTGTTTCCTCTAATATGAATGCACAAACGCGCCACTCAAATTAACTCAAATCAATTATACAAACTAGTAATCACATAGCAAGTATAATCTCATTGAATTAATAGGAAATATAACCATAAATCAACCAATCACAATAATTCCAATCTAAACACAATATAAACAATCTTAGTTCAACAATATGGAGTCCAAATAACTCAACAAAATTCTACTAAAACTACCTTAGAACATAGTTAGGAATTACAATAACAATAGGAAATTCATAAGGGAACTAAGAAAGAAAACTCCCCCTTGAAACTCTTCAACTCAAACCAATCTTACCAATATCCTCAAGAGTTGGAAGCTTTAGCCACTGTCACTACCAAAGCTTGCACAAAACGTCAGCAGAATTCCAATTAAATTGAAGAAAAGCTCAGAGAGGCAGTGATGGTAGTGAAGTTCCGATGGAGTTGAAAAAAAACAGAGAATTGTTGACGAGAACAGAGCAGGCAGCGGTGGTCCGATGGTGGTAGGTGATGATGGAAGAGACCAGTTTTGAACTTCACGGCTCCCTTTCTCCAGATCCCTGACCAAGCTCGGCGACACCACTATGATGTTGGGCTTCTATGTAAGGGTGAAAGGGGGTCACCGGAGCTGGCAGGGCCAAGAAATAATTGTATGAATAATTAAAAAATTTATAATTATTTTGCCTCTAATTACAATTAATTCAATACAATTATCACTAATTAAAATTAATGCTTAATCATGCAACATTGTCCCATAAAATGCATTAAAAATCCCAATTTAGTTATGAAAAATTATATAAAAATATGGTTCAATCATGAAATGAGTACACTTTGAGATCATACTGACTCTTCTTCTTTCTGCGTGAAATATCCAAACAGGCTTTGATATTTGCTAGAACTCTTAGACTGGAACTAAGTCTTCATGAAATTATGGTATCAATATGTTCTTTGATACCATGTGTGTAGGGTGGTATTAGTTGTAGTCCGTACTTTGATACCATATGCTTTAATACCTAAAGTCAAGGTGTGCTTTCATATCATGTGGGCAAGTGGTATATGTCATAGGTTGTGCTCTGATACCATGTAGGTGGGGTGGCATCAACTTTATTGTAAGATATTTATTTTTAGATTATTCCAATCATAATACTCTTTACAACCTAAAAGTCCTTTTTCATTGCTTTTAATGAATTGAATCAAATGGAATATTTTCATTTAGAAATTTAAGCCTTCAAAATTTATAGGTGTATGTTGTACTTTGATACCATATGCTCTGATACCAAAGAGGAGTGTGGTATCAGTCGTAAGGTGTACTATGATACCATGTACTTTGATACCATGTGTGTAGGGTCGCTTAAGTCATAGAGTGTGCTTTGATATCATGTAGGCATGGTGGCATTAGTCATTTTATGTGCTCTAATAGCAAAACTAAGTGACGAAATGCTAACATTTGTATACAGTTCGATTCTATGTATCCCTAAGCATTGGTTGATGAAATGAGTGGTGAAGGTTTCATGGAACATAGCATATTACATCTTGACACAGCTACAATGGTCATATTGTCTAATTCGTCTGTGAGATTAGGGATTGCTCCTTTCTTACTTTGAGCAACCATTGTAAGTTGGTTTTTCCCAATTATTTTCTCTTCCTTGATTTATTTGAACTTTGTTTCTATTTTCTCCAATTTTACTTGGTGCAAAATGTTTCATCTATGTACCATTGTGCATTTGGACATTTGAGAGGAATTTCAAACATGGTAAGCTACTTTATATAGATTTTGATGAGTGTTATCAAATAAGTTGGGTAACCGTAAGAATTTATCTTTTTATTTTATTCCAACCATAATTAACTTTACAACCTAAGAGTACTTTCCATTGCTTTTTACTATTAATGAATTAAATCAAAGGGGATATTTGCATTAAGAGCCGTGTGGTGTACTCTGATACCATGCGAACAAAACATTTAAGGAAGCTTTCAATCCTAGAGTGTGCTCTAATACCATATGCTCTAGCACTAATGGAGATAATGGTATCAATCGTAGGGTTTGCTAGAACTCTTAGACTAGAACTAAATCTTGATGACATTATGGTATCAATATGTTCTCTGATACCATGTGGGTGGGCGGTATTAGTGGTAGGACGTACTTTGATACCATGTGCTTTAATACTTGAGAGTAGGGTGTGCTCTAATACCATGTGAGCAAGGGGTATATGTCTTAAGGTGTCCTTTAATGCCATGAAGGTAGGGTGATATCAACTTTATCGTAAAATTTTATTTTTAGATTATTTCAATCATAATACTCTTTACAACCTAAGAGTCCTTTTTCATTATTTTTAGCAATTAATGAATTGAATCACATGGAATATTTTCATTTAAAAATTCTTCAACATTTAGATGATACCAAAAGGAAGTAGGGTGTACTCTGATACCATGTGAGTGGTGTGGCTTCAATCATAGGGTATGCTTTGATACCATCCAAGTAGAGTGGTATTAGTCATTTTGGGTTCTCTAATACCAAAACTAGGTAACGAAATGCTAACATTTTTATACAGTTTGATCCTGTGTATCCTTAAGTATTGGTTAATGAAATGAGTGGTAAAGATTCTATGGAACATATCATATTACGTCTTGACGCATCTACAAAGGGCATATTATCCGGTTTGTCTGTGAGATTAAGGATTGCTCCTTTCTTACCTTCAAGCAGCCACTGTGAGTTGTTTTTTACCAAATACTTTCCCTTCCCTGATTTATTTGAACTTTATTTTTGTTTCCCCCAATTTTTCTTATTGTAAAATATTTCATCTATGTAGATATTAGGTTGGCTTTCGTGATTTTCCAAAACATTCTGCATTTGGACATTTTGAGAAAAATTTCAAACATGAAAACCTGCTTTATATAGATCTTGATGGGTGTTATCGAATAAGTTGAGTAACTGTAAGGATTTTTCTTTTTATTTTATTTCAACCGTAATCAACTTTACAATCTAAGAGTACTTTTTCTTTACTTTTTACTATAAATGAATTAAATAAAATGGGATATTTGCATTCAGAAGTTTAAGCTTTCAACATTTAGAGGTGTATGGTGCACTATGATACCATGTGAACATGTATCAATCCTAAGGTGTGCTTTGATACAATATGAGCAGGGTGGCATTAGTCGTTTGGTGCGCTCTGATACCATATGTGCTCTGATACCAAACCTTGGAAACAAAATACTAACATTTTTATATAGATTGACTTGTGTATCTTTAAGGATTGATTAATTAAATAAGTATTGAAGCCTTCATGAAACATGTCTTACTACTTCTTAATGACCCTATGCAATAGAAAGTTGAGGATGCAACTGCAAATAGGTATGTTATCCAGTTTTCTTGTGAGATTAGGGACTACTCTTTTCATACCTTCAAGCAACCATTGTGAGTTGTCGTTTGCCCATTACTTTTCCTTCCCTGATTTATGTTTGTTTCCTCTAGTTTGACTTGGTGTAAAATGTATCATCTCTGTAGTTATTATGTTGGCTTTCATGAGTTTTCAAAGCATTCTGCATTTGCACATTTGAGAGGAATTTCAAACATGGTAAGCTGCTTCATATAGTTTATTATTTTTTACTTTGGATGGACTTTCATTTTAATGAATGAAAATAGCAGGTGAAAATACACTTTGAAAGTTCCACCACACCCTAATTATTGAAGGAGACAGGGATGGCAATGCAGTGACCATAGAAGGCATACTTGATGATATAATGAATATTAGCCAAATCAATCCAAAGTTATTCAAAGAACCCATGACTCTCTTGTATAGATCCTGATGGGTGTTATCAAATAAGTTGAGTAATCATAAGGATTTTTCATTTTAGTTTACTCCAACCATAATCAACCTTACAACCTCAAGAGTCCTTTTACATTGCTTTTTGCTATTAATGAAATGAATCAAATGGGATATTTTCATTCGAAAGTTTAAGCCTTGAACATTTAGAGGCTTATGGTATACTCTGATACCACATGGTTAGGTGGTATCAGTCGTACGATGTACTCTGATACTATATGCTCAAATACCATGTGGGTAGGGTGGCATCAGTGGTGGGTGTGCTTTAATACCATATAAGTAGGGTGGCATTATAACTATAAGTATTTTTTAAGGAAATATAATTGTCGTAGTTATTTTTTGATAACACGCTTTCCATCATTCTGGTACTATATATAAGCTATGATACCTCATTTTCTCTTTTTAAGGAATGCAAATGGCATGTGAAAATATCTTTTAAAAGCTCCAAGTGACAGGGTTGGCCATGAAGTTACTATAGCAAGCATGCTTGTTGATATTACAAGTCTTTGCTAGATTGATCAAAAATTATTTGAAGGACTCTACTCTCAGCAATCATCAATTTATACAAACTTTTAGAATTGAAGTATACTCTTCTTATCAATAATTAATAAAAATGTGTTTGAATATTTTTTTAAGAAAACTAAAGAAAAATGTCGCAAATGGCGGGTTGAAATACCCTTTAAAAGCTCCCCAACCTCATTGGTTATTCAAGGTGACAGCTAGCCATGAAGTTACCATGCATGCTTGTTGATATTATCAGTCTTAGCTATATTGATCAAAAATTATTTAAAGAACTTTACTCTCAACAATCATCAATTTATACAAACTTTTAGAATTAAACTATACTCCTATTATCAATAAATAATACAGTTTGAATCTTTTTTTTTTTTGGAAAATAAAGAAAAATGTAGGACATAACTGAAAGATACCCTTTTGGCCCTAACCAAAGAGGAGTATACTTTAATTTTAAAGATAGGATTATGCGACATTATGAAATTCAAAATTAATTTCATAACCCAAATAACATACTCCATTCGGTTCTTAATGTAAGACATAATTATAGAGTTAATCTTTATCCTAAAAGTAAGATCTTTTCCTATATTTGTTAATCTTTTCTTAATTTGTCCCTTTGATGTTTCCTCAACAATAATCAAATAAAAAAATGGAGAAAATTAAGGAAGATAACTATAGTATTTAAAAAAATGTCATGTTTATTAATTAAACCAACTTCTTTAATCTAATCAAATTAGGTAAATAATTCTTACATTAAGAACCGAACGAGTATTAATATTGACAGTTTACAGTCAGGGTGAAGTTCTAACTGAACTATCAATACGAGGAGAGGAAGTATCTACTTTCACAACACAATTTTCGCATGCCATGTCACGTTTCACTATAAGAAGTTAAGAGATCAATCAACTAAAATCGTTAGCCAGAGAACCAAATGAAAAGCTAATAAGCTTTCTCACTTGCCAAGAGCTATACAAGAAACAACCTAACCCCTTGAGGTCAAGTCAACTCACTCCCTCGCCTCATATATGCTGCAATCAAATATTCAGAGAGAATAACACAAAGCAAAACTATGTATAGAGGGCTCACTTTCCCTCTTAACACTCATCCTTCTCTCTCTCTCTCTCTGGTTGCATTTTACACAGCCAATTTGTGATTGCCGGAGATCCAAACTTCCCCTAAAAAAATCCTGATGAAAATGTTAAACGTTTGAAAAGCACAACTTCCCTTCAATGTGGTGAAACATCCTCCGCCATAATGATTGATATTCCAAAAACCTTTCCAACCTATACAAAATCTGACATGTATACAGGCGACTTCAGTTAGAAGATGGCGAGACGATTCCTCTGATCTTCTTGCGTGGACCGTGGGGAAATTTACCGTGTCTATCAACATCATTTTACTTCTTTGAGTAGGTAAGATATGGATCTTGAGCAATGGTCAATACATCTGGTCTCTCAGCCTGGTTATACGTCAGACATCGCCGTATAAAATCCTGAAAAAATTGTAGAAACAATATACATAATTTCAGTTGTAGTTACTGAAGAATGGACCTGAATTTAACTCGGTTACCAGATACTGAATCACCATTGTTCTATAAAAACTAGGAACTTGAATGTAAAATGAAATGCCTGGAGAATAAGCGTAATTAGTTCTGGTTGTGCAAAAAAGCAAGAACATTCTTTTTCTCTGTAAAAGGCAGCCACGCGGCAGACTCACTTGGTGCAAAAAAATGGGGGCGAAAGAAAGTTAGATGACAAAAAAATGAGAATGAAAGAATAACTCTGGTGCCCTTGCTTTTTTAAAAAATATGTGATAAGAAGAAAAAATTCAAAATAATTATGGAAGCATTATAGTATTAGAAAAAAAAAACTATAAAAACAAAAACAAAAGGAAATCCTTTTTCTTCCCGATATCAACCAGATCGAGACAATTCCCCAGGAACTTGAAACTATGAATTCAAAGGTTGAACTGCAGTTCTTCCCTCAAGCATGAGAGGCAAAGAGAGCCCTTAGGCCTCATTCCAATACCAAAAAGTAAAATGAAAATAACCAAGCACAATCAACAATTACCTTACCATCATTGTTAATATTAATATTAAATAAATAAATGATAGTAAAGACCAAAGAACTACCAGAAAGTAGTAAATATGGAAAAACTCACCTTTGCCTCGTTAGAAACTATAGGTTTAGTAGGGAATTCAACCTTGCGAGCCTTGATAATTGTATCTTCACGTAGTATACGCTCTTGAGTTTGGTCATGGCCAAATGGGCGTCTTCCAAAGAGCATTTGATAGAACAAAACACCGGCAGACCAGATATCAACCTGTTTCCCAAAAAAGAAATGTCAAAGAGGCGGCATAATTCTTTTTTTTATTTGGGGGGAGGGGGGTTGGGTGGCTGCAACTTCGAAGTATTGACCTTTGATGATATAAGAGGTGTCTTACTGAGCTCAAAGCATTCCGGAGGCAAATACCTGCAAATTTAGACAAAAAAAATAAAGAAAAATGAGCAGACGCGACAAGGAAATCTAGCTCATCAAGTTATAAATTTTGTGCAAGACAATGCAGCAACCATCTAATCTTGCCCAAACAGGATGTTATTGCCAACATAACCCAAGGCAATAACTAGATGTTTGCCAGAATGTTTATGTTCTTTTTTCCCCTTCTGATACCACAATAGAAGTGAGAACTGGTTGACCAGGAATGTTCTCAACAACTTTTGTACTAAACCAACTGAGCTAAAACTTTGTGAAACAAAAACATACCACTGCTACCCCTAAAGCTAGATTCTTACAAACTAAGTGCCTCTCGTTTTATAAGCTCCAATAACCAAGCAAATTGCTGAATTTAACACAACTCATACAAGGTGGATGACGAGTCATTCACACAGGAGTTCGTAAACATAACTTGTATACCAATAACAATGACCTGCATCACTTACCAGTAAGTTCCAGCCCCCTGAGATGTTAGTTCCATACCCTGGGATCCCACATCATCCTCAACTATTTTGCTGAGACCAAAATCAGTCACTTTGGCAATGCCAAGCTCATCAAACAAAACATTTCCAGGCTTCAAATCATAATGAATAATCTTCTTGTGTTCTTTTATTCAAGTAAACAAGGCCTTGAAAGACCTGAACTAGAATTACCCTAGCCTCTCTCTCAGGCAATATAGGTGTTGCCTTAAGGACAGCATCAAGATCCTTCCCTGAGCAGCAATTTATTTATGAAAGTTGTTAGGTCAGAAGTGAGATATAAGGTCTGTGGCTTGGCCTCAAAATAAATAAAATAATGACCAACGGTTAAGTATACAAACCACTACAGTACTCTAAAAAAAAGATATGTATATGGTCTTCACTGTAGGCTCGATTACCGTATATCATTAACAAAAAGAAAATTAAATGAGACGTGAGAATGAGCCAAGAGCCCATTTTCTTCCTTCCATATTCCCCTTCCCTCGCGACTCCTTCCATTTAATTATATTGTATGAAATGGAAGTAGAGAGATGAATGCTGTAATATTATTGACTCTTGAATGTGTTCAAACACTTGGAAAAATGGATGTTAAATTGAGTAAATACTACTTCCAACTATAACTTTTTTATTAAATATAAAATATGTGATAATTCCAATTAGTGAGCATTTCTTGCATTTAACTAATTAAGAAATTTAGTTAACTTAATTTGATTGATACAAAACTTGTATACTGCTAATTAATATAAATTGCACTGTCAAACACAGGACTTCTTTCTATAGAGCTGGGACAAATGTGGTAGCTTTTATTTTAAAAAATGAATGTGTTAAAGTATAGGAGAGCTGTGAGGAAGAAGAGAAGGGACTCAGGTCACCATGGAAATGGATTTCACTTTTTGACCCGAGAAAAGAAGCAAATCCCATGATGATTTGCTTTATGTAATGGTGAAATGACACTTATCCCCCATTGATGAGGGCATGGAATCAAAACAAAGCCCAATAAAGTGTGTTGTTTAGAATGGGTCCCTATTCTTCTTTCCATGAACCTTCCCTCCATGACTTCAACTTGTTTTTTGGAATACAAGGTCATGCTGGTTTAAATTAATTATATGGTCCTATTAGGTTTGTTTAGGTCTTTAGTTTGGGGTTAACATGGTTGTAATGATCTGGATGTATTATATGTATAAAAAAAATTGGAGACTGTCTTGCTTTACGTAAGCCTTTATTTGATTGTATCAACTGATTGATATATTTAATTTCTCGTAAAAAGTCTTTCCCCAACACAACAGGTGAAACCAACTTTTGGTGGGTTTTCCCTTTTATTAGCACTAACCTTTAATTTCTTTCATATGTGATTTATTTTATGATTGGCCAAGGGTACACATTTAGTGATTTAACTTCACGTAAGGTTTCATTTTGTTGCTTTAACTTTATAAAGTATCTTTTGAGTCTTTTAATTCTAACATCGTTAACAAAAAAACATTGCTAATATTGGTATTTTAAATATTGGAAAAACTTTATTCATTTAACTTCCCGCAAGGTGTTATTGCAGTTACTTTCAGCAAAAAAAAAAAAAAAAAGGTTTTATTTTGGTTCCTTAACTTCATAAATTGATTTTGAGTCCTTTAACCCTAATGTCATTAACAAAAAAAATGTCGATATTGGTATTCTAGATGTTGAAATTTTTTTTTTCAAGTACTAACACATTAAGTTTAAGTTTTAAAATATCAATGATCATTAAAAAAAATACGTCATTTGAAATTACCAATGTTAGGGTTAAATGACAGAAAATAATCGTGCCTTTTAAAGTCAAATAACTAAACTGAAACTTTATATAAAGTTCAATGATTAAATGTGTACTTTTACCTTAATACAGTCTCTGTAATTTCTAACTTTATGCTAAGCCTTATTAACGAAACAGAGAATAGCGTTGGATTATAACGTAATTGTATTGAAAACTTTTCTTTTCTAATTTTTGTATTTGACCCGTGTTTTTTAATCGTGTTATTAATTATGATTAATACTTAAATAACTATCGTTTAAAACATTACTACTATCATTTAGAATATTGTATACCTTTGAGTGAATAGAAAATTTTTCTTTGAAAAAAATAAATGTGAATGGGAATTGAAGAAAATGGACTCACAAGCCACAAAGGAAATGGATTCCACTTTTGGACCCCAGAAAAGAAAGAAATCGCGTAATTTGCTATATGAAATGGCGAAACAACACTCACAAGCCCAAAAAGAAGAAAAGTTGGAATGAAAAGAACCAAATCTCACGGGGTCGCAAGAAAAATTGAGAAATTATGAGGCTGTGATGGAAAAGTAATTTGGTTGAAAAATTTAAAAAAGAAAAAGAAAAAGAAAGCAAGTTTTGTCCCAGATTAACGGTATTATCTTTGTGCAGTACAAAATAAATGTAGTATATAGTTTTGTCTTTAAAATGCAAAAACACCTTTAAGCTAATCTGATAAGTGATAAGCTTCTTTCTCTTTTCTCCACCCTCTCCTCCCTTCATGTGGGATTTTCAAAAGAGAGGCAAATTTTATGACTTATTTGCACTTGTAAACCCTGCTGTATTCCACAAAACACTCATACTAATAAAATGAAAAACAAATATAAAAGCCTCTCTCCTCGATTCAATACATAGTTCCGCAACCACTTCTTTTTTGTTGTCTCAATGTATTCATTCTTCTATGCTAAAATCTATTTTTATATAATATGAAAATAATCTTTTGTTTCTATTATTATTTAAGTAAAAAATTGTTACAGAGATAATGTGTTAAGTATAATCAAGTCATCTTTTAAAAGATTTTACATTAAAAATTTATTATATATAAGTGAGGTAAAAGGTTATAGGATTCACAAATTAGAAAAATCATAAATTCATATTAAAATACCATCTTTTGTAAAAGAGAAAAATAAATATGAAGAGAATTGAACTATTGAAATAATATATGATCATATTTATTAATTCATAATTGGAAAAATCCCAATTAAATCCTTTCAAAATACTAAAATCTAAGTTCAAGCCTACACTTTTAACAAATTCTTAATCAGGCCATAAGGCCTAATTAGGGATTTTCTAATGTTGATAAAAGACAGAAATACCCTTAATAGTTAAAATTAGGGTATAGTTTTTTTCCCCTTTTTGGTGATAAGAGGGGCTAAGTACAACTATGCGCAAGCTACCAATTCCTACAGCATCTTCAATTCCTGTAGAATATCACAGACCTCATTTGACAGTTGAAACCATAGTGTCCTTCTTGACTTGTTGTAAGCTCATTTTCACACTTGTTACCTTCTCGAAACACATGACTAGTTTTTATTTGTCAATCTTGATCTTGCAACTCCAAAATTTTTAGTGTAGTTGTCGAGAGAGCCTCAATTATCCCA
This sequence comes from Inga leiocalycina, assembly GCA_963242795.1. Lineage (NCBI taxonomy): Eukaryota > Viridiplantae > Streptophyta > Magnoliopsida > Fabales > Fabaceae > Inga > Inga leiocalycina. The sequence continues at coordinate 72,364,625 of OY725325.1, forward strand.
CCATGGTTTATATACTCCACAATCTGTGGGAATCGCATTCAGCATCTACTTTTTTTAAATAGAGGAATTATAGTCTTTTAACAACATTATGAAATCCCTATGATATATCCCAATTTTATCATAGATCGACACTTGTTCATTGTGTCCATATTCAGTCTTCCCAATTCCTGTAAGTCTTAGTTAGAGCCGGGAAATCGAGCCTGACCGTTTAGGCTCAAGCCCGTCAAGGGTTGGGCTTGTGATTTATGGTGAAAAAAAGGAAGCGGACCTAAAAGGGCCAGCCTTGTAGGGCCAGCCCTGTTTAACTTTTTTTTTTTTTAACTGGGCACAGGGTAACAAGTAGTGGTTAGGGGGTAGAGTTAACCTAACTTAACTCTCAAATAAGAAACGCTCTCACATTTACTCATACCTCTTTTGAAACTTCTCTTTTTTTATTTTCTTTTTTCCTTTTTTATATGTGTACGCCAAAATCCAAATCAGGTATTCTATTATTACTGACATTTGAAGCTTGTAGACTTGCTTGATTGTGGCTATGGACTTGTTTGATTAGTTTTGGACATTAATTATGATTTGGACTTAAGTATTAGTGTTTATGTTTTATTAAACTTAGATAATATTTGTTTCAAATTAGTTTTGATGATATTTATATTTAAAATTAGGTATTTTAAACTTTAGGAGAATAAGGAAAAAAAAGCCATGGCAAAAAGAAAAGAAAGAAAAAACTTAAACGGGCTGGGCCTATAAAATTCAGTACTTTTTTGGATTCGGGCCTAAACAGGCCGGCCCGTTTAGGCTCAAGCCCGTCACGAGCCGGCCCGTTTTCCCACCTCTAATCTTAGTGTGTGTTGGGATAAAAGAGAAAAAAGTTCTTGTGGACGGAAACCATGGTTTTAAAACCTTACATCCAAACACTCAAAAAAAATTGAATAAGCATGTTTTGGATCAAAACCATGATTTTGGTATAAACTATTTTTTAGCAATTTTTTGGACTGTTGGGAGTAATAATTGTCACTTTTCTCCCACTCCTATCCCCTTTCTCTTTCCCTTTAGCGTTTTCTCTCAGGCTCTACTAGGATTGAGGGAAAATGGGAGAGGAAAGAAAAGTGGGATAGAAAATAAGGGAGGGAGAGAGTTTTTCCTTATTTGGATAAGGAAGAAAATGGTGTGGGTCCCACATGTTTTTTCCTCCCAAAATTTCTCTCCAAAACTAGAGAGATTTGGAGAGAAAAGCATATGCCCAAAATTATCCTTAGATTTTACTCTTTTTTTTTGTCTAAACCCCCACCGCAATAGTGCTTTTTTTTTAATACCTTGCACCGTAAAGGTCTACTTTTTTTTTGGCCAAACACCGTAAAGCTCTATTGAAACCCTTGATTCTTGTAATCGAAAAAAAAAACACCTGATTCAACCAAAAAAAAATATCCCTCTCACCTACACCATGCATATCTATAAAAATAAATAAATAAAATTTAAAAAATCTGTTTTATTAATTTCTATAAAAATAATTTTTTAAAAACAAAGTGTTTAACTTTTTATATTACACATTAAACCTTTCATTTTTATATTATTTTCACCAACCATTAATAATCTGGGATAGTGTATAATTTATTTATTTGATTTTATTATATTTAATTTTAAAAAATTATCCACTTTTTATTTCTTACTTTAAAAAATAAAATTTTATTTTGGTTCATTAAAATATATCTTTATTATTTTAAATTATTTGATGAAGTTAATATTAAAATGATTTTGTCATTTTCATATTTAATTTACATTTAAATATGATTCTTTTAATATATGGATAAGGGTATTTTAGTCATCAAATATTTTTTCATTTTCTCTCCTCCCAGTTTCCTCTCACTCATCCAAGCAAAAAGAATGATAATATTTTCGCTCTATTTTTCTCTTCTCTTCATTTTCTCTCCTCCTATTTTCTTTTCTCCCAACTTTTCTTCCCATCCAAGCAGAGGGTAATCTCGCCGAGGCAGTCCGCCGCCATATCCCCTGCCGCACCTCATCTCCTTCCTCTCTTCCGCCAACTTCAGCGTTTTCAAAAGCTTTAGACATCCTCCTGCTGCTTTTGTTGAGATGCTGAATCCAATCGGGGAAGAGAAGGACGGCGACGTCGTCGTTGGAGGCAGTGAGATCGAGAGCGTGGTAGAGAGCCTTTGAAGATATGAGCATCAATCTGAGAGAGTAATTAGGTTTTGCAGGGGGACGAGAGCCTGAGGTGTTGGAAGAGGACACAATCGGGGTTTCCAAAGGCTTTTGATACCCTGCTTCAAGACCCAATCAATCTCTTCCTTCTTCTTCAATAGGCAAAGCGATGACACAATATGTTGACTTGGATTCTCCATTTCTTCCTCCCACTCCTTTGGCCGTGGCTTCTCATTAGGCAGACTTCAATCACCTCTTCATTTCAATTTTTTTTTTCCTTTTCTTCGTTGCAGCTCTGATTTGATTGCTTCTTATTCTTTCTTTTTTTAATGTTTTTTTTTCTATTTTAATTTTAATCTCATTAAGAGTTGACCTGGCTTTGTTGATATGGGATGATACAGCTGAACTGATTTTTGATTTGGTCTTTGGTGATTTATTACATTTAAAGGGAGAGAGAAAGAGAAACTACTCAGATGTCTGGAACTCGTGAGACTGTTTGTTTTTCTTTTGTTTCTATTTGCATAGGAGTGAGCATGGTGCCCAATAGCCCGGTGCGCCCACCCTGACCCTGCAAAAAATTACCCAGCCCAGCTCTAAAAAAGTGGCCCGAAAAAATTTTGGGCAGCTTTGGGCGGGCTAATAATCGGGCTGGTCTGGGCATTGGGCAAAGGGTACTGCCCTGCCCATTTGGCCCTGCTCTGAAAATTATTTTCATTTATTTAAAATATAAAATTTCATATCAATTAAATATTATTTCATATATATATTTTTATTTAAAATATATATTGTCTATTGTATAATACTCTTCTGATCCTCTCTTTTTTGCCCTAACCACTAAACACTATTTACAAGTAGATTTCTTCCTTTCTTCTTTACTTTGTGCTGTATTAAATTATAGTTGCTTTTTATTTTCTTTCCAGATGCTTCATCATTTGATCAACTTTTGGAACATTGAATTGATGCAAACTACTTTGACTTCACGGCTTTAATTAAATCATTTTTTTTCTTATTTATAATGGATTATGGATGTTGTTTCATTTTTAAAGTATGGATATTTGCTAAGACATATGGTATTTTTTAAATTTCAAGACTCTAAGTTGTAGACTTATTTTAAAATATCTCAAGATGTGAAATCATTGAATGTATTTGAAGTTTATATTACTTAAGGCGAAGTTAAGATATATATGGTATTAGTAACTACATGAATGTTTATGAAATTCATAAGGAATTATTTTTTTCATAAGTGAACAAGATAAGGCGTTATCACTTAGGCAAGCAAGCCCACCCTGCCCAGCCCACCCTTGCCCAGCCCAAAATAGTTAGGGCTTTTAGCGGGCAGGGCCGGGCATCGGGCTGCAAAATGCAGTCCGTTCATCCCTCAGGCAGGGGTCTCGCCCTGCCCATGCCCACCCCTAATTTGCAGCATCAGCTGTGGTGTTTTGCTTCTGGTATGGCTTTTGCTTTCCTGGTGCTTGAGATGTTGCTACTGAAACAAAAAGTTTTACAGATTTGATTAAAAACAAAAAGAATATGGGTGATGTTGGGGAGGATGAGTGATGAAGAAGATGAAGCGAAAATTTTTGAGAAGGTGAAGGGTGAGGACGTAACATTCTAATGACTATTTTGATGACACGTCATATTTTGACATGAAATGTAAGTGTATCCCTACTAAATTATACTTTGGTATTTTATAGTAGATTATTTTAGATCTTTACTATTTATAAATGATTTTTTATTATATAATTTATTAATATACATATACACACACATGTATGTTTGATCTATTTTTTTAATGTTACATAAATGACTAATGTTATAATTTTCAATTTTTCAGACAAATTTATGTTATTTTTTGTATTTAATATAAATTTTAATGTTAAATAATACATAAAATATAATCTTTAGGGGAAAATAAAATATGACTCAATTAACACGGAGAGTCAATAAAGCAACATAATATGAGCTATGTAGGTTCTATATAGGAGATGAATATCTACACAGTATGTGCAAATTGATTCTAATTGTTTGAGTATGATTTTTTTTTTTTTTGAAGAGAAGCAATTCATTACAATATTTTTAGAATGAATCGCTTTTAAAGATAAACAATTGATTACAATTGTTTAAGTATAATTTGAACTCTTTTTTATGCCTGCATTACTATAATTTGACTTCCATTCTAGAACCTTATTTTTTATAGTTCTTAACTGCATGTGAATGAGTATCTTCCTCCTTTTTCCCTTTGCCGTACTCTTGACCCTTGAAATCTAACATTGGTTATTAACAATTTTTTATCAACTCCTTCTATTCCTTCTTTATCTTCCATTAATCAATTTCCCATCTTATAATCTTACTTTTTGCCGTGGTCCCATTTTCACCAACGGGCATGCTTAAGCTGCCCTCCCATGGAATCATATAAAGGCGCAAATCTTAAAATAAAATATCTTCCAGAAATAACTTATTTATTATCTATGCTTCATTTAAATATCCATTTATACTAGCATTTTTTCTTATATAAGATACTTGTATTTCTCTGTCACATGAAATAACCATCAACTTCCCGACACAAAGCTTATACATTTGGAGTTATTTTAGTCTAATTCAAATCAATTAAAAACAACATTTTAGTTCAAAAAACATTACATCATGTAAGAATAATTGGGCGTACCTGGAGTGCGACCGTTTCTCTCTTATACCCACGCTAATCGTATCACAGTAGCGGAAGCGATTAGCGTGGGTATAAGAGAGAAACGGTCGCACTCCAGGTACGCCCAATTATTCTTACATGGTATCAGAGCCAGGTTTAGCCTGTATGAGATTATAATCCTCATATTACGATAATATGATGTGTATGTTATTATTTTCAAATATCTATATGATATTTTCTATAGTCTCATATATATGCGTTGAGGGAACTTATTGATATTTGTTCTTGAGATTCACATGATAATATATGTATAATGCTTCTACTGTGTTTCTGAGTTTGATAGTATGCTCTTCGAATAGGCATAAAGATATAGCATATGTAAATTTAGAATCATAAAACAAAAGAACTTAGAGAGAGAAAGCATGAAAAACGAAATTGTTTTTGGTATTGGGTCATTTTAAAATCAGAGAATTAGGATTTAAAATTAGTCCCATTGCGTAGATCTCGAAAAAACGATCGAAAACGACCCCAAGAACACCCAAAACGGACGTCGGACGAAGGAGATACGGAGGAGAGAAGTTACCGGGTCGACGGACCCGACCCACGCCTGAAACCGGGTCCGGGTCGACCCGGCTGGAGGTTGAAGACAACCTCCAGCCTCCCAAACGACGTCGTTTCGTTTAAAAGAATTTTTTTTTTGTTTTTTAAAAGGCGTCTGGGCAAGGGAATTTTAAAAAAAAAAAATCTGTCCAGGCCCAAACCTTCAGGCCCAAGTGTGAGGGCCGAACCCAAAAAAAAAAAAAATTTGTTTTTGTTTAAGGGTGTCTAGGCCGACAATTTTTTTTTTTAAAAATTAGGCCCAATGTTCAGGTCCAATATGTGTGGCCCGAAAAAAAAAATCAGTCCAGGCCCAACAAGTGAGGCCCAGAAAGCTGAAACAGAATTCAAAAAAAAAAAAAAATTTTGTTGCAGAAAAAGCCACGTGGCGCTTGAGGCCACGTGGCATATTTTTGTGACACGTGGCGGACACCATCCGACAGTCTTCGGCGCATGGAAGCCGATGAGCCGGCGCGTGTCGCCGGATTTGTCCCGGAAGGTGGCGCGTGGTGTACACGCGCCACTGTGCGCGTGTGTGATTTCTTTGTTTTTTTTATTTTTCTGTTATTTCTGACTTCTTTGGGCGCGTGGGGGCGCGTGCCAGAGCCAAATGGGACCCGGTTTGCTTCTAAAAAATCTCTAAATTCATGATCTTTAATATGATATGCTATTTGAATAGTTTTGACACTTATTAATATATGTTTATGATATTCTAAGTGCGTTTATGAATGTTTTAAATCATTTTAAAACATCTAAAATTCATTTGTTGAGTACAATATTTTTTTGTTATATTTAAATGTGTTATGAACATGTTTTCAAATATTACATAGTGAATATTGTCTTATTTATATTATAATGAAGCATGATTTAATTAATAATTCATTATATTATTATATATTTTTGTTAAGTGGGAGCTTTTAGGAGTTGTTAATCCTAAAAGTTAGAGTTGTTAAAGTACATATATATAATTCTTGACAGAATTTTAGTAATGTTGCTAATATTTATGTGATGGCAGATACAAACGTATACTCCTGATCGTGAATTTAGTAGTATTACTATTTTTTCTAGTTAAGAATAATATAAGTACATGACATTGTATACTGTGTTGTGCTATATATTGTCGATGATATGTTCAATAGTTTAATTCTTTTAGAGAGACATATTGAATGTGGAATGAATTTGTCTCCAGAATTGAAAATGGCAACTAAGAACATTATCGCTGAGTTAAATAAAGGGGACAAACTAAATGGTGACAATTGGGATATTTGGCACCGCAAAGTCCAATATATTTTGGAGGAACAAGAGGCAATAGAACCTCTAACAACAGTTGTAGCACAGCCTGCTGCTGGGAATACGGCCCAACACAAGAGAGACCAAGAGGTCTATGAGGCTTGGAAAAAGAAAAATAGCATTGCAAGAATTACATTGCTGAGTACAATGGCAGATGACCTCATGTGTGAATATGAGAAAAATGAAACAGCGCAAGCCATATGGGCAGCGTTGAAAGACAGATTTGGTGGTACATCCACCTCTAAGCTTAGACGATTAACTATTAAGTTTGATACGTATAAGCTTAGGCCAAGTACTTCCATGAAACAACATCTAAGAGAGATGGCAAATATGATTAGAGAATTGAAGGAAGCTGGGCATACTGTGTCTGATGAACAACAAGTTCAGGCAGTGATAAGATCATTGCCATCTAGTTGGGAGCACATGAAGGTTAATCTAACCCATAATGAAGGCATTAAAAATTTTAATGATGTGGCTAAACACTTGGAACTTGAGGATGAGTGCTTGGAGGCATACAAGTCCTCTGGCCATGCCTACTACACAGAGGGTGTAGGTCCTTCTAATACAAAACCCGATTCCAAGAAGGGGAATAAATTCCAAAAGAATGGAAAGAAGGACAAGAATAAATTTGTAAAAGGCAAAAAGGAATTCAAGAAGAAAGGAAAAAAGGGCGGGAAGAAGAATAAAAATGACTTAAAGAAGGTAAAATGCTTTTCTTGCCAAAAGATGGGTCATTTCGCACGGGATTGTACTGAGCGAAATGAGAGTGAAAAGGTACTAGTGGATTATGTAAATTCACATGTTTCCTATGTTTCTAGCACTGTTTTCCTAACAGAGAATATCTGTTCTTCTTGGATTTTGGACTCAGGTTCAACAGACCACGTGACGAGGGATCGAGGATCCTATGTAGAATACCGTCGGTTGCCTGACAAATGCAAGTGGCTTTATGAAGGCAACAATGCAAAGATTGAAGTTAAAGGCATTGGAACTTGCAAATTAGCTTTGCGTAGTGGAAAGCCTTTGATCCTACATGATGTGCTTCATGCTCCTGACATCCGACGGAATTTAGTTTCTGTAAAATGTCTTGTAGACTATGGGTTTAATGTAAACTTTCATGATAAAGTTGCAGACATATTTTATAATTTTGTATTTTATGGTTTAGCTTTCCTTTCAAAGAAGTTCTTTGTAATGGATATTATTGATGATTATAATATACATGATTGCTTTGCTACTTCTTCTGATTCAACTGTTGATATGGCTATTTGGCATGCTAGACTAGGGCATATTAATCAAAATAAAATGATTAAACTAGCAAAAGAAGGTTTGCTAGGATCCATATCCAATATGGAAATGTCCTTGTGTGAAAGTTGTCTGGCAGGTAAGGCAACTAATAAGCCTTTTGGTAAGGGAACCAGATCAGAACAACCATTGCAAATAATTCATTCTGATATTTGCGGTCCTATGAGTATGAGGGCAAGGCATGGAGCTTGGTATTTTATCACTTTTATTGATGACTATTCACGATACGGTCATGTCTATTTGATCACACATAAATCTGAGGCTCTTGAATGCTTTAGACGATACGTAAATGAAGTTGAAAATCAAATGGACAATAAAGTTAAAGTATTACGTACTGATCGAGGACGTGAATATTTGTCTGATCAATTTAAAGAGCTCTGTGAAGAAAAAGGGATAATTAGGCAGCTAACTATCCCTGGCACTCCCCAACAGAACGGAGTTGCTGAAAGAAGAAATAGAACTCTTCTAGACATGGTTAGGTCAATGATGGCACAAGAAAATCTACCAATTTCATATTGGGGTGATGCTTTAATGACTGCTATCTTTGTACTTAATCGTGTGCCCTCAAAATCAGTTACTTCAACACCTTATGAGTTATGGACAAAACGCAAGCCGGATCTTAGTATCCTTAGACCATGGGGGTCAGCTGCATACATTCATGATAATTCTCATAAGTATGGCAAGTTAGGTCCTAGAGGAAAGAAATGTATCTTTATAAGGTACTCTGAACAATCCAAAGGATATGTCTTCATAGGTGAAAATGAAGATGGAACGGTAACTGAAATTGAATCTAGAGATGTTACATTTCTAGAAAATGAATTCCCTAAAAGGGGAGACATTGACCGCACTGTATCTCTTTATGAGACACAGGAACAAATAAGTATAGAACATGTTGGTATGCCTGAATCATCCCAAAATGTTGATCTAAGTGGGAGCTTAGAAAGGTCAACACAAAGACCTAGACAAAAGAAAAGACAAAGGCAAGAAACTCCTACTAGAAAGAGTAACAGGGAAAGTATCCCTAAAAGACGCTTCCAAATAGAAAGTGAAGCACTTATTGTTACTCCTGATGGGGATGATGAACCACGTTTGGTACTAGAGGCCTTATCTAGTCCTGCTAAAGATGAATGGAAAAAGGCAATGGATGAAGAAATGAACTCAATGAGAAAGAATAAAGTTTGGGAATTGGTTGACCTACCAAAAGGGCGAAAAGCCATTGGGAACAAGTGGGTTCTCAAAATTAAAAGAAAGGTGGATGGGTCAATTGATAAGTATAAGGCACGATTAGTTGCAAAGGGGTATACACAGCAAGAAGGTATAGATTATGAAGATACCTTCTCACCCATGGTACGATTTAATTCTATAAGAATTATTCTAGCAATAGTAAACAGTTTGGACTTAGAATTACATCAAATGGATGTTAAAATTGCATTTCTAAATGGTGATCTGGATGAGGAAATCTATATGGAACAACCATTAGGTTTCATTGAAAAAGGAAAAGAGAATAAAGTTTGTAAACTTAAAAGGTCTATTTATGGACTAAAACAATCATCCAGACAATGGTATTTGAGGTTTCATAAAGCAATAACCTCTTATGATTTCCAAATGATTGAAGAGGACCACTGTGTCTACATCAAACTGTTTGAGGGTAATTTTGTTATATTATCCTTATACGTAGATGATATACTATTGGCTGGAAATAATCTGAATTCGATTATAGCTATTAAAGAGTGGCTTTCATCGAATTTTGAAATGAAAGACATGGGTGAAGCAGAGTATATACTTGGAGTTAAGATCCAAAGAGATCGTTCAAAAAGAATCCTATATCTTTCACAAGAAAATTACATTAAAAAGATTCTCGAACGATTCAACATGAGCAACTGCAATTCCTTGGATACCTCAGTGGCTTCTGGTGTAACCTTAAGCAATAAGATGTGTCCCAAAACTGAGTCTGATCAAAAGAAAATGATGAAAGTTCCCTATGCTAGTGTTGTTGGTAGTTTAATGTACGCAATGATGTGTACAAGGCCAGATATCTGCTTTATGGTAGGATTGGTAAGTAGGTTCCAGTCCAACCCAGGTGAGCGTCACTGGAAAGCAGTAAAAAGGATCATGAGATACTTAAAAGGCACCTCTGACTATGCACTATGCTACGAAGGAAGCGATCTACGCCTGGTTGGATATTCCGATGCTGATTTAGGCGGAGATGAGGAAGAGCGAAGATCGACCTCAGGTTATACTTTCTTACTGAATAATGGCGCCATATGTTGGAGTAGCAAAAAGCAAACATGTATTGCTTTACATTCTATGGAAGCCGAGTTCGTAGCATGCACTACAGCTGCATAAGAGGCATTATGGTTGAAGAGGTTCATTGAACATCTTGGATTTGGCAATGAGAGTACCAATCCAGTATTAATGCATTGTGATAACACTGCAGCCATAGCCTATACTAAAGATCCTAAGTATCACAGTAAGACCAAGCATATAGACATTAAGTACAATTTTGTAAGAGATTATATAGCACAGAAAATTATTGCTGTACAACATATTTCGACCAAGAGTATGGTCGCTGATCCCCTGACCAAACCAATTGCCAAGGAAACATTTGAAAAACATGTGAGGGCACTTGGTGTACGTAAAATGTAAAAAATTTCAGACTTTATTACATTTATGATTAATTGAAGTACTTATCATTATTAGTATAAATGTCTGTGTGAAAGTATACAATGTCTAGTATGTCGTACAGGCTTGTGAGGTTGTCTCTCTCACACGAGCAACCGCCTTTGACACCCAGGAGGGGTGTGCAAAGATGAGACAATTGTGTTCACCGGTAAAGCTGCTAGAACGCTGATATGGTAGAGAAGAAACACAAACTATGTCACCTTGACAACAGTGTAGCGTGTCAAGATGAGATCCATAAACATAAACATTAGTATGGATCGAATCATGGATATCCACTTCCATGATGCCTGTAGCCAGATAACAAATTCTTCAATATTGACGTCTGAGTAGAAAGGAAGAATTTGGGTTTAGATGCTGGGAGTGTCTAGACTTAAGTCTGTACAGTGTTAATAACAAAATGAAAAATGACGTGCGCTCTTATGGTGTGAGAGTAACACTGTAGCATGTGATTCATACCACATGTGCTAAAGAACCGCAAAAGGGAAGCAAGTAAGAAGATCCTTGCTTAATTGTTGTGTGAGTCCCAGGAAGTTTCTAATTCTTCCAATGATATCCTTTGACTTTGACAATATCACAGAGGTGTGCTTCAGCGTCTGCTACTTTAGCATATGTCCTACGATCATGATAGATGCGATCTATGGTATTATGTTAGGAAAGCGGCTGATGTATATTGAAGTTATATCTGGGCGAAAGGAAGATTACTTGAAATATACACAAATATGCTAGTGTCTGAGACATGTCCTTTTATGGTATTATTTTTGATAATTTCATAAATGTGGATACTATGCATACTAGAAAGGCAATATGAGTTTTATACTGACTCAAAAGGGATTAGATTAGCTATGTGAAAGTGTATATAAGTGAATCTAGGATATTTAAGGCACAATATTAAAATCAAGCTACACAATGAAGGTTGTTTTGTGCTGGTCTCTGTAAAAGAGATTTCTAGTACATACACCTATATGCAGATGTCATGCCTACGCGGTCACGGCAAAGCACCTAGTATGAAAGAAGGAAGAAAAAGAGACATATCTAATCCACCAAGTGTGAGTGGGAGATGTTGGAAAATAGCCTAGTCCACCCTTGGTGGATTGGGCCCAAACCCAATAAGATTGGGGTCAAAGTATAAATAACATAAATGCTCGGGTGGATATATGTAATATTATCCAAAATGTTATGAGTCATGTTTTTTGTCCGATGCAATATGACTCTTCAAGTGGCATTGTTTCATTGAAACAACATATCTCTCAATCGAAAGGATATCTTGACTCTTTGATGGAAGGACATGTTAGTAGAAGAAGAAGGGGTGCATAGAACCCTATAAATAGGCGTAAAGGGATTCAGTTGCAATAGACTTGAATTAACATACAGAAACTCTGTCACTGTGAATCCCTATTCTCTCTACTATATATATTTCTTTTTTCTTCTTCCGTTCGTGGTGTATTTGCTGTGCGTCATAATCGCTTCCGCTACTGTGATACGATTAGCGTGGGTATAAGAGAGAAACGGTCGCACTCCAGGTACGCCCAATTATTCTTACACATCACAATACAACCAATCTCTTTCAATTACCAACTTTTAATGTGCATGTAGGCTACGGGAAAAAACACCTCGGGGAGAACAAAGTGTTTTCATATTATCTAAGCTATTAAGAATATATATATATATATATATATATATATATATATATATATATATATATATATATATATATTGACTAATAAGTTGTTGAGGGTAGTTAAATTCAAATTGATGCATCAACTTTAAGGGCTTGTTTGGTATGAGGGGAGGGGAGGAAAAGTGAGTGGAGGAAAAAAATTTTGGAGGTGGATTTAAAAAATTAAAGAAGTGGGGTTATTAGTTTTAAATTAATTTTTCTTACTCTTTAATCTTATATATCCTTTTGATTAAAATTTTATAGCCCCACTTCTCCAATTATTTTTAAATTCAACTCATAAAAATTTTCCTTCCCCTCCCCTCTAAATCCCTCGTACCAAATAGACTCTAAATATAGCCTTCTAATTTTAACTTACCAAAAAAAAAAAAAAAAAACAACAGCTACCGCTTTTCTATTATGCAGCTTTTACCAATAATCTTTTCTTTCTTCTATGAATACACACACAAAAGATAGCTGAAATATGGATCTTAGGCTCACGAATAGTAATCACCCTTCTAGCCTCGAAGTGAAATTTCATAACGACTATTTTTTACCTGAAAAATAGCTCCTAAAAAATAACCATTTAAAATAGCATATATATAAATAATAGCATTCACTCTCCCGGGTATTGCATGTGGAGCATTAAATTCAATGCAAAGATAATTGGTTTCAACTAAACGAAAGTGAAGAAAAACATTGTCCAACGTTAAAATAAAAAGACAATTGCACCTACTACATGGACATTAACTAAAGATTACATCGCACGCAACTATGATTAAATATCATGTATTTATGTTTCTAAATAACTCTTTATACACAACATTTGTTGTTGTCCTCCTACTTCCATGACCATCATCTCGAACGTATATCTTAACCATCCATGCTTCTCTTAATAAGCATGGAAGTCTCTTAGTTGATTTTCAATCCATGGTTGACAATAAACATACTACATACTGATTTCTTTGTTAGCACACTGCATATATGATGTTGAAGGATGGGGACATTTGTTTGAGCTCATATTGTGGCTAATGAATACCAAACTGACATCGATCGAGGGTGGGGTTTATGATGAATCTAGGTCCATATCTTTAAATTATCACAACTTTTTGTATATGCTATGAAAAATAACTAATAGGAAAAATAATATTTTAAAATAGAAGAAGTAATAGTCTAATATTTTAAAAGTCACATCTGTAATACAGAAGTAATAATCTCCTCAATGAAATTTAGATGATTTAGTGAAATGTACAGGAACCAATGGACAAATTGATAATTATAAAACATTAATAATTCCCTCAGCGTTTTATTACCCTTGCATTCTGTGATTTACTTATATAAGGTACACCATGAAATATAAGTGAAAGTGAAGATATATGCCTCTTCATGCATTATGTGTGGACCAAATAGAAATAATTCTGGGAAAATTACATTCAGGTCCTAGCAAGAGAAAAAAAATAAAAAAATGGTCCCTTCATATTTCAAAATGAAAAAACGGTCCCAAGAACTTGTTAATGATGCTTATGGTGTTGTCAATGACCCGCACTTAGTGTTGGCAATGAGACCATTTTTTCATTTTGAAATCTGAAGGGACCATTTTTTCTTTTTGTTTTTCCTCTTGCCTGAAACCTGAATGTAATTTTCCCTATAACTTTTACTTTGAACCCCTTACCAATACTTGTATAGTAACATATAAGCTTGAAAGACCAGGTAATAAACACATGTTATTAGAGTTATTTCCCTACACTAACAAACAAATCCAAGGTGATTGGTTTATAGAATCAGCATGAGGTGTAAGATATCGTCAACACGAGATCCAGGTTTTTATAGTAACATACTCTACTCTCCAATCCTAAATATAAAACTTAGTTGACTTTTTTTTTTAAAGAGCTTAAGAAAAATAAATAAATTACCCAATCATATCATATGTTGTATATTATTAGATTATATATTAGTTTATAAGTTAGGTAAAATAGTTTGAAAAAAAAAATATAAATATTTTAAAGTAAATTAATTAGCTTTCTTAATATCTCAAAAAAAAAATCAATTAAGTCTTATATTTCAGACTAGAGCTACTATTAGTTTTGGATACCCATGACAGGTGTATGAAGGATTTCATGAAGTTTGAAATTTAAAGTTGTCTTCCCTCCATTTCATGCGTGAAGGAATGACTTGCCATAGGTTATTAGCACCTAGGGCAGCATACACCTTATATGTGTAAAAGTTTTGATGGCTGATGAACTTTCATATTGGAGCATATAGGATATCCATAAACGTGTAATAAAAATTAATGCAAATAATAAGGCAAAGAAAAAAAAAACAGAAGAAATGACAACACATCAACATGAGCAAGACCAAGGAATTCATGGAAGAGGAAGGACTTTCAATTCACTTACAAAGTCAACTATGAAAGCTATCATGTTTAAGGAACTTTAGATTGACGCATCCATGAAACAGCTTAAAAGAGTCAATTGAAAAGAACATTTCAACATCAACAACGCTGAGTGATTGCTAGAAAAGGAAAGACATTAAAATCATTCAATAAAGGACATTAAAATCCATGTACAGGCAGGAAAAGTTTTATTTGGGAGAGAGAGAGAAAAAAGAAACATCAGCAAAACCGAGGTATTGATATAATAAGGACAAAAAATTCATTGAAAAAGATCATCGGGGAAGATATCATGTTTAAGCAGTTTCCCGTAGACAACATAGTCATCAATGTAGTTTTACAATGAAATCAATGAATCTCTTTTATGTAGGCATATGAGCTGTAGAAAAAGTATTTATCCATCATGATTGCAACAATGGAACATATAATCAGAAATAACTTCAATGAGACAACATTTTGTATATGTAAAAGGAAGTAGCTGGACCTTCCTTTTCTGTGTGCAGAACAACAGAATCCAGAAAGATGAAACACAACATTTAACGAAACATAACCTGTTAGCCATGAAAAACAAAGAAAAGTAACTATAATTCAGATGCTTGCATGCATGTAAATTAGGAACTGGCAAGGCTCAAGAGCACAGTTTAATGAAGCAACTAATCAATGAAAGATAGAAACTTTGAAATTCCCATATAGTGAACTAACAACTGAAGCTATCGAATTTCAGTGGGGACGGTTTTTTTCAGCTACTAGTTGCTTTAGGGACATAGATATTTTGAGTTTTTAGCAATTTACTGTGTATGTATTCGTTTGTGTAATTTGGAGATTTTGAAGTTTTCGTCAAGCATTCTCCAACAGCTGAGATTGAACACGAGGCTCTCAAGGTCAATAATATTTTACGTTTAAGGAAAGGGATGGTAGAATAAATTGCATTTAATATATTTGGTCTCATATAGATATATATATTAATTTTAAAATTATCGTCAAATTCTATAATGCATTTTAAAAAAATTATTTCTAAATTATTTAAAATGATATTCTTTTATATAAAGTTCCATTTTTATGTTATGCTTCTACGGCCAAAAAGAAATACCGAATAGAACTTAACGTAAAGCTATGAAAGCTTCTCGATCGACGGGACCTTATTTACTCTTGACAATGAATGCCCCACAAACTCTTATCTTTCTGATTTTGTGCTTTCACATATTGCCTTGATCTAAAATATAAGACTCAGCTAATTTTTTTTAGAGATTAAGGAAGCTAATTAAATTACTTTAAAATACTTATATTTATCATTTTTTCTCTAAACTAATTTGTCTACCTTATAAACTGATATATAATTTAATCATACACAATATATAATATGATTAAATAACTTTATTAGCTTCTTTAATCTCTCCGAAAAGTCAATTAGTTCTTATATTTATGATCAAAGGAGTACATAGACTGAGAAAGCTGTCCACTAGAAAAACAATAGACTCAGAAACTCAAACCCATATCCACATGACGTAAGAAAATTCCATTTTCATGTTAAAGCTTTTTAGTGCAGAGTAAAGAAACTATAGAGCTTAACACTAATAAGGCAAAAGGAACAGAACGAAGAAGACCGTTCCTTGACTTGCATTAATTCTGACATTGAATGCATTAGACCTAACCCCAATGGCTGGATTTCATTAATGTTATTTGGAAAAGCAGTTACTTAATACGTGAATCACAAAGTTGGGCACATGAGCTCTAAACCAATGAGGATATATATAAATCAAACCAATCGTTCCTCTGCTTCAGCTCTCACCTTGTCCCTTGGGTAGTCTCCGTTTGCCGCTGTAACGTATGTCTCCTTCTCTCTGCTTTTATTATATATTGTGCATGGTTGTGTGAATGTCGTCTCCTGTTGTGCGTTGTTAGTTGTTATGTTATGTTTGAAGCTTTTCTCCATTCCAGCTTTACCTATGCACGTGTGTGTAGAATTAAAAGCTTGGGGATTTCATCATATTCTTTCTATATATCCTAGTGTTTAGGGTAAGGATTGAAGTTTCACTTTTCTTTTTCTCTCACTAACTGGAGGAATGAATTACCACTCCTGTTCTTCGTTACAGGGCTGTGAGCTTTGAGTTGTTGTTACTGTTGTCGAGCGCGTTTGTTTTGTTTTGTTTTGTTTCTGCTCAAAATGTTTTGTAGATTGTGTATACTAAGATAAGATAAAGGACTAAAAAAAATTTATCTCACACACAGAGGGGGGGGGGGGGGGGGGAGAGGGGGGGAAGGAGCTTGTAAACATATGTGAAAGAGTATGCATTGTGTGTGAAGAAGGATGGATCGTGAAAAACATTCTTATTATTAGATCTTTCAATGTCTCAATTCTTTTCTCAAGCATTGTGGTACACTCATGGCAAAACAGGAAAAAAAAAACCATTGTGGTCCTCTGTTCCTCATATGTTTGTGTGTTTCCTTTTATGTTAACAATTCAAACATTTAAAGAAGACGAAAACAGAGACAGTGTGTGTGTGTGTGTGTGTAAGATACGGATAGAGGAATGGAGGAGAGAATGAGGTCCACAAACCTCTCGCTGAAAAGTGGAGGTCTCATTGCAGGTCAGAAGTTATAGATTTAATTTTAACACAGTGAATTAATGTAAGGCTAGGTATTATCATAGATAAAGAGAAACTAGCCAATACAACATTAACTCCAACCCCTTATTTGTTCTTGTAGAATATCAGTTTACAATGTTAGTGAAAACATGTGTGTATTCTGAAAATAAGATCTCTACATTCTTCTAACAAATATTTTGAAGAAAAGTAGTAGGTAAGATCACAACCTTATCTATTGAGTTTCATTTCTAGCGTGCGAACTAGTTAATCTTTACCCATGTGCTGGTTCGGTTCATTTTTATGTTTGTGCATGTGTGTGTGTTTTTTTTAACAGTTAGTTGATCATATTTATGATTTTACTACTACCTAATAATGTAAACATAACCTTCACTTATGAAATTATTATAGCAAACTAGGTGCTCAACGTAATCTATAGACATAATTCTTATCTTCTGTAATATGTTGGAATATATGTATATATGTGCTGTTGTCAAGTGGAGCTACGTATGCTGCTATGAACTTCCAAGCTATTGTAGACGTTTTGAGAAGTCCGACTTGCATAGTGGATTCTGTTGAAATTTTTACAAAATGTTTAATATTTTTGTCAATAGAGAAATATGTTTATACATGAATGAATTAAAAATAATTTATCCATGTCCAAAATTATCATAATATTAATCTTGATATGGTGAATGGTATTAAAAAATTAATTAGTTGTCAGGCATTTAATTGTAATGTTCAATTGTTGGACTTTGGGTCCAAGTCCACCCTTGATGGGCCGGACTATTTGATTAGGAAATAAATAGCCTAATCAAATAAGAATAAAAATCAGCATTAATTGCAGATTGGGGAATAATTCAGCAATAATTATGGATTTGTTAAAAGAGGAACAAATCACCATAATTAGGGAATTAATTGAGAGACAATTAATTGCTGTCTTGGAGGGCAAGAAGGAGTGCACACGTTTCTTAATTAGTGGCCTCCATAAACCACTATAAATAGGGTGTGCCTCCTCAATTGCAAATCACCCCGCCATTGAGTTTTCTGGCAATTCCCTTCTCTCCTACCATCTTTCTGGTTCTGATGATCTGCTATGCAAATCACAATTAGGCTCTAGTAGTCTAATAATTGTGTGGGCACAAGTATGGAGTATTGGAGCTTTGACCCGGATCCGAACATGAATTCGTCCAGGTACGCCTAATCTCCTTTTTAGTTATATTTTTATTACATTGGCATCAGAGCCATTTGATCCTGTGGCTGTGATTATCCTATCTGAATAAACATGTGATATAATTTGTTTATATCTCCATCATTTTTTCCGCTGTGCTACTGTACATATGTAAATATATATTGTACATATTTCTTCTCCTCTCATTCACGCATATATACATATGATTATATGCAATTGCCGCATGCATATTCTTCGGCCTGCTCCCCTCTAATATTTCGTTGAACAAGATATTTATTTATTGTTACCTCTACTTCATGATAGTATGTAATAATATGAGCTTGTGAATATGGAATGCCTATAACTCGAGAGGCCGTGAGACTTGCTGCACAATTTTTTTCCCCCTCATACGAGGAAGGTTAATATATATGTATATGTTGTTCCTATTTATATATGCATGAAATAATATGTTGCTCTTTAGTTTGCATGTATAAAGCTTGAGGATAAAAGTTTTTGTGTACAAAGATTTCTTCTTTTTCTCCTGACTCCTTCATTTTCTTTCAAGTTGGGTGTTTTTGGAACCTATGTGGAACTAAAAACGGAAAAGATTTGACCCCTCAAAGGTTAGAAGAGCTTTTGAAACATAGAGACACACATCCGGCAATGACTTCTAAAAGTCAATCCTTTATCACAAATGTTGTGACAAAGGATAAGACAGATAGGAATATTAGAATCATCTTATCAAGTAGGAGGTATGCTGCAAATACATCCAAATGAGTGGATGTAAATATGGCAAAGAGGAGCTAGACATTGTAGCTAGAAGCTACATGAGTTAATATGGTCAGAAGGGCCTATGAGAAGGAGAATATGTTAAGAGACAACAATATGAGGCTTAAACTTTTGAATTTTCTTATTTTTTCATTGAATTTAAGATTAAATTCTCTGTTTGTTTTTAGAATTGAATTCAGTATATTCTCTTCTTGTTTTCTTGAACATTCATGCTAGTTAGATGATATTGTGTTATTATCTTGTTAATATAACTGCTCTTTGATTGAGTGAGAGTTTTCTGGAATGCGTCTAGAAATCCAAAGGGGAAAGTGTTCAAATGAAGACTATGGTTAAAAATGGTGATGAGCCAACTAGTATGATTGGGATGGGAGCCAACATAGTTGTCTCCTGAACATGAAACTAGTGAACTTATTATCTAATTATCCTTTGTCTTATTTGAACAAATAAGATTTGTATACCATAATCGTCTGAGTGACCAATTATGACCAAGTCTATTTTACTGATCTTATGAAGACAAGCTCAATAGAGATATCTATGGAGTTAGAAACTCTCAAATCTCTTTCATTTAAGAAGAATGAGATGTCAGGGACATCCTACCAACTAGTCTTCAGCATTTAGAGGTTGAAGCAACTGAAGGATACAAGAGGTTTATGCTATCAAGCATAGAAAGAACAATATTGCTCAAACTTATGATGGTACGAGCAATGTAACCTTATCCAAGCCGTGTGGATAGTGTTGGAAGATAGTGGAATAGGTGATCTTCTTCCATAAAGTTAAAACTAAGTTAAGCTTTTAACATAGTGTACTAAGTCCTAACATATTGTTTAGGCAACACTTGAGGCAGATGTCAAACTAAGAAGTTGAGACAAACTAAATGTCAAGTTCTTTCTAACAAACAACAAGTGTATGTTGTGATAAGACATCTCCCAGTGAGTGGGAGGAAGCTATGTCTCCCAGTGAGTAGGAGTGAGCCATGTCTTCCAGTGAGTGGGCGTATATGAAAATAAAGATTGCCTTTGATATGCATATTGTAACCTTCAGCAATGTGATTCAACACATTGAACTTGAATGTGAAAGACTGAAGGATTCAAAATCCATCAATCAGACGAACTTAGCTAAAGAGTGGGAGGATTCATCCTCTAAGCCGGAGGTCAAGAAACATATGAGGTAAACTTGATCTAGAAGAGGTCAAATGGTTTCTACAAAGATGAAAAGCTACATTCATAATCCTTAAGGGTTGAAAAAGTAGCAATCCACATGAGTTGTGGATATTTCAGTGAAGCATATGGCTTCATGTCAAATGCAAAGCAACAAAGAGATGGAATCAAGGGATTGGAACTTGCACGTTAACTCTGCATAGATAAACCACCCTGATTCACTCCATGCAATTGTAACTGACAGAATCACATCTTTGCTATCTCTTTAGTTAAGGATCGATGTGCCTATGATTCTCAAATCCTTTGTTGGATTTTGATGTTTCTTTTCTAGGGATAAAAGATTCCATTTCTTGCCACATGTACACCTTGATCAAAGGGAATGATCAAACTAGCAAAAGAGTATTTGCTAAACAGCGTGTGCTAAAGGGTTAATACCCTTATGAATAAATTGAAAACTTATTCTACCTGGCAAGAAAGACAAAGAAACATTTTTTGAGAATATCCACTGCAATTGGCAAATTATGATGTTAGTGAACCAATGAATGTGAGGGCAAAACACAAACAGCTTGGTGTTTCATTGACGTTGTGGACGTTTACTAGAAATACAGTAATGTTTACTTGATTTTTGGCAAGTGTGAAGCTGTTAGATAATGGCTGATCTAGTCAGGAATCAGTGAAACTGAAAGGATAAGACCTTTTGAACTAACAAGGGTTAAAGACAGCCATGTGCTTAGTTCAAGCTGTTTTGTGTACAAGAAAGGCATTGTTCGGCAACTATCAATACCTAGAACCCTTCAACATAATAAGTTGTTGAAATGGAGATAGACCTCTCCTTGATTTGGTTGTGAACATAATGGCATCAATAAGGCTATTAGCCATATGTTGGTAGGTAGACTTGCAGCTATTATATTCGCACTTAACCAAATGCCCTCTATGTCAGTCACGACCTTACCCTATAAATCATGGATGGGCCTTAGACCAGGGCCAAGCTCGTCAAGACCATAAGGGTCATCAACTTTATATTTATAATTCTTCCTATGAGTAAGGAAGATTGGGGTCAAGGTATACAAAGTATCTCTTTGTGAGATGACATGAGAATTTGACATGACACGTCTTCATTAGTGAAAATGATGGTGGTTCAGTGACTGAGAGAAAATCATGGGACACAATGTTCATAAAACCCAGATTTCCTAACAAGAAATGAGCATTAATCACAATAAATCTCTTTAAGAGGTTCACAAGTGACAAGGAATAACCAAGTGTTCCTAAGTTCACTGATCCGAGTGGGAGAATTAAGACCATTTTCATAATGAAAGAGGTAAGAGGTAAGTTACGAGAGAATTACCTCACTCATACATAGAAAAAGAATCCTATGAAATCCACCTCGGAGCAAATTGTCATCTAGCGAATGACTATAAGGGATAGATTCCCTAATGGATTGAATGCTCCCTTCATCATTTAGAAGGTGATGATAAGTACCTATAAGTGTCTGAAAGACACTAGAAGGACCTGCTAAGATGAATTGCAAAGTGTCATGCAGGAGGATTTGGATTCCTTTTAAGCCAAATACGTGTTTGGGTAATTTGTCACCTAGCCAAGAGGCGATTGGGAACAAGTAGATTCTCAAATCTGTTGGGGGTATGTAGAACCTAAAACACTTAGTGGCTAAGGGGTAATACAATGGAAGGTTGTCCATTGTGCGTTTTAAACTCTGAACTTTGGCTATGACAACAAATATCAAGATGATGTAAAGACCACCTTCCAATTTGGGATTTTGGAAATTGGATTATGAACTCTACATGAAGCAGCTTAAGGGCTTCGTAGAAACAATCACCCAAATAATAGTATTTAAGGTTTTTCACAAGGTAAAAGCCTCACCAACTTTGAAATAATCGAAGAACACTACATAAGTCCCAAACGGTCTAATGATGATTCTTTGTGAAGTCATCCTTTGTCAAATGACATATGAAACAAGTGTCAAGGGAGTCAAAGGAATAAAGGATCAGAGAATCCTTAAATTCTGAGTTGAGAAAGTCATGGGTTGAACAAATATCTTGAATGACAAGATAAACGGAGATTGCACAAGAAAGATACAGTCTTTTCCACCTAAGACATGTACAAGTGTACTCCTTAGACATCTTAGGATGTCAAACTGCAAACCCATGGACACCCCTGAAGTCAAGGGCATAAACCTAAAGAGGTTACATGTCCTATGAGGAATCCAACATAAGAAAGGTGGATAGAGTCCCATGTGAGACTATAGTTGGTAATATGAATGTACACATTAGTGTACATAAGACCAAATGTTTTTGGGTCAGACTTGGAAGTTGCTTTTGGTCCTGCTGTGAAATGGGTTATGAGAATAACCATGGATTAAGTTGTCAAGACAACAACTTTCCTTTTTGAAAGGATACTCCAATACAAGACCTAGGCAAATGTTGATGGAGTAAGGAAATATACAAAGTTTTTTTTCCTGTTATCCATGGAAATAGAATGCAGGACGTGTTCTGCCATCATTCAAAGTGCCATATGGCTAAAGTAATTCCTATGAGAGATTGGGAATGAATTGTGGATAGAAGGATCCAAACGATAACATCTTATGATGAGGATCCTAAGTATCACAGCAAGGCGAAACATACTTTTTGATACATCTCTATGAGAGATATGCTTTCAAAGAGAGAAAGCGATAGTTCAATGACCTTCTACTGACAGAATGTAGGTAGATCCCCTTATTAAGCCCATAGCTTGATTTTCATTGAGTTAGTGAAAATCTAGGGGCGCAAATAAAATGTAAGGTCGTGAACTTCTTTTATATAAAGATAAAAGAAATGTTATGTATGTTATGAGTAAATACATATAAGGTATACAATTTTTTGTATGTCGTACAGGTCAAAAGAGGTTGGTTCACTCACACGAACAACCGTCTTCCCATGTTTTACAGGGGCATGGGAAGGTAAGATGAGCAAATGATCACCATAAGAGGTTGAGAAGAATCTTTGCGTTTGAGTCACCTCAGTTAGACTGAGATGAGATCCACATGTGTGCATATACACAGAAAATGGATCGAAGCATGAATATAGACCTGTAGCCTGGCAAAGAACTCTTTTTCACAAACGAGATTGTAAAAGAGATATTGTGAAAAAGAAAGTTCTGGTTCGAATGTTGAGTACATTTTAGAACTAATGTCTGTACGGTGAAAGATAAAGAAATCGACAAACCATTCACCGTAGCATGCAATTCATACTGCATATGCTTAAGAGATAAACTGCAACACGGGATGTGGGTGAAAGATCCCTGGTTCACCACAGTGTGAGTCCCAGGAAGGAAGAATCCTTCCACGATGCCCTTAAGACTTAGACGACATCATGAAAGCTTGGTTTGGTGACAGCTACTTTAGCTGAAGCTCCATGATCACACTCGATTTGGTCAAACCAGTGAAAACTAGGAAAGCGACCAAGTCAAGATGGACTGATGTTTAGTCAAAAAGGAAGATTTACTCATAGATACATAAGATGTTCTAGTATCTGTGGTCGACCCCTTACTAGCTCTATGTGTAACTAGTAAGTGCGGATACTATGTGCGTAGAAGGCAATCTGAGTTAATCAACATATTAACTCAAGAGGGATTAGATGTGCCATGAGTAATATGTATGGGAGAATCTGGGGCATATGAGGCAATGAATATATGGCTTACAGTTATATATAAAGGGTGTCCTTGGATGCTGATCCGATATGAAGGATTTCTAGTATCACAAGCACCAAATCTTAAAGACGTTTTTGCTCATGTAGTCACGGCAGACGCCAAGTATGAAACAAGAAAGAGTAATGCACGCACGATGGGAGGCCCATCAAGTGCGAGTGGGAGATGTTGGACTTTGGGTCCAAGTCCGCCCTTGATGGGCCGGACTATTTGATTAGGAAATAAGTAGCCTAATCAAATAAGAATAAAAATCAGCATTAATTGCAGATTGGGGAATAATTCAGCAATAATTATGGATTTGTTAAAAGAGGAACAAATCACCATAATTAGGAAATTAATTGAGAGACAATTAATTGCTGTCTTGGAGGAGTGCACACGTTTCCTAATTAGTGGCCTCCATAAACCACTATATGCTTTCAAACATACTTTTTGATACATCTCTATGAGAGATTAGCTATTGCTTTATCTGATTGTTTAGTGTAATATCCCAAAATGTACTCAAGGGCTAAATGTACAGAATAGATGGTGAGATTAATGACAGAATTACTTCTGGAAATTTTGTTATGACTTTAGTCAAGTTTCACATGTAAAATTGGCAATTAAATATTATATTGCAAGATGAGATTTTACAAGATCATCTTCTTCTTCAAAGGGCCATGACTTATGTATGACAAGAGGAAACAATATAGGATATTACATATGACATGTGAAGGCAATTTGACCAAGTTGTAAAAGATGATGACTAAGTCAACAATTTCAACTAAAGAAGTAATATTTGAAGAGTTGAAATTATGATAAATTGAAGAAGCCCATTTGGCTATTCCATGGGCTACAATTCGTATGGCATGAAGAGGAAAAGAAAGTATATTGAATTTAGTCAACAATTACAACTAAAGTAAGGAGGTAAATATTGATAATTCAAGAAGCTTTCTTTTTGTTACTTTAAGAGCTATTTTCGGTGCAATAAAGAGAGAAAGAGAAACACATGAAAGACCAAGGAGATGAGGACTTGGTCAATAATTGTAGGTCAAACATAAAATGACATATTGAATACAAATGGCAACCATTTCAGTTAAAAAGGGAGGAGGAAGGGAAGAGAAAAGTTGAAGCAAAATATACTTAGTTAATTCACCATAAGTGCATGACCAAGTGAAGTAATTTTCACCACAACTCTTCTCTACTTTTGCACCATATTTTTGTTTGGACTTTAAGTGATAAGGGAAAGGAAAAATCTAATCAATTATCACTCTCTCTCTCCATCTTTAAGTCGGTCCAGCAGCTGCAACACGAGAGGCAAGAAGAGGCCATTGAAGGTGAGACTTTCTACCTTGATTTTCACCTTCTTAACCTCATCTATGGCTCAAGTGTCCTTCATGAAACTTGTTCCTCTCTTCCTTAGCTTCATTTCTATGGTTTTTTTTTTGAAGAAGAGGAGTTTTCAGCCACCTTGTAAGAACAAAAGCTGAAGAATCAAAGAAAGAACTTAAGGAGAAGCAAGAGGTGAGTATTAGCATCAATTTGAGCTATTGGTTGTGTTGGTTGAATGAGTATTTTGGCATGTGTAAATCTACCCTGATTTTGGCCAAACAAGGGTTTAGGTAAATTATGATGGTTTGGTTGTGTTATTGGTGGTTTATGATGATTGGAAACCATTTGACATAAGTTTGATGCTGAAATTGGAAGTTGGTAATTGTTGGAATTTATTTTGATTTTTCTGCCAAAAAAGGACATGAAGAATGAGTGGGAATTTGTTAATTTTGATGTTACCATTTTGTTCTACACGAAAAATTATGTGGGAATAGCCCCGGGTTGTGAATTTTGGGTCATTGAAACTCAAAGTGTAAATATGGGTTTTCAGCCTGAATAGAATTCCAGCGAGGTACCTTATTGGTATGGTGTTTTTGGATAACCAAAATATTTCTAAAAATTATGATAATTTCCAGTCTTAAAGCTCACATTCTAAGCTTCAAAATGGACATATAATTTGTGTCATTTCGTTTTTTTGAGCTGGGAGTTCTGGTTGCCCAAATTTTGATGTCGAAACTGGACTTAATTCTGGAGCAGTGTGGGATTTTGTGTAATTCTGGAATTGTGTGGTGATTTTCGGTAATGATTCATATTTTTCCTATGAAGAGGACTTCAATAGCTTTCCATAGGACTTGGGATCACCTCATTTTGATTTTTGTAGAATTAGTATGATTTTTCAAAGTCTGGAGAAAATTTTGGCAGATTTGGTCCCTTATGCAAAAATTGAAGATGTAGTGGCATAATGTAGTATTGTTGAACTTTGAGGTTAGGAATTGGTCTTTTAAGTTAATTAACCACTTTAACTCCTTAGTTGATTTGATTAAATGTCTCTAATGATAACCAACTTGAGTGTTTGAATTAAAGAATTGGATTAAGTGATAACCTGTCCTTGAAATTCTAATTATAGGATTTGACATTTGTCTTGCACGTGATAAACCAGTGCCAGTGCACAAGCGGAAAGAACAAGGTAGTGACTCTTTCTCTTATTATGTGTATGATGCCTTGCATGTATGTCATTTCATTGAATATGCCGTGATGTAACATTGCCGTTGTGAAATGCCGTTATTGTGCTGTTGTGAAACATGCTGTTGTGAAATATGCCGTTGTGAATGCAGTGAAAGCTTTTACAGAAATGCCGTTGTGTTGTTGTTGTTGTGATTTGCTTACATGCTTTGTGATTATACATGTTATAAGTGAATTGTTACTACTGAGATTCTTTTGAATCTCATTCTTTCCAATGACTAACCTACAGCAAGGGAAAGCGGTTCAAAGGAAAAGCAAGTGATGAAGGGCGGTTAGAGCTCCTAGCTAGGAGTTTTAATTTTGGTAGTTGGTTGTCATATATTGTTGGGGATTAGTTGCACATGTTGTATATATTGAATAGTGTTGTGTAATCCTCTGTATGGGAAACTAAGCATTGTAAACCCTTTATTAAGTAACAAAACCTGAGCGTTGTCGGGAATTTTTGGTTGCACTCTGATATGTATGAATGAAACCGAACTGGACAGACCAATTATATTCGAGATATGAATGTGAGACCGCACTAAACAAGTTTTGAAAAAGTTTTAAATTAACTTCTGGTCTCTATTTCAACTTAATGACGCATTCTCGAACTATAAATTTGGCTATTAAGGTAGGGGGTTACATTTAGAATCTTTCACAAGCAAAAACTTGCCCATCCTGCTTATGAACTTTGATGATTGATTGTGTCTATTACATTCAAGCACAAACAAGCATGATTCTCATTTATTATATTTGTCATGTGTGATTATTAAATCAAAATATTGTGAGTGAATGATTTTCCAATTAAAGCATGAGAGATGTAAAGCTTAATCAAAAAATAACATACTTGTTTGCTTTTTAGTGTTTTTCTTTATACATCATCTCTTATTTCTCTAGTTGGAAAAAAATTAAGTTTGATGGAAAAAGAGAATGTCAAGCAAGTCTGACCAAGTGGACTGACAATTATAAACACTATTATTCACTTTAGTAAACTGTTGATGTTGATGTGCTTAAAAAAATGAACTTTTAATTTGCAATATATATAAAGTTGACAGATTTTATATTTTGATTATTAAAGTGTGTACACTTTGAGATCATACTAACTCTTCTGCCTTTCTGAGTGAAATGTCCAAACAGGCTTTAATATTTGCTAGAACTCTTGGACTGGAAATAAATCTTGATGGCATTATGGTATCAACATGTTCTATTACATACTATTCCATGTTCATTTTTTATTAATATATAGGTATCTGTGGCTTCTTTTTTGTACAATAACTTTATTTATTTTCACTAATATTTTGATATAGTTGGACTGCGTGTATCCTGAAGGATTGGTCAATGAAATGAGTGTTAAAGACTTCATGGCTTATGACATGTTACATCTTGACAACCCTTTTCAACAGAAAGTTGAGTGTGCAATTGCAAAAGGACATGTTCTTCGGTTTGCCTGTGAGATTAGGGACGGCTCCATTCTTACCTCTGAGCGGCCATTGTGAGTTGTTGTTTGTCCATTACTTTTCCTTCCTTAATTTATTTGAACTTTGTCTTTGTTTCCTCCAATTCTACCTAGTGTAAAATTTTTCATCTATATAGTCAGGTTGGCTTTCACAAATTTCCAAAGCATTTTGCATTTGGATGTTTGAGAGGAATTTTAAATAGGGTAAATTGTTTTAAAATGATCATTCATTCCCCTCCCTTTCTCTTTGTTTTTCACCTATGATCAATCATTCCTAGATACTATTTTGTTTGTTAGTGTGAGTGTCTTACATCATTAATGTCGTCTTTAAATTATCATCATTTTAATAAATGCACATAGCAGGTGAAAATATACTCCGAAAGCTCCACCATACCATTGATTATTGAAGGAGACGGGACTGACTATGCGATAGCTATAGAAGTCATGCTTGATGATATCATGGATATTAGCCAGATCGATCCAAAGATATTCAAAGGAGCCCACTACCCTCTTGTGTAGAGCACATGTGCACTAAAAATGCTGCTGTTCACAGGATTTTGCCAGTCAGATGCCATCGTAGATGAGGGTTATGGTTTGCCTAAGAACCATAACTGTTTTTTGTATCCCCTTTATCAATTTATTTATGGGAAAATCCCAAAAAAAAATCATTTAAAATATGAAAAGGACGAAAAAGGAGTCCAATATCACAAATCTCAAGCCAAACCTAAGGGAAGAATCTAAGATTAACAAATGTTTCCAAATAACCAATCTGCCCCATAGTTATTTGAGGAGCTCAAGTTGTCAATATGGATATTAAAGTTTTTAATTGCGATTCGTGAGTTGTTATTCTCTATATATAAGTAGTAAATGACAACTTACATCATTTGGGAAGCTTTAGTTGTCAATATAAATACTGAAGTTGTTAATTGTGATTCTTAAGTTGTTATTTTTATACACAAGTAGTTATAAAAACCCTGACATGTTTGACTTCAAAATATTACCTATAAAGTTCTTAGTATTTGGGGAGCTCAAATTGTCAATATAGATACTGAAGTTGTTAATTGCAATTATTAAGTTGCTATTCTCTACACCTAAATAGCCAAAGAAATATATGTAATAATTTGGAAACATTTGAAAACCTTAAGAGGTAGATTGGCCATTTAGAAAGATTTGCCAAGGGCTTGTTTTTTTTAACGATTAGATTGCTTATAAGTTACTTTTCATGTAAATCAATACACAACTCCTCTCACATACTTACCTCGTATACCGTAAATCACGATTGAAAAGCTATTTTTAAGCATTCCAATCGCTAATCCAAACGAGCATTAAAACGTTTATGATCAACTTTTGCAAAACATTTCTTATCTGTTTCAGGCATAAGATACAGATAGAAGGGGCAAGTCCAAACATAATTAATGCATGTAGCTTTGATTTCCAACAGACATCACAAAATAACTTTTTAACACCACTCCCCAAGATAAGAAACAGAAACAGAAACAGGCATAACCAAATGCTACAAGAATAACTCCAGTTCATACTCAAATTAGCTGTACCTCCTGAAGCGATTAGAACTATTCCCTTCTCTCCAGTCTTAACATATGAAGAATTTATGTTGGCATCAACAAAAGTAATATTGGAAAGAACTATTTTACATTTACCAACGAGTCTGACTCTGGCAGTCTTCTCAATTTGAGGCAGTTACGTTCAAGAGCAAGAATAGTTGACATAGTTTCGTGGATGAGCAAATCTTTGGCGTATCAAGACCCTTTTCAGATATGGCCCCAGAGATGAAACCCTCTCCATTAAGTTGAAGAGAAACACTTGTTGGAATCAATAGAAGTAAGGAAACGAAGAACACGTTAGGTGCCATCCTGCCGTGAAACTTTGGAAGAAACTTGGGAAGTTGAAACAGAGTCGCATGAAATTAGGAACTGGCAAGACTCAAGAGCACAGTTTTGTGACACAATTAATCAATGAAAGATAGAAACTTTGAAATTCCCATATATCGAATTTCAGTGGAGAAGGTTTATTTTTTTCCAGCTACTATTTTGAGCAACACAGATATTTTGAGGTTTGACCAATTCACCGTGTATTCGTGTAATTTAAAGTTTTTGAAGTTTTCGAATAGCACTCTCAAACAGCTGAGATTGAGCACGAGGCCCTTGAGGTCTTATATTATATTATGTTTAAGGATCTTCTTTCTCTATCTTTGGATCGCATAAGTTCAAGAAGATTCGTATTCCTCGACAAATTAGTCGCATAGCGGGATTGGACTCTGGACAGGTAACCTGCCCTTCGGTTAATTAATTAATTATTATTATTATTTTGCCGGAGATAATCTCTAACTATATAAACTAATAGCTGAACGGCGAAAAAAGCACTAGTACCTCCTCATTCTGTTCCTAATATAAGATAAATTAAATTTTTGAGAAATATTAAAGAAGCTAAATAAATTATTTTAAAATATTTATATGTACCTTTTTTCTTTAAAATAATTTGTTTGACTTATAAATTGATATATAATCTAGTAATATACAACATATATTAAGATTAAATAATTTTCTTTAGCTTTGTTAATCTCTTAAAAAACAAGCAATTGAGTTTTTATACTCCCTCCAATCCTTTTTATAAGCAACTTTTATCTTTATTGTACAAAACAAACTAGCGGATAAGATTAATTAAAAACAATAAAAATGTAAAAAATGTCATGTTTCTTCCATATATGCCCCTATTTATTAAAAGAGCATAGGGGAGAGAATGAGTATAATATATGAGAGAGAATATGTAATAAATGATCAAATGAAAAAGAATTAGTTGTGAGTGGAGGATAATTAATATAAATATGTGCATTTAATAGGGATATAAAAGGATAAAGTAGTTTAAATTTTGAGACACAAAGAGGAAGTTGCTTATAAAAATGACCAGAGGAAGTATTAAAAACCAGAGTGAGTATAACCTAATAATATGTTGGTTTGATACAATGGTAAGAAAAGATGATGCATACAACATAGGCAAAAAGAAAATATGAATACCAATAAGCTATATGTTGAGAAAGTAAATGGTCTCACCCTGCAAGGAGAAGAATACAAGTTCAAATCTCGAGAAGCGCACTTATTATAAGGGCTTTAACCTCAACATCCCACCTCGATAGAGATTAAACTCAAGTCCAAAATGACTTAGGGATACTCTAGCTGGGTTCATCTTCCTTAATTCCCTTCTTCCCTCTCCTACTCGATTATTGTTGAAGTAGGATCAATAGGGGTAAATTAAGAAAAAACTGACATATACAATAAATATATCTTATATTTTGAATTAATATCAAATTCTTAAATATATTTTATATTAAGAACTGTTATTATGATCCGTTCAGGAGGAAGAGGGATTTGAGATCATGCAAACTGACATATACAATAAATATATCTTATATTTTGAATTAATATCAGTTTCTTAAATATATTTTATATCAAGAACTGTTATTATGATCCGTTCAGGAGGACGAGGGATCTGAGATCATGCAAACTCTCCACTGGATTGTCATCAACCTCAGAAATCTTATAAAAACCCAAATGATGGATCAAAATTCTCCAGAGGCTAGATGCCATAGATTTGAGTAAGGTCTAGAAACGGCTGAGGAAAAGTTTGACTGAGATTTGATCTATTTTTATTGAAGAACAATTGGAATCCAAATAAAACATTAGGGGAAAAAATATAATAGGTTTGATTAGGGACAATTTAGTATTTTAAAGGGTTAATATAACATTTGATTCCTTAAATTTGTCCTCATTTTAATTTTAATCCTTTAAATTTTGAATAGGAATCTCTGGTCCCACGAAGGGTAAAATGATCCAAATTTTTATTTCATAATAGGGATCAATGTTTTAAATGGAATGAAACTTGAGGGATCAAAACCTCTGCCTTAAAATTTGAGGGACCAAAAATTATATTATCCCTATTTTAAATATATAATTGAGCTATTGGTCCTTGTAAATAATTATAATTTTTATGATCATTTACAATCTACACTAAATATTATTTTTGCTAGGTCCAACGCTTGTTCTCCCTTCTTCCTCCTAAGACTCTACTACAAGCTAGGGGTGGAAATAGGTCAGACCTCTAACAGAGATCTACGGCCTAGCCTAATCTATTTAGTAAATATTTAAGATTCAAATTCAGGCCTATTGTCATATCTATTTAGATAAACAAGTCAGGCCTATTTTCATAAATCCTAGCCTACAGGCCTGGCCTATTTAAGTTTATTTAATTTATAATATTATATAAGTATATATAATATCATCTAAATAATTTTATAAATTTATCAACTTAGCCTTAATCATAAGTTTCACATCTTATTGTCTTTCATACACACTCAACCTTTGTATTCACATCAATCATTCACCTCTATCTTTCTTATCTTCAATCGCTCAAGATGGCAATGTTAACCCACTGCTTTTCCCCTGATTTGTGTTCTTCGCTAAAGTATACTAATTTCTATGAGCTTATTTTAGTTCCAAATAAAATATTATAATCTTAGTAAGAGGAGTTTGTTCTGGTTTATGTGGGAAAAGTAAAAGAGGTAAAATCTAGTTTTACTTGTTGCTTGTTACATATGCTTAGTCAATTTTAGAAAATATATCTTATTAGTCAACAGATGATTGTTTTTTCTAATTTCTACTTGCTCAGATAATTGTTGTCACTAGACATTTTTTTCTTTTCCTCACGAAGTCCTTATATTGCGACGAGAATGGATGTTAAGCTTTTAAGACATAATACAGGATTGTAGCTAAGCATAAAGGGTTATAAATAAATTTGGAAGCATAGATTTTAAAGGGTATTTAAAGGCCTACACTTTAAGCAGGCCTTTAAATAGGCTTCAAGGCCTTTTGAAGGCTTAAGCTCAAGTCTGAAAAAAAAACCTATATACAGGCTCAAAGCCAAACTTAAGATTTAAATCTCTGTTGTAAGCCGAGAGCTATTTAGGTAAAACTTGACCTAGCCTATGAGTGTGAACTGGAGTTATTCTTGTAGCACTTGGTTATTGCCTGTTTCTGTTTCTGATCAAGGGGACGCCTTTATGAAGGTATAAAAGTTATCTTGCGATGTGAGAGAAAACCAAAGCTACATATATTAATTAATAATTATGTCTAGGCTACCCCTTCTATCTGTATGGTTGCAGGGTTTTCATATCTGACTTATCAGTTATGTGTATTGGGCTTGAACTCAGCAGCTTAGGCTTGAAACAAATAACAAATGTTTTGCAAAAGTTTATTATATTGAGAAATATAAAGCAACTTCAAGTGTTTTAGCTTTGTGATTTGAAAACATATCTACATAGCGCATGAATTCAAGATGGGTTTTGTGAAAGACGATGAGATCTCTTAAGCGTTCTTCCAATAAATTAGAAAAACAGTTGTGGTTCTTAGGCAAACCATAAATATCATGTATGCCAGTATCTGATTGGCAAAATCCTGTAAGCAGCAGCATATTTAGTGCACATGTGCTTTATATTCATCTTGTCAGGTCAAACTGAAAATATATCTCATAAGTTATGCTATGTTTTGAAGGTTGAAGGTATGCAGGTGAGCCTGACTATAAATTTTGATAACCAAGAAGGTAGTCTGAAGCTGATTCTCCTAGATTATGGATGTTATGTGGGAGACTTGTTCATAAAATTGAGTGGTGGAGCTAGAGGTGAGAAAACGGGCTAGCCCTTCAAGGGCTCGACTCCTATAAAAGGTCCTTATGAAGCTCGGCCCATTTACTTAAGGACTCGGGTTCGGCCCATGGGCTTCAAGCATGTTTAACAAATTTTTTTAAAGAAATTAAAACACAAAAATGTTTAATTGAAGACAAATATTTTTAAAGCATTAAATGTTTTATCTTTTTTTGATGAATAGAGTAAGAATCATTTGCCTTGAAACAAAACTCTTCATGAGATAGAGACTTTACTTTTTCATTTTTCAATGTGTTATTAGTTTCTCTTTTTGATATAGTTTGCATAATATTTAGACCTCTTCAAATACAATTAAAACATTGTTCTCTTTCTTTACCTTACATCAATAAAAAATGATTCTTTCAATATTTCATAAGGAAAAATTTCTTTGGGCAAATATTAAGAACCAAATGAAAGATTCTTAAAAATTAAGTAATATTTTTTAAAAAAATCAATTAGAAGATTTTTAACTAACTATAATGTTATCAACAAGCTTCTCCTAACTTTTTAATAAAAATATAATCAATTTTTCCTTTTAAAACATTCAAATAGCAACACTATATGATTTGAAAAACATTTTCAATTTAAAAAAACATAATTTTTTTCAAAGCAAAACTCAACTTGTAATCATTTAGTAAAATTTTTTTAAAAAATTTTAGGGCTTAAACTAGCCGGCCAGCGGTCCTGCAGGGTTGACCCTTTTAGGCCTGACTCTTTTTTAAGGTTTTAAATCATAAGCTCGGCCCTTGACGGGCTCGGACCTAAACAGAGGAAAATAAAGTATGACTTAATTGACATGGAGAGTCAATAGAGCAACATAATTTGAGTTTTATATGTCCTATTTGAGAGACGAATATGTATATAATATGTGTAAATTGATTCTAATTGTTCAAGTATAATTTTTTTGAAGATCAGCAATTCATTACATTGGTTTTAGAATGAATCGCTTTTGTGAACAATAATACTATGCAACTCATCTCCAATTCGCACAACACAGTGCAACTCATACCTCCAATCATTTCATTCCCAAGGGACTATTTTGGTCCAAAAGCTTCACTTGCCTGTCGGAGGAAATGATTGGATGAATTCATTGAAGAAAGCTCAGTGGCCCAGTGTATTGTTTCCTCATGCTTCCACCATCGAAATTGCAGAGAGTAGATGGTTTTATCACCTGGGTTTGTGGTTTCAATTGTGAATTTTCAACAGAAAGTGGCAGAGTGGGTTCGTGGTTTCAATGGTGAATTTGCAACGGAAAGTAGCAGAGGAGATCGATCAAATTGATCGGCAGCTATGGATTTTGCTATTCGAGTTTCATCAAGTGAAGATTGCAATAGAAGAATTGTGATATTGATCTAGGTTAAAAATGATAGAGGGGATCTTTGTTAGGAATATATTATAAATGGGATATTTTTGTCTTTTAAATTTGCGATCCCAAGATCGAAAACGTAATATCCCACTTTCGTGCTACTCCTAATCTTGGTTTATCCTCAACCCCTCATACCAAACAATATAATTGGCCTAATCCCTGACTCAATCCATGTCTTTACCTCCCCATTGCCTCGTACCAAATAGAGCCTTAGTTCATTTTCAATCCATGGTTGACTAAAAACATACTGCACACTGATTTCTTTGTTAGCACACTGCATATATGATGTTTAAGGATGGGGACTTTTGTTTGAACTCATATTGTGGCTGATGAACACCAAACTGACATCCATCGAGTGTGGGTTTATGATGACTCTAGGTCCATATGTTTAAATTATCACAACTTTTTATATATGCTATGAAAAATAACTGATAGGCAAAATAAATATTCTACAATAGAAGAAGTAATAGTTTAATATTTTAAAAGTCACATCTTGTAATACAGAAGTAGTAATCTCCTTAATGAAATTTATATGATTAAGTAAAATGTGCAGGAACCAATGGACAAATTGATAATTATTAAGCATTAATAATTCCCTCAGCGTTTTATTACCCTTGCATTCTGTAATTTACACATATATAGGTGCACTATGAATGAATATAAGTGAAAGTGATTATATGCGTTTTCATTCATTATGTGTGAACCAAATAGATATAATTTTTACTTTGAAACGCTTACCAATATTTGTATATTAACATGTACACTTGAAAAACCAGGTAATAAACATATGTCATTAGAGTTATTTTTTCCTACACTAACCAACAAATCCAAGGTGATTGGTTTATAGAATCAGCATGAGATGTAGGATATTGTCAGCACGTGATCTAGGTTTTTATAGTAACATACTCTATTCTCCAGTCCTAAATATAAGACCCAGTTGACTTATTTTTGGAGAGGTTAAGGAAACTAAATAAATTACTCAATCATATCATATGTTGTGTATTATTAGATTATATATTAGTTTATAAGTTAGGATAAATAGTTTGGATAAAAAACAATAAATATAAATACTTTAAAGTAATTTAATTAGCTTTCTTAATATCTCCAAAAAAATCAACCGGGTCTTATATTTAAAACCGGAGGTTGTATTAGTTTTGGATATCCATCAAAGATGTATGAAGGATTTTATGAAGTTTGAAATTTTAAGTTGTCTTCCCTCCATTTCATGCATGAAGGAATGACTTGCAATAGGTTATTGGCAAGGTATTTAAACCCGGACCAGTCAGTGAACCAACTAGGGTACTGGTCAAAGCTCAATGGGTCAGATCGGAGCTAAACCAGGATCAAAGGTGAAAAATTGAAGATTTTAGGCTTATTAGTATAAAATTCTAAAGGAAAATTTTTTTAAAAATACTCTCTTTTTAAAAAAAATTAAAAACTTGACCCGGACTAGGTCATCAAACTGGACTAATCTACCGGCTTGTTGGCCAGTTTTCGGTCCGGTCCGGATCAATTAACCATGGTTATTAGCACTTAGCGCAGCATACACCTTATATGTGTAAAAGGTTTGATGGCTGATTAACTTTCATATAGTAGCATATAGGATATCCATAAACGTGCAATAAAAATTAATGCAAATAAGACAAAGCAAAAAAGAAACAGAAGAAATGGCAACACATCAACATGAGCAAGACCGAGGGATTCATGGAAGAGGAAGGATTTTCTATTCATTTACAAAGTCGACTATGAAAGCTATCATGTTTTAGGAATTTCAGACTGATGCATCCATGAAACAGCAGGAAAAGATTGAATTGAAAAGAACATTTCAACATATCAACAATGCCAAGTGATTGCTAGAAAAGGAAGGCATTAAAATCCATGTAGAGGCAGGAAAAGTTTGATTTGGGGATTAAAAAAAAAAAAAGCAAAATCAGCAAAACCAAGGTATTGATACAGTAAGGACAGAAAATTCATTGAAAAAGATCATCAAGGAAGATATCATGTTTAAGCTGTTTCCCGTAGACAACATCGTCATCAATGCAGTTTTACACTGAAATTATTGAATCTCTTTTATGCAGGAATATGAGCAGTAGAAAAAGTATTTATACATCATGGAACATGAAATCGGAAATAACTTCAATGAGACAACATTTGTATATGTAAAAGGAAGTAGCAGGATCTCCCTTTTCTGTGTACAGAATAACAGCATCCAGCAAGGTGAAACACAACATTTAATAAAACAGAACTTGTTAGCCATGAAAAACAAAGAAAAATAACTATAATTCAGATGCTTGCATGCATGTAAATTAGGAACTGGCAAGCCTCGAGCACAGTTTTGTGACGCAAGTAATCAATGAAGATAGAAACTTTGAAATTCCCATATCGTGAACTAATAACTGAAGCTATCGAATTTCAGTTGGGACGGCTTTTTTTTTTTTTGGCCAGCTAGTACTGATTGCTTTTTTTTTTTTTTAATAATAAGTACTGGTTGCTTTAGGAACATATATATTGAGTTTTTGACCAATTTACTATGTATTCGACTGTGTAATTTGGAGTTTTTGAAATTTTGTAAAGCATTCTCAAACAGTTGAGATTGAGCATGAGGCCTTCGAGGTGAATAATATTTCACGTTTAAGAATAAGGACGGTAGAATAAATTACATTTACTGTAAGGGGAGAACATAAATTCAAATATGAAAAGTGCATTTATTGAGATAAGTGAAAATTTTTACGCTCTAAGCCTCAAAAAGCGAACCCTTACATTATACCAAAAAAAAGAGGATAAATTGCATTTAATATATTTCGTATCACACATATATATATTAATTTTAAAATTATCTTCAATTTTTATAACATATTTTTTAAAAATTATTTTTAAATTATTTAAAATAATATATTGATAAATCCTAAATTTTATATATTTTATCCCACCTTATTCATTTATTTTGGGGACTATTTTAGGCTAATTTGGATTTATTAGATAATATTTGGATAGTTAGCCAATTTTAGGAAATAATATACATATGAATTGATTATGATATTATTGGGCTTAAATTGATAATATTTTGATTGTTATCCTGTGATTGAAAAATGTTTTTAAATATATGATAGATAACGATTTTATTTAATTCTTGCAGAGTAAGAAAGCAGATTGAAAGATCCTACGGTGCAGGAATTTTCTTAAAAGCTAAAAGAACATCCAATGGTTGAATTTTATTTGGGCTTCTTAAATTTTAATGCGCTCAAGTTGGTACCCAAAAAGCTCTCTTCTCCTCTCTTTTAACTACCCTAGCTGTCACAGATGCTGAGGGGGCAGACGCACGCTGAAAGTCACGACTCACGGACGGACGCAACCCCGAAGTTGGTTCACCAAGGGACGTCCACTGTAGAGGCATCATCATCAATTCCCTTCTTCTAATATATCCACAAGCCCACCTCAACAAACCCATTTAACACTTCAATTCATTCATCTTTCCAGAATTGCATGCACAGTGACAGAGCAGAGTGAATTCATCAATTCTTCTTAATTTCCCAATCATTCATTCATGGACGCTGGAAGCATGAAGGAGCGTGGAGGAGAAAGGATTATCATGGAAGCTTAAGTTCTTTTGGGAGGCAACTTGGGATGAGCATAGAGGAAGCTAGAGTCTAGGAGCGTACACTTGAAGACTACAAGGGAGTTCCTTTCTTTTTATCTTTTTGATTCAAGACTTGAGATTGTTTAGTTTTAAATGATTTTGGGTTATATTAATTGCGAACAATCTAGTTTTAGGTTGTAGACTTATTATTGATTTGGATTGAATTGATATTTTGGATTTGATTTATTCTTAAATGATTGTTGGGATTTTTGTTTGCAAACCTTTGATTGTCAATTGGATTATTAATTGAGATTTCATTATTAATTTAATTGTCAATTTGGGTTTAATCTCTTGATTGTTTAATTAGGGCGATTAATTGTCGAATTGTTTAATTAGGCAATTGTGAACATAATTTTCAAAACTATCTTAAACAATTGTGATTGGTTTTTAATGGATTTAATTAACCACCGCTTTTTTCCATTATGAGTTTTCTAGTGGATTAGGTGGTATTGAGCTTGAGGGTTTCCCATGTTTCAATTAGGTGATTAAGTTTATTAATTTCAATTTTTCATCAACCTCCCTTTGGTCTAATAAATTGAATGGCTAAGAAAGCTAAATCCATGTGAATCCTGAGTGGCCCCCTTCATCATCATAACTGAATTAAATCTTTGTTTGTTTGTCTTGTTTTCAATCAATCATTTTTGCTTAGGATTTTAATTCCCCTTTCATAAAACCCCCAAAAATTCCATTTGCATTGATTTAGGTTAGTTTCATTCTCATATAGATTTTAGAATCATTTGCATCTTGCATTTAGGTAGTAGAGTCTTGCATTTAGTTTAGGTCCATTCTATTGTATTTTTCATCACCTAAATTCAATTCTAGAGAAAACCCACTATATTGCATTAGTAGGTTGTCGTAGTTATTAATTGATTGCTTTAGCGACAAAAGCACGCATCATATATTTTTTATAAAGTTTCATTTGCATGTTATGCTTCCACTGCCAAAAAAGAAATGTGGGACAGAACTTAATGTATTGAAAGCTTCTCTACGGGACCCGCCTTTTTACTCTTAGCAATGAATGTCCAACAACTTCAATTTTAAGATTGACAATAAAACTTGAAAGTGTTAATTGAGAAAAACAAAATATCTTTTTACATTTACAAAGACTGAGAAACCTCGAACTTATATCCATATGATGTAAGAACATTCCATTTTCATGTTATAGCTTTTTAGTGGTAGAGTAAAGAAACTATAGAGCTTAACACTGATAAGGCATAAAGAAGACTGTTCCACCAATCTTTGACTTTGTGGTCCACTAGGCCAAACCCATCCACACCCTTCCCCTAGATCTAGGACTTCAAACCCAACTCTGATACCGTTTGCTCTTATACCAAACCTCAGGAATGAAGCCCTAATGCGGTGTACCCTGACACAGGTCCACCAGTCTCCAACTTTGTGATCCTCTATGCCATACCCCAATCCACACACTCCCCTGGACCAAGACCTAGAACCCATGTTGGCTTTGATACCATGAACTCTTAAGCCAAACCTTAGGAATGAAGCACAAATGCTAAAAAGTTAGGCTGGTTGTAGAGATGCACCCAAGCGACATTTCCACCAGTCTCCAACTTTATAGTCTATAAGGTCAAACCGGATCCACATCCCCACCCTATGTCTGAGACTTCAAACTTGTGTTAACTCTACTATCACTAGCTTTGATACCAAACCTTTGGAACGAGGCACTAATGTCTCAAAATGTTGAGCTAGAGATTCCTATCAATTTGGAGAAAGGAATAAATGACTAGGTGGTTGTAGGCTTGTTGTTTGCTGTTTTGCTGAAAGTGTCTTAGGTATTGTAACATGCACTTCGTGAAGACCTTTTGGGAATGGATGCTTCTCGAAAGGTTTGGCCTTCATATATTTTGATTCATTGTTGTTTTAGTATAATTTTGTTTCTTAGTTATTGCTTCATCTAATTACTTAGAATGTTCCACACTAAACATAAACTTGCCCATCATGCGGAAGAACTTTGATGATTGATTGTGTCTATTACATTCAAGCACAAACAAGCATGATTCTCATTTCTTATATTTGTCATGAGTGGTTATTCAATCAAAATATTGTGAGTGAATGATTTTCCAATGAAAGCATGAGAAATGTAAAGCTTGATCAAAGAATAACATACTTGTTTGCTTTTTAGTGTTTTTCTTCATCTCCCTCTTAATTTTCTAGTCGGAAAAAAAAATTAAGTTTGATGGAAAAAGATAATGAAGTCATGCAAGTCCAACCTAATAGACTTACAATTACAAACACTGTTATTCACTATAGTAAAATGTTGGTGCTTAAAAAATTTGAACCTTTAATTTGCAATATATATATATATATATATATATCTATATCTATATCTATAATATTAAGTTGTCATTTTATAATTTGATTATAGAAGTGATTAAGGACTTTTTCTTGTAAGTTAGCCTTGGGGTCCACAATCAAAAATTAACCAAGGATTGCGTATAGGCAAACCTAGGATCATTCTCTCTTCTCAAGGAGCCTTTTATTGAATCTTAAGTAATCTAAATGCCATGAAAATGCAATAAAACAATGGGAAATGGATTTTAGTTTTTCAAATTAATAACTAAAATATAATGCAATCTAATAAAATGCTAGACTAATATTTTTGGCATTTTTATAAAAATGGGATGATTAATGAAATTGGTTTTTTTGAGAACTTGGTTCAATGACTATATATCCTAATTCACTAAAAAATATGGGAGTTTGAAATTCATCAAGTTTTAATTAAAAACCTCAAGCAAATGCGTTGAATCCAATTTATCTAATTAATGACTAATCCTACAACCGCATTCATAGTCATCTCTTAGATAAATTGTTAAAAACCACTTGGTGTATGAAATGGATTAAATTAATGCAATTGTTTCCTCTAATATAAATGCACAAACGCGCCACTCAAATTAACTCAAATCAATTATACAAACTAGTAATCACATAGCAAGTATAATCTCATTGAATTAATAGGAAATATAACTATAAACCAACCAATCACAGTAATTCCAATCTAAATACAATATAAACAATCTTAGTTCAACAATATGGAGTCCAAATAACTCAACAAAATTCTACTGAAACTACCTTAGAACATAGTTAGGAATTACAATAACAATAGGAAATTCATAAGGGAACTAAGAAAGAAAACTCCCCCTTGAAACTCTTCAACTCAAACCAATCTTACCAATATCCTCAAGAGTTGGAAGCTTTAGCCACTCATTGAATTTGGCACTGTCACTACCAAAGCTTGCACAAAACATCAGCAGAATTCCAATTAAATTGAAGAAAAGCTTAGAGAGGCAGTGATGGTAGTGAAGTTCCGATGGAGTTGAAAAAAAATAGAGAATTGTTGACGAGAACAGAACAGGCAGCGGTGGTCCAATGGTGGTAGGTGATGAAGGAAGATACCAGTTCTGAACTTCACGGCTCCCTCTCTCCAGATCCCCGACCAAGCTCGGCGACACCACTATGATGTTGGGCTTCTACGTGAGGGTGAAAGGGGGTCACAGGAGTTGGCAGGGCCAAGAAATAATTGTATGAATAATTAACAAATTTATAATTATTTTGCCTCTAATTACAATTAATTCAATACAATTATCACTAATTAAAATTAATGCTTAATCATGCAATATTGTCTTAGAAAATGCATTAGAAATCCCAATTTAGTTATGAAAAATTATATAAAAATATGGTTCAATCATGAAATGAGTACACTTTGAGATCATACTGACTCTTCTTCTTTCTGTGTGAAATATCCAAACAGGCTTTGATATTTGCTAGAACTCTTAGACTGGAACTAAGTC
This sequence comes from Inga leiocalycina, assembly GCA_963242795.1. Lineage (NCBI taxonomy): Eukaryota > Viridiplantae > Streptophyta > Magnoliopsida > Fabales > Fabaceae > Inga > Inga leiocalycina. The sequence continues at coordinate 72,407,239 of OY725325.1, forward strand.
TTCATGAAATTATGGTATCAATATGTTCTCTAATTCCATGTGTGTAGGGTGGTATTAGTGGTAGTTCGTACTTTGATACCATATGCTTTGATACCTAAAGGCAGGGTGTGCTTTCATATCATGTGGTATATGTCATAGGTTGTGCTCTGATACCATGTAGGTAAGGTGGCATCAACTTTATTGTAAGATATTTATTTTTAGATTATTCCAACCATAATACTCTTTACAACCTAAAAGTCCTTTTTCATTGCTTTTAATGAATTGAATCAAATGGAATATTTTCATTTAGAAATTTAAGCCTTCAACATTTATAGGTGTATGTTGTACTTTGATACCATATGCTCTAATACCAAAGAGGAGTGTGGTATCAATTGTAAGGTGTACTATGATACCATGTGCTTTGATACCATGTGTGTAGGGTCACTTAAGTCATAGAGTGTGCTTTGATACCATGTAGGCATGGTGGCATTAGTCATTTTATATGCTCTAACAGCAAAACTAAGTGACGAAATGCTAACATTTGTATACAGTTTGATCCCGTGTATCCCTAAGCATTGGTTGATGAAATGAGTGGTGAAGGTTTCATGGAACATAGCATATTACTTCTTGACGCAGCTACAATAGTTATATTGTCCAATTCATCTGTGAGATTAGGGACTGCTCCTTTCTTACTTTGAGCAACCATTGTGAGTTAGTTTTTCCCAATTATTTTCTCTTCCTTGATTTATTTGAACTTTGTTTGTATTTTATCCAATTTTACTTAGTGCAAAATGTTTCATCTATGTACCATTGTGCATTTGGACATTTGAGAGGAATTTCAAACATGGTAAGCTACTTTATATAGATCTTAATGGGTGTTATCAAATAAGTTGGGTAACCGTAAGAATTTATCTTTTTATTTTATTCCAACCATAATTAACTTTACAACCTAAGAGTACTTTCCATTGCTTTTTACTATTAATGAATTAAATCAAATGGGATATTTGCATTCAGAGCCGTATGGTGCACTCTGATACCATATGAACAAAACATTTAAGGAAGCTTTCAATCCTAGAGTGTGCTCTGATACCATATGCTCTGGCACTAATGGAGATGATGGTACCAATCGTAGGGTTTACTATGATACCATGTGAGCATGGTGGCATTAGTCGTTTGGTGTGCATTGATAATGACTATCCTAATTCACTAAATAATATGGGAGTTTGAAATTCAGCAAGTTTTAATTAGAAACCTCAAACAAACGCGTTGAGTCCAATTTGTGGTCCACTAGGCCGAACTCATCCACACCCCTCCCCCAGACCTAGGAGTTCAAACCGGACTCTAATACCACTTGTTCAGATACCAAACCTTAGGAACGGAGCCCTAATGCGGTGCACCTTAGACACAGGTCCACCAATCTCAGACTTTGTGATCCACAAGGCCAAACCCCTATCCACACCCTCCCCTGGACTGAGACTTGGAACCCGTGTTGGCTCTGATACCACTAACTCTGAAACCAAACCTTAGGAATGAAGCACTAATGATAAAAATTAAGCTAGTCATAGAGGCGCACCCAAGCCACGTGTCCACCAGTCTCCAACTTTGTAGTCCATAAGGCCAAACCTAATCCACAGCCCACCCCATGTCCAAGACTTCGAACCTATAGCTAACTCTGATGCCATTAGCTCTAATACCAAACCTTAGGAACAAGACACCAATGTCTCAGAATGTTGACCTAGGGATTCCTACCAATTTGGAAAAAGTAATAAATGACTAAGTGGTTGTAAGCTTGTTGTTTGCTATTTTGCTAAAAGTGTCTTGGGTATTGTAACATGCACTTTGTGGAGACCTTTCGGGAATGGATACTGCTCGAAAGATATGGCTTTCATATATTATAATTCATTGTTGTTTCAATATAATTTTGTTTCTTAGTTGTTGCCTCATCTAATTGCTTAGAATATTCCACATTGAACATAAAATTGTCCATCCTGCTGATGAACTTTGATGATTGATTGTGTCTATTATATTCAAGCACAAACTAGCATGATTCTCATTTCTTATATTTGTTATGCGTTGTTATTCAATCAAAATATTATGAGTGAATAATTTTTTCAATTAAAGCATAAGAAATGTAAAGCTTGATCAAAGAATAACATATTTGTTTGCTTTTTAGTGTTTTTTTCATGTTTATTAATTCTGCATTTGGACGTTTTGAGAGAAATTTCAAACATGAAAACCTGCATTATATAGATTTTGGTGGGTGTTATCGAATAAGTTGAGTAACTGTAAGGATTTTTCTTTTTATTTTATTTCAACCATAATCAACTTTACAATCTAAGAGTACTTTTTCTTTACTTTTTACTATAAATGAATTAAATAAAATGGGATATTTGCATTCAGAAGTTTAAACTTTCAACATTTAGAGGCGTATGGTGCACTATGATACCATGTGAACATGTATCAATCCTAGGGTGTGCTTTGATACAGTATGAGCAGGGTGGCATTAGTCGTTTGGTGTGCTCTGATACCATAGGTGCTTTGATACCAAACCTTGGAAACAAAATACTAACATTTTTATATAGATTGACTTGTGTATCCTTAAGGATTGATTAATTAAATAAGTGTTGAAGCCTTCATGAAACATGTTTTACTACTTCTTAATGACCCTATGCAATAGAAAGTTGAGGATGCAACTGCAAATAAGTATGTTATCCAGTTTTCTTGTGAGATTAGGGACTACTCTTTTCATACCTTCAAGCAACCATTGTGAGTTGTTGTTTGCCCATTACTTTTCCTTCCCTGATTTATGTTTGTTTCCTCTAGTTTGACTTGGTGTAAAATGTATCATCTCTGTAGTTATTATTTTAGCTTTCATGAGTTTTCAAAGCATTATGCATTTGCACGTTTGAGAGGAATTTCAAACATGGTAAGCTACTTCATATAGTTTATTATTTTTTACTTTGGATGGACTTTCATTTTAATGAATGAAAATAGCAGGTGAAAATATACTTTGAAAGTTCCACCACACCCTAATTATTGAAGGAGACAGGGATGGCAATGCAGTGACCATAGAAGGCATACTTGATGATATAATGAATATTAGCAAAATCAATCCAAAGTTATTCAAAGAACCCACGACTCTCTTGTATAGATCCTGATGGGTGTTATCAAATAAGTTGAGTAATCGTAAGGATTTTTTATTTTAGTTTACTCCAACCATAATCAACCTTACAACCTCAAGAGTCCTTTTACATTGCTTTTTGCTATTAATGAAATGAATCAAATGGGATATTTTCATTCGAAAGTTTAGCCTTGAACATTTAGAGGCTTATGGTATACTCTGATACCACAGATTAGGTGGTATCAGTCATACGATGTACTCTGATACTATATGCTCAAATACCATGTGAGTAGGGTGGCATCAATGGTGGGTGTGCTCTAATACCATATAAGTAGGGCGGCATCAGTCGCAAGGTATGTTTTGATACCATGTCAGTAGGCTGGTATCAGTCATATGTTGTGCTCTGATACCATGTGGGTTGGATGTTATCAATCGCATGGTGTACCCTGAGAACCTCTTAATATCATAACTATAAGCATTTTTTAAGGAAATATAATTGTCGTAGTTATTTTCTGATAACACGCTGGTACTATATATATAAGCTATGATACCTCGTGTTTTCTCTTTTTAAGGAATGCAAATGGCAGGTGAAAATATCTTTTAAAAGCTCCAAGTGTCAGGGTTGGCCATGAAGTTACTATAGCAAGCATGCTTGTTGATATTACAAGTCTTTGCTAGATTGATCAAAAATTATTTGAAGGACTCTACTCTCAGCAATCATCAATTTATACAAACTTTTACAATTAAAGTATACTCTTATTATCAATAATTAATAAAAATGTGTTTGAATATTTTTTTTAAGAAAAATAAAGAAAAATGTTGCAAATGGCGGGTTGAAATACCCTTTAAAAGCTCCCCAACCTCATTGGTTATTCAAGGTGACAGCTAGCCATGAAGTTACCATGCATGCTTGTTGATATTATCAATCTTAGCTATATTGATCAAAAATTATTTAAAGGACTTTACTCTCAACAATCATCAATTTATACAAACTTTTAGAATTAAAGTATACTCCTATTATCAATAAATAATACAGTTTGAATCTTTTTTTTTTTTTGGAAAATAAAGAAAAATGTAGGACATAACTGAAAGATACCCTTTTGGCCCTAACCAAAGAGAAGTATACTTTAATTTTAAAGATAGGATTATGCGACATTATGAAATTCAAAATTAATTTCATAAACCAAATAACATACTCCATTCAGTTCTTAATGTAAGACATAATTATAGAGTTAATCTTTATCCTAAAAGTAAGATCTTTTCCCATATTTGTTAATCTTTTCTTAATTTATCCCTTCGATGTTCCCTCAACAATAATAAAGTAAAAAAAATGTAGGGAATTAAGGAAGATAACTATGGTATTTTTAAAAAAATGTCATGTTTATTAATTAAATTAACTTCTTTAATTTAATCAAATTAGGTAAATAATTATTACATTAAGAACACAGTTTACAGTTAGGGTGAAGTTCTGACTGAACTATCAATACGAGGAGAGGAAGTATCTACTTTCACAACACAATTTTCGCATGCCATGTCACGTTTCACTATAAGAAGTTAAGAGATCAATCAACTAAAATCGTTAGCCAGAGAACTAAATGAAAAGCTAATAAGCTTTCTCACTTGCCAAGAGCTATACAAGAAACAACCTAACCCCTTGAGGTCAAGTCAACTCACTCCCTCGCCTCATATATGCTGCAATCAAATATTCAGAGAGAATAACACAAAGCAAAACTATGTATAGAGGGCTCACTTTCCCTCTTAACACTCATCCTTTTTTTTTCTCTCTCTCTCTCTGGTTGCATTTTACACAGCCAATTTGTGATTGCCGGAGATCCAAACTTCCCCTAAAAAAATCCTGATGAAAATGTTAAACGTTTGAAAAGCACAACTTCCCTTCAATGTGGTGAAACATCCTCCGCCATAATGATTGATATTCCAAAAACCTTTCCAACCTATACAAAATCTGACATGTATACAGGCAACTTCAGTTAGAAGATGGCGAGACGATTCCTCTGATCTTCTTGCGTGGACTGTGGGGAAATTTACCGTGTCTATCAACATCATTTTACTTCTTTGAGTAGGTAAGATATGGATCTTGAGCAATGGTCAATACATCTGGTCTCTCAGCCTGGTTATACGTCAGACATCGCCGTATAAAATCCTGACAAAATTGTAGAAACAATATACATAATTTCAGTTGTAGTTACTGAAGAATGGACCTGAATTTAACTCGGTTACCAGATACTGAATCACCATTGTTCTATAAAAACTAGGAACTTGAATGTAAAATGAAATGCCTGGAAAATAAGCGTAATTAGTTCTGGTTGTGCAAAAAAGCAAGAACATTCTTTTTCTCTGTAAAAGGCAGCCACGCGGCAGACTCACTTGGTGCAAAAAATGGGGGCAAAAGAAAGTTAGATGACAAAAAAATGAGAATGAAAAAATAACTCTGGTGCCCTTGCTTTTTTAAAAAATATGTGATAAGAAGAAAAAATTCAAAATAATTATGGAAGCATTATAGTATTAGAAAAAAAAAACTATAAAAACAAAAACAAAAGGAAATCCTTTTTCTTCCCGATATCAACCAGATCGAGACAATTCCCCAGGAACTTGAAACTATGAATTCAAAGGTTGAACTGCAGTTCTTCCCTCAAGCATGAGAGGCAAAGAGAGCCCTTAGGCCTCATTCCAATACCAAAAAGTAAAATGAAAATAACCAAGCACAATCAACAATTACCTTACCATCATTATTAATATTAATATTAAATAAATAAATGATAGTAAAGACCAAAGAACTACCAGAGAGTAGTAAATATGGAAAAACTCACCTTTGCCTCGTTAGAAACTGTAGGTCTAGTAGGGAATTCAACCTTGCGAGCCTTGATAATTGTATCTTCACGTAGTATACGCTCTTGAGTTTGGTCATGGCCAAATGGGCGTCTTCCAAAGAGCATTTGATAGAACAAAAAACCGGCAGACCAGACATCAACCTGTTTCCCAAGAAAGAAATGTCAAAGAGGCTGCATAATTCGTTTTTTTTTTTGGGGGGGAGGGGGGTTGGGTGGCTGCAACTTCTAAGTATTGACCTTTGATGATATAAGAGGTGTCTTACTGAGCTCAAAGCATTCCGGAGGCAAATACCTGCAAATTTAGACAAAAAAATAAAGAAAAATGAGCAGACGCGACAAGGAAATCTAGCTCATCAAGTTATAAATTTTGTGTAAGACAATGCAGCATCCATCTAATCTTGCCCAAACAGGATGTTATTGCCAACATAACCCCAAGGCAATAACTAGATGTTTGCCAGAATCTTTATGTTCTTTTTTCCCCTTCTGATACCACAATAGAAGTGAGAACTGGTTGACCAGGAATGTTCTCAACAACTTTTGTACTAAACCAACTGAGCTAAAACTTTGTGAAACAAAAACATACCACTGCTACCCCTAAAGCTAGATTCTTACAACTAAGTGCCTCTCGTTTTATAAACTCCAATAACCAAGCAAATTGCTGAATTTAACACAACTCATACAAGGTGGATGACAAGAGTCATGCACACAGGAGTTCGTAAACATAATTTGTATACCAATAACAATGACCTGCATCACTTACCAGTAAGTTCCAGCCCCCTGAGATGTTAGTTCCATACCCTGGGATCCCACATCATCCTCAACTATTTTGCTGAGACCAAAATCAGTCACTTTGGCAATGCCAAGCTCATCAAACAAAACATTTCCAGGCTTCAAATCATAATGAATAATCTTCTGTGTTCTTTTATTCAAGTAAACAAGGCCTTGAAAGACCTGAACTAGAATTACCCTAGCCTCTCTCTCAGGCAATATAGGTGTTGCCTTAAGGACAGCATCATGATCCTTCCCTGAGCAGCAATTTATTTATGAAAGTTGTTAGGTCAGAAGTGATATATATGATCTGTGGCTTGGCCTCAAAATAAATAAAATAATGCACAATGGTTAAGTATACATACCACTACAGTACTCTAAAAAAAAGATATGTATATGATCTTCACCGTAGGCTCGATTACCGTATATCATTAACAAAAAGAAAATTAAATGAGACGTGAGAATGAGCCAAGAGCCCATTTTCTTCCTTCCATATTCCCCCTCCCTCGCGACTCCTTCCATTTAATTATATTGTATGAAATGGAAGTAGAGAGATGAATGCTGTAATATTATTGACTCTTGAATGAGTTCAAACACTTGGAAAAATAGATGTTAAATTAAGTAAATACTACTTCCAACTATAAATTTTTATTAAATATAAAATATGTGATAATTCCAATTAGTGAGCATTTCTTGCATTTAACTAATTAAGAAATTTAGTTAACTTAATTTGATTGATACAAAACTTGTATACTGCTAATTAATATAAATTGCATTGTCAAACACAGGACTTCTTTCTATAGAGCTGGGACAAATGTGGTAGCTTTTATTTTAAAAAATGAATATGTTAAAGTATAGGAGAGCTACGAGGAAGAGAAGGGACTCAAGTCACCATGGAAATGGATTTAACTTTTTGACCCGAGAAAAGCAGCAAATCCCATGATGATTTGCTTTATGTAATGGTGAAATGACACTTATCCCCCATTGATGAGGGCATGGAATGAAAACAAAGCCCAATAAAGTGTGTTGTTTAGAATGGGTCCCTATTCTTCTTTCCATGAACCTTCCCTCCATGACTTCAACTTGTGTTTTGGAATACAAGGTCATGCTGGTTTAAATTAATTATATGGTCCTATTAGGTTTGTTTAGGTCTTTAGTTTGGGGTTAACATGGTTGTAATGATCTGGATGTATTATATGTATAAAAAAAACTGGAGACTGTCTTGCTTTACGTAGGCCTTTATTTGATTGTATCAACTGATTGATATATTTAATTTCTCGTAAAAAGTTTTTCCCCAACACAACAGGTGGAACCAACTTTTGGTGGGTTTTCCCTTTTATTAGCACTAACCTTTAATTTCTTTCATCTGTGATTTATTTTATGATTGGCCAAGAGTACACATTTAGTGATTTAACTTCAGGTAAGGTTTCATTTTGTTGCTTTAACTTTATAAAGTATCTTTTGAGTCCTTTAATTCTAACGTCGTTAACAAAAAAAAATTGCTAATATTGGTATTTAAAATATTGGAAAAACTTTATTCATTTAACTTCCCGCAAGGTGTTATTGCAGTTACTTTCGGCAAAAAAAAAAAAAAAAGGTTTTATTTTGGTTCCTTAACTTCATAAATTGATTTTGAGTCCTTTAACCCTAATGTCATTAACAAAAAAAATGTCGATATTGGTATTCTAGATGTTGAATTTTTTTTTTTCAAGTACTAACACATTAAGTTTAAGTTTTAAAATATCAATGATCATCAAAAAAAATACGTCATTTGAAATTACCAATGTTAGGGTTAAATGACGGAAAATAATCGTGCCTTTTAAAGTCAAATAACTAAACTGAAACTTTATATAAAGTTAAATGATTAAATGTGTACTTTTACCTTAATACAGTCTCTGTAATTTCTAACTTTATGCTAAGCCTTATTTACGAAACAGAGAATAGCGTTGGATTATAACGTAATTGTATTGAAAACTTTTCTTTTCTAATTTTTGTATTTGACCCGTGTTTTTTAATCGTGTTATCAATTATGATTAATACTTAAATAACTATCGTTTAAAACATTACTACTATTCAATTAAAATATTGTATACCTTTGAGTGAATAGAAAATTTTTCTTTGAAAAAAATGAATGTGAATGGGAAGAAAATAGACTCACAAGCCACAAAGAAACCGCGTAATTTGCTTTATGAAATGGCAAAACAACACTCACAAGCCCAAAAAAAAGAAAAGTTGGGATGAAAAGAACCAAATCTCACGGCAAATTTTTGTAGTATATAGTTTTGTCTTTAAAATGCAAAAACACCTTTAAGCTAATCTGATAAGTGATAAGCTTTTTTCTCTTTTCTCCACCCTCTCCTCCCTTCATGTGGGATTTTCAAAAGATAGGCAAATTTTATGACTTATTTGCACTTGTAAACCCTGCTGTATTCCACAAAACACTCATACCAATAAAATGAAAAACAAATATAAAAGCCTCTCTCCTCGATTCAATACATAGTTCCGCAACCACTTCTTTTTTGTTGTCTCAATGTATTCATTCTTCTATGCTAAAATCTATTTTTATATAATATGAAAATAATATTTTGTTTCTATTATTATTTAAGTAAAAAATTGTTACAGAGATAATGTGTTAAGTATAATCAAGTCATCTTTTAAAAGATTACATTAAAAATTTATTATATATAAGTGAGGTAAAAGGTTATAGGATTCACAAATTAGAAAAATCATAAATTCATATTAAAATACCATCTTTTGTAAAAGAGAAAAATAAATATGAAGAGAATTGAAATATTGAAATAATATATGATCATATTTATTAATTCATAATTGGAAAAATCCCAATTAAATCCTTTCAAAATACTAAAATCTAAGTTCAAGCCTACACTTTTAACAAATTTTTAATTAGGCCATAAGGCCTAATTAGGGATTTTCTAATGTTGATAAAAGACAGAAATTCCCTTAATAGTTAAAATTAGGGTATAGTTTTTTCCCCTTTGTGGTGATAAGAGGGGCTAAGTACAACTATGCGCAAGCTACCAATTCCTACAGCATCTTCAATTCCTGTAGAATATCACAGACTTCATTTGACAGTTGAAACAATAGTGTCCTTCTTGACTTGTTGTAAGCTCATTTTCACACTTGTTACCTTCTCGAAACACATGACTAGTTTTTATTTGCCAATCTTGATCTTGCAACTCCAGAATTTTTAGTGTAGTTGTCGAGAGAGCCTCAATTATCCCACCATGGTTTATATACTCCACAATCAGTGGGAATCGCATTCAGCATCTACTTTTTTTAAATAGGGGAATTATAGTCTTTTAACAACATTATGAAATCCCTATGATATATCCCAATTTTATCATAGATCGACACTTGTTCATTGTGTCCATAAATTCATTCTTCCCAATTCCTGTAAGTCTTAGTTAGAGCCGGGAAATTGGGCCTGCCCGTTTAGGCTCAAACCCGTCAAGGGTTGGGTTTGTGATTTAGGGTGAAAAAAGGAGGCGGACCTAAAAGGGCAGGCCTTGTAGGGCCAGCCCTGTTTAACTTTTTTTTTTTAACTGGGCATAGGGTAGCAAGTGGTGGTTAGGGGGTAGAGTTAACCTAACTTAACCCTCAAATCAGAAACGCTCTCACACTTACTCATACCTCTTTTGAAACTTCTCTTTTTTTATTTTTTGTTTTCCTTTTTTATATGTGTACGCCAAAATCCAAATCAGGTATTCTATTATTACTGACATCTGAAGCTTGTAGACTTGCTTGATTGTGGCTATGGACTTGTTTGATTAGTTTTGGACATTAATTATGATTTGGACTTAAGTATTAGTGTTTATGTTTTATTAAACTTAGATAATATTTATGTTTTAAATTAGTTTTGATGATATTTATATTTAAAATTAGGTATTTTAATCTTTAGGAGAATAAGGAAAAAAAAGCCATGGCAAAAAGAAAAGAAAGAAAAAAATTAAACGGGCCGGCCTGTTTAGGCTCGAGCCAGTCACGAGCCGGCCCGTTTTCCCACCTCTAATCCTAGTGTGTGTTGGGATAAAAGAGAAAAAAGTTCTTGTGGACTGAAACCATGGTTTTAAAACATTACATCAAACACTCAAAAAAAATTGGATAAGCTTGTTTTGGATCAAAACCATGATTTTGGTATAAACTATTTTTTAGCAATTTTTTGGACCGTTGGGAGTAATAATTGTCACTTTTCTCCCTCTCCTATCCCCTTTCTCTTTCCCTTTAGCGTTTTCTCTCAGGCTATGCTAGGATTGAGGGAAAATGGGAGAGGAAAGAAAAGTGGGATAGAAAATAAGGGAGGGAGAGAGTTTTTCCTTACTTGGATGAGGAAGAAAATGGTGTGGGTCTCACATGTTTTTTCCTCCCAAAATTTCTCTCCAAAACTAGAGAGATTTGGAGAGAAAAGCATATGCCCAAAATTACCCTTAGATTTTACTCTCTTTTTTTGTCTAAACCCCCACCGCAACAGTGCTTTTTTTTTTTAATACCTTGCACCGTAAAGCTCTACTTTTTTTTTTTGGCCAAACACCGTAAAGCTCTATTGAAACCCTTGATTCTTGTAATCGAAAAAAAAAACACCTGATTCAACCAAAAAAAATATCCCTCTCACCTACACCATGCATATCTATAAAAATAAATAAATAAAATTTAGAAAATCTGTTTTATTAATTTCTGTAAAAATAATTTTTTTTTTAAAAAAAGTGTTTAACTTTTTATATTACACATTAAACCTTTCATTTTTATATTATTTTCACCAACCATTAATAATCTGGGATAGTGTATAATTTATTTATTTGATTTTATTATATTTAATTTTAAAAAATTATCCACTTTTTATCTCTTACCTTAAAAAATAAAATTTTATTTTGGTTCATTAAAATATATCTTTATTATTTTAAATTATTTGATGATGTTAATATTAAAATGATTTTGTCATTTTCATATTTAATTTACATTTAAATATTATTCTTTTAATATATGGATAAGGGTATTTTAGTCATCAAATATTTTTTCATTTTCTCTCCTCCCAGTTTCCTCTCACTCATCCAAGCAAAAAGAGTGATAATATTTTCGCTCTATTTTTCTCTTTTCTTCATTTTCTCTCCTCCTATTTTCTTTTCTCCCAACTTTTCTTCCCATCCAAGCAGAGGGTAATCTCGCCGAGGCAGTCCGCCGCCATATCCCCTGCCGCACCTCATCTCCTTCCTCTCTTCCAACTTCAGCGTTTTCAAAAGCTTTAGACATCCTCCTGCTGCTTTTGTTGAGATGCTGAATCCAATCGGGGAAGAGAAGGACGGCGACGTCGTCGTTGGAGGCAGTGAGATCAAGAGCGTGGTAGAGAGCCTTTGAAGATATGAGCATCAATCTGAGAGAGTAATTAGGTTTTGCAGGGGGACGAGAGCCTGAGGTGTTGGAAGAGGACACAATCGGGGTTTACAAAGGCTTTTGATACCCTGCTTCAAGACCCAATCAATCTCTTCCTTCTTCTTCAATAGGCAAAGCGATGCCACAATATGTTGACTTGGATTCTCCATTTCTTCCTCCCACTCCTTTGGCCGTGGCTTCTTATTAGGCAGACTTCAATCACCTCTTCATCTCAATTTTTTTTTTCCTTTTCTTCATTGCACCTCTTGTTTGATTGCTTCTTATTCTTTCTTTTTTTAATGTTTTTTTTCTATTTTAATTTTAATTTCATTAAGAGTTGACCTGGCTTTGTTGATATGGGATGATACAGCTGAACTGATTTTTGATTTGGTCTTTGGTGGTATATTACATTTAAAGGGAAAGAGAAAGAGAAACTACTCAGATGTCTGGAACTCGTGAGACTGTTTGTTTTTCTTTTGTTTCTATTTGCAGCATCAGCTGTGGTGTTTTGCTTCTGGATGGCTTTTGCTTTCCTGGTGCTTGAGATGTTGCTACTGAAAAAAAAAAACAAGAAGAATATGGGTGATGTTGGGGAGGATGAGTGATGAAGAAGATGAAGGGAAAATTTTTGAGAAGGTGAAGGGTGAGGACGTAACATTCTAATGACTATTTTGATGACACGTCATATTTTGACGTGAAATGTGAGTGAATCCCTACTATAAATTTATACTTTGGTGTTCTGTAGTTGATTATTTTAGATCGTTACTATTTATAAATGATTTTTTTTATTATATAATTTATTAATATACATATACACATATGTATGTTTGATCTATTTTTTTAATGTTACATAAATGACTAATGATATAATTTTCAACTTTTCAGACAAATTATGTCATTTTTGATATTTATTATGAATTTTAATGTTAAATAATATATAAAATATAATCTTTAGGGAAAAATAAAATATGACTCAATTAACATGGAGAATCAATAGAGCAACATAATGAGTTATGTAGGTTCTATATGAGAGCCGAATATATATACAATATGTACAAATTGATTCTAATTGTTTGAGTATAATTTTTTTTTAAGAGAAACAATTCATTACAATTGTTTTAGAATGAATCACTTTTAAAGATATACAATTGCTTACAATTGTTTAAGTATAATTTGAACTCTTCCTTATACCTGCATTACTAAAATTTGACTTCCATTCTATAACCTCATTTTCTCTAAATCTTAATGTGAATGAGTATCTTTCTCCTTTTTCCCTTTTCCGTACCCTTGACCCTTGAAATCTAACATTGGCTATTAACAATTTTTTATCAACTCCTTCTATTCCTTCTTTATCTTCTATTAATCAATTTCCCATCTTATAATCTTACTTTTCGCCTTGCTCCCATTTTCACCAACGGCCATGCTTAAGCTGCCCTCCCATGGAATCATAGAAAGGCCCAAATCTTAAAATAAAATATCTTCCAGAAATAACTTATTTATTAGCTACGCTTCAATTAAATGTCCATTTATACTCGCTTTTTTTCTTATATAAGATACTTGCATTTCTCTTTGTCACATGAAATAACCATCAACTTAAGCATATACATTTGGAGTTATTTTAGTCTAATTCAAATCAATTAAAAGCAACATTTTAGTTCAAAAACATTACATCACAATACAACCAATCTCTTTCGATTACCAACTTTTAATGTCCATGTTGTAACCCCCTACCTTAATAGCCAAATTTATAGTTCGAGAATGCATCATTAAGTTGAAATAGAGACCAGTGGTTAATTTAAAACTTTTCCAAAACTTGTTTAATACGGTCTCACGTTCACATCTCGAATATAATTGGTCTATCCAGTTCAGTTTCATTCATACATATCAGAGTGCAACCAAAAATTCCCGACAACGCTCAAGTTTCGTTACTTAATAAAAGGGTTTACAACGCTTAGTTTCCCATACAGGAGATTACACAACACTATTCAATATATACAACATGTGTAACTAATCCCCAACAAAATATGACAACCAACTCCCAAAATTAAAACTCCTAGCTAGGAGCTCTAACCGCCCTTCGTCACTTGCTTTTCCTTTGAACCGCTCGCCCTTGTTGTAGGTTAATTATTGGAAAGAATGAGATTCAAAAAAATCCCAGTAGTAACAATTCACTTATAACATGTACAATCACAAAGCATGTAAGTAAATCACAACAACAACAACACAACAGCATTTTTGCAACAGCTTTCACTGCATTTACAACGGCATATTTCACAACAGCACAACAACGGCATTTCACAACGGCAATGTTACATCACGGCATATTCAATGAAATGACATATATGCAAGGCATCATACACAGAATAAGAGAAAGAGTCACTACCTTGTTCTTTTCGCTCGTGCACTGGCACTGGTTTATCACGTGCAGGGCAAATGTCAAATCCTATAATTAGAATTACAGGCGACAGGTTATTACTTAATCCAATTCTTTAATTCAAACACTCAAGTTGGTTATCATTAGGGACATTTAATCAAATCAACTAAGGAGTTAAAGTGGTCAATTAACCTAAAAGACCAATTCCTAACCTCAAAGTTCAACAACACTACATTATGCCATTACATCTTCAATTTTCGCATAAGAGACCAAATCTGCTAGAATTTTCTCTAGACTTTGAAAATCATAACTAATTCTACAAAAATTGAAATGAGGTGATCTCAAGTCCTATGGAAAGCTATTGAAGTCCTCTTCATAAGAAAAATATGAATCATTACTGGAAATCACCACACAATTCCATAATTACACAAAATCTCACACTGCTCCAGAATTAAGTTCAGTTTCGACATCAAACTTTGGGCAACCAGAACTCATAGCTCAAAAAACGAAATGACACAAATTATATGTCCATTTTGAAGCTTGGAATGTGAAATTTAAGACTGGAAAGTTTCAAAATTTTTAGAGATCATATGGTTATCCAAAAACACCACACAAGTAGAGTACCTCGCTAGAATCCTGTTCAGGCTGAAAACCCAAATTTACACTTTGAGTTTCAATGACCCAAAATTCACAACCCAGGGCTATTCCCACATAATTTTTCGTGTAAAACACAATGGTAACATCAAAATTAACAAATCCCCACTCATTCTCCATGTCCTATTTTGGCAGAAAATTCAAAATAAATCCCAACAATTACCAACTTCTAATTTCAGCATCAAACTTATGTCAAATGGTTTCCAATCATCATAAACCACCAATAACATAACCAAAACATCATGAATTACCCAAACCCTTGTTTAGCCAAAATCAGGGCAGATTTACACATGCCAAAATTCTCATTTAACCAACACAACCAATAGCTCAAATTGATGCTAATACTCACCTCTTGCTTCTCCTTAAGTTCTTTCTTTGATTCTTCAGCTTTTGTTCTTGCAAGGTGGCTGACAACTCCTCTTCTTCAAAAACAAAAATAATAGAAATGAAGCTAAGGAAGAGAGGAACAAGTTTCATGAGGTCACTTGAGCCATAGATGAGGTTAAGAAGGTGAAAAATCAAGATTAAGCTCACCTTGAAACCTTGCTTTTCTTCCTCTACGTTTTTGCTGCTGTAAACCGACTTTGAGACAAATGAGAGGGAGTGAAAGCATTTAGAAATTCTCTTTCCTTGGCCCTTAATATCTAACCGAAAGTGGGCCAAAAGAAATAAAGAATATGTGTGGTGAATAATTATTCCTTCTTGATAAAAGTCGATGATAAATATAAGATGACTTCAACTTTAATTCTCTCACCTCTCTTGCCTTTACAATTCTTGGACGGAAAGTTTGAGAAAGATGAGGAAATATATGGATAATACTTTCTCTCTTTTTCTCTTATATCCCTAGTCACTTTTATTGACTTTTCATATGGAAAAGATGAAGTATATGATATTAATTCTCTTTCCCTCATGTCATGCGAATATAGCCCTTGGAATAGCCAAAAGGGCTTCTTGAACTAATCATAATTTCAACTCTTCAAATGTTACTTCTTTTGTTGAAATTGTTGACTTAGTCATCATCTTTTACAACTTGGTCAAATTGCCTTCACATGTCATATGTAATAGCCTATATTGTTTCCTCTTATCATACAAAAGTCATGGCCCTTTGAAGAAGAAGATGATCTTGTAAAATCTCATCTTGCAATATAACATTTAATTGCCAATTTTGCATGTGAAACTTGACTAAAGTCATAACAAAATTTCCAGAAGTAATTCTGTCATTAATCTCACCATCTATTATGTACATTTAGCCCTTGAGTACATTTTGGGATATTACACATGTAGGCTACGGGGGAAAAACCTCGGGGAGAACAAAGTGTTTTCATATCTAAACTATTAAGAATCTTTTTTTTTTTTTGACTAATAAGTTGTTGGGGATACTTAAATTCAAATTGATGCATCAACTTTAAGGGCTTGTTTGGTATGAGGGGAGGGAAGGAAAAGTGAGTGGAGGAAAAAAAATTTGGAGGTGGATTTAAAAAATTAAAGAAGTAGTTTTAAATTAATTTTTCTTACTCTTTAATCTTACATATCCTTTTGATTAAAATTTTGTAGCCCCACTTCTCCAATTATTTTTAAATTCAACTTATAAAAATTTTCCTTCCCCTCCCTTCTAAATCCCTCATACCAAACAGACTCTAAATATAGCCTTCTAATTTTAATTTACCAAAAAAAAACAACAACAATAGCTACCGCTTTTTTTTTTTTTTTGCGTACAAAGGCAAGCAAAGCTTGAAGAATTACAAGAATGCTAAGAAGTCTGCATCACTGAATGATCTTGTGGTATTCCACCACAATCCATAGCAAAAAACTGGTTGCATTCCACCGGGCACATTTCTATCAACAAAAAATCCTGATTACTCAACTGAGCTTTCCTCGCTAGATAGTCAGCGTATCGGATAGTCTCTCTGTGGGCATGAGTGATCGCCAAGTCCCAGTCCCTATAAATGAGGGATCTAGTCTCTAAGATGACATCAAATAGAGGGTGAGCAGTGCCACCATCTATAGATAACAGATTAATAGCCTGCAAAGAATCTGTAAAGAGCCTGATCTTGGTAAAACCCAACTGTTTACATAACTGAAGTCCGCTGTGAATCGCATGAATTTCCGCAGCAGCCGAGTTATTATGCCTTAGCCTCTGTTGGAATCCACACATCAGTTGCCCTGGTGGTCCCTTATGACCCCACCACAAGCTGCATGTCCGTTGCTGTCTCTAGACCCATCTACATCCACCCGTACATAACCCGGATCTAGAGGTTGCCAGCGGTCAGTTCCCCTATCTGATGTTTGGAAAATCTAGTGATGGAAGCTGCCATTTTCCACTCCTTCGAAGAGATGATACAAACATTTGTAAACTATCTGACTTGGGTTGTCAGCTCTCCCTTCAAGTGCCCAGCTGCATCGGTTCTTCCATAGGAGCCAGCATATGGTGCTGAACACTCTTTGCCATGGCCATCTAGCCATCCTCCTGTTCCCAGGGGAATTTTGCAAATTCCATTTAAGCCATTCCTGCAAATTACCAGAAAAGAACATAGTATAGTATATATGGTTAGTTATAAGAAACCACACTCTCTTGGCTTGCTCACAGTCTCTCAATATATAGAGGATACTCTCTTCACTCTCACACTCAAAGGGACAAGTGTTTAGGACATTCGGATTATGCCTTGCTATCAATTGATTCATTGGTAATCTCTCATGGAATACTTGCCACATAAACATTTTAACTCTTTCAGGACTTCCCCATTGCCATAAAGTTCGCCAGTGAGATTGTCGGCTTTGCTCTAGCTTGTGGTAGATGTTGTCATAAGCTGACTTAACACTAAAGTTCCCATCAGAAGCCAATCTTCAACAGATAACATCCTCCTCAAATCCCGTAGGAGGAGGGACCAACATGATTTTCTCCACAACCCAGTTAAGGAGGAAGCTCTCCCATCTTACTCTGTCCCATTCCCCTTCCTGAGTTACGAAGGAACTGTTACGGGCATCCATATCCACCAAATCTTCACTCTTATCAATATAGTCCTTCAGTGGTCTATCCAGAGGAGACTAGTAGTCCTGCCATGCCTAAGTGGATCTCCCACTTTTCAGGAGCCTACCTAGCCCCTGTTTAAACTCTTCCCAAACTGCAACTATTCCACTCCACACGGCTGATTGATCACGTCTTCTTCACACTCGAGGAACTTTAGTCATCCCACATGAGTATTTCGAACGAAGGCATCTTACCCACATAGCTTCAGGCTTCATGATCATTCCCCAACAAAGCTTCATGAGGAAAGCTTGATTCTGGCACCGAAGGTCCTTTATCCCTAAACCTCCCTCAGTCTTTGCTTTCTTCAACACATCCCAAGCTATCAGATGAAGTTTCTTAGATTCATCCTATTGGTTCCAAAAAAAAATCCCTGCTTAATTTCTCAATAATTACTAAAACTCCTTTTGGAATCAAAGTTGATTGCATTTGATACTGCGGTATTGCTGATAGAACCGATTTGATTAAGACCGTTCTCCCAGCCATACTCAAGTATCTCCCTTTCCAGCTTGCCAATTTTGATTTAACCTTTTGAATCAGAGGAGCAAAAGTCACTTTGACCATTCTCTTATGTAGGAGTGGGACCCCCAGGTACTTCCCAAGGTCCTCTGTCAACCCAATCCCTACACTCTGGCTCATCTCATATGCCCTATTAAAATGGACATTTATGGATACAAACCATTTTTATTTTTGAAGATTGATCTTATGACCAGACACCCTACAAAATAATTCCATTACATTCTTTATCTCATCCATCTATTGAGATCTGGCCTCACTAAATAGCATCAAGTCATCTGCAAAGAATAAATGAGATATAGGTGGCCCAATGGTACTCAGACTCAAAGGTTTCCAGTTCCCCGACTGCACTTCCTGGTGTATTAGTTGTCCCAGAAGCTCCATGCAAAGCACAAATAAATAAGGGCTCAACGGATCTCCCTGTCTCACCCCCTCGAGGGTTTAAAGCTCTCTGAAACCACACCATTCCACACAATACTCATAGTGGTGGTTGAGACACACTGCATAATTAGATTAACGAATTCATCCCTCAATCCTAAGCTATGTAGAGTAAATTCCAGGAAACGCCAGTCAAACCTATCATAGGCCTTTTCCATATCTATCTTCACTGCTACAAACCCCTTCTTACCTCTCTTGTTTCTCATGGTATGAATTGCTTCCTGAGCCATGATAACGTTGTCCACACCCTATCTTCCTGAGATGAAGCTGTACTGATTTTCAGCTGTAAGGAAGTTCATAACATTTTTCAGCCTATTAGCAATCACCTTACTCACAATTTTGAAACTCACATTACACAAGGAAATAGGCCTAAAATCCCTCAAGGATGTAGGAGAGTCAACATTGGGGATTAGGACTATATTAGTTTGATTGACTGCCTGGGTCTCCTCCGGGTACTCAAAAATCCTGATCACCAAGTCACATACCTTCTGACCAATCAAATTCCATTGTGTTTGGAAGAAGTGAGGATTGAGACCATCTGGCCCTGGTGCCTTGAATGCTCCCATCGTAAAAGCAGTATTTTTGATCTCAATATGGGAAACTGGTCTTTGAAGAAACTCAAGTTGGTTAGAATCCAAGGATGGAAATCGAGCTGGCCAAGGGGAAAAAGGTGTTGATAAGTTTTCTGCTGTGAATAAACTCTTGAAATACTCAAAAGCCATATTCCTTAGCTGCTTTTCCTCTGTGATCCAAATGCCGTCCTCATTTTGAAGAGCTTCAACTTTTTTCCTTTTCTTCCTAACAGATGCACAGGCATGGAAAAATCTAGTATTCCTATCACCCCCACTTAACCACTTGCATCTTGACTTCTAAAACCAGATTAACTCCTCTTGCAAAGCAAATTTGTGATACCTGGCCCAAAGTTGATTTTCCAGTCTAAATAAACCATTTTGACTACCATTAGATCGCCTGGCACGGTCGATACCTTCTAATCTTCAGACAATCTCTCTTTTCTTTCTTGCCACGTTCCCTACCACATTATCATTCCAATTTGTTACCTCATTCACAAAGCCTAGCCTTCCTTGAAGCCAATCCTTTCCCTCCTAAGAAGATTGGACAATCTCATTGAAGCCCTCTTCCATACACCACACCGCTTGATATTGTAACCTTTGCTCGCTATTCCTGTCTATACTACGAGGTCTATCCGCCACTACAATTACACGGTGGTCAAACTTGAACCTTAGGTTGTGGTGAGCTTTGGCTTGGGGATTATTTAATTCCCATTCAAAGTTACAGAAGACCCAGTCCAGCCTCTCCTTAACCCCTGTTTTCTCCCAAGTAAAATGGTCCCCTACTACTGGAACAACACTTAGATTACAACCATCAATGCAACTATGGAAGTCGTGCATAGACCTGGGAACAGGCGTTGCTCCTCCCTCCTTATCTCTGGGATCAAGAATAGCATTAAAATCCCCAAGGACAAGCCAAGGAATATTGACATTCATACTAATATCCAAAAGAGATGACCACAACTCTCTCCTCTTCAAAACACTATTGTCCCCATAAACAAAAGTCACCAACATTGGATCCTGGTTATTTTTCCCGATGATTTTACAATGAATGAGTTGGGTATTAGAAGTAATATATTGAACCTGGACATCCCCACTGTTCCATAATACCCATATACCTCCAGCATACCCAGTAGCTTAAATCCTCAACCAATCTGTAAAACCCAGACCTCTCACAATTTTATCCGCCCTATTGCCACTGACCCTAGGCTCTAATAACCCTATGACATTAACATCATACTTCTTAACAATATCTTTAAAAATACGTGGAAAAGCTCTACCACAAGCTCCACGACAATTCCAAGATGACATTATCATAGGAAAATAAATAAAAATTTCATCTTGGAATAAACATGGAAACTTACCCGTCAGGAGGTTTACTTTCCAGCATTACCTCTACTACAAGCTGAGACGTTGATTGCTTCAAGGAGCTCATCACTTGCTGATCTATAGAACTCTCCACGTGCTTGGATGGACTAAGCGCCAAATCACAATGCTTTTTGGTATAATCGGAATTGGAGCTGTTTCCTATCCGTTTAGAAACCGACAAGGTCCCTTTTCCTCCTTCACCACGTGATACTTCATCTTTATCCAACACTATTTGCTTTTTGACTTCACAAAGCCCATTATTCTTAATGCTCCCTCTAACAATCTGATGCTCTCTATGGGACCCACCAAGCTTGTCTTTTTCCCCCTTATGACTCCCCAGAATTTTTTCCTTTCTCCATTCCACACCCAAAACATGGACCTTTTTTCCTTGACCAATAGCTATGGGTTTAGCACTTCCCATCACTACAGCCCACTTTTTCCCTCCAACCAGCTTTTTCTTATTTTTACTGATTTGATCCTTTTCTTTAGCCGAAAGCACCTCCTGCACAAGAAGCTTCCCCTCCTCTACCGAACCCATATCCTGATCTAAAGCAGCCTCACCCCTTTTACTCTCAGAATTCAAAATAATCTCGAAGTCCTCACCCACATCTTGATCTGTATCACCCAACGCAGCAAACCGAGACTGAAGAGTACTACCATCAACCCTACACTCTACAAACTTGGATAGCCCTCTATCACCCACTCTGCTCCTACTTCCCTCCTTCCTTGGAAAACGAGCTCTACTTGGCTTGTGAACAAACATCCACGGCCCAAACTGGTCCTCCTTCGCCGGGAAATATTTTTCTGATGACATCTTTAGATCCGCTCCCTTCCCCTGGCCTGAAACTTCCACCGTGCTTGCATCTTCTTTCAACAGACTCCATTGACACTTCTCCTTCCTGTGACCATATCTACCACATGAAAAACAAATAAGATCAAGCCCCTCATATTCAATGTTGAAGAGAGCATCTGCTGAGATAATCCGTGGGATAAGCTTCTTCTGTAGATCCAACTCAACACAGATCCTGGCATAGCGTCCTCTATGAATTTTAGCTTCCTCGTCCTCCATGTTAGCAATAGAGTTCAGATCAACCTTGATAGTCTTTCCTATCATATCCCCTAATTTCCACATACACTCTTTGTTGTAGAATAATAAAGGTACATGGGGAATTCTAACCCAAGAAGCAACTCTGCCCAGAGGATTACTGAAGGGATCAAAGTAAGGCGACCACCTCTGCACAAGAATGGAGTGCTGAGCTACCGTCCAGGGACCATCAAACAAGACCTTTCTGTAGTGATTTTCCCAGTTCTCAGTGTCTTTGAATTTCACCACATAATAATTGTTAGGTAGATCGATTAACTCAAAGCAATTAATTTTCCAAATCCTAGTTAAATGCTCTTTCAATCTGTAACAATTCATTCTAGTACCCAAGGTAGTAATAATCAGGGCATTGTTGGGTAAATCTCCATGAGTTGCTTTAAAGCATCTGAAGGCTCAGGAATATTCCAAGATTGGTCCACCAAGTCAGAGATATTCGAATCCCCCTCCACGCTTAAGCTTCCATATGCAACTCCATTGTACTCTGATCCCTTAAATCCTAACAAAGATTTCTTATAAGAGACACCAGTTCCTGCCATACCATACAGGGAATCCTTCCTCTTACCCATATCTGCCTCTGAAGGTTCTTTCGCAACAAGCCTCCTATCTGACTTTGAAGACTCCTCAACATTCCCCTTCTTAGATTTCTTTCCTCGCCCAGTAGCCAAAACTGATTCTGACACTTTGTCTGGCGGAATATTCCTGGCAATGGATTCGTCCATTGGAGTCAAAACGGAAAGTGGCACGTATTCCAAGTCACTCCTCTCTCTTCTCTCTCTCTTTTCTCCGTTTTGTTTTCGTCCACAGCTACCGCTTTTCTATTATGCATCTTTTACCAATAATCTTTTCTTTCTTCTATGAATACACACACAAAAGATAGCTGAAATATGGATCTTAGGCTCACAAATAGTAATTACCCTTCTAGCCTCGAAGTGAAATTCCCATGTATTAATCATAACGACTATTTTTTACCTCAAAATAGCTCCTAAAAAATAACCATTTTAAATAGCTATAAATAATAGCATTCACTCTCCCACGTATTGCATGTGGAGCATTAAATTCAATGCAAAGATAGTTGGTTTCAACTAAAAGAAAGTGAAGAAAAACTCTGTCCAACATTAAAATAAAAAGACAACAGCACCTAATACATGGACATTAACTAAAGATTATATCACACGCAACTATGATTAAAGATCATGTATTTATGTTTCTAAATAACTTCTTATGCACAACATTTGTTGTTGTCCTCCTACTTCCATGGCCATCATCTCGAACGTATATCTTCAACTATCCATGCTTCTCTTAATAAGCATGGAAGTCTCTTAGTTCATTTTCAATCCATGGTTGACTATAGACATACTAGCTACATACTGATTTCTTTGTTTGAGCTCATATATATAGTAGCAAATGAATACCAAACTGACATCGATCGAGTGTGGGGTTTATGATGAATCTAGGTCCATATCTGTAAATTATCACAACTTTTTATATATGCTATGAAAAATAACTGATAGGCCAAATCATATTTTAAAATAGAAGAAGTAATAGTCTATTATTTTAAAAGTCACATATGTAATGCAGAAGTAATAATCTCGTTAATGAAATTTTGATGATTTAGTAAAATGTACAGGAACCAATGGACAAATTGATAATTATAAAACATTAATAATTCTCCCAGCGTTTTATTAACCTTGCATTCTGTAATTTACTTATATAAGGTACTCCATAAATGAATATAAGTGAAAGTGATGATATGCCTCTTCATGCATTATGTGTGGACCAAAAAGATATAATTATGGGAAAATTACACTCAGGTCCTAGCAAGAGAAAAAAATAAAAAAAATTGTCCCTTTATATTTCAAAATGAAAAAATGGCTCCAAGAACTTGTCAATGGCACCTCTAGTATTGTCAATGACCTGCACCTGGTGTTGGCAATGAGACCATTTTTTTATTTTGAAATCTGAAGGGACCATTTTTTTCTTTTTTTCTCTTGCCTGAAACCTGAATGTAATTTTTCCTATATTTTTTACTTTGAACCCCTTACCAATACTTGTATAGTACTCCCTCCGGTCCTAAGTATAGGACAAAGTTTGTAGTGCAATTTGCACTACAAACTTTATCCTATATTTAGGACCAGAGATAGTAACATATAAGCTTGAAAGACCAGGTAATAAACATATGTTATTAGAGTTATTTTCCTATACTAACCAACAAATCCAAGGTGATTGGTTTATAGAATCAGCATGAGGTGTAAGATACCGTAAACATGAGATCCAGGTTTTTATAGTAACATACTCTACTCTCTAATCCTAAATATAAAGCTCAGTTGACTTTTTTTTTTTTTTGAGAGGTTAAGGAAACTAAATAAATTACTCAATCATATCATATGTTGTGTATTATTAGATTATATATTGGTTTATAAGTTAGGTAAAATAATTTGGAGAAAAAATAATAA
The DNA here is from genome assembly GCA_963242795.1 of Inga leiocalycina. NCBI lineage: Eukaryota > Viridiplantae > Streptophyta > Magnoliopsida > Fabales > Fabaceae > Inga > Inga leiocalycina. The sequence continues at coordinate 72,431,840 of OY725325.1, forward strand.
ATATAAATACTTTAAAATAAACTAATTAACTTTCTTAATATCTCCAAAAAAAAATCAATTGAGTCTTATATTTAAGACTGGAGCTGGTATTAGTTTTGGATATCCATTACAGATGTATGAAGGATTTCATGAAGTTTGAAATTTAAAGTTGTCTTCCCTCCATTTCATGCGTGAAGGAATGACTTGCAATAGGTTATTAGCACCTAGCGCAGCAATGCAGTATACACCTTATATGTGTAAAAGGTTTGATGGCTGATGAACTTTCATATAGGAGCATATAGGATATCCATAAACGTGTAATAAAAATTAATGCAAATAAGACAGAACAAAAAAATAGAAGAAATGACAACACATCAACATGAGCAAGACCGAGGAATTCCTGGAAGAGGAAGGACTTTCAATTCATTTACAAAGTCAGCTATGAAAGCTATCATGTTTAAGGAACTTTAGATTGACGCATCCATGAAACAGCATTAAAAGAGTCAATTGAAAAGAACATTTCCATGATTGCTAGAAAAGGAAGGACATTAAAATCATTCAATAAAGGACATTAAAATCCATGTACAGGCAGGAAAAGTTTTACTTGGGAGAGAGAGAAAAGAAACATCAGCAAAACCGAGGTATTGATACAATAAGAAGGACAAAAAATTCATTGAAAAAGATCATCAGGGAAGATATCATGTTTAAGCAGTTTCCCGTAGACAACATAGTCATCAATATAGTTTTACAATGAAATCAATGAATCTCTTTTATGTAGGCATATGAGCTGTAGAAAAAGTATTTATACATCAAGATTGCAACCATGGAACATATAATCAGAAATAACTTCAATGAGACAACATTTTGTATATGTAAAAAGAAGTAGCAGGACCTCCCTTTTCTGTGTGCAGAATAACAGAATCCAGAAAGATGAAACACAACATTTAACGAAACATAACCTGTTAGCCATGAAAAACAAAGAAAAGTAACCATAATTCAGATGCTTGCATGCATGTAAATTAGGAACTGGCAAGACTCAAGGGCACAGTTTTATGAAGCAACTAATCAATGAAAGATAGAAACTTTGAAATTCCCATATAGTGAACTAACAACTGAAGCTATCGAATTTCAGTGGGGACGGTTTATTTTTTTCAGCGACTAGTTGCTTTAGGGACAGAGATATTTTGAGTTTTTACTAATTTACTGCGTATGTATTCGTTCGTGTAATTTAGAGTATTTGAAGTTTTCGTCAAGCATTCTCAGACAGCTGAGATTGAACACGAGGCCCTCGAGGTCAATATATTTTACGTTTATGGAAAAGGATGGTAGAATAACTTGCATTTAATATATTTGGTGTCATAAAAATATATATATTAATTTTAAAATTATGGTCAAATTTTATAATGCATTTTAAAAAAATTATTTCTAAATTATTTAAAATGATATTCTTTTATATAAAATTATTTTTTCATGTTATGCTTCTACGGCCAAAAAGAAATACCGAATAGGACTTAATGTAAAGCTATGAAAGCTTCTCGATCAACGGGACCTTATTTACTCTTGACAATGAATGTCCCAACTCTATCTTTCTGATTTTGTGCTTTCATATATTGCCTTGGTCTTAAATATAGGATTCAATTGATTTTTTTTAGAGATTAAGGAAGCTAATTAAATTACTTCAAAGTATTTATATTTATCATTTTTTTCAAACTAATTTATTTAATTTATAAACTGATATATAATTTAATCATACATAATATATGATATGATTAAATAACTTTATCAGCTTCTTTAATTTCTCTAAAAAATAAATTAATTCTTATATTTAGGACTGAAGGAGTACATAGACTGAGAAAGCTGTCCACTAGAAAAACAACAAACTCAGAAACCTCAAACCCATATCCACATGACGTAACAAAATTCCATTTTTATGTTAAAGTTTTTTAGTACAGAGTAAAGAAGCTATAGAGCTTAACACTGATAAGGCAAAAGGAACAGAGCGAAGAAAACTGTTCCTTGACTTGCATTAATTCTGACATTGAATGCATTAGACCTAACCCCAATGGTTGGATTTCATTAATGTTATTTGGAAAAGCAGTTACTTAATACGTGAATCACAAAGTTGGGCACATGAGATCTAATCCAATGAGGATATATATAAATCAAACCAATCGTTCCTCTGCTTCAGCTCTCACCTTGTCCCTTGGGTAGTCTCCGTTTGCCGCTGTAACGTATCTCTCCTTCTCTCTGCTTTTATTATATATTGTGCATGGGTGTGTGAATGTCGTCTCCTGTTGTGCGTTGTTAGTTGTTATGTTATGTTTGAAGCTTTTCTCCATTCCAGCTTTACCTATGCACGTGTGTGTAGAATTAAAAGCTTGGGGATTTCATCCTATTCTTTCTATATATCCTAGTGTTTAGGGTAAGGATTGAAGTTTCACTTTTCTTTTTCTCTCACTAACTGGAGGAATGAATTAGCACTCCTGTTCTTCGTTACAGGGCTGTGAGCTTTGAGTTGTTGTTACTGTTGTCGAGTGCGTTTTGTTTTGTTTTGTTTCTGCTCAAAATGTTTTGTAGATTGTGTATACTAAGATAAGATAAAGGACTAAAAAAACTTTATCTCACACACAGAAAGGGGGGGAGAGGGGGGGGGGGAAGGAGCTTGTAAACATGTGTGAAAGAGTATGCATTGTGTGTGAAGAAGGATGGATCGTGAAAAACATTCTTATTATTAGATCTTTCAATGTCTCAATTCTTTTCTCAAGCATTGTGGTCCACTCATGGCAAAACAGGAAAAAAAAAAAAACATTGTGGTCCTCTGTTCCTCATATGTTTGTGTGTTTCCTTTTATGTTAACAATTAAAACATTTAAAGAAGACGAAAACAGAGACAGAGAGAGTGTGTGTGTGTGTGTGATACGGAGAGAGGAATGGAGGAGAGAATGAGGTCCACAAACCTCTCGCTGAAAAGTGGAGGTCTCATTGCAGGTCAGAAGTTATAAATTTAATTTTAACACAGTGAATTAATGTAAGGCTAGGTATTATCATAGATAAAGAGAAACTAGCCAATACAACATTAACTCCAACCCCTTATTTGTTCTTGTAGAATATCAGTTTACAATGTTAGTGAAAACATGTGTGTATTCTGAAAATAAGATCTCTACATTCTTCTAACAAATATTTTGAAGAAAAGTAGTAGGTAAGATCACAACCTTATCTATTGAGTTTCCTTTCTAGCGTGCGAACTAGTTAATCTTTACCCATGTGCTGGTTCGGTTCATTTTTATGTTTGTGCATGTGTGTGTGTGTGTTTTTTTTAACAGTTAGTTGATCATATTTATGATTTTACTACTACCTAATAATGTAAACATAACCTTCACTTATGAAATTATTATTGCAAACTAGGTGCTCAACGTAATCTATAGACAGAATTCTTATCTTCTGTAATATGTTGGAATATATGAATATATGTGCTGTTGTCAAGTGGACCTACGTATGCTGCTATGAACTTCCAAGCTATTGTAGACGTTTTGAGAAGTCCGACTTGCATAGTGGATTCTGTTGAAATTTTTACAAAATGTTTAATATTTTTGTCAATAGAGAAATAAGCTTATACATGAATGAATTAAAAATAATTTGTTCATGTCCAAAATTATCATATTAATCTTGATATGGTGAATGGTATTAAAAAATTAATTAGTTGTCAGGCATTTACTTGTAATTTTCAACGCTTAAGAAATGTGAGTTTTCTCATATTTCATGCTAGTCACTTCTTAATTTTTGGGAGGTGACAATGTACTTTGCATTTCTATTTACATTTAAATGGAAGTAACACATGTTGTAAGTAATTAAAATTTTTATCTCTACATTTGAAGGTCCTCAAAAAAGCATGAAGGAGATTTCAATGATAGTGATGGGATGTGGAGGCCTTGGACGTCAACTCCTTAAAGAAATTATGAATATGTACTATGCCAAAGATGTAGGTTTGATCAGTTCATTGTCTCTTTCCAACGCATTCTTAAGTTCAAACATATTGGTATAAATTGTGTTGAATAATATTGTAAATTGTTAGGGATGGCGGACTAATCCTCTAAGGTCATCTTAACATAATTAGGCCACACTCATCACATATTTAACTTTTGTGGCAGGGAATCTACTTCAAAGTTGTAGGACTTAGGGATAGTACATGTTTGCTTATCAGTGAGGATGTGTGGACTAAGGATATAAAAGACATACACTTGAAGGAAGTTCGTTAAGTTCAAGAAAGATACAGGTTTATCCCTGAGGATATTTTATTATAAGATGGATTTCATTGAATGTTGTTCGTGTACTTGATTGTAATTATAATGATATTTGTTTCTTATGCATGTAGGACATGTTTGGATTAGTGTTGGAAAAGTATATTCACGTAAGTCTAGGTAAAACTCCTCTTACATACTTACCTCGTGTATCGTAAATCATGTTGGAAAAGCAATTACTACCGTTAATGCAAATATGCACGTAATGAGTGAGGTTGAAGATGGAAAACTGCCAAGTGAAGCCATCAAAACTGCTATAGATAAGTGTTACACTCAACCAGGTACGGAAGTTTGAAGCATTTGAGATATATTCTTGTTCTTTACCTGTGAAAGTATATATTCGAATTTGAGCTATGGTCTTAAGTTGCTCTAGGGACACTGCTACTTTTGTGTATGTTGCTATGATGGATAGAATTTATCCTTGAAAGTTTGATGAGAATTAACTTTTCTGAAGGAAAATATCTCTCATAAAAATAAACTTTGAAAATCTGATAAGATTACTATTGCTGCCCAGTGCCGACACATATAAAAGAAAACCTAGGTAGATTCATGAAAGTGGAATACTGCCTTTTGTGTGTCAGAATGTTGATCTAGAAATTCCTACCAATTGGGAGAAAGGAATAAACAACTAGGTGGCTATTATTTCACATTGCTCAGTCCAATCCCTTACAAACTCATTAACAATTATATTATATGTTTTTGGCAATTATCATATCAAGAGAACAAATCGTTTTCAATTTTGATTTGATATTGGTAACTATTAATTCACCTAATTGCTGATTAATGAAAACGGCAAGGACTAGATTACGTAAAGGCATCCAACATTGCCTTCTAGCAATAAAGAAAATAAAGGTTTTATATTTTTTTTCGAATGGCTTCATTAAGTTGAATGAGTTCATCAACATTATTAAATAGATTCTACAATGTAGGAAGTGCCTTTTAGTATGATCCTTAATTGTACATTGTCATGCAGATCCTCGTGAAGTCCTTTCAGGAATGGATGCCACTCGAAAGATTCGGCCTTCATATATTTTGATTCATTATTGTTTCACTATGATTTTGTTTCTTAGCTATTGTTTTATCTGATTGTTTAAGACAAAAGGTTTATTTTAATACTAAATATACAACATCAATTCACATTGTCTCTTAAATTTATAATTTTTTTCCTAATGTATTGTCCCTACTAATTGCACACGGTTAGGGGTTTTTATCAAGGAACAGTATAAACTTACCTTGCATATTATTAGAAATGACATTTTAGAAAAATCAACACACATTTATTATATATAACTAATCTAACTAATTTTCTTAATCTATCAAAATTAATTATTTAGCTCTTATATTAAGGGTTAGAGGGAGTATAACCAAGGTATTAAAAATCAGTGATTAATGAACTAGCCGAGGTAGTGGTTCAAGGGTTAGTTGGTCAGGCCGTGGGTCAACTTGGGGGTCAGGTGATAATTAAAAGATATATTTAAAATAAAATGTATAAAAGTACCTACCAACAACACATATATAGTATATTTTATAGTAATATATATAAAAAGGATCAAACCAATTTAAAAATTTAAATCTTATGAAAAGGATATGAGAAAAGGCATATTTTTATATAGGGTTAATATAACTTTTGGTTCCTAAAGTTTGATTCAATTTTGGTTTTGGTCCCTCAAGTTTGAAATATGTAGTTTTGATCCCTGAAGTTTCATGCGATTTTGGTTTTGGTCCCTCAAGTTTGAAATATGGGGTTTTGGTCCCTGAAGTTTGAAAAGGACTTGGCGACCCAATTAAAAAACCCGACCCGACCCAGAAAAAAAACCAAGTCCTTTTCAAACTTCAGGGACCAAAACCAAAATCGGGTGAAACTTCAGGGACCAAAACCATCGATTTCAAATTTCAGGGACCAAAACCAAAATCGCATGAAACTTCAGGGACCAAAACCACATATTTCAAACTTGAGGGACCAAAACCAAAATTGAATCAAACTTCAGGGACCAAAAGTTATATTAACCCTTTTATATATAAATATATTTTTTTTCAATTTCCTTTTCTATTTTCCTTCTTTTCTTCCTCTCATTTCTTCTTCTTCTTAGTAACTATTTTTCTTCTTGGAGTTCTTACATTTCATATATTTTTGAGCAATTTTTTTAAATAAAAAAGGGGTTAATATAATCTTTAGTCTCTTAAGCTTACCTTCATTTTAGTTTTGGTCCCTCAAGTTTTAAATCATTGGTTTTGGTCCTTGCAGAGGAAAAATAGTCTAAGTTTTTATTGAGTTATAAAGACCAATGTTTTAAATGAAATAAAACTTGAGGGATCAAAGCTTATGGTTTAACACTTAAGGGACTAAAATCAAAATGAGGGCAAATTTGATAGACCAAAGATTATATTAACCCAATAAAAAAGTGATCCCGGGTCAACCCCCAACCCAGTTGGTTTGCCCTGGGTTAGCTCGGGTCACTCTTCTTCCGATTTCTTCACTCACCCGGACCAGACAAGTGATCACGGGTGATTGGTGTCTAGGTTGACCTAGCTGGTCCGGTCTGTTTTGTTTTGTTTTTTTTTTTGGGTAAAAGTGAAGGCAAAAGCCTTAGGAATGGAAAAATAAACTAAGGGCCCATTTGGTATATTGGAATTGATTTTGTTGGATATAGAGATGGATATGAGGTTTAAAAGTGTTTTTGGATACATGAAATTTAGATATTATTTGTATTTAATATTTGTATCTAAAATATGAAATTACTAATATGCCCTCACCCAAAAAACACCTAGCAAGGCCTCAAATACGCAAACCATTATTCACCACCGTCAATAGTTACAAACCTTTACTAGCAAACAATCAAGCTCATATTAAATCAAACTTAAAAGATTTATTCAATAAACATACAGAGAATTGAATTAAAACACAATGCTTTGCTTGAAATTGAAGAAGAATTGAAAAAAAAAATAGAAATGGAAGAAGAGGTGATAAACAAAGCTGAGGTTGAGAAGATAAAGATCTGGCCACCAAACATGGAGAGAATGAGTCGCCGCTATTGTCATAGATTTCTAATCGGAGGATACCAACAAGAACAAACTAGATGAACATGAGGATTGGGTGACTGGGTCGATGATAGATCGAAGAAAAAGGTAGCTGGATTAGGTTGCATATAACCGAGATAGTAGAGACTGCGAGCACCTGAAGAGCACTGTATTGCTGAGGACCTAAAGAGGTTGCTGCCGCCTTCAAGCTATCGGACAAAAGTTGGGTTTTTGTCGATGATGAGCTCAGAGCCGATGTTGGGGTTGTCCATGTCAGATCTGGGCTCTCCACGAACTCATCATTGGAGCAATGAAGATGACGAAGTATAGAGAAGCTTACCTACGGCAGGGAAAAGCTTGTCGGTGGTAGGTTAGAGGGTTGTTTGCTGCTATCATTGATAGAGGTAGGATGAGACTTGAAGAGGCAAAAAAGAATTTGGTCACATGAAATTGGAAATCTTTCCTTTTTTTATGGAAGTCAATTTGATGAAATTAGAGGGATTAGCTTTGACATGGAAATGATTTTCATGGCTCTTTTTGTTGTACCAAACACACTTAAGGTATGGAATTGAATTCCATTTCCATTTCCAACAGCCCAATTCCAGTATACCAAATGGCCCAATTCGAACATACCAAACAAAGCATAAGTCATAGGGGATTGCAATCACATTGTATCTTTCTATAGAGGTTGTTGATGGTATCTGACCTATGCTTTGAGCTGGTTACTTGGAAGCTAGGATGACGCTGGACGATCCAACCCATCTAGGCATTTTATCACTTGAGAAGACAAATATTTCGGTCCTATACTCACCAAGTCTCAGTTATATTTTTTTATAAACTAGCTATTAATTCTTTATCATAATCTTTTATGATTGATTATGACATGGAACAAAAGAGTGGGATAGTGGAGTTAGAGCTAACATCAATATGCTTCTTCGATAAATTTTTCATTTCACAAGTTTAAGAATTACGTCTCTAACTATACTGCTCCAAATTCTTGAGCCACATTAGGCATACACAATCACACGCAAGTGAAGTTTTCATATGGATGTAGTTCGATGTTTCAAACCTATGAAAGGTGCTTACAAGTGAAAGGATGGAAATGTCTAAAGTTGGAGTTCTTCCCTGTGGTAGGTTGAGCAACCTGGTTTTGTGAATATGAGTTTAATATCTCAAAGTGAAGAATGAGAAATTTTTTGTAAGAGCTCCAAATTCGCATGGGTGCAGATTGTTGAACCTATAATGAAAATATATATAGAGGCAACTAATGGTTCTAGCATTGAAAAGAATGAAAGTGCTTTAGTCTGGCTCCAAATGATAAATATACAGTGATTTGCTTGTGGTGCAGAGTATATGCACTACAAAAAAAAGGTATTTTGTAGTGGTGTAATTGTAGCGGTTATATTAAACAGCTACAAATTATAGTATTTATAGCGGTTTTCACCTAAACCGCTACAAATTTGTAGCGGCAAGCTTTTTTTGTAGCGGTTGGGTACACAAAACCGCTAGAAATTTGGCGTGAAATTCCCGCCAAAACTTGTAGCGGTTATTTTGTAGCGGTTAATGCACAGAAACCGCTACAATATTCCCACCAGTTGGCGCGACCAAGCCCTGCCAACAGTGTAGCGGTTATTTGTAGCGGTTACAGCAACAGAACCGCTACAAAATACCAAAGGTCAGAGGTTTGTAGCGATTATGCCCCTATAACCGCTACAGAATTTCAAGAGTCTCAACATTTGTAGCGGTTCTAGGCAATAATCGCTACAGAATTTCAAACGTTGTTATCATTTGTAGCGGTTATTGTAGAACCGCTACAAATTTAATTATTTGTAGCGGTTATAGTAGCAGTTATTTGAATAACCGCTACTAAAATCTGGCCTATTTAAGCCACCGCGTCCCTCATTTCTCCTTTTGCTCATTTTGTTTCCTGAGGTTTTTCTGAGTGATTTCTTCAAGATTTGAGCGTTCAGACGTCTGTATAGGATTTTTTGCTCAGTATTTCTCAGTATTTACACTTGAGGTATGTATATAACTCATATTTTATTTATATTTGTATTTTTATTAGATTTTTGCATAATAATGTGACTAATTTTTTTTTAAAATTTTTTACAGTTGATATGGCTTCAGGACAGGATAAGGGGAAGGCCCCTGAGGTCCCCAGACCGATTTTACGGGGTGGCAGCAGCCGGGCAGGGGGTAAAGGGAGAGGGCAGCGCGGAGGCAAGGCGACCGCAGCATCTCAGCCCATCCCCCCACAGGCACAGCAGACGATCCCACAGGAGACGACCGCACCAGAGGTGCTTGAGGTTGGGGGGCCAGATATTAGCGTTGAGGACTTCCTCAACGAGGAGGAGTTCAAGATCCCGATTGGGTTCAGGGAGATGGAGCAGTTCCTCGATGAGGAGGACGCTCGGGAGCAGAACAACCCACGAGGGTCGTCTTCACGGTCCACTGGGTTTGAGGTGCAGGTCGAAGGTAAATTAATTTTTTAATTTAGTAAATTATTTATTTAAATTATAAATGTTAACTTTGAATTACAATTTATCTAACGTGCGGTAAACTGTGCAGACGAGCAGGGGAACGTTTCGACGAGGGGCTAGACGTGGCCGGTGTGAACAGCTTAGACTGGAGCCTCCGAGTTATAGTGCAGTGGAATGAGGTCACTGACCAGCCCATCCATAATGGGGGCCACCTGCACAACCGCTTCCTGAACGACCTGGGCGCGAATTGGATGCGGTTCCCCCTTCACTTCAAGACGTGGAGGCACGTTCCGAGGGGGTCGAAGGACCAGGCTTGGGAGGAGGTGGTTCAGGTAATTAAAATTATTTAATTAATATTTTTTTTAATTAATTCTATTTAATTAATATTTTTTAAATTATGTTTTTTGTAATTATTGATATTTAAATAATTTTTTTTCAGCTGCGGTTTGCCGTCCGGGCCAACCGGAAGAGGTACGCCCTCGTGAAGATGGGTGACGCCTGGAGGAACAGGAGGAACCATCTCTTCCACAGGGTGGATAAGGACGGGACAATGCCTCTGGAGCAGCTGATCAAGAGCGTCCCGGATGGCGTGCCACCAAACGACTGGGCGAGTTTCGTCGAGTTCAGGAAGAGCGCTGAGGCGCAGGTAATGTATTTATTAGAGTCTTTATATATAATTTTGTAATTGTTAATTACTAAATTATAATTTCAATTTAATTTGTATTTAATTTTAAATTATAATACTTTTTTTTTCAAGAGCTTTCTCAGAGGAACACTGAGATCCGGGCGCAACAGACGATCCACCACACAGTAGGATCGAAGACCTTTGCTGTGACCTATAGCGAGCTGGTAACTTTTCAAAATATCACTTACTTTTAGTTGATTATTTCATAATACTAATTGAATTTTGTAATTGTTTCAGGAGACGAAGGCACAACAGGAGAACCGTCAGACGGACTATGGGGAGCTGTACGCCATCACACACAGACACCGTGACGGGACTGCGACCTCTCAGCTGGCAGAGGCGGCCATTGTAAGTAATTTTATTATTATATTTTTTATAAAACCAAGTTAATAATGAAAAATGCTAATTAGTAATTGTTTCATAAAATGGCAGGAGCGGATGCAGCAGTCACAGGCTGAGCTGCGACAGACCCAGCCTGAGGAGTCACAGGGGTCAGTGGACCCGACGGCTCCTTTGAAGGCGGGTCTAGCTCAGGCTGAGCACCCCAGAGCATGCGGGGGATGAGGATAGGCGCTAGACCTAGCATGGTCTACGGCAGGAGCGCTGCCTCTGAGGCTGGCAGCTCTAGAGGGGTCAGACATCAGAGGGACGAGTCTATTGACCAGCTGTGGTCAGATTTGGAGCAGCAGATGGCGCAGCAATAGCAGCAGATGCAGGTGCAGCATATGCAGTAGATGCAGCTGCACGCTGATTTGATCTACGCTCAGCAGACGCAATGGCGTGAAGTCGCGAACAACATGCTCGAGCGGTCATGGAGTCGCCTGTTCCCGAACGAGCAGCATCCAGAGGTTCCCCCTGTCCCTCGCTACGTTGTCCCGAGTACTACTACTACTCCTCCTCCTCCTCCTCCTCCTCCTCCTGCTGATGAGGATGGTGCGGCCCGATCCAGCAGCACCTGAGGGAGCCCCACCTGAGGGAGCACCAGATGATCAGCCCCCAGCTACTTAGTTTAGGACATTTTTTGTTGTTGAAACATTTGTAAATATATATATATATATATATATATGAGTTTTTATTTCAGAACTTTCTTATTGTGTTTAATATAATTATATTTATATTATTAGATCGCGTTGTTTAATTTATGAATTAATTGCAATAATATTATTTATATTTCTAAAGTAAAAAAAAATAAAGCATATATATTTGTAGCGGTTTTAAGTTAAAACCACTACAAATATATATATTTGTAGTGGTTCTTAAATAAAAACCGCTACAACTGTATATATATAGTTGTAACGGTTTCTCTTGTGAAATCGCTACAACTATATATATGTTAGTATCGGTTTTACCATAATAACCGCTACAACTGTGTATATATAGTTGTAGCGGTTTCTCTTGTGAAACCGCTACAACTATATATATGTTAGTAGCGGTTTTACAATAATAACCGCTACAACTGTGTATATATAGTTGTAGCGGTTTCTCTTGTGAAACCGCTACAATTATATATATGTTAGTAGCGGTTTTACAATAATAACCGCTACAAATACTCATCATTTGAATTTTGAAATTTGCCGCCTTTGTGCACATTTGTAGCGGTTATGTTATGTATAACCGCTACAAATTAAAAATTATTTTTAAATTTGCTGTCCAACGGCTTTAATATTAGTAGCGGTTATATATATATAACCTCTACAAATACTCAACAAGTAAATTTTGAATTTCCCACCAATGTGTAACGGCTTGAATATTAGTAGCGGTTTTATATATATAACCGCTACTAATATTTTATAACTGTAGCGGTTTAAGAACCGCTACAAAATTATAAACGTTGGAATTTCAGAATATAAGGTTCTTGGTATTCGTCATTATCTTCTCACTCATCTTCTTCTCTATACTTTCTCCTCTCTCACTTGTAGCTATGGATAAATCATGGATCAGGTTGCTGCACAATTCTCCTGAATATTTGTACGGATTAAACAGTTTCTTGGATTTCACATTCACTCACGCTAGTTGTAACGGCAAGATCGTCTGTCCGTGTCGGAAATGCAAGTTCAAGAAGTGGCATGCACGAAATGTTGTGAAGGAACATTTGCTTGTGAAGCCTTTCCCTGAGGACTATATGTTCTGGGCAGTTCATGGTGAGAAGGCCGGCATTAGATATGACGATGCTCTTCCTTGAAGTTCTCAAGTAGGCGTTCAAGTAGATGAAGATGATCCTGTGAATGATGTTGTGCGTGATGCGTTTGGATTTCAAGGCGACAACTTCAACGAAGAAGTGCACGGCTCTGAGCCGATTTTTATGGGGAATGAAGCAGCTTGGGATTTTTTCAGTTTAATGGATGAAGCAGATCGTCCTTTATATCAAGGTTGTCGCAAATATTCTAAATTATCTTTCTTAATCAAATTGTATCATATCAAGTGTTTGTGTGGGATCACAGATAAGGGAATGTCGATGTTACTCGACTTATTACAAGATGCATTCCCCGACGCCGAGATTCCCACAACGTTCTACGAGGCCAAGAAGATTATCAACAGGTTGGGGTTGAATTATCAAAAGATTGATGCTTGCCCAAATGATTGTATGCTGTATTGGGGAGACGATTCCAGCAGGGAGACGTGTAAGAGATGTCACACATCGAGGTACAAGACAATTCGGAAGGGGAAAAAGCAGAAGAAGAAACCTGCAAAGATTCTCAGGTACTTCCCTTTGAAACCTTGTCTACAAAGATTATTTATGTCGTCTAAAACTACTGAGTACATGAGGTGGCATGCCATTGATAAAAATGAAGACGGTAAATTAAGACATCCGTAGGATGCAGCTGCTTGGAAAACGTTTGACAACGACTTTCCAGATTTTGCGACTGACCCCAGAAATGTTTGGCTTGCGTTGGCGACCAACGGTTTCAATCCTTTTGGGAATCTTAGCACAAGTTACAGTATTTGGCCGGTAGTCTTAGTTCCCTACAACTTACCCCCTGGATGTGTATGAAACAAAGCTCTTTCATTATGTCTATGATCATTCCAGGCAAAAAGGCACCGGGCAATAATATCGATGTGTATCTCCAACCGCTTATTGCGGAATTGCTTGACCTGTGGAATGTCGGCTTGGAGACGTACGACGCTTACAGCAAGACTTTGTTCAAATGTGTGTAGCCTTGATGTGGATGATTAGTGACTTTCCTGGCCTTGGCACATTATCTGGTTGGAATGTGCATACTGGGTAGGCGTGTCCAGCTTGCAATTTTGACTCTGACGCATTACGCCTTTCCCACAGCCGAAAGTGGTGCTTTATGGGGCATCGGAGGTTTCTCGATGGAACGCATAAGTTCATATTGCAACAGAATCGCTTCAATGGGAAACCAGAGAAAAGAGGACCACCTCAGACTTTGTCCGGTACAGATATCTTACAGCAACTTGAGCATGTTGACTTCGAGTTTGGAAAAAGCGATGATTCAGCACAAACTTGCCAAAAGACGCACAGGACTTCGGCGCCTCAGCAGTGGAAGAAGATAAGTATTTTCTTCACGCTTCCATATTGGAGATCTAATTTACTTCGCCACAGTCTTGATGTAATGCACATTGAAAAAAATGTTTGTGACAATGTGCTGTATACGCTGCTTAACGAACCCGACAAGACAAAAGATCACCTTTTAGTGAGGAAAGATTTACGCGACATGGGAGTTCGTGAAGACGCTTGGCCAGATGAGCATGATAGGTTTCCATCGGCAAAGTTTACCCTCACAAAACCGAACAAGGAAGTGTTCCTCGTGACGTTGAAGAAATTAAAAGTTCCTGATGGGTATTCAAGCAACATTTCTCGATGTGTCGACTTGCAGGCTCGAAAGGTTGCTGGCCTGAAGAGTCATGACTCACATGTTCTTATGCAGCAGTTACTCCCTCTGGCTATAAAGAATACACTTCCTCCCGATGTTTCCATCATTTTGGTGGAACTTTGTTTTTTCTTTCGGAAGTTGTGTTCTAAGGTTTTGATCGTTGAGGAGCTCGATCAGCTGCAGTCAAAAATCATTCTTACACTTTGTCATTTGGAGATGATCTTTCCTCCATCCTTTTTTACTGTGATGGTTCACCTCACAGTCCACCTATTTCATGAAACAAAGCTCGCTGGACCAGTACAACATCGTTGGATGTATCTGATTGAGAGGTACTCATTTTAAATATATGCTTTAATTTATTGTCCATATTTAATGTTTGCTAGTCGTCCTTTTCATCATTTTATATCAATTTTCTCTTCTGTACTTCGTAGGTTCCTTAGGAAATTAAAATCTTACATGAGGAATAAGGCGTGGCCAGAAGGTTCTATAGCTGAAGGCTATATAGGGGGATGAGGTGCTATATTTTTGCTCAAGGTACTTTGATGATCTTGAGACGTCTTTCAACCGCCCGCCTCGTGTTGACGATTGTCTTGAACCTGCGCCGACATCAGGAGAATTTATCCTTCGTGTTGGTAAACCAATTGGAGCAACTGAGAACTTCAAACTAACGGCAACTGAGAAGTTCCAAGCACATAGACATGTCTTGATTAATTGCACTCAAGTTGAACCTTTCATACGGTAAGAATTGTACACTCACATGTTATTCGATCTATATCTTTCGTAACATTTCTCACATTCATTTCACTAACGCCTTTCCATTATTAATTGCAGGGAATTCAGAAGTCATGTGAAGCGTCAACTCAGGATCCGTACACAGACATCCTCGGAAGTTGATAGGAGGGTGTTAACCTCATGAAATTCTTGTTAGAATTGCACATTTCATCTTGTTTTTACCTCACTTCGGGTATATTAGTGGGCGTTCGAGAGCGTTAAAGTGGATGAAATGTGTCTTTCTCATGTTGAGCAGCAGAATACAAATGTGGAGGATTTTATTCAATAACTGCTATGAATGCTTAACTGTGTTTGTGAGTCTTTGTGTGAAATGAGCCAGATTCAGTCATAGCTGGTCCAGAGAAAGCCAAGTGCAGTAAGAAAGAGGTGAAGGAAGTTGGAGCCATCAACCATTCCAAGGAAAGGCAAACTGGGAGGAGAACAGAGCAGAAAAGAGAAGGAGATGAACTCTAGAAGGTTGCTGGCTGCAGCCAACCATCCCATGGGCCGCAGCCAAGATGGCCAACAGTAGCACAGAAAGGCATGGGCCGTGGCCAACCATCCCATGGGCCGCGGCCAAGATGGCCAACAGGAGGTCAGAGGCTTATTGGCCGCGGCCAACCAACTCATGGGCCGCGGCCCACATATGAACAAAAGCTTGTTGGCCGCGGCCCACAGAGTGGCTGGCCGCGGCCAACCCCCGCAAATGATGCTGTGCGTTCTGACATTTGAAGAGCTATAAAAAGCAAAACCCAGGGTTTGAAAAGGGGATCCCCCAATTTGGAAAGACCGAAAGAAGCGGCTGGAAAGGTCCTGAGAGCTTGGGTTGCTAGAAATCAAGGAGAATCAAGTGGGATTGAAGATTGGAAGAGATTTCAACTCCATTTTTCTTGATCTTTCTGTATTCATTCCCTCTCTCCACTGTGATTCTGATATGGCTACACTTAATGCTGCTATTTGTAATTCGTTTTTGAACATGAGTAGCTAGGTTTTTCATTCTAGGATTGTTCTACACCTTTGTATGGATTAAACTTGAATCCTTCTTCCTCTTAGTAGCTAATGGTATATATGTGTTAATTCTTCCCTATTTTTACTGATATTCATGACTTGCTAGTACTCACTACTACAAAAAAGTAAAGCTGTGGCGCTTATAATTGCATTAACTGTGGCGCTAGAGAAGTGCCACATATCTGGACGCCACTAAAAAAAGCTGTGGCGCTTGGAAACGCCACAACATTTTAAAATTTTTTTTTTTAAAAAAATACCCTCCTGTGGCGCTTGTTTGAGGAAGTGCCACAGGAGGGGGGCCTCCTGTGGCGCTTGCTTGAGCAAGCGCCACAGCAGGGGGGTCCTACTGTGGCGCTTGCTGACACAAGCGCCACAGGAGCCCCCCTCCTGTGGCGCTTCTTCAAGCAAGCGCCACAGGAGGGTCCCTTTTTTTTTCTCTCTTCTTCTTCTTCTTCTTCTTCTTTTTCCTGTGGCCATTTTTTATGCTTCTTGATTGTGAAGCTTTATATAAAATGAGTGGCTTTCGTGTTTATCATCTCCACAAATTGTCAATTTTTCTATTTTATATTTCAACCTATTATATATATATATATATATATAATTTTCACATTTAAAATTCAAGTTCCCCAACAATAATGTTCTTACATTAATACTCTCCAAAGCTAACATAAAAAATATCACAATACAAGAACTTGATATGAGAACACAGTACATCAACAACTAATTAAATAAATTAAAAGATTACTAAAAAACGCAAGCTTGTCAGCAAAAAAATTTAAACAAAGCAAAAAGGCAAACGAAACAAGCTAGGTTTTCATTCTTTCCTATTAAATTAGGAACAAAAAGGCAAAAGCTATATTAAAGGGAAAGGCAAAACTGGGAGGAGAATAGAGCAAAAAAGAGAAGGAGATGAACTCTGGAAGGTTGCTGGCCGCGGCCAACCATCCTATGGGCCGCAGCCAAGATGGCCAACAGCAGCACAGAAAGGCATAGGCCGCGGCAAACCATCCCATGGGCCGCGGCCAAGATGGACAACAGGAGGTCAGAGGCTTATTGGCCGCGGCCAACCAACTCATGGGGCGCGGCCCACATATGAACAAAAGCTTGTTGGCCGCGGCCCACAGAGTGGTTGGCCACGGCCAATCCCCACAAATGATGCTGTGCGTTCTGACATTTGAAGAGCTATAAAAAGCAAAACCCAGGGTTTGAAAAGGGGATCCCCCAATTTGGAAAGACCGAAAGAAGCAGCTGGAAAGGTCCTAAGAGCTTGGGTTGCTAGAAATAAAGGAGAATCAAGTGGGATTGAAGATTGGAAGAGATTTCAACTCCAGTTTTCTTGATCTTTCTGTATTCATTCCCTCTCTCCACTGTGATTCTGATATGGCTACACTTAATGCTGCTATTTGTAATTCATTTTTGAACATGAGTAGCTAGGTTTTTCATTCTAGGATTGTTCTACACCTTTGTATGGATTAAACTTGAATCCTTCTTCCTCTTAGTAGCTAATGGTATATATGTGTTAATTCTTCCCTATTTTTACTGATATTCATGACTTGCTAGCACTATGAACAATCTGTTCAATTAGATTAAGCTTGAGAGAGTTAATCTAATTGTAGAACTTGGGTGGAATTATGCTAGACTTGAAGTTTGAAGAGTTAAATGGATGGTTTGTTAATAACATAGAGATATAGTTATTAACCTAGCATTGCCAAATTAAGG
Organism: Inga leiocalycina; assembly: GCA_963242795.1. Classification (NCBI taxonomy): domain Eukaryota; kingdom Viridiplantae; phylum Streptophyta; class Magnoliopsida; order Fabales; family Fabaceae; genus Inga; species Inga leiocalycina. Next base: position 72,449,633 of record OY725325.1, read on the forward strand.
AGGCTGTTTAATAATTATTTTCCCTTAAATACAGCAAGAGATTGTGTATCTTAATGGAGGATATAAGTTTGGTTTTGACTTGAGAAAGCTTAACCAATTGCTATTGAACCTTAGACTGACATATATATATTCCATACAACTAATATTGAAGAGGAAGTGGATTGAGCTTATGATATACAACGGGATCGAACAATCCTAGGTTTACTCTAATTGATTGAATTCACAAGAATCATAGTTTTGTTCAAGTAATTTTCAGTTGTTATCAACATATCTTTTGAATTTGTTTTTCTCACACTCAACACTTTGTTTCGATTCAACTTAATCAAACACATCAAGCCCATTACTTGACTAAATTTTTACTCAAATCCTCAAGGGAACGATCTTACTTATCACTGTATTACTTGGCGCGATCCGTGCACTTGCGGTAGTGAACAGAGGGTCCACAGAGAATTCCTGAGCTGGTTTGCGCGCAGAATACTAAATGACCACAACCCACACTCACCAGATTTCAGAGCTCTCATAATCGGACCTCTTGATCATGCAAAACGGTTTACAGCATACAATGTCAATGGTTTTAAGTTTTGCACGGTTTCACGGGATCAAGAATTGCAAACACAGAATTCGGGTGTTTATGGCACATTTGGGACAAGGAGTTATGCGAGCAGCAGTGACGCCAACATGCAGTTCGGAGGCGTCCCTTACTATGGCAAGCTTCTTGATGTGGTCGAGCTTAATTATCAAGGCCGTTTCACCGTGATGATGTTCAAGTGTTTGTGGGCAAATACCACTACTTCTCGGGGACTGACAATTGACAACCTAGGGATCACATCAGTCAATTTCTCACGGTCGATTCATACTGGTTTTTCTCAAGATAATGAGCCGTATATTCTAACTTCAGAGGCACATCAGGTTTATTATGTCGAGGACGAGAGGCATAGGGATTGGCACATGGTTGTTCATTTAAAGCCAAGAGACCTTTACGACATGGGTGAAGGAGATAACATCGCCTACGAGAGTGAGCCATTTCAGCCAGCTGATTTTGAAAACTACTTCCCTGAAGGCGATGACAATTTACCTCTACTGCGGTGAGTTTTTGTAAGTCCACATCATTTGAATTAAATTTTTTAAATTTAATAATACATCAATAACAATAATTTTTCTACAAAATTTCTTTAGGGATGGCGACGATAAGTGATCAAATTCAAATTATGCTTTTGTCTTTACAAAAAATGAAAAAAAAAATTTAAAATAAAATGTAAAAAAAAATTAAAATAATATTTGTAGCGGTTATTAAACCGCTACAAAAATACAAATAACCGCTACTAACTAATAAACGCTACATTAACCGCTATAAATAGTACGTGGATCCCTATAAATACCCTTACTACAACTCATTTCAAACACTCCCTAATTTCTTTTCACCTTACCTTTCTTTCATTTTCTCTCATTTACAACTTCTTTCGTATGAGTAGAGGAGCTGAATAATACGATCAAATATAGTAACAAGATTTTTAATTTTTTTTAGAATACTTCTTTCCTTTCTATAAAATGTATTCTAACCATTTTTTTTCCAGATATATCATAACTGTATCTCATTTTCATCTATTTTTCATACACAATTACATTATATTAGATAACATAATAATTCCTTATTACCTACCTATCCTTAATAATATTATTAATATAAATTTTATACTAATCCAATTCAATTACATTTTTCCTTTTTATTTATTAATAAGTTAAACTATTGAATAATAAGCTAATTGAAATAGATAAAATAATAACAAAATAAACTATTTAATTTAATATTGAAAAAACAGAAAAAAAATAATTGTATATTTTTTTAAAAAATTTTAAATATTTGTAGCGGTTATTAAACCGCTACTAAATAACGCGCCTTTTTACAACTCAAATTAAATTTTTTGGCGCCAATTTTGAATTTCATGAAATTAGTAGCGGTTTTCAAAACCGCTACTAATTTCATGAAATTCAAAATTAGTAGCGGTTTATTAACCGCTACAAAATAAAAAAATGTCATTTTTTTTTCGCCAACAAAATTTCAATTTTTTATATTTGTAGCGGTTTGTTAACCGCTACAAAATAAAAAAAGTCTTTTTTTTTAGCTCTCAAAATTTCAATTTTTTATATTTGTAGCGGTTATATAACCGCTACAAATATCTCTGAAAAAAATTTTGTCCATGTGGGTGTTGTAGCGGTTAAGTGGAACCGCTACAAAGGATGTAGCGGTTATTTTTGATTGAGTAGCGGTTTTATATAACCGCTACAAAACTGCTTGCAACGTACGATTTAGTAGCGGTTTTAGTAACCACTACTAACCTTGTTTGTAGCGGTTAAAATCGCTACTAATACCCATTTTTAACCGCTACTAAATCATGTTTTTTTTGTAGTGATGTATGAGATCATGTAGATTTGCCAAACATACATATGAAAGCGAGGTGATGGTAATTGCTATGAATTGAAAAAGGGTGGCACTTTGTAACGAGTCCCATATTAGGTGGGTTTCCTTGAAAAAGGAGCCTTATGAGGCCTTGGGTTCCCCAACTCTAACAGCTAGCTTTTTAGGTGTGGTTCTCTTAAGGACTTGTACCCGTTACACACTCTTATAAATGAGCCAATAATTGCAGGCGAAAACAATTTCCTAATAAACATTCAGATCGAACCATTTCAGTTGTGAATTGTCAGAAGTTGATATAGAGAGCCTTGTTGTGAAGAAATATCTATATTATTTTGTGGATTGAAATGGTTTGGTTTGAATCCCCTTTCACCCTTCAAATTTTGTTGTTCAAGTGGAGCACCTTTGAGATAAATAGTCTTCAACTTGAAGGGAGTGTTAGAAATATAAGGTGATTAGTTGGTTAATGCCCTAGTGCTTTTATTCTCGGTAATTGGCATGATTGGGATACTCCTGTTTGTTGTTATCCTGGGCCTAGCTGCCTTAATGGCTTTATGTAGTCCAAGGTCCAATTCAGCGGTTGGTAGTATCCAAGTGACAGGTATAAAGCTGAATTAAAGGGGAAGGTGGTGAGAAAGGTTAAGTGGCATTCATTTATGGCCAACAATATGACACCTTCAAACAAAGGCAATGGGCAAGAACAGATACAAAAGTGAGGAGCTCGAGCAATCATTTTATAAAGCCAAGATGATGAAGATAACCAGAGTGTTATGGTTCAGTTTTTCAAGAAGAGTGAAAAGTCAAAGAGGAAGATGTATCCATGAAGGCAAAGAAGAAGATGCCTCCTAAAAGTATTGTCCACAAGGACAAAATAATTGGTTTAATTTTACTTCACTAAACCTTATTTGTTGTATTGGTAAGTTGACACTTTTATGAGTATAAGTGTCAACTATAAGAAATGTCAATTTGAGAGGGCTATTTGAAATATATAAAATCATTATTCACACTACAAAAAAATAGAGAATTAGTGACGGAATTTCATTCGGTCGCTAACCCGCCACTAATCCCTCACAAATTCTGTCACTAAAATTAGCAATGGAATTTAGTGACAGAATTTTTCTATCACTAAATTAGTGACGGATTAGCGGCTGAATGTTCCATATCTGTCTCTAATTCTGTCATAAAAAAATTAGCAACAAAAGTTAGTGCGAACAAATTTCATCACTAATTTTCATCACTAATCTGTCATTAATTTATGTCAAAAAATTTTTGTCATGGAAGTAGCAACTAAAATTTTCCATAACTAATTTCCATCACTAAATTTTTGTGACGGAATTAGCAACAGAATTTTTTTATCACTAATTTCTGTTGCTAATTCTGTCTCAAACTGATTTAGGAAGGGAAAAATTTTGTCACTAAATTCCATCGCTAATTATTATAAAATTATAATATAAATATAAATAAATAAAAATTATAAATTCATATTTATTGTTGAAATTGAAATTATAATATAATATATATGAAGTTTTAATATTATATTATGTACAAATACAAATACAAATTTTATAAATACAAAAAAAAATACAATATATAATAAAAATGAATAAAAAATATATTAATAATAAAAATTTAGGTAGAATATTTATGTAAAATAAAATAATAAAAATAAATTGAAATATTTAATACTATATTAAAATTTATATTTCTATTTTTGTTTGTAAAGTGAAATACACACACACATGATTTTGCATTTAAATCACACAGGTTTTTCTTAGCACAACTGGCAAAGGAATTAGCATGCGTGAGAGGTCATGGCTTTAGATTCTAACTTGGTCACAAAATGCAACCAATTTTATGATGTGGACACGTGGTGAGCAACGAAGGGTGACCGATGGTGACATGCGGCGATTGATCTAGACACATGGAGGCCGTGTGAGGTGGCAACGGTTGATTGGGACACATGGCCGGCTGTGGGTACACATGGCAACGGACGGTGAGAAATCAATTAGTAACGGTATTTTATTCCGTCACTAAATTAATTTTTTTTTGTAGTGTTAATTAAGATATTAGTTAGTTAAGATCTTAATGAGATAGTTAATCATTGTAAGACCTTATAAGTAAACGTCTAATTGTATGAATTGCCGTCACTAAATTCCGTCACTAATTTGATATTTTTTTTGTAGTGTTAATTGAGATCCTCATTAGTTAGTTAAGATCTTAATGAGGTAGTTAATCATTGTAAGACCCTATAAGTAGAGGTCTAATTGTATGGATTAAGGTGTGTAAGATAGTAAGATCCATACTATGTTAAGAGAGAGGTTAGTGTGAGTCTCTCTCTAGAGAGAGAAGTCCACCTTAATCCCTAGAATTAGGGTTAGTTGTTAACCACCCACAAGTGAGGAATGATCATTATTAAACTTAAGTGAATTAATTTGTATCTTGTAAAAAATCATTTGTTATCAATAAAGATTCATCTTGATTTTATTAACAATGAGTATAACGGATTGGAAATTAATCTTTAGTGTGATTCCAAACTAAGCTAGCCCAAAATCTTCTTTATTTTTTATTTTTTTTAAACTCCCGATCCACAGGACTTTTTTTTTTTGCCCGAAGCCGATCCACAGGATTACTTAGATGGACTCCGGCCTCCATTTTACAACTGGCCGAAAAAAAAAATGAAAAGTTGATCCACTGTATGGGATATAATTTGTAGTAATACCAAGACTGAAAGCTGTGCCAACACTATGATGAAGCTTATATCCAGTACCATTGCATAAATAAAATGTTTTTTTTGTTTGCATGAACTTTCAATGCAATTTACATATTACAAAATCACCCCTCTACTATTCCAAGGACAATCATGTTAAATACTTTATTATTTATGATTACATGTTTTATTATTTAATACAAATTATATCTAGATATTATCTTATCATTGTTTTTGAATAAAATATCTCTTAATTGTAGCCCGCATGTGATTTGAATAGAGATTGAGTTTACGGTTACCTGCCTGGCCGGTAAGTTATTACAAGCATTGATGGGAGGTTATAAATAGCGTAGGCCGGGTTTTAGAGTAGTAACGTGGAAAACACTTACTTGCTCCTTGAGGGTTCCTTAACGGGTGACAGCTATTTCTAAACCATAATTGTGCCTCATATTCCCGTTAGAAGAAGCCCTAACTTATTCTCTTGTATTCTCTTTTAAATCTAACTCTTTTTGGTTCTCTACAATTTCCAGGTTGTGAGATACTACATACAGAATCATAATGGTTGGAGATATTTTATCAAATCTTCCGTTGCTACTCTTTCTTGTAGAATTATGCAATATATTTGGGATCATGGTTGTTAGATTATTCCAACATGTGATATCAAAGTAAGTATTTTGATTCCCCTATCCCTAGTATTTTTGTATGTTGTTGTTTTCCATTATTGCTTCGTTTGCGTTTACTAAATATTTTGTGATGATCTTATGCCTCTCTATGAAAAAATTATCTCATTGCATCAATATGTGATTTTGTTTGAGCTATCTGCTTGATTATATCTCATGGTTTGAAGAATATTTTTCTTTTATTCCATTCAGTTTTCCACTTTGATTATAGGGAGAATTGCTAAAAAAGACCTCATTGACAACTTATTTGCTAAATGGGACCTGAGAAGATATCTTGCACATTGAGGGAAGATATCTACACATGGAGGGAAGATTTCTGCACACGTAGGGAAGATTTCTGCACACGTATAGGAAAGAATTTTGCACACAGGGAAGATCATCTGCACACCAGGAAAGATATTCTGCACACGTGGAAGATAATCTGCACGCGAAGGTCCCATTTGGCAAATAAGTTGCCAATGAGGGATTTTTTCACAATTTTCCCTTGATTATATGATGCAATATCTTTTTAATTTTTCTATTTTAGAAAATATTTTGAGCATCAAGATATATGTTTTATTATGGGTAAACATAACTTTTGGTGCCTCAAGTTTGGCCCAATTTTGGTTTTAGTCCCTGTAATTTCAAAGTGGTGGTTTTGGTCCCTGAACTTTGAACCGTTTCAAACTGTTAGTCCCCCAAATTTTAGAAGGACTTGCTTGGTGTTTGACGGTGTTAAATAAGCTGACATGGCTCTAACGGTGTTAAAATTGCCTATGTGTCATGTAATATCCCAAAATGTACTCAAGGGCTAAATGTACAGAATAGATTATGGGATTAATGACAGAATTACCTCTGGAAATTTTGTTATGAATTTAGTCAAGTTTCACATGCAAAATTGGCAATTAAATATTATATTGCAAGATGAGATTTTACAAGATCATCTTCTTCTTCAAAGGGCCATGACTTATGTATGACAAGAGGAAACAATATAGGCTATTACATATGACATGTTAAGGCAATTTGACCGAGTTGTAAAAGATGATGACTAAGTCAACAATTTCAACTAAAGAAGTAATATTTGAAGAGTTGAAATTATGATAAATTGAAGAAGCCCTTTTGGCTATTCCATGGGCTACAATTCGCATGACATGAGGGAAAGAGAATTAATATCATACACTTCATCTTTTCCATATGAAAAGTCAATAAAAGTGGCTAGGGATATAAGAGAAAAAGAGAGAAAGTATTATCCATATATTTCCTCATCTTTCTCAAACTTTCCGTCCAAGAATTCTAAAGGCAAGAGAGGTGAGAGAATTAAAATTGAAGTCATCTTATATATCATCAACTTTGACCAAGAAGGAATAATTATTCACCACACATATTCTTTATTTCTTTTGGCCCACTTTCGGTCAGATATTAAGGGCCAAGGAAAGAGAATTTCTGAATGCTTTCACTCCCTCTCATTTGTCTCAAAGTCGGTTGGCAGCAGCAAAAACGCAGAGGAAGAAAACCAAGGTTTCAAGGTGAGCTTAATCTTGATTTTTCACCTTCTTAACCTCATCTATGGCTCAAGAGTCCTCCATGAAACTTGTTCCTCTCTTCCTTAGCTTCATTTCTATGGTTTTTATTTTTGAAGAAGAGGAGTTTTCAGCCACCTTGCAAGAACAAAAGCTGAAGAATCAAAGAAAGAACTTAAGGAGAAGCAAGAGGTGAGTATTAGCATCAATTTGAGCTATTGGTTGTGTTGGTTGAATGAGAATTTTGGCATGTGTAAATCTGCCCTGATTTTGGCTAAACAAGGGTTTGGGTAATTCATGATGTTTTGGTTATGTTATTGGTGGTTTATGATGATTGGAAACCATTTGACATAAGTTTGATGCTGAAATTGGAAGTTGGTAATTATTGAAATTTATTTTGATTTTTCTGCCAAAACAGGACATGGAGAATGAGTGGGAATTTGTTAATTTTGATGTTACCATTGTGTTCTACATGAAAAATTATGTGGGAATAGCCCTGGGTTGTGAATTTTGGGTCATTGGAACTCAAAGTGTAAATTTGGGTTTTCAACCTGAACAGAATTCCAGCGAGGTACTCTACTTGTGTGGTGTTTTTGGATAACCAAATGATCTCTAAAAATTGTGAAACTTTCCAGTATTAAAGCTCACATTCCAAGCTTCAAAATGGACATATAATTTGTGTCATTTCGTTTTTTGAGCTGTGAGTTTTGGTTGCCCAAAGTTTGATGTCAAAAATGGACTTAATTCTGGAGCAGTGTGGGATTTTGTGTAATTATGGAATTTTGTGGTGATTTCCAGTAATGATTCATATTTTTCCTATGAAGAGGACTTCAATAGCTTTCCATAGGACTTGGGATCACCTCATTTCAATTTTTGTAGAATTATTTATGATTTTTCAAAGTCTGGAGAAAATTCTGGCAGATTTGGTCCCTTATGCGAAAATTGAAGATGTAATGGCATAATCTAGTATTGTTGAACTTTGAGGTTAGGAATTGGTCTTTTAGGTTAATTGACCACTTTAACTCTTTAGTTCATTTGATTAAATGTCCCTAATGATAACCAACTTGAGTGTTTGAATTAAAGAATTGAATTAAGTAATAACCTGTCGCTGAAATTCTAATTATAGGATTTGACATTTGCCCTGCACATGATAAACCAATGCCAGTCACTACTACAAAAAACCAAATCTGTGGCGCTTATAATTACATTAGCTGTGGCGCTTCCGAAATGCCACCTATCTTAACGCTACTAAAGAAAGCTGTGGCGCTTGGAAGCGCCACAGATTATTTATTTTTTTTTTTATGAAAAATAACTTCCTGTGGCGCCTGGCCGGCCAGGCGCCACAGGAAGCCTACCTCCTGTGGCGCCTGGCCTGCCAGGCGCCACAGGAGGCTTAGCTTCTGTGGCGCCTGGCCGGCCAGGCGCCACAGGAGCCTTAGTTCCTGTGGCGCCTGGCCGGCCAGGCGCCACAGGAGCCTTAGTTCCTGTGGCGCCTGGCCGGCCAGGCGCCACAGGAGCCTTTTCACCTACTGTGGCGCCTGGCTGGCCAGGCGCCACAGTAGGTATTGTTTTTTTTTTTTTTTTAATTTCCGTTCTGATATTTTTTAGTATATTTTGTCCTCGTATATTTTTGGGTTTTTCGTATTGGTTTTTTTTTTAGCATATTTTTTGCTCATGCATATATAATTATCCCATGCATATATAATTATAGTCTGCAAGGTTTAATAAAAACAATAATAGATAACTTTAAAATGATAGCAACAAATGATTGATTAGGTAAAGTAGTAATGAAAATTGTTATACAATATACTGTAAACCTAGCTGAATGAAATATAATACAACAAATTCAACTTGAACAAACATGCATGACACAACAATTATATTGGCAATTAGAAACAACAACAAAAAAAACCAGCTAGCTAGTGAATTTAATAGTAAATATAGCTACCTAGGGATTTGCTTAAACACATATTCACACCATTCCTCGATCACTTCATTAACCTGATGGTCTGTCAAAGCGTCACAACGTTGATCTTCATAATACTACAGATAAATACAATCAGACACAAGTTAGAACGAATTAAAATCAGTAAAACATAACTGTCAGGCACTAATTCAATTTCATTACAACACAATATGAAGTGCAACTAAATGACTTACTTTTTGAGGAATAAATGGTTGATCATGCATAATAACATCCTTCATAAATTTCATGATATAGTACCCACAATCATTGTCATTAGGTTGGAAAGGGCACTGCAATAATATAATGCAATATTTAACTATGTTCTTGAATAAAAAGTGTTTAATAACAAAGTCTAAGTAAATTAAAGTCAAATATCAATACCTGTATCTTCTTCCAAGGATAGCTAAGGCGGGGGTCAGTAGCTTTAGAATAGTTTAACCCGACAGACGACCGATACGCAGTCAATGCGCTAATAAAAGAAACAGAAAGTTATTACTTTTGGCTATTCAATCATGTTCGCAAATATTTATTTATAGGCACGTATACTTACCTACTGATCAATAGCAACATATCAAAACGTTCTTGTGGAAGACCATTTTTCAGAGGATCCACATAATAAATGCGAGGGCCTGAAGGTTCCGCTGGATTGATAACGATCAATATCCAATGGCGCCTAAAATATGTTTTAAAATTAATTTTTGAACAATCATGTTATGATAGAAGTTAAACAATAAAAAGAAAAATTGTACCAATAATAACTTACCCCGCATTATACGGCACTAAAAATAATGTATTTGATGTCGCTTTCTTGCTAAAGTAATCTTTCAGCTCATTAGACTGCGCAGTCACATCCATTTTACCCTCATGATGACCAACGAGAAAAGGGTTGACAAATGCGAATTGGACCCTGTGTGTATCCATGAAAACGTCCTGGTCTAAATGCCTGGTATAAAACATACAGTGTCATGAGAAACAAAAGAAATGGAACGAGATATATTAATAACAGTGATAAACGATAATAGTGAAGTACCTTATCCAGATGTTGATAGCCGAAGCACTAACCCAATCACGAGCACATATTTCCTGCACGACCTCGGCAGTAATGTAATCAACTAGACCACCAACATTGTAGATATGTCTTGGAATACGTAATGACACTACTCCCTCACCGATCAATTGTGGTGCAATCAATATTAATTGATCGAGATATGAGGTATGTCTTCTTCTGCTCTGATGGCTGGCCGATGCTTTTGACTTGGGTTGTGTTGTTGAAGACTTTGAAATCTTACCCTGCGCAAATCAGAAAATTAAATCACAGTTCGAGATGAAAGTTTGAAGGAAAAGTGCAGGGAATTTTGAATGAACGACCTTTCCACATGGCTCGATAAGACCTATTGGCCAAGCAACATAGCCACCTACAACATCTGCCACCTTATTTTGCTCATCCTGAGACGGAATCGGTAAGATGGCGTCTTCGTTCGTGCAGACGTCAACCCTAACCCGGAGTGTGTTATCAGGCAACGGTGAATTGTGCAGTACGTCCTCACCAGTGTTGTAGGCAACACCCACTGCAACCGCATGCTTGGATGCTTGCTCGACATATAGCTTGCATTGAAATTCGCCCTACGGAAAAGAGAGTTAATATGTTAAATTCGCTTAATTATAATTTAACATAAAGTTAAGTAGACAAGAAATTAATTACCGAAGGAAAAGGGACTTTAGGCATGGAATTGCAGCTATCTCTGAAACTTGGGCTATCACAGAAAGGAACATTTGGTGTTGGCCTACCCTGGACCAACTGTTGTATTTGCGTTGTTAACAACGCATTCTGGTCTTGCAACAAACGCATTTGTTCGGTGAATTGTTCTTCTCGTTGTTCCTTGTAGCGCATTTGTTGTTGAAGTTCTTGCATTTGATGTTTAAAGGTAGACATCTCGTCACGTAGGTGGGAAACATCACCTCTACTCGAGCGCTTCTGACGTCCGAAGTATGCTGATGGGGTGACTGCAAAACCAGTACCCCGAACACGACCATCATACTCGGGTACTGGTAACGCTCTGCTCAATAAATCGTCCCGACCAACATAGGTCGCCAACGCAGGATCCTCCTGTGTCATTTGTCGCTTTCCCAAAAAGAATTACAATGAAAATTAGTTATTATAAATGGAGTTCATTTAAGTAAAGCCAATTATTTATTGAACGCATAATATATTTGAATACTTACACAATATTCGGCTACTCTTCTTGCTTCCTCACTACGAATTTCACCTTTCTTATTTGTGACACCCTTGACCCACACCTCATGTCGTGGAACCTGTGTAATATCTGAGCCTGATTCTTGTATCTGCACATCGAAGTTAGTCGAATTTAAATGATATTCATACAATTTTTATGATGAATGAAATAATCATCAGTTCGTACCATTTGTTGTTGTAAATTTCCGTATGAAACAGGTCCTTGTGTGTATCGGTATGGCATGTTGGTCGCGTTAGCTCGATTCTTCTCGCTCAACTCCTAGTTAGATCAAAATGATTCATATAAATATATAAATGTTACTTACAAATACGTACATTACACGTAATAGGGAAAAATAAACAAATCCCCTTACCAGGAAATCAGGAGTTGTATGTGTTTTGATAAACTCATCCCACATTGCTTGAGTGATGATTCCTTCGTACAATGGATAAGGCGGTGTAGTAATGATATCATCATTATCATCCCTCAAGAAATATTTGACGAGATCAGAACGAAACTTTCGCAAAATTTTTCCGGCTTTTCTCATTACGAAGTTCTTCCGATCATCATCAATAATAAAAACAGTCTGTAAACAAGTCAAAAAACATATATCATATGTAAGATTGAAATGAAGTGAAACAAAGCAAACCGAATAAATATATAATTAAGGTGTTACCTGTATTTCAGCCCAGATCCCATCCTCATAACTTTTCTTTACCATTTTCCAATTTTGAACGGTAATAGGGACTCTGTCTCGAACCGTAGTCCCGATGAAGTTATTTAACGAGGTACTGTTCTCCCCGAACGGGTTCCCAAGTTCATTCCACTCTACTTGTAACTTGATCCCGTTACTTCTCAGTCTGATCAACCTCGCCATAACTGTTCTGCCACGTCTGACGTTCACCTCAAATCTCTGTCTACCAATGTGCCTGGGAACGTCATCAATGTCATCAGGTACGGGACTGGGAACGTCATCAATGTCATGATGTGGTGAGTCCATACTCCTGCAAGTGAAATAAACCAAATCAAAACATCAGTGCACAATGGTCTTGTATGTCAACGAAAGCAAATTATTTTGAAATTTATAAAAACATACGTACAAGTAAATGAGTCAAGGCAATCATTATCTTTTCCTTTTTCTTGTCTGATTTAAAATTTTATTCTTCAGAATTCGTGTTGAATTGAGAATTGTGTTTCTCTTGACCCAAGTTCCCTCTTTATGATCATGTCTCACGTATAGGGGTTCATCTCCATCTTCATCTTCATCTGCATCTCCATCTATATCAATATCTGCTGACCACAAATTCTCAAATGAAGGATCATCATTATTGATGTTCAAATATTCATTACTTTCAAAATCAACTTCTGCTTGACGATTCTTGTTGGATGGAAGTACAATAGACCAATTCTTCTTAGCAGGATCAGGAATGTAAAATGCTTGTTCTGCCTGTGCTGCTAAAATAAAAGGATCATCTTCATACCAAACCTTAGAAAGGTCCACTTGCACAAAGCCTAAGTCATCTATCCGCAATCCACTGTTGTTGTTAACCCACTGACATTTGAAGACAGGGACCCTGAACATAGAGTAATCTAACTCCCATATGCGTTCAATGACACCAAAGTATGACATTGATGCATAGATAGGGTGTGTATCTTTAGCACTGGCTCTATGCCAAGAATCAGCAACAAGTGTTACCCCACTATTCTGCATCGTGCTCTGTTTATCATGGTCTTGTGTATAAAATGTGTAACCGTTGATTGCATAACCATTGTAAGATAATACATGTAAGCTCGGTCCCTTCGACAGGCACTTCAATTTTTCGGAAACTGAATCAGGATTCCTCTCCATCTCATCGTTAATACGCTTTTTCAACCAGCCTGCAAATTGTTTATTGTGTTCTGTTGTTAATAAATTTTCATTCCCATCACCATGTACCAATCGGAGAGCATCCTTGTGTTCTTCTACATACGGTTCAACCTCATCAGTGTTATGTAGGACATACAAGTGGGCTTGATCCCGTTCAGTCACTGATATCGTTATTACATCACTCCCCGTTGTTCCTTTCCCTGATCTTCGGCCATCATGACGGGACTTGGGGATCCCTACAGGGTCAACATTTGATAGAAAATCAGCACAGAAGTCACTTGCTTCTTCAACCATGTAACTTTCAGCGATACAACCCTCTGGACGGTATCTATTTTTCACATACCCCTTTAATATTTTCATGAATCGTTCATTTGGGTACATCCATCTCAAGTACACTGGACCGCACAATTGAGTTTCTTTGACCAAGTGTACAGTTAGATGTACCATAATGTCAAAAAAAGAAGGCGGAAAATACATTTCAAGTTCACACAGAGTACACACAATCAGCCTTTGCAAATCTTGTAACCTGGTTGAATCAACCACTTTACTGCAGATCAACTTGAAAAACATGCAAAGTTTCGTGATAGTGTTCCTTAATTTTTTCGGTAGAATGGATCGTATACCCACCGGTAGGAAATTTTGCATTAGCACATGACAATCATGAGATTTAAGATTTTTTAACTTCAACTCTTTTACCGATACAAGGTTCTTTATATTTGAAGAGTAGCCCTCGGGAACTTTAATTCCTTGCAGAAACTCACAAAACAATTTCTTCTCTTTCCTCGACAGAGTGTATGCCGCTGGCGGTAGATAGGTACGAGACCTTTGCTCAATCGGTGCCAACTCTTCTCTAATTCCCAAGTTCACTAAATCCAACCTCGAATTGACATTGTCCTTGCTTTTCCCTTGGATATTAAGCAACGTGCCAATTAGACTATCACAGATATTTTTTTCTATGTGCATCACATCAAGAAAATGCCTCACATATAAAGACTTCCAATATGGAAGATCAAAGAAAATAGACTTTTTCTTCCAACCGCTTGTCTCGATTTGTTTTGCAAAAGGTTTGCCAAAATTGTTCTCCAAGTCTTTTACCTTGGAATACACCTGGGAACCGGTCAACATCTTCGGCGGGCTACCTTCTTCTGCATCACCATTGAAAGGCTTTTTCCACTTCCTCCAACGATGTTGTGATGGTAAGAATCTTCGATGCCCCATGTAAACATTTTTCTTACAATGATGAAGTCGCATTGAATGAGTGTCATCTTCACATATAGGGCATGCACCATATCCTTTGACGCTGTATCCTGACAAATTTCCATAAGCAGGGAAATCATTAATTGTGCCAAACAACATGGCTTTCAAAGTGAAACTTTCTTTCATGTACCCGTCATACACACTAACGCCTTCATCCCAAAGCAACTTCAAGTCATCAATTAAAGGAGCCAAGTATACATCTATATCATTTCCAGGTTGCCTTGGCCCAGAAATTAACATGGACAACATCATAAACTTACGTTTCATGATTAAGTGTGGAGGAAGGTTATAAATCATCAATATCACCGGCCACGTGCTATGTGTGCTACTCTGAACACCGTGCGGATTAATTCCATCAGTTGACAGTGCAAGGCGAAGGTTCCTGACTTCATCAGCAAAGTCAGGGTACTCATGATCAATTTTTTTCCATTGAGGAGCGTCTGCAGGGTGCCTAAGCTTCGTGTCTTTAATCCTTTCATCTGTATGCCATGTCAACTGCTTAGCAATCTCTGCATTACTATACAGTCGCCTGAATCTCGGAACAATGGGAAAATACCATAGCACCTTCAAAGGACTTTTTCCTTTCTTCTTCCTATATCGAGATGCGTTGCATTTAGGGCACTTCTCCAACGTTGCATACTGATTTCGAAATAATACGCAATCGTTAGGACATGCATGTATCTTCTCATATCCCATACCGGTTGTAGAGCAAAGAATTCGTTTTGCCTCGTATGTCTTGGTAGGAAGTACATTTTCTTCTGGAAGCATATCTTGCAACAGTTCAAGCAATGCGGTAAAACCCGAATCACTCAATCCGTACCGAGCTTTAAAGTTGTACAACTTCAACACTGCTAGCAATCTTGTGTATTTAGTACTTCCGACATATAATGGTTTCTCTGCATCACCTTTCAACTTCTCATATTCGTTAGGGCAGTTATGAAGCACCCCTTCAACCATATTTACCATTTCTTCAAGACCATCATCTTCATCAAACATGCTTTGATCAAATTCATCCGAGGCACCACCCGTGGTATGCACCCGATCACTATATGAATCGTTGGTCTCACCATGCCTTGTCCATCGTATATATGTTTGATCAATACCATAACACACTAGATGATCTAGCAAATCAAGTTGACTAATCCGCTTTCCAAAACAACAGGATAAGCAAGGACATAAGATTTTGCCAGGATCTTTTGTGTGCTCAGTTGCAAATGTAATAAAATCCTTCACCCCATCTATATATTCCCTTGAACATCGATTAGATGACATCCATTTACGATCCATCTATGGGCTTCAATCTATTTTTTAAAAAAATTACGTGGTTAGTTGTATAACTATTGCATTTATTAATTACTTTTATATTCTCTTACCAATTTTAATTTAAAATAACATACACCACATGAATCTTCATAATTGAAGCTTTCTAAGTCTTAAACTGAATATTTAAATTGCCAAATAATTCATTAATTATTCCCAGGCATTATAATAAAATTTTACAACTCATAACAAAAGAAACCATATTTGCCACAATAATATATCATAGTTAAATTAGAAAACATTACAAGTCAATAATTAAATAAAATACAAGTGTTAAGAATATATAAATAATTATTTTGCTTATGCAATTAATCAATAACAATCATTAGAACACCTACAAATTATAACTATTAAATTTAACTACAATCACATTTGTGAACTCAAAATTTAAAAAACATACCGTAAATAGAAGCTTCAATAGACTGATGAACTGAAACTACAAACACAAATTAAACATAAACAAATCAATAAAATATTTGAGGTTCTAAGTTAATTTTTTAAATAATAATATGTGTAATAAACATCAAAATATAATAAAATCAAATATGATTAGCTTAAATAAATAAATATGATTTAGAAAAAAAAATAAAGAAAATAAAATAAAATGAAAAAGAAAGCATAATCCCAATATTAATTTTCTCCTTATTATATGTTTTTCCCCTTACGGTTTTAGTTAATATATTTAAAGTTAAACAATATAGACAAATTATATTTTATTTTATTAAATATTAACGTTGATATATATTGATATATTAAACTCATTTTATCCATATTTTAAAATTATTAAATAAGTTAATGACTCATCAATTAACGAATTATTCAATTTATTATCCTGATTTCAATTTTTCCTATTTTCATTGGGTTTAATTGGGATTTTCTCTATTATAGTTTAATAAAATAATACAAAAAATTATTTTCTTAACTCTACAAAATATATAGCACTAACACAAATATATATTAAATACGTGAAATAATGTTAAATAAATGATTTTGATTTTTGGAAAACAAATAATTTGAAGCAGTTTTAAAAGAAATAACAGTATTATTAAAAGTTAATTTGATTATCTAATTTCAAATCACTTGTATATTAATTATTGTCGTTCAAATTTATGGTTATATATAACATTTAATTCAATTCTTTCATTATTCTTGTAACTTGTTGCATTAATTTCTTAGAACTAGTGAGCTTGTAACTTGTTGTATTAATTCTTTAGAACTAGTGAGAGCTAAAACACAGTACACACGCCTACAATAGGGATCGGATAAGTCTCTAGTAATGGAAATATATATGTACACACACGCCTACAATACACACACGCCTACAAACAACACACACGCACATTTGTACATTATATATATATATAGGTGTTAAATGAAATCATTTGCATCTTTTTCCATTCTTCCTTTTTTTTTTATGACAATAATTGCTAAAGTTGAAAGTGACATTTTGTTGTTATTCTCTTGCATAAAGTTGAACCAATTTACAAGCAACATTTCCTATACGTATTGCAAATCACCTTTTCAATTATTGTCTACAATTTAGAAGCAAAATTATTCTCTTGCATATGCCAACAAATGACTTATCCTTTACCAAAAGCAACATTTCTTATACGGTGCAAAAGTAAATTTAACTATTTAAGGGTAAAATTTAAAAGCTCACATAGTGCAATTACTATGGAGGTGAACTATACTTTTTTTTTTAAAATAAAATATTATCAACATTAATTCATACAATTTTAGGTTCAGCGCAGCTCATTAAAAACAAATAAGTTATGGTACTAATCATTTTTATAACTCTACGATGACTTTATTAATATATCTCCATCATAATAAGTCTAACGCTAGAGGAATCATGAAAATTATATTAACTTTCACAGTTTCACTTGAAAAAAAAATTAATAAAAACAAAATGCAAGTTGAACTTACAGGTTGATCAGTACAGTGGAGTGGGGGACCACGTAATGGCCGTTGGTGACGCAATCTTCAGTGACGGAAGGAAGAAATTTGAGCTACCAAATGAAGTGGGGACCAAAAACTTGTAGACAATACAAAGAAAAGGGAATAAAAGGGACAGGAGTGGGGTTGGCAGTTGGGATAAAACAAAGACGTGTGCTCGTGTGAATGTCGTTTTAAGAAGTGAAGATAAGAAAATGGAAGGAAGGGGAGAGCACGCAGATACTGAAAGTGAGAATGAGAGAGTGAATGATTAATAAAGATATGATGAGAAAAAGGTAAAGAGAGGGAGGTGGTGTCGGTACGCGGGAAATGAAAAGGGAATGGGAGGAGAGAGGCGGGAAACATAAAGGATAAGGGGGTGGGGCGGGGTGGGTTCTAATTGGTTGGGAGGGGATAGAGAATCATAAATTTTATTTTTTTTTTTTTAAAAACAGGTCAGGGGTGGCGCCTGACCAGACAGGCGCCACCCCTGAACAAATTTTTTTTTTTTTTTGCTAAAAAAAGGTCACCACCCGTGAACACAAATTTTTTTTTTTTTTTTTGAAAGCTCAGGGGTGGCGCCTGACCAGATAGGCGCCACCCCTGAACAATTTTTTTTTTTTTTTTTTTTAAAAAGCATCAGGGGTGGCGCCTGACCAGACAGGCGCCACCCCTGAACAAATTGTTTTTTTTTTTGTTAAAAAAGGGAGGCACCCGTGAGAACCATTTTTTTTTTTTTTTTTAAAGCTCAGGGGTGGCGCCTGACCAGATAGGCGCCACCCCTGAACAATTTTTTTTTTTTTTTGTTAAAAAAGGAAGGCACCCGTGACAACATTTTTTTTTTTTTTTATTTTGAAAGATCAGGGGTGGCGCCTGACCAGATAGGCGCCACCCCTGAACAAATTTTTTTTTTTATTTTTTAAAAATCATTAGGGGTGGCGCCTGACCAGGCAGGCGCCACACCTGACCATACCAGCTGTGGCGCCTACCCTTTCAGGCGCCACAATTGGTAGAAAAAAAAAATAAAACTTTAAAAAAATAATAAATGAGCAGCTGTGGCACTTCATTAAGGAAGTGCCACAATATGTGCGCCACCTTTCCACCTTTTTGTAGTAGTGAGTGCACGAGCAGAAAGAACAAGGTAGTGACTCTCTCACTTATTCTGTGTATGATGCCTTGCATGTATGTCATTTCATTGAATATGCCGTGACGTAACATTGCCATTGTGAAATATCGTTGTTGTGCTGTTATGAGATATGCTGTTGTGAAATATGCCATTGTGAGCGCAGCGAAAGCTGTTGCAGAAATGCCGTTGTGTTGTTGTTGTTGTGATTTACTTACATGCTTTGTGATTGTACATGTTATAATTGAATTGTTACTATTGGGATTCTTTTGAATCTCATTCTTTCCAATGATTAACCTACAGCAAGGGCAAGTGGTTCAAAGGAAAAGCAAGTGACGAAGGGTGGTTAGAGCTCCTAGCTAGGAGTTTTAATTTTGGTAGTTGGTTGTCATATTTTGTTAGGGATTAGTTGCACATGTTGTATATATTGAATAGTGTTGTGTAATCCCCTGTATGGGAAACTAAGCGTTGTAAACCCTTTATTAAGTAACGAAACCTGAGCGTTGTCAGGAATTTTTGGTTGCACTTTGATATGTATAAATGAAACCGAACTGGTCAAACCAATTATATTCGAGATGTGATCGTGAGACCCACTAAACAAGTTTTGGAAAAGTTTTAAGTTAACCATTGGTCTCTATTTCAACTTAATGACGCATTCTCGAACTATAAATATGGTTATTAAGGTAGGGGGTTACATGTCATGCTTATTTGGACAGGTGATGTGGCAAGTTTAAGATATAATTATTCCTCACTTCAAAAACAGAAAAAAGACAACGCACAAGCAAAAACCTAACAGAGGGACATGCGCTTCAGCTAGAAGTGAAGCGGCGAAGTGTGAGAGGAGCGATTAGCTTTGAGGAGGTTGAAGGGAGGGGTCCGAGCGAGGGTGATCTGGCCAGCGAAGTGTGGGATGAGCGGCCAACATGAGAGGAGCGGCGAAGGTTGAAGGAAGGGTCTGAGGTCTAAGGGTTTGAGGTGCGAGCGACGGTAATGTGTCCCTAATATTATCTTCTTTCCCTTGAAAAAAGCACTGTTTTAAATTTTAAGATTTAGTCATGCCATCCTTCTGTGGGTTTGTTTTGGAAGGGGAACACTGATCGCTGAGTTGAAATTCAACCTAGGACTGTTATAAATTTTTTTTAGTGACATATTGCTCTAACGGGGATGCAAAGGAAGGAGATGAGAAAAAGATTCAGAACCCCCAATAACCCAGCAAGACTGATGAAACTGGCAAGACTAGTGAGTGAGACCAGTCATGTATGAGGTGTATGAGATGGTTTTGATATATATCTTGTGTCTGCTCATGGTGTCTGAGAGTCTCCAATGAAGAAACATCTCCTCCTGAACGTGGATGGCATTTAGAATTCTTTTTTGAATTGGAAATTATGGTTGCTTAAATTAAACTAGATAGCTCTTAATTTTTCCCCTTTAGTTTTGTTGTCTGCGGAAGTAATAATATGTAATCTGGAAATTATGGTTTTGATATATATCTTGTGTCTACTCATGGTTGCTTAAATTTCTTAACATTATTTGCACTTATAACGAGTTTTTCAATAATCAATATTGCACCTTAAAGATCAAAATTTGTTCCCCTGCTTGGTTGAGAGCGAGCATCCAATTTGTTTAATTTTTTCCCCTGCCATCAACGCATTTGCTATTGAATCCCCATAACAGATACACAACTTTATTATTTCAATTTAGGGGAGCTGCTATTGAAGTTCAGTGGAGGTTAAAGGTAGTCTGTGCGGTAAGATGTGATGGCATCCAGTCGGAACTCTTCTTCACACTCGGTGGGACAAACAGTTGGTGAAAGATGCAGATGTGGGGATGAAGTCTTAGTTCTCATGTCATGGACAGAGAAAAATTATGGTCGGAGGTTTGTTAAGTGTCCGAATTATAAGGTTTGTGGATGAGGTTGATGCCTATGGCAAAACTTAAGCACTTGTATTTTCTGTTCCTTGTTATGTTCAAAGTGGTGGTTTTCTTATTTATGTACAAATAGCTTCGTTGTGTGGTTGGTAATGATTTTTGACACTTTAAGGCTCCTTTATGCAAAGTGGCACATGACTCTATATTGGAATTTTTGTGTGGTCATTAATGATTATTGACAATTTGTTCATTTTGTTGGGCCCTTGATGTTTACTTTGTTGAAGTTTTTTTCTTACATATTTGTTTAGAGCCAGACTTGTAAACTATTGTTCAGAGTTGGGATGTAAAACATTTATTGAAGTTTTTACATTTTGTTGGCCCCTTGATCCATTTTTGTAATGGGATTATATACAGTCACACTGGGGATGCAACTACTTTGACTGGTATGATGGACCAGTTGAGAATCCACTGTTAGAGGAGCTAAAGAAGATGAAGGCAGACAATATTGCATTAAGGAGGAGGCTAAAGTTTTTAAAAGGGATGCTATATGTAATGGGATTTGTGAGTGTTTATTTGATATGGAGTTCAAGAAGTAAATTTCAATGTATGAAAACATTGAATTCGGGAGGAGGTAGCATGTAGTCTTGTTATTACCTTTTGCTTTGTATTTTGTCAATGTGGTCCACAAAAGCATTGTACTGTTGATCCTTTGTTTGCTAATCTTTTGACCATCATTTATGTAAGATCTTTTGAGCAACATTTATGTAAGATATTGTACTAGTCTTTTTCACATCTTTTGACCAACATGTCTGTTTGTATATTTGTTGACAAAATCACGAGAGGAAGAAAACAAGAAGACTAGCCACAATGACCTCACCATGATGGGAAGAAAACAAGGATTGTATGGTACCCAAAAAAAACAAAAGCAACTATTATAGAAAGTGACAAGACCTCAGCTCCACCATGAATCTCTCTTCCTTTTGCACATTTTTTTTGGCTATAACACTGAATTGTGAAAGATGCAGAGAAAAAGGACTTGTACCAACACTCATATAGGGAGTTCAAAAATTCAGAAAGATAGGGAACTTTGCCAATCACAGTCAAGAAAACAGCAAAAGAGTACAGATGTGTTTTTTTATATCTAACACATCTAACCCATTAAATATTATATGCAAAAGAGTACAAAAGAGTAAATGTCAAAGGAAACTTTTGGATAAATATATAGTGCATTCCAAAAGTCATTTCCCCAAGCAAATATTATATCTAACACATCTAAGCTATTAAATACTATGCTAGTACATACAAAACATCTTCAGTACTAACATCCAAAATATATTCACAACTTTACATAGAAAATATTATATCCAAAATCAAGGTTGACTGTTTCCCGAAGGAGTGGCATTTATAGACTCGAGTGGAAGAAGATTGAGTAACGTTTTGTGTCTTTCGCTTGTTTGGTAGCTTCGGAGGAAGGCACTTTGGTGCCTTACAAGACCTTCTGTTGTGCTCGTGCTTATGACAGTTGGAACAAGTAACAGTTATATTTTATCGTTTCTCCTTCAAATTCCCTGTTGTGTCCTCATTTACTCCCCGTTTTCTTTTCTTCTGTGGACGTCTAGGACGATTGTGATATGTTGGAGGATCAATTGGTTGTTTGTCAGCCTGCTCCCACATGTTCTCTCCATTGATAGGCTCAATGACTGGAGAGTAAGACGCCACAAAAGATTGCAATGTCAAGTATTTGTCAACATAGTCATGTGGATCTTCCCTCTTAACATAGATACAAGCAACTCCATGTCTGTAACATTATGCATGAATTTTCAGCAATAGAAAAAATTTGAGTTTGGGGAAAAATGAAGAAAATTATTTTCTAGCTTTCATCTTGCATTGTCCATGAATAAAGTAGGCACATATACATGATCTCATATTGTTTAGCATGTAACCTCAGTTAGAAACAGAGGTGGGCAGTGATATGCAATAAAGTAGGCACATATACATTATAAAACATTAATTAGGTTCTGTTACTGTTACTAATTAGTGTTAATGGGCCAGGTTAGTCATTAGGTACTGTGACTATTACTAATTAGTGTTAATGGGCCAGGTTAGTCATTAGGTACTAAACAGAGGCATTAGGCGCTAGTTATTAAGGGACCTATGTCTATAAATAGTCTCCCCTGCCTTCAAATTCATTTCAAATCAGCGTTGTATGATTCACAGTTGTTGAGTAATGCAATTCCAGAAATATTCAGTCTAAAAACATCTCTCTTTCTCTTTGTTCTTTCTTCTTATTCTTCTTTTTCTTCTTCTCCTTCTCTATTCTACAAGTAAATAATCATGTGCTCCACTAGAAACATCCTTCAACTCACTCATTCGTTGTTTCCATTCAGCTTTAATAGTGGCCTTTGCAGCGAGAAAACAATCAAGTCACGCACCACAGTTCCTCCTCCATATTTGGCTTTCACATTTGCATACAAATGCCGAATACAAAATCTGTGCTCAGCTCTTTCAAGTAGCTCTTCAAATGTAGGAACAAGACCCTACATATTATCATTCAAAGTATCAAAGTTCAGTTTGCATACAATTGCAAAACAAAATCCATTTATGAAGACCCACAAAAAAATATAAATAAAAACAGTAGTTCACCTACCTTTTGCCTATCAGATATAAAAACCCATCTTCTTTCTCTCATGGTGCCAATGTCATCTAACAAACAATTCAAGAACCATGTCCAAGAGTCTCTATTTTCTCCTTCAACAACAGCCATGCTAATGGAAAGTATTGATTATTAGCATCACGTCCCATAGATACAAGTAGTATTCTCCCATACGGACCCTTCAAAAAGCACCCGTCCAACCCAATTCTGCAACCAACTAAAAATCCTCGTTTCACAGCGCTAATGCACTCATAAAGTCTTCTAAATATAGGAGGTTGATCTGCGTATGGTTGATCAGTAACCAAGACAAAAGTTGTCTCAGGGTTACACTTTCTCACTTCATTGCAATAATCTTTCAACCTATGATATTGCTCCTTAAAATCACCCTCAATTATCGACTTTGCCCTTTTCCTTGCCTTGTATGCCTTCCACACAGATACATCAACCATATAGTTCTCCCTTACTGCTGCAATTACGCTTGCCAACTTCAGGTTTTTGTTCATCTTCATCAAGTTAAGTATTTTCTCTGAAATCCACTTGTATGAGGCATTCTTCCCCTTTATAGACCCCCACACGTGTGTTTTGCATATAGTGTCTTCAACCGATACGTTAGGTCACCAACCCTTCCTTTACTCACAAATGCTACCCATTTGCATTCTTTATGTGCACACTTGACTCTACATCTTACCTTATCATTTTTTATAAACTTCAATTCATATCTATTGAGTAGTGCATACTCTCTCACTGCATGCTTAAATTGTTGAAGTGAAGTAAACTCCATCCCCAACTGAAATTGAAACTCTTTGCACATCTCTGACAGATTATATTTCAAGTGTTGATCTGCAGCCACTATGTCACCCTCATCATCACTCATTCCATCAATTTCTTCAATGTCCTCAGATTCATAATCAGATAACATAGCCAAGATATTCTCCTCTCTAACCTCAATCGCGTTTGATTGCTGAGGTTGATTAGTCTCAGAGCATATCAACTATGAACTACTAACAACTTCATCCAACACATCACCCACACCAACATCAACATATTGCCTAAAATAATCATCATCTACATTATCTTCTTCACTATCCTCAAAATTTGATATCACGGACTCTGAAGCACTCTCATCTACTTCACTGCTACCACTGCTGTCTTTGCCCAAATCCATACTTAACCTATCAAAAACACAAATTTCATATTATAAAAATCCCCATAGCATCAAACATAACATATCACAGGTAGCCTCGATGAGAATAAATGCAAGAAAAAAACAGAGCATGACATAATAAATGCAATGTCAAACACACATTTCTTCAGTTAAAAATCTAAATACCCAGATTTCAAATGGAATTACATACACATTCTTTGGCATTACATATCACAGCATAACATATCACAGCATCATTCTTTGGCATTACATACACACACATAAAATACAATTTCAAATGGAATTTCAAACACCCAGATTTGTTACAAATCTAAATACCCAGATTTGTCATTAAAGCTAATGAAGCCAGGAATCTCGTGAGAGTGCGTCGAAATTAATGAGCAAAAACAAGACTTGGGTGTGAGGGTTCTGAGTGAAAAACCATTGCAACCAGCTTATTTACAAAGATATCTAGTTATTGTGAGTTTATTCTAAAAAGATCATCAGTTAGAGATGAAGAATAAAACACACAAGTGGTTTCTGAAATACAGGTCGTCGTCATCAATAGCAATGGCATCAACATTATATCCTCCACTAAGACAAAAACAGAGCATTACAAGTTCAAATGCAGCGAACGACGTTCATATGTACAGCTGGGTTTAGCGTCGATGTTGATATAAACAACAACTTTCTTACCTTTAAATGAAGCGAATACTGACGACAATACACCTCTGATCTTCACTCCACGGTGGTCGTCAATGATTCCTCTTCCGGCAACGGCCACGTCAGACTTCGCCGGAAGTAGGCCCTAACCATCCGCCCTTTTCTACCATGAGCATTTTCCACTAATGGCTGAAGAGTACGTGCGTGTCTCAGGGTTTTTGCTCGTGCGTTGTCTTTTTTCCTGTTTTTGAAGTGAGGAATAATTATATCTTAAACTTGCCACATCACCTGTCCAAATTAGCATGACACATAGGCAATTTTAACACCGTTAGAGCCACATCAGCTTATTTAACACCGTCAGACACCAAGCAAGTCCTTCTGAAATTTGAGGGACTAACGGTTTGAAACGATCCAAAGTTCAGGGACCAAAACCACCATTTTGAAATTACAAGGACTAAAACCAAAATTGGCCCAAACTTGAAGGATCAAAAGTTATATTTACCCTTTTATTAATTATGATTGTTGATATACTTATCTTCTATGCAAATGTGCGAGGGCGGTTTACATCTAATTAAAGTACCTTTTGAGATTTGCTCTAATTTGCTTCTTGCATTCGCGTGTCTCCATATATATAAATTCATTACATTCTGGTGTGTGAGATTTGTATTTATATAAGAAGATCAAGATATTGTGTGAGTTTCAGGTTAAGAATGAAAGATTCATTTTGGCTGTGATTTATGAAATCAAATATTGATAAGTTTTGATCTTGCTCAATTTGTTTTCATGACCCAATTTCATGCTATAACTGTTTTAAGAATGCTTTGCCATCGAACTCACCTGAAAAGGGGCTTTTGCTTTTTGGTTTTGCAAATTGAAAACTTTCATTTTGTTTCTGGATGGCCATAGACGAAAATACTTGCCGCCGAATTTGTTCATGACGCCATTTGAATCATTTGAAACGAAAAATCAAATTACCGGAAAACGGCGTTAAATTTGGTGGGAAAACGCTGCCTGAGACTAACTATTAGCGGCGGGTCCATTTTGGGTCTGCTTCACCAGTGGCAATTGTGAATCCGGGTCGGGTAAGGATCCGACTAAAGGTAGAAGATGAAACCGTACGACGTTGTTTGCTCTACTTATTCAGGAAAAGGCGCTGCGCGTTGGGCCTGTCGTTTTGGGTCATGGTACATTTTGGCTTGCTGCAATTTTTTTCATGTTATCTTATAAGTTTTAAGTGCTTGTCTAGATTATCGGTAGAGAAATAGTTTCTTTTGGAATATGACTTTTCTAAAAATTAGATAAGATAAAAATCAGATTGTAGATGTTATTTGTGTTTGTATTGGTGGTGGCAAAAGTGACTTTTTTTTTCTAACATTGAACTTGTTTGAATTAGTGTTTGAAAAACCCGTTTACATGGAAAATGACTGAAAATGATATGAATATTATTGAATACTACACACATATATTATTTGTATATATTGTGATAATTGAATTAAAAAAATATAAATAAAATTTGATAAAATTGAAACAGTATAGAATATATAACAACATGAGTAGGGGGACATGACAAATTAATTTTATTTCTAATTCTATAAGTTGAGCACAGACATATTTAATTTTTCTTTATATGCCGACACTTTTAACCCACATATTTTTATAATGCAATGTATGTTTAATTGCACGGAAGAAACAAGCAAGCTAGAAAGAGCCCCCATCCCATTTTCAAATTGGATGGATTCTAAAAGGGAAAAAAAAACAGGAAAAGCAAGCAAGACCACCATTGATCACTCACATATGAACGGAAGCTAAATAGCAAAGCAAAGCAGAACAAACCAAAGTAGAGAGATCCATATGCCCCAATGGTCACACCCAGAAGCAGCTTCTCAGCCCCCCAGAAGCGCATGGATTTAGCTCCTATAAGAAGCTGCTTCTTTTGTGGAAGCCCAGTGCCACCAGTCGTATTCGCAAACGGAGGGGTTATAAGCCAACTGGGCCTTTAGGTGCTTTTGGCGTCTAACCTGGCATTTTTTGCCCCCTACCGTGTTCTCAAACAGACCCTAAGTTGCAATGCTTTGGGCCCCAATTTTTGGCTGGTATAGTTTTATTTTCTTTACTTTCTCTACGATAAAGATTTTCTGACTTGGGACTCTGTTTCGTATAGAACTGGGCTTTTTTTTTTTGTTGCATTTTTTCTAGGCCATTTAAAGTAAATGAAAATATTTTGTTTTTTGAGTTTTCTACTTGCCTTATCTATTATTTGCCGCATTTGGGCCTGTGCACAATTTTTTTAATTTATTTATGAGATTTTAAAATATCTTTATTCTTTGGGCCATTTTGTTTGGGCCTCGTATTTTCAGTTTAATTATTTTTCCAATAATTCTGAAATTCATTGGGTTAGTTTTTGGGCCTATTTTGTTTGCATTGTTTTTGTGCCATTGAGATGACCATACAAAAAAAAGAGAGGATACATTCTCCCAGTCAAGTTTTGATTCTTATTTTGGGCCATGTTATTTATTTTAATTATAAATAATCGTTGTTGTTCAATATATTGGGTTATTGATATTGAGGCCTTCAAGTTTGATTTTCATATATTACTTTTGGTTCAATAAAGTTTTCTTAACTTCATTTTATGCTCAATTCTTTAGTAATTTCCCTTCTTTACAAGAAATTAAACATTTGACAATTTTTTTGGATTTAATTCTATTTCATCTCATACATGATTTATTTGATCAAAGTATTTGAATGCTGATTTTTTTTTGTGCCATTTTAATTGTTTCAATATGAGAAAATTAGTTTTGGCTATTTTTAGCATTATGGTAATTTGCAAAACTTTTGTTTTGGTATATTATTTAATTACCTTAATATTTATGTAATTAATTTTGGACAATTTTTCAACTGTTTGAATTTTGAAAAATTATATTTGAGTTGAAATATACTAAAATTGATTTCTTACACAATTTTTGGATACATAAAATAGTCGGAAGGTTATTAATTTAATCCCTCCATTAAGATGTGCATATATTATATGTAATTTGAATGCAAAAAATAGTGGGAGAATTTATCTATAATGATTATTTACTCACATTTTATTGATTAAATTAATCAATTAAAATCTCACTAAAATTTTTTGCAGATTTAGAACTTAAATGCATATAGTTGATATTTGTGATTATTATGCATCTTGGGGAGTAGCTACAACATCCTTAAATGCATAAATAACCACTTATGTATTTTAAAATATCAACTCCAATCAATGATTAATTAATTTAATCAAAGTGGGAGATTTTTATTATTTAGTCACTCTTGTTTATTACATTAATTATTTAAATTCTTATTAGGTTATTAGTGCATATTTATATTTTAAATGCACATGATATTTATAGTTAGTATGCTTATTTCCTAGGGAGTAGCCACAACATCCTCAATTTTGTTGCATGCACATTTTTAATCACAGATGACAGTATAGAATATCAATTGTAATTAAATATTATTATAATTAATCTTTGCCTATAGGTAGATAATTATAATTATATATTTAATTCGGATGGAATAGAATAACATTATATTTTCTAAGTAATCCACAGGTATTAGAAAATATAATTGCATTCTAAATTTATCAATTTGGGATAAATTCATTATGTCATGATAATGTCTTTGCCCACAGATAAACCTTAATGATATGAATTTATAATTGTATGATCTACATTGGTAAACATATACCCCTTTTTTTTTTTTGGTGATTGTTTTTTCCCTTGCCTCTTATATTTGTTTTGTAAGCATGATTAACTTTTGTTTTGATTTTGTAGCATGATTGTTATCTATTTAATTGTTTAGTTTAATAAGAATTTATTAGAGATAATTGTTGAGCCTATAAGGAGATAAATATTACTCCTTCCATTAGGATAAAATTGGCATCAGGAAAGCTCTAATACTTAATGATACTAACGTAAGAGGTGAGAAAACATTATGAGATGTAATTGTCTCATTAAATTAATCTCAATTAAGAGATAGTCATCATAGGTACATAAGGATAGAGCAAAGTCATGGGTTGCTTATAGACTAAAGGACAAATTAAGAAATTCTCATAAATCTCATTGTGTTATTTGATTGACTATAAAGTAATTCTCCATAATAGGGTAAGATGTCTCCTTTCATTTTAGAGGAAGAGTCTTCATTTTCTTATCTCACTAGCATGAGTCATTATACCCTTCTTCATGGATATTGAATATTCACTGAAACTATGTATATAAAGGTTTGACTCAAATTTGGAAAAGAATGAGATTCTAAATGAGGGCCAGCATGTTATCGAATTCAATCCATAAAGTCATAGGCATATAGAGGATCATGTGTCTATAGTTAAAAGACTTGATTGGAGGCTATAGGATATACACTTGCCATTAATTATGTTCTAATTGGTGAAATAATTCATCTCTCATTATAGTTGACTTTTCACAATACCCAAATGCTATTTGCTTTATAATTAAGTAGTTTCATTTGACGCATTTGGAGTATATAAAGTAAAATTGGGTGGTTAATATGATAAACGTATTAATATAGTGAAATTAGTTGGAAGAGATGGGTGACATGATAAGTACATCATTGGTGGACTAGAACTTACTCTATATGTTAAGTTTCCTCGTACTTGAACTCACATAATATTGTTGGTGTTATTGTTGTGAGAAGAAACATAGATGATACCATTTTCCTCTTGAAGGACACACTAAATACAATTATATATGTTTTGAGGAGATTCCAACAAGACTTATGTTTAAATCATTTTGAAATCTCAAAGGTTGGAAGCTCGATTTAAAATATACTCTTGCATAGAATTGTCTTATAAAAGAAAGATTGTGAAAGGAAAATATTCTGAGAGACCGAAACTGCATATGTAGGTGAAGATACATAGAGTTCTTAGGAATTTAAGTGAGTCATCCATTTTATTTTATAATTTGGTATAGTATTTTGAAATGCCAGATTATTTAAGAATGCCAAAATTAGTGGGAGTGATCAAACTCATTGAAAGTGATCACATATGTAGGATTGTCCCCTCTAATTATGATAGAACATTGGTTTTACATGGGACTCACCTTGTTGAGCTTCCATCTATCAATAGATTGAGTTGAGACCAATTGTGATTAAAATTTGGCATTTCATGGTGGCTACGTGATGTACTTTACGAAATTAAACTAGAACATAAATATTGAGAGTGATAGTAAATTCCAAATGAAGGTATTAATTCATGATAAATATAAGGTAAGCAACAACATAAGTTTATTTGTAAAGTTGCTAGTATACTACATTAAGGAACACAAATGAAGTTGTTTGCTGTAACTTATTTATGAAGAATGAATTGACTTAGTGAGGTATTTTCTCCTGTATTCATATATAATTTCTTCCATATTTTCTATGGTAGTTAAATGTCTATCTTGATTTGGGATGTCATTGGTATATTTCCATTTTGGACATAAGGAGATGTGTGTGTGTGTGTGTGTGTGTGTGTGTGTGTGTGTGTAGATGGTCACATAAATAATAAAGAGAGTGAATTAGTATAGATGGTCACATAAATAATAAAGAGAGATTAGTTAGGAAAAATTAGAAGTTCATTTTGTCATGAGCAAGTCTATAGTTAATGTATCATGATGTGGTTACATACAGAACCATGTTGAGAACATCATAAGTTTAGTCATATCACTACTGAATTAGTGGGAGTTGAGTCATCTATATTGTACACAATGATGATTTATTTACAGGTTGTGCATTTTGACTTATGGTGTTAAAAATGACTAAGTCACTATTGTTCACAAATGTGATATATAACTATGTTAGGTGTGGTATTCTTTTATAATACATAAAGAGATTATTCTCAAAATTTTTTGAGAATATCATAAGTAACCTATGATCACAAACACTTGAACATTCATAGATAATGATAGTTGTTGTGAGTAACGTCTATTATGAGAATGTGATTAGACTATACATATGTCTCTCATGTCATCTTGTTCCTTTTAATTTAATTTCCAAGGCGTAAACTTGTTTAATATGTGCACAAATGGGAAATGCCATTGCAAAGGAATTTTAGGAGAATTGTCAAGCATATCTTTTCTTGAATAATAATTGAAAAGCTACAAGTCATCATAATTCATATGGTACATTACCAAATGTACATTAAGTTTCATGCTTTATATATTGTAGAATGATTATCTTGTTTAATTATATAAGATGAGTAAACTATAGAAAAGTTAACATTACAAGACATCTTTAGACTTACTGAACAAGTTACATCATGGAGAAGTATAAGATTGCTAAACAGTCATTAATTGCTTAGTTCCACCATAAACCGCTTAATCTAGTCATTCTTGGAGGCAAGTTACAAGATTTCCAATTCAGAAATTTCATCAGAGGATTTTTGGAACTATTAAATTAATTCAAACCAATTAAGGGTGTTATATGACCATAGAGTCAATGGGTCATAAACACAAAGCATAGATTCTTTAATGAAGAACATGTTTTTAGAGGAATCAAAAGGATCAAATATCTTATCAGGGATAGATCACATTTAGTAATCTAGATGAGACATTATTTAAGAGTTGAAATTCAAGTTGAAGTTTGTTGTTTCAATTATTGGTCCCTAAATTATGAGATCTTAGCAAATATTTAAGTTAGAACTGAATAAACATTCTGAGTTTATTCATTAAGTTTTGACCCATTAAGTAAGGGTACTACTTGTGATGTATGGAAGGTAATACTCAATCAAAGAGGACTTATCACCATGATTCCTATAGTACTACTTAAATGAACCTTGACTCACCAAATAACATTAGGTTGTGAGCCAAATAAGAGATTGTTAGATATTTTATTATTTATAATTACATATTTTATTATTTAATATAGATTATATATATCTAGATATTATCTTATTATTGTTTTTGAATAAAATATCTCCTGATTGTTGCCCGCATATGATTTAGATAGAGATTTGGTTCAAGATTACCTGCCTGGCCGATAAGCTGTTACAAGCTCTGATGAGAGGTTATAAATAGTATATGTAGGCCGGGTCTTAGAGTAGTAGCTTGGAAAACATTTACTTGCTCCTTTAGGGTTCTCTGATGGGTGACAGCTATTCCCAGATCATCACTATGTCTCATCTTCCCATTAGAAGAAGCACTAACATATTCTCTTTTAATTCTAACACTTTCTAGTTCTTTACACTTTTCAGGTTGTGAGATACTACATGCAAAATCGCTATGGCTTAAGGTATTTCATTAAGTTTTCTGCAGCTACTTTTTCTTATAGAATTATGCAATATATTTGGGATCATAATTGTTAGATTATTCCAACATCCATCATAAAAGGTAACAGATTTCCAGTGAAAAAATTATTCATCTGCGTTGTCTTTCCCGTTGGGGCATTTGGATGTTTGATTTTGTCTAAATCCCAAAGATAGGGTTTACAAGATATCACCTTGTGTTTGATTCAATCCTATTGGTCCTTCTAAATTTCTATCTCCTCAGATTGGGGACTGGACAAACACACGAGGTCGCGCTGGATGCCATTGCCTTATATGACTTAACTTTGTGGAAGCGACAAAACCAAAGCTTCAAAGGCACATAAGAGGGACCCACTCAACCATCCATAATTCAATATAGTACACTAATTCCTGATCGTAAGCCAACTAGCTACCACAAGACAAGGGACTCAAGACTTTGTTGGGAGGTGATGAATTTCATCTCTTAAGGTGTTAATCTATTTTATTCCTCATATTTATTATTTTTTTAAAGTTAATATGCAACTTTAACAATAACCTTTTTTTCACTATGAGTGTATGGCACAATTAGATTTTTAAGTGTACAAAAGTCAACACAATCCTTAAAAAACATAACAATTTTAATAATTCCGTTAAATTGATCCAAATATTTGTCTCTTTTTTTTGTTGTGGGACCCACTTGTTATCCCTTCAACTTTATAATGGATGTTTGGGCAAATTTAACGAAATTGCTAATTAATTGTTCCTATTAATTGCACATGTTAAGATATTTTTATCAAGAGATAATTTCAATACAAATTATTTAAAAGGATGTTTTATGAGAACCAACATGCACTTTTAACATATAACATATATAACTAATTTTCTTAATCTATTCAAATTATTGATGAAATCAAAGTCCAAACAGTAATGGCACTTATTGGCTAATGACCCCAAAATCAAAAACAAAGAAAATTGAAGGCTTATCCATTCCTTGCACAACTGAGACCAAGCTTTCTTATATTCCTCTCAACACAACCCTTCATTTGCTCCTTCACCTTCCATCGCTTGGTTAGTTCCACTTGTTCTCTTGTTTTCTAACCCTTTTTAATTTGAATTCTCTATCTCAAGGCTACTTATTTAGTTTGATATATATATATATATATATATATATATATATATATATATATATATATATATATATATATATATATAATTATATTCCTGCATTTAGGCTTAGCTGCAATCATATACTTCAGATTTCCATTGCACTATTATATATTCATATGGGTTTTGCTTACAGGCTTACGATTGCGGCATCTGAGAGATTTCACATATTGGATTCATCATTTTCTCTGACTGTGGGAGTCTCTCTGTTATCTCTGTCTTAAATACTATACACTTGAGGCCGAGGTTAGTGTTTTCTTTTGTTATTTACTTTGTTGCTTAATGTTAAATATGTTTTCAAAGTTTCAACTCACAAGTTAGTATGTAAAATGTTTATTCTAACGCAACAATTAATACCAATTATGTAAAATTTTTATTCTAACGCAACAATACCAATACTAAAAATCGTATTTTTCTCGTAAGTGTATTACTTGTTTTTGCGTGCTTGAGTTTAATGGACTGCCTGCAGCAAATAAGAATAAGATAATAAAACAACCCATATTCACAGGAATGTCGAAATCCCACTAATTATTAGTCTTATAAGGTTGTTTTTGCCTATACTTAACTGTTACAAACAGTCAAATAAGGACTCGTAACATATTCTTTGAACAAAAATTTGATGGTTCTTAACTATGAGATATTGGCCGGATACTATATATTTGACAATACTTACACCACAACCATCAAAATATTGAGCCTTCTGATTTAAATGGGTCACTAGGTTTTTCTCTATTTTACTTGGTGCTTTTTCTATTATGACAATTAAGTATTTCTAAATATTTGACCGTTGTAATATCATAAGTTTTAAAAATATTTCTTATTTTATTATAGAGTTGTGCTTTTATTGTGAGTAAAAAGTGTTATAAAATTCTTATAAAAAGAGTGTTATAAAAAAAATTACAACAAAACAATAACAAATTTTGTAATAAAAATGAGAAAGTGACTAGCATAAGTTTGTAGTTTGGTCCTCTAACACTATTTAAATTTAGTTTGAACTTTTAAGTTTATAAAGCTTCTTTTTAATTAGTTCTTAAATCTTACTATTATTAGTATTAAATATTATATTGTTTTTTTTGTCATTCATAATATTTATTTTTTAAAAAGAAAACTGATTGCATTATCATTTGACAATGTTTTATCCCCTTTAAATTTACAGCATCGAAATTTTATTAACTGAACTAACCGTGTTAGATTATTAATATTAGAAAAATAATAAGATATTTTATAAAAGTAAAGAACTAAAATGAAACCCATATATTAAAACATAAAAAGATACACTTTCACGAACTAGGACATTTTTTTTTATTACAACGTGACCGAGTTCGAACCCGGGGGAGGAAGTGCTTAAGAGCACTTCAGTGACCATTGTGCCTAGTGGCCCTGGTTACTAGGACATTTTTTCATCAATCGTATTATATACGTGCGATTGTGTCTCATATATTATCACAAGATTATTAGATTCTGTGAGGCATGGCGAAAGTATACTGAGACCCAATCACAAACAAATGGCGATGTAATTTTGAAAAATACTTACATACTTCAGGAGTACCACATTATCTAAACTTTATTTAATATAAACATAACAACTCAAATCATTTTAATCCTAATTGCCATGTGACTCATCTGAAAAAATTCATATTTTAATTTGTTTACAAGAAAAATACATATATTAATTTAAAATAATACTAACAAAATAATGAACTCATATTTCTTAAAAATAAATAAAACCGAATTTTTTGGATGAGTCATATGACAACTAGGATTAAAACGATACGAGTTTTTATGTTTTTATTAGACAGAGTTTAGATGCGAGATACTCTTGGAGTATATAAGTATTTCTTTGTAATTTTTTATGAACCTATTTCATTCATCAATTTTATATGAACGCAAGCATATTGTTGTATTATTTTTATATAAGAAAATCTTGCCGTTAATTATATTTTGCTTAAGATTAATTACCCAGAACTCATTTAGTCCGACAACTCATAAAGATGGGTTTTGAACCACTTCGATCTCTTTCAGGTACATAGTGTTGGCTTAAATGGCAGAGATTGTAGTAGCTGTTATTGCCAAACTCGCAGAATATTTGGTAGATCCATTGGTACTACAAGGTCAATATTTGTTTTGTGCAAGCAACATCACAAAAACTCTTGAAACTGAAAAGCAGAAGCTTGCATCAACACATCACGGAGTTCAAAAACGTGTTCGGGAAGCACTTAACAGAACTGAAAAAATTGATGATGTTGTTGATAAGTGGTTAGGTGAAGTAAAAAGTCATATAGATGAGTTGCAGAAATTGGAGCAGCAACTGAAGGAAAGGGGTAGTTGCTTTCAAGGAAGGTGTCCTACTTGGAGGAGATATGGTTTGTGTAGACAAATGACAAAGATGATAGAGACAACAAAGAATCTCAATCAAAGGAGTGAATTTAACCATGTTTCTATCACAACCACAATTCCAGATATAGAGTATTTTTCTTCTGGAAATTTTGTGTATTTCCAGTCTACAAAGTTGGCTTCAAATCAATTATTGGCAGCTCTCCAAGATGATGGCATTCACATGGTTGGATTGTATGGAATGGGGGGCTCTGGTAAAACAGCCTTGGTAAAAGAAGTAGGCAAACAAGCCAAGGAATTAAAACTCTTTGATCGAGTCATATTTACAACTGTGTCCCAAAATCCAGACGTCGGAAAGATTCAAAATGAAATTGCTGATTTTTTAGGTTTAAGATTTGATGAACAAAGTGAAGCTGGAAGAGTGAGACGTTTGTTCATGAGATTGAGTAGTGGGGAAAGGATACTCATGATATTGGATGATATGTGGGCTATGATCAATCTGAATGATGTTGGTATCCCTTTTGGAGATTTTGGTGGTTGCAAGATCCTTCTTACCACCCGGTGCCAACAAGTATGCAATTTGATGGATTGTGAAAGGACGATTCCTTTGCATCTTTTGTCTGAAGAGGAATCTTGGACATTGTTCCAAAAACATGCTCGTAATGTAGACGAATCATTAGCCAGTGTGGCACAAGGAATCGTTAGTGAATGTAAAGGACTTCCTATTGCAATTCAGGCTGTAGGATCCTCTTTGAGAGGAAAGTCTATAGAAGAATGGAAGGAGGCATTACAAAGACTGAGGGATTCAAAACCAATCGATGTGGAACCAGGTGTCAGGGATGCTTTTTCTTGTCTTCTGTTGAGTTACGATTATTTGAGGAGGAAGGAAGCCAAGTCACTCTTTCTGATGTGTTGCATGTATCCAGAAGATGCAAATATCTCTCTTGAAGATTTGTTTAGAATCACAGTAGGTTTGGGCATGTGTGAAGAATTGGGCTCTCTTGAAGATGCAAGAAACAAAGTCAATGCATGTATAAATCTTCTTGTAGATTCTTGTTTGCTAATGCGTTCTGAAAAAATGAAAGACCACTTGATAATGCATGACATAGTTCGCGACGTAGCTTTGTGGATATCATCTCAAGAGAACCACAATGTTATAGTGAATCTCGGGAAAGATATAGTGGCAGTAGATGGGTTGATAAAAGATTGTTATGCATTCACTTCTTGGTGCAATCAAGCATCTCAATTTCCTAAACAATTAGATGCTCCAAAACTTGAGATTTTGATGCTAACAAATATAAGTGCATTTGAATTATTAGAAGGAAATATTAGAGGTATGGGAACACTCAAGGTAATGCAAATACACTCCGCAGGAGGTTTCAGAGTAGTAGTCCCCCTGTCAATATTACCATACTCTATAAATTCACTAGCTAATCTACGAACGCTACGCTTGCAAGGATGGCTATTAGGTGATGAT
This sequence comes from Inga leiocalycina, assembly GCA_963242795.1. Taxonomy (NCBI): domain Eukaryota; kingdom Viridiplantae; phylum Streptophyta; class Magnoliopsida; order Fabales; family Fabaceae; genus Inga; species Inga leiocalycina. The sequence goes on from OY725325.1 coordinate 72,487,184, forward strand.
TTGTCATGGGTGTTGGGCCTTAAAAGACTTGAAGTTCTTGACTTGAAAGATAGTTCGTTTAAGGATTTGCCACAAGGATTGGAAGCGTTGAGTAAATTGAAGCTGTTAGATTTGTCTTGGATCAAAGAGCAGAGTTTTAAGATAATAGAAAGATGCACGCAATTGCAAGAGTTATATGTTTCGAGAATCCAATTGAGTAGAACAACTTTAAAGCTTGGCAAATGTTTTTCAAATGATGCGACTTTCCCTAGATTGAAGAGATATGTACTTTCCATTGGATACCTTGATTGTCCTATATTGGATGATGATGATTCAAAGGATTTTCACTCTAAAGCTTTGACCTTGAGAGAGTTACAAATCTCTGTGGTAAGTCCATTTATTAAGTATCTTTTCCAACAAGCTGAAGTTGTTTGTTTGGATGGATTTATTGGAGGTTACAAAAATATTGTACCAGACATTGTTCAAGTTGTAAGAGGGATGTACGAGTTGACTAGCTTGTGGCTTTGTTCTTGTTCAGATATAGAATGCATTGTAGATGGAATTTCTAATCACATTGATTTGGTACAAGTAGAAACTTTGGTCTTTTCAAAGTTAATCAATTTAAAGTTGCAGCATTTGGCCAATTTGAAAGAAATTTGGCGCGGTCCACCTTTGCTTCGCTTCTTTGAGAAATTACAAGAAGTACATGTATCTGATTGCCCAATGTTGACATCACTATTTCCAAAGTGTGTTGCTAGAGCTGTGTTATTGCTTCAAAAGCTAACTATAGAACACTGTTGTGAATTGTTGAATATAATAGAGGAGGATGGTAATGGTTCAAACAATGAAATCATTTCAGCTTCAAATAATGCATATTTGGTGTTCTCAAAATTAAAAAGTTTGACCATCATTGATTGTGATAAGCTACAATATGTATTCTCAAACTCTTGTGTTCAAGGCCTTGAGCAGTTAGAGGATGTGCACATTGATAGGGCTTCTCAACTAAAATATACCTTTGGTCAACATGAAGATGTGCATCAAGAGACTCAAATCAAGCTTCCTGCTCTGAAATCACTCGAACTTAAGGGCTTGAAGAATTTGCTCAGCATTTTCCCAGAAAACTTTCATTCAATTTGCCCATATTTGAGAGAATTACATTGGGTAGAATGTCCCAAATTCAATGCTTCGTGTGTTAACATCATAACTAGTTCAAATATGATTATGGTATGTATTTCCATATGCCCCCTCTCTTAATTGTTTATAATATTCATACCATAAAAATCAAGCTCAAAATCTTATTGTGATTTTCCAAATGTTATAGTTTCAGGACAACCAGTTGTATAGCAGTGCTTCAGCTCCACTATCACTTCTCAATCTAGAGAAACTTGAGATTGAGAGTTGTAGCGTGGAAGATATTCTATTTGCTTTTGGAAGGGAAGTTCTTACTGAAAGGAATTCCCATAACCAGTTAATCCCACCCTTAAACACTCTAAAATTGAAGAATCTACTTGAGCTAAATTTTGTTTGGAGTGGTCCAATGGGAACACAGAGTCTCCAAAATCTTAGACGATTCAAAGTGAGTGGGTGCAACAATTTGAAAACTATTTTCTCCCCTATAATTTTGAAAAGCATGCCACTATTGCAATATATAGGAATATCAAAATGCAATGAATTAGAGGAAATAATGTCTGGTACAGAGGTGGGAGAGCAGCATCTAGGTCCACCAAATGCTCAATCCCTGCAAATATGTTTTCCAAATCTGCAAAGCCTCGAAGTTCGGAGTTGCAACAAGTTAAAATGCCTGTTTTCAGTGGCCATAGATTTGAATAATCTTCCAGAGAATATGTTACCTAACTTGAGAAGGCTAACTCTAAAAGAAGTGCCAAGTCTTAAGGATTTCTGTCAAGGTTTTTCTTTGTCCTATGACTACCTTCCCCAGGTGCTCACACATCTTTACTAATTATTTTGCTCTTTTTAATTTATTTATTTTTATATATGCAATTCAATTATTAGTGCTTCAAATCAACAAGAGTCTCACATCCACAAAATTAAGTTTTTTCTTGATTTTTTAGTGATGGTATGAAAATGCAACTAGTGAAGTGAGCTAGTCGCCTAGTTGATCCGATTAAGAGTTATGTATAGATTGACCCAATTGGGTTTCATATTTTTCCCTCATTTTGTGAGCTTGAAAATGTCATCATTTTGAGTTAAAAAAATAGTTTTCTGTCATATGTATTCTTTTGTAATTCTATTTTATTGGATTATGTGTGGTTTATACATAAATGTTCCATTTACTTGTAGATTAATGCTTTTTTTTTATTTTATTGGAATGCTACTCTTCTCATGGTTATTAATGAATATTTTTGTATGTTGTAATTAAATTATATTATTTTAATCATGATTAGGTTCACGTAGTTCAACTATATTTAGACCATTGACTCTTCAATTATTGTCTTATCAGATTTAATCACCGTTGTCCATTCTGCTTTTCATTACTTTGCTTTTGATTCTAAAAACTAATATCATATATATGTGTGTGTATCTGTATGTCTGTAACATGCATATGGCTGTTCTAAAATATGTACCCATTTCCATGATTTTTACATCTTTATATGTCATAAATACATATAATACTATTCGATTTTTTGTTGTTGATTTTTTATAGGAAACTATGAAAAAAATAACAGTTGAATCATCAAGTTTTGATTCTAGATTTAAATTATAATTTTATTTAAAATCGAGCATTTGAATATATAAATTTTGTTAAAGGATAATTTTTATCAAAGGATTTAACATTTTACGTTGCTGGTATGTAGACACTTCCAATAATGCTTTATAGATATGTAAAACATGATTATTCAATTTTTTTTTCTGTTGCTTTGGAAAACTATATGAAATAATAATAGCTGTTTGATCAATTTTTTATTTGAAATATAATTTTTTTTGTGAAGTAAAATGAGAATTTACACCTGTCAATTTTGTTAAAGAATTTAAATAACGTGCAAACAATTAAAGTTTTCGTTATCAAAGTTTTAATAGATGTGGATATAAAATAGAATAATATTTTTTTATAATTCTATTTCTTAATATCAAAGATGAAGACCGAATAGATAGGGATTTCACCACATTTTTGGCTTTTAGTAATACGAGTACTTCAGTCTGCAACACTTATGAAAGTGTGGCCTAATATGTAAATAAGAAACAGTAGTTCACGTGTTATTAAATTGAAATTTTCAAGTGGAAACGTAAAAATGGTTGTCATATATTGATTGAATTTTATTGTTTGTGATTAATGGAAGTAATTGATTGAATCTTATTTGAGTTGTTGTTTTTCTTATTGTTTGTGTATATGCAGCTGTTGGGTTCAAAACTGAAAGAATTGAGGTTAGGGGGTCTCTCAAAGGTGTGGCTGATATGGACAGCTCCTTCACATATTTTGAACCTTGTCCATCTTCACACATTGGTATTAATTGGATGCAATGAACTGGAATATGTATTTGGTGAGGCCTTCCACGCAAGCACCTTACCAAATTTGCGGAGGTTGAAGGTGAAGCATTGCAATAAGCTCAAGTCTCTTTTCTCAACCGCCTCCTCTATAACTCTATTGCTTCCACATTTATACAAAATAGAGATATTAGAATGTGACGAGTTAGAGGAGCTTTTCAGACATAGTAGTGGTGAAACCAGCAGTAGTGATAGTGTCAAAGAAATCGTGCTTCCAAACTTGAGAGATATAATTCTAAAGGAATTGCCAAACCTTGTTGATATCTGCAAAGGCTTCAAGTTATCTGCAGTGGATATTAACATTATCCAAATGGAGAAATGCCCAAAATTTTCTTCAATTATGGGAGAAACTGGGAGCATGTACATTGAATTTGTTGGACTTTGGGTCCAAGTCCGCCCTTGATGGGCCGGACTATTTGATTAGGAAATAAGTAGCCTAATCAAATAAGAATAAAATCAGCATAAGATGCAGATTTGGGAATATTTAGCAATAATTATGGATTTGTCAAAAGAGGAACAAATCACCATAATTAGGGAATTAATTGAGAGACAATTAATTCCTATCTTGGAGGGCAAGAAGGAGTGCACACGTTTCCTAATTAGTGGCCTCCATAAACCACTATAAATAGGGTGTGCCTCCTCAATTGCAACTCGCCCCGCCATTGAGTTTTCTGGCAATTCCCTTCTCTCCTACCATCTTTCTGGTTCTGGTGATCTGCTGTGCAAATCACAATTAGGCTCTAGTAGTCTAATAATTGTGTGGGCACAAGTATGGAGTATTGGAGCTTTGACCCGGATCCGAACATGGATTCGTCCAGGTATGCCTGATCTCCTTCTTAGTTATAAACATTTGTTTCCTACATTGGCATCAGAGCCATTTGATCCTTGAGGCTGTGATTATTCTATGTGAATAAACTAAATGATATAATTTGTTTATATCTCCATCTAATTCCGCTGTGCTATTATATATATGAATATATAATGTTAATATGTGCCACTGTACATATTTTTCAAGCTTTATATGCTTAGATTTTATTGCTTGAAATTTTGATTCATATGTGAATATTTTTGGGAATCTAGGTATATGTTTTTCAAAATGTGAACATGTATATATTTGTATATATTTTTGTTTTTGCCTTTGCTATGTATATATGCGTGTCTGTGTGCAACCAAAGACGTGTTCGTTTTAAGCTTCCGCATGATTGAAAAATCCAGACATGATATATATATTTGTTGCTGTGTGATTGCGTTCTCTGCTCCTCTGACTATAATATACATATGCGCATGTGTATATATATATATTCATGGCACAATTCCTTCGTCCTCTTCCTCAAATCTTCAATTTCTTAAAGTTACGTTTTTGGAACCTATGTGGAACTAAAAACGAAAAAGACTTAACCCCTCAAAGGTTAGAAGAGCCTTTGAAACGCAAAGACACACATCCGGTCGAATTACGTCGCGCTGACAACGTCGAGAAAAAATTGGGTGTTTTGAAACTCGGTGTTTTTGCCCAAAGTAAGGACATGGATGTGTAGAGCTCGAAGAGACGATTCCAACGATGCTTAGAACGCGTCAAACGGAGTCCGGATGAGGGAGAAACAATGGAAAGAAGTTCGCGGGTCGTTAGTCGCCGCCGCAACTTCACTCACGATTTGATCAATGAAACAGAGGTTTTAAGATCAAATAAATGCCATGGATTTGTAGTTCGCTGAACTACGATTCCAACGACACCAAGAACGCGAAAAACGGAGCTAAAACGAGGGAGATATGGCCTCCCGAAGTTGGCGGGTCGCGATGACCCGTAGGAGCTCCGACCGGGTCGGGTTGACCCGGCTGGAGGTTGAAGATGATGATGTTGCAGTCAACGCCACGTCATCGGTCAACCAATGCCACGTGGCACCAATGAGCGGCCGCCACGTCATCGTCAAGCGCCATGTCAGTGACACGTCAGCGATGGCGGGTCACGGGTGACCGGTCAACGGTCAACGTTGACCGGTCAACGGTCAACAGTCATCCGTTGATTGTTGACCCCCAAAAAAAAAAAGGAGAGTGTGACACATGGCGCGTGGGGCCCACTTGGGTCTCCGTTTGACACGTGGCAAGCACCGTCGGAGAGAGGACGGCGCGTGGATTCTTGGGAGCCGGCGCGTGTCGTCGGCAGACGGCCGTAAGGCGGCGCGTGTATGTCACGCGCCTCCACTGAGAGTGGCTAAAGCTGGAAATTTCTAATTTTTCAGGATTTTTCCATCCGGACACCTTCTAGGGGCGCGTGAGAGAGCGTGGGACCTCCGATTGAGATGTGGTTGGTTCCTAAAAATCTCTAAATTCGAGAGCTTCAATTTGATATATAATTTGCATATATTTGAAGCACGTTTGGATATGATTTGAGTCAAAAAGGTGCTTATGTGCACTTAGAAGATCCCAAAAATGTTGGAAATGAATCAATGTTGGTTCTATTGTTTTTTGGGACATGTTGGCTTGTTTTTTAAGAGTAATTTCAGTTGCAACATAAGGTTAATGCTGAAAGATTCTTTAAAAGTAAGGGATTATACAAATGTTTTTTTTTAATGTAAAATCCTATCTAACCTTCACTCAAACTGTTAGAGATAAAAACCTGAAAACTTGCAGCAACTTAAAATTATTCAATAATTATTGAATAATAATAAGTCTTCCCATGCTTCTAACCACATTGATCCACTTGGATTGAAGCAATGACTTCTAAAAGTCAACCTTTTATCACATATGTTGTGACAAAGGACAAGAGAGATAGAGATATGAGAATTATCTCATCAAGTGGGAGGTATGCTGCAAATACATCCAAATGAGTGGATGTAAACATGGCAAAGAGGAGCTTGACATTGTAGCTAGATGCTGCATGAGTTAATATGGTCAGAAGGGCCTATGAGAAGGAGAACCTAGTTAAGAGACAACAATATGAGGCTTAAATTTTTGAATGTTCTTGTTTTTCCCATTGAATTTAAGATTAAATTCTCTGTTAGTTTATAGAATTGAATTCGGTATATTCTCTTCTTGTTTTCTTGAACATTCATGCTAGTTAGATGATAATGTGTTATTATCTTGTTAATATAACTGCTCTTTGATTGAGTGGGAGTTTTTTCTGGAATACGTCTAGAAATCCAAAGGGGAAAGTGTTCAAATGAAGACTGTGGTTAAAAGGGTGATGAGCTAACTAGTATGATTGGGATGGGAGTCAACATAGTTGTCTCCTGAACATGAAACTAGTGAACTTATCATCTAATTATCCTTTGTCTTATTTGAACAACTAAGATTTGTATACCATAATCGTCTGAGTGACCAATTATGACCAAGTCTATTTGACTGAGCTTATGAAGACAAGCTCAATAGAGATATCTGTGGAGTTAGAAACTCTCAAATCTCTTTCATTCAAGAAGAATGAGATGTCAGGGACATCCTACCAACTAGTCTTCAGCATTTAGAGGCTGAAGCAATTGAAGGATACAAAAGGTTTATGCTATCAAGCATAGAAAGAACAACATTGCTCAAACTTATGTTGGTATGAGCAATGTAACCTTATCCAAGCCATATGGATAGTGTTGGAAGATAGTGAAATAAGTGATCTTCTTCCATAAAGTTAAAACTAAGTTAAGTTTTAACATAGTGTACTAAGTCCTAACATGTTGTTTAGGCAACACTTGAGGCAGATGTCAAACAAGAAGTTGAGACAAACTAAATGCCAAGTTCTTTCTAACAAACAACAAGTGTATGTTGTGATAAGACATCTCCCAGTGAGTGGGAGGAAGATATGTCTCCCAGTGAGTGGGAGTGAGCCATGTCTTCCAGTGTGTGGGCATATACAATAGTATATATTGCCCCTGATATGCATATTGTAACCTTCAGCAATGTGATTCACCACATTGAACTTCAGTGTGAGAGACTGAAGGATCCAAGATCGATCAGTCAGACGAACTTAGCTAAAGAGTGGGATGATTCATCCTCTAAGCCCAAGGGCAAGGAACCTATGAGGAAAACTTGATCTAGAAAAGATCAAATGGTTTCTGCAAAAGATGAAATGCTACATTGATTAACCATTAAGGGTTGTAAAAGTAGCAATCCACATAAGTTGTGGATGTTTCAAATGAAGCATATGGCTTTATGTCAAATGCAAAGCGATGAAGAGAGAGAATCAAGGGATTGGAATTTGCACGTTAACTCTGCATAGATAAACCACCCTGATTCACTCCATGCAATTGCAACTGACAGAATCACATCTTTGCTATCTCTTTAGTTAAAGATCGATGGGACTATGATTCTCAAATCCTTTGTTGGATTTTGATGTTTCTTTCCTAGGGATAAAAGATTCCATTTCTTGCCACATGTACACCTTGATCAATGGGAATGATCAAACTAGCAAAAGAGTATTTGCTAAATGACGTGTGTCAAAGGGTTAATACCCTTATGAATAAGTTCAGAACTCATTCTGCCTGGCAAGAAAGACAAAGAAACATTTTTCTGAGAATATCCACTGCAATTGGCAAATTATGACGTTGGTGAACCAATAAACGTGAGGGCAAAACACAAACAGCTTGGTGTTTCATTAACGTTGTGGACGTTTACTCGAAATACAGTAATGTTTACTTGATTTTTGGCAAATGTGAAGCTGTTAGATAATGGCTGAACTAGTCAGGAATCAGTAAACTGAAAGGATAAGACCTTTTGAACTAACAAGGGTTAAAGACACCCATGTGCTTAGTTCAAGCTGTTTTGTGTACAAGAAAGGCATTGTTAGGCAACTATCAATACCTAGAACTCTTCAACATAATAGAGTTGTTGAAATGGAGAGATAGACCTCTCCTTGTTTTGGTTATGAACATAATGGCACCAATGAGGCTATCAGCCATATGTTGGTAGGTGGACTCATAGCTATTATATTTACACTTAACTAAATGCCCTCTATGTCAGTCACGACCTTACCCTATGAATCATGGATGGGCCTTAGACTAGGACCAAGTTTGTTAAGACCATAAGGGTCATCAACTTTATATTCATACTTCTTCCTATGAGTAAGGAAGATTAGGGCTAAGGTATACAAGGTATCACTTTGTGAGATGACATGAGAATTTGACATGACACGTCTTCATTAGTGAAAATGATGGCGGTTCAGTGACTGAGAGAAAACCGTGGGACACAACGTTTATAAAACCCAGATTTCCTAGCAGACAATGAGCATTAATCACAATAAATCTCTTCAAGAGGTTCACAAGTAACAAGGAATAACCAAGTGTTCCTAAGTTCACTGATCCGAGTAGGAGGATTGAGACCATTTTCACAATGAAAGAGGTAAGAGGTAAGTTACAAGAGAATTACCTCACTCATACATAGGAAAAGAATCCTATGAAATCCACCTCGGAGCAAATTGTCATCTAGCGAATGACTATAAGGGATAGATTCCCTAATGGATTGAATGCTCCCTTCATCATTTAGAAGGTGATGATAAGTACCTATAAGTGTCTGAAAGACACTAGAAGGACCTGCTAAGATGAATTGCAAAGTGTCATGCAGGAGGATTTGGATTCCTTTTAAGCCAAATACGTGTTTGGGTAATTTGTCACCTAGCCAAGAGGTGATTGGGAACAAGTAGGTTCTCAAATCTGTTGGGGGCATGTAGAACCTAAAACACTTAGTGGCTAGGAGGTAATACAATGGAAGGTTGTCCATTGTGTGTTTTAACTCTGAACTTTGGCTATGACAACAAGCTTAGTCTTAAAAATTGCATCAAGATGATGTAAAGACCACCTTCCAATTTGGAATTTTGGAAATTGGATGATGAACTCTACACTGAAGCAGCTTAAGGGCTTCGTAGAAACAATCACCTAAATAGTAGTATATGAAGTTTTCACAAGGTGAAAGCCTCACCAACTTCGAAATAATCGAAGAACACTACATAAGTTCCAAATGGTCTAATGATGATTCTTTGTAAAGTCATCCTTTGTCAAGTGATAAATGAAACAAGTGTCAAGGGAGTCAAAGGAATAAAGGATCAGAGAATCCTTAAATTCTGAGTTAAGAAAGTCATGGGTTGAACAAATATCTTGAATGACAAGATAAACGGAGTTGCACAAGAAAGATACAATCTTTCCAACCTAAGACATGTATAAGTGTCATCCTTAGACATCTTAGGATGTCAAAGTGCAAACCCATGGACACCCCTGAAGTAAAGGGCATAAACCTAAAGAGGTTATATGTCCTATGAGGAATCCAACATAAACAAGGTGGATAGAGTCCCATGTGAGACTATAGTTGGTAATATGAATGTACACATTGGTGTACATAAGACCAAATGTTTTTGGTCAGACTTGGAAGTTGCTTTTTGGTCCTGCTGTGAAATGGGTTATGAGAATAACCATGGATTAAGTTGTCAAGACAACAACTTTCTTTTTTTGAAAGGATACTCCAATACAAGACCTAGGCAAATGGTGATGGAGTAAGGAAATATACATAGTATTTTTTTCCTTTTTATCCATGAAAATAGAACGCAGGGCGTGTTCTGCCATCATTCAAAGTGACATATGGCTAAAGTAATTCCTATGAGAGATTGGGAATGAATGGTGGATAGAAGGATCCAAACGATAACATCGTATGATAACGATCCTAAGTATCACAGCAAGGCGAAACATACCTTTTTGATACATCTCTATGAGAGATATGCTTTCAAAGAGGGAAAGCGATAGTTCAATGACCTTCTACTGACAGAATGTTGGTAGATCCCCTTATTGAGCCCATAGCTTGATTTTCATTGAGTTAGTGAAAATCTAGGGGCGCAAATAAAATATAAGGTCGTGAACTTCTTTTATATGAAGATAAAAGAAATGGTATGTATGTTATGAGTAAATACATAAAGGTATACATTTTGTATGTCGTACAGGTCAAAAGAGGTTGGTTCACTCACACGAACAACCGTCTTCCCATGTTTTACGGGGGCATGGGAAGGTAAGACGAGCAAATGATCACCATGAAATGGTTGAGAAGAATCTTTGCATTTGAGTCGCCTCAGTTAGACTGAGATGAGATCTACATGTGTGCATATACACAGAAAATGGATCGAAGCATGAATATAGACCTGTAGCCAGGCAAAGAACCCTTTTTCAAAAATAAGAGATATTGTGAAAAAGGAAGTTCTGGTTCGAATGTTGAGTACATTTTGGAACTAATGTCTGTACGGTGAAAGATAAAGAAATCGACGTACACCTCAGACCATTCACCGTAGCATGCAATTCATACTGCATGTGCTTGAGAGTTAAACTGCAACACGGGATGTGGGTGAAAGATCCCTAGTTCACCACAGTGTGAGTCCCAGGAAGGAAGAATAATTCCACGATGCCCTTAAGACTTAGGCGGCATCATGAAAGCTTGGTTTGGTGACAGCTACTTTAGCTGAAGCTCCATGATCACACTCGATTCGGTCAGACGAGTGAAAACTAGGAAAGCGACCAAGTCAAGATGGACTGATGTTTAGTCAAAAAGGAAGATTTACTCCTAGATACATAAGATGTACTAGTATCTGTGGTCGACCCCTTACTAGCTCTATGTGTAGCTAGTAAGTGCGGATGCTATGTACGTGGAAGGCAATCTGAGTTAATCAACATATTAACTCGAGAGGGATTAGATATGCCATGAGTAATATGTATGGGAGAATCTGGGGCATATGAGGCAATGAACATATAACTTACGGTTATATATGAAGGGTGTCCTTGGATGCTGGTCCGATATAAAGGATTTCTAGTATCGCAAGCACCAAATCTGAAAGACATTTTTGCCCACGCAGTCACGGCAGACGCCAAGTATGAAACAAGAAAGAGTAATGCGCGCACGATGGGAGGCCCATCAAGTGCGAGTGGGAGATGTTGGACTTTGGGTCCAAGTCCACCCTTGATGGGCCGGACTATTTGATTAGGAAATAAGTAGCCTAATCAAATAAGAATAAAATCAGCATAAGATGCAGATTTGGGAATATTTAGCAATAATTATGGATTTGTCAAAAGAGGAACAAATCACCATAATTAGGGAATTAATTGAGAGACAATTAATTCCTATCTTGGAGGGCAAGAAGGAGTGCACACGTTTCCTAATTAGTGGCCTCCATAAACCACTATAAATAGGGTGTGCCTCCTCAATTGCAACTCGCCCCGCCATTGAGTTTTCTGGCAATTCCCTTCTCTCCTACCATCTTTCTGGTTCTGGTGATCTGCTGTGCAAATCACAATTAGGCTCTAGTAGTCTAATAATTGTGTGGGCACAAGTATGGAGTATTGGAGCTTTGACCCGGATCCGAACATGGATTCGTCCAGGTATGCCTGATCTCCTTCTTAGTTATAAACATTTGTTTCCTACAGAATTAATAAAGAGGAAGGTAATTTACATTTATCATATTGGTTTTGTTTGTTTCTCAACAAAATATTAACGGTTCTTAAACTACAGTGATCATATATATATATATATATATATAGCTGGAGCCTTGAACCACTTCTACTTTGTATTAATGTATTAAACACGTACATAATGAATTTATACCGTCGAAATCATGTTAGTAATGTTTCCATAAATGTCTTTATAATAACTTTAGCCTCTTCCTTTCTTTCTGAGTTCATTATTTGTGTTTTACATAGGAAGAAGAAATTCTGGCCTACAGCAATGGCAACCAACTACTTTATCTACTTCCACATTTCTATCCTCAATCCTTGACCTTAAAGGAATTAGAGTTGCAAGAACTAAGTGAGCTAAGTTTTGTATGCACTGCTTTTACTGCCTTTCAAAATATGAGCTTCCACTATCTTCGATGGTTAATAGTGGAACAATGTGGAAAAGTGAAATGTATATTGTCCATGTCAGTTTGGGGAAGCCTCCCAAAGTTGATATTATTGGACATTAGAGAATGTGAGGAAGTAGAGAAAATCATACAAGAGCCATCAGAAGAAGTATCCAATTCTAATATGCATTATCAATCACCTTTTCCAGAATTGGAAGGAATATCAGTGAAGGGGTGCCACAAGTTGAAATGTCTTTTCAGGACAGCCACAGTGGGAATGCTTCTTCCACAACTAAAATGGATTGAGGTGTCAGAGGCTGCACAAATAGAGGAGCTCTTCTCAAATATGAGTGATGAAGAAACTCCCAATATGCAACAAATTGAGCTTCCAAATCTACATACTTTGAGCCTTTCAAACTTGCCCACCCTCGCTCACTTCTCCAAGGGACTCAACTTAAATGCCCCATACCTTCATAACATACAAATAAATGAATGCCCAAAATTTGAATTCTCATCACTTGTCGAAGACACTTCTACTGAAAGCACAGGTATTTCACTATTTATCATCCTCCCACTATTTCCTTATTGGGCTGTCACATACCCCTTGTCAGCTGCGCCTCAATTTTTCCACTCCCCAAATATTTTTTTTTTGCTTTTTATCATTAGGTTGTATATAAAATGAGTGATATTTTGATTTCTTATAGGCAAAAAAATGGTGTAATTTTTATTCTTTTTAATGATTTTTCAAAGATGTAATACTCTAAAATTGCGTAGTTTCATTTTAATTAAGAGTATTAAATTTTTGGAAAAATCATAAGAAATAAAAAAATGTATCATTTTTTATCTATAAGATATCAAAATATTACAATCTAATCGTTAAAAGATCCACGCAAAAAATATGTTTTGTTTTTGTTTGGAGGGGGGATTGAGGCGTAGTGCATCACAAAATTATTTGCATGCAATAAAAATAAAAAATATTGCAAATTTTACTGTATTCATCATGCGTGTTTCTTTCTATACAGAACTCCTTTCAAACATAGTCTCTGTTACCGACATAAAATTTGTACCTAGAACGTTAATTTTTTTTTTCTGTTTTAACAAAAAAAAAATAATATCAGTGGAATCTAAGAAAGTTAACGAATTTTTCGGATCATCAAATAATAAAAAATTGTAATGCACTCTTAAAAACAAAAATACTTTAACGAAGTACCAACTTATCATCGCAAATAAAAAAAAATATTGCTAATCTATGCTTCTAGTCTTTGGGACAAAAGAGGGGGAAAGCTTTTTTCCTACTTCCTGGTATTAATTGTTGATTCATTCATGAGCTTATGACCAAATCATAGGGATCTAAACTTTGTAAGTTATTTGTTAGTTCTAATTTAGTTGTTATACCAGGGTTTCTTTATCCAACACTTACTTAAGCAAACTTGTAACTTCAAAATTTAATAGTTATTTATTATTTACTTCATGAAAATGGAAAGACATCCACTTTTTGTGCCCATAGTAGATACGATAATATGATATTTTAATTGATTAAAATTTATATTATTAATAATTTAGAAATTCTAAATAATATATATTATTATTTACTGCATATATATATTGATCGAAATTCTAAACTTAGAAAGGTTTTGAGCATGCTGTAATAATTAATATTAAATTCCTGACATACTGATCTGCTTTAATTTATTTGTTATATATGCTAAAAATGTTTAAAGCTATGGATGGATGGAAAAGAAAGTAAGTCGAAATGTGAATTTGTGTTCATATACAGAACAAGTCATCTGATATGATGGAGAGCAATAAAGGAAAATAGCAGATGAAAGCAGCGGAAGGCATTATTAAACTTATGGAGATGCATGTTATTAGCTAGAGACTTTATGCTTGCATTGTACAAATTTGTGATTTCAAATAATTCTCAAGTATTGGGACCTTTAAAGTGTATTTGGTAATTTAAATGGGAGTTTGCGAGTGCTGTGATCGATGAATATGAATGTGTGGATGTTGGACTTTTGTTTAGAGTAATACAAGCTTGTATGTGAGTGAAATGGATGGTATTTGATTGTGTTGGGATATTTCATGGGGATGAGACCCTAAGCCTTATTTTGGTTAATTATATATAAGGGATATTTCATGGGGATGAGACCCTAAGCCTTATTTTGGTTAATTATATATAAATCACTAGACTCTTTTGCAAATGCTTATGAACTCAATATTGCAATGGGGTGTTAGAGATTTAAAAAAAAAAAAGAAAGAAAGAAAGAGAATCATATAATGCTAGTATTGCTTTGGTAGAATAATATTCCTCCTGTCTTGAATATAAGAGTTAGACTGAAGTTTACTTTGATCATAAATATAATATCTAAATTTATGTTGTCTATCAATTTTATAATTTTTTCTCTAAAGTATTATCTCTATTAATTGCACATAGTAAGGAGATATAGTTATACAAAGTATATAATTAGAAAAGGTATTTTAGGAAAACTAATGCAGATTTGTTACATATAACTTCAAATAAATTCTTTAATCTATCAATGCAGTTTACATATTACAAAATTTCCAAGACAAATCCATCATCAAACAGTGATTGTTTTAAAACACTTCTTTTTTTTACCTTTGATGGACAGAAGATTAGGGTAGAAAGAATATTATGATAAAACTTCAAAAAATTGAATATATTTTTTTACTATTTTTAAAAATTTTCATTACTAGTATTCCCTCCCCCTATTTTTGCTTTTTCACCATCTAAACATGGCCTTAAAGAGAAAAAAAATCTTTTTCACTGAGGTCGCATGAGTTACCTTTTTGATGTGTTTAAGGATTAAAACTATTGGGATTGGCAGGCATAACGAAAAATTAAAATTCAAAATTGTTTCCAATCATGACTGCGGATCTGTCAACAATATTTAAATCGAGTAATAGAGAAATGTACCTTTCTTATATGTTCAGTCTTTCTTTTCAATCTCAAGGAGCTAACAACTCAGATCAGCTCCCTCTATCAGTATCCACACGAATAGGAATCTAACAAGAACAGCGTGCTAGAGCCACAAACATCCCTCTCCAGAGTTTTCTTTTCTCACGGCTCTCTATCTATCTTTTATCACCCATAGAAAACTCTAGCTCATCCTTTTAAATAACTAGTCAATGCTTTCTATTTTATTATGGATATTGGATTTTTAAAATTAATCTTAATTAATTTCAAAATCCATATCATATCATTTAACACTTAATTATCTTTTGATAAGAAAATTAAATAAATATGATTTAATTACATCTGTCTAACAGTTTTAATTTAACCTATTTATTTAATTTGAATCAAGAACTAATGGAAATAAATTTAATTTATCTTTATAAATTAAATATGAAATATTATATCTTGTCATGTTAGTTATTAAATTTAATTTATCAGATAAAACTAAATTTAAAACTAACACAATATAATAATATTATCATATAACATATATATCTGTGTGTGTGTGTGTGTATTTCAAAAATACATATTTGTATATATAATATTATTAATTTTCTTTTTGAATATATATATATATATATATTCTTCCACCATTGATTAACCATTGCATTCATTAAATCTAGACATATCTTAAATTTAATGAATTTGGATATTATAGCTCGTGTTGGACTATTTTTGTGTGAGACCCTGTAGGCCCATATGAAGTTGACAGTGGGCCAATGACTATACTAACCTACAAGTTGTAAGTAGCCTCTAGCAAGACATTATGACTACCCAATTCATATAAGAATCGATAAACTGATGCAACCTGTCATGCAACCATATCTCATCCCTTTTGTCACACGATATTTCGATCAAGGATGAGGCATGGAGAATGTCATCCTCCTATTCTTGACCATTACTTTTTTGATCCATGAGTAGTCTGAATATGGAAATGGAAACTCATTTCTATCGTAATATGGCCATACATTTCTTAGACTCTCTCATCGAGGCGCCCAGTAATATCTTTCTACTAATGTGAGGGACAAATTCCATCTTGACTATTCACATTCCTCTACATAGCCTTTATCATCACCTAGTCAAAGGTGACTTTTGACTAGGTCAAAGCTGAATGACTCTCATATAGGAATCCATAATGATCTTAAGTCAAAAGGGCATAGTGACGTGGTTATACATGAGACAAGCTTATAACTTGATCTATGCAGCTTTCTCATAATGGGTTGTCCGGCGCCTTGTACTCTTACAAGTGCCAAGGACTTTGATTCGTATCTCCATACCTCTTTAAAGTCATACTGGTATTATTTCATCTTTGCTTTCGTATGGATGACCGACCACGAACATTTAAGACAATCATTATGATTTATCCAAGGATAGTCATCACAGTGAACAACATGCAAATAATATAATATCAAAATGGAGAAATTCATTGAATAACAACATTCAAAGTACAATGATTGGCCCCTTGGGCACAATTTCCAACATCCACCCACTTGCACTAGGTACAATAATTAATTTGCCTAATTCTTATTGTCTTAACATGACACTTATGCTTTGTATGTGCAAGCGGCTTGGTAAGAGGATCAACAACATTGTCTTCTCTTGCTACTTTGCATATTTTATATCACCTCTATCATTGATTTCTCTAATGAGATAAAATCGCCTGATTATATGCTTGGTCATTTGATGTGACCTATGCTTCCTGACCTATGCAATAGCACCGCTATTGTCACAAAACAAATTTATTGGATTTGAGATGGTAGACACCACCCCTAATTCAGTAATGAACTTTCTGATCCAAACGACTTCCTTTGCTGCATCCGATGCTGCTATATACTCAACTTCTGTTGCAGAATCTACTACAGTGCTCTACTTGGAGCTCTTCCAGCTTACTGTTCCACCATTCAGGAGGAATATGTATCCAGATTACGATTTAAGGTTATCTTAGTCAGTTTGGAAACTTGCATCTGTGTAACCAATTACACAGAGCTCATCATCCGATCCACCATATACCAAGAATAAGTCTGTAGTCCTTAAGTACTTTAGGATATTCTTGACAGTAGTCCAATAACCCTCACTAGGATCTTGTTGATATTTGCTGGTTATACTTAAGGCAATGAGACATTCGATCAAGTACATAACATGGCATACATGATTGATCCAATGACCGAGGCATATGGAACTTTGCTCATACGGTCTCGTTGATCAGGTGTACATGACACAGATCCTTGCTAAGATGGATGCCATGAGACATGGGCATGTAACCCCTTTTTGAATCCTGCATACTGAACTTATGCAGTATCTTGTCTATATATGTGCTCTGACTTAGGCCTATTAGTCTCTTAGATCTATCTCTATAGATCCTAATCCCTAAGATGTAGGTGGCTTTACCTAAGTCTTTCATCGAGAAAGACTTTCCTAACCAAGACTTGACACTCAGTAAGGTAGGAATGTCATTTCTAATGAGTAGGATGTCATCTACAAAAAGTACTACAAATACAACTGTGCTCCCACTATTATTCTTGTAAACACAAGGTTTATCGATGTTTTGAATAAATCCAAACTCTTTGACCACTTCATCAAAATGATGATTCCAGCTACGGGATGCTTGCTTCAATCCATGAATGGATCTTTGAAGCTTGCACACTTTACCAGAGTTCTCTAAACGCACAAAGCCTTCAAGTTGTGTCATGTACACATCCTCAAGCAGCTTTTCATTAAAGAAGGTTGTTTTGACATCCATCTGCCATATTTCATAGTCATAATATGCTACAATGGCAATAAGGATTTTGATTGATTTGGCCATTACAACTGGGGAAAAGGTTTCATCATAGTCTATACCATGAGTTTGAGTGAATCCTTTTGCAACCAGTTGTGCCTTGAAGACATTTATATTACCATCCATGTCAATTTTCTCCTTGGAAACCCATTTGTACCTAATGGCTTTTACATATTCAGGTGGATTAACTATGGTTCATACCTGATTGTCGTACATGGATTGTATTTTACACTTCATGGCATTTAGTCATTTCTCAGAGTTTGGTCCTGCTATGGCTTCTTGATAGGTGGTTGGCTCATTTTGCTCAATGAGCAACACATCACGGCTTTCAGTAATTGGAGATCCATATCTCTAAGGCTGATGTCGTTTCCTATCAGATTTGTGTGGGCCTTGTTGTGAGTTTTCTCTATTTTCCATATGTGGTTCTGTGCTATCTTGTGACTCTTGAACTTCTTCGAGATGTATCTTGCTCCCATGGTTCTTTTAGAGATGAACTCTCTTTCTAGAAACATACCGTTTCGAATAACAAACACTTTGTTATCAGAGAGATTGTAGACATAGTATCCCTTTGTTTCCTTAGGATAACCCACGAAAAGGTACTTTTAGGATTTGGGCGCTAATTTATCTGAGGCTTGTTGCTTAACATATACCTCACATCCGCAAATTTTGAGCAAAGATAAACTAGGTTTCTTTCCAATCCATATCTCATATGGTGTCTTTTCAATTGCCTTAGATGGAACACGATGTAGTGTGAACGCAGCTATCTCTAGGGCATGGCCCCAAAAGGCGATGGAAGATCTATTTGACTCATCATATATTGAACTATATCTAATAGTGTTCAATTCCTCTATTCAGAAATGCAATTCCATTGTGGTGTTCCTAGAGGAGTCAATTGTGAGATTATCCCACAACTCCTAAGATGGTCAATGAACTCTTGGCTCAAATATTCACTACCTCGATTAGATCGAAGTGCTTTAATCATTTTGCCAAGTTGGTTTTGTATTTCATTTTGGAATCTTTTGAACATTTCAAAAGATTCATATTTATGTTTCATTAGATAGATGTATTCATACCTACTAAAGTCATCTATAAATGTAAAGAAATACATATAACCTCCTCTAACAGCTGTATTCAGAGGTCCACATATATCTATATGTATGAGGCCCAATAAATCAGTGGCACTCTCACTACGCCCAGTAAAAGGTGCCTTTGTCATCTTTCTTAATAAGCAAGATTCACATGTATCATACGATTCAAAATCAAATGAGTTAAGAAATTCATCTTGATAGGGTTTAAAAATGTGTTTTTCATTTATATGGCCAAGACGACAATGCCATAGGTAGGTCAGATTCAAATTGTTTGACTTGATCCTTTTGGTAGTTATGTTATAGATATTTCTACTATTATCATGTTCCAAATTTAATATATAATGACCAACATGCAAATCACCATTAGCAAAGAAAGCATCATTACGATAAATGGAACATTTACCATTCCTAGTAATAGAAATATAACCTTCCTTATCCAAATAAGAAAAAGAAACAATGTTATTACTCAAAGCAAGAACACAATAGCAATTGTTCAAAACTAACAAAAGGCCACTAGGCAAAACTAATTCATAAGTGTCGACAACTAAATTAAAGCAGCAACTCTTTCTCTATTTCCAACTCGTAGGTCCACTTTGCCCTTCTTTAGCTTTCTACTATCCTTAAGACCCTGCACATTTGTACAAATGTGAGAACCACATGCAGTATCTAATACCCATGTAGAGGAAGTAGAAAGATGAATGTCTATAACATAAATACATGAAGAGATAGCCCCGCTATCCTTCTTGTTCTTTTTCAGATCTTCAACATAGAGTTTGCAATTCCTCTTCTAATGATTGGTTTCATTTCATGAGATGCATACTCCTTCCTTTGGAGGCTTTGCCTTATTGGGTGCAAGCTTGATTTCAGGCTTGTTTGACTCATTGGTCTTACCACCTGAGTCTTTACCCTTCCCCTTCCCCTTGCCTTCCCTTTTCATACCTTTTCCTTTCTAAACCATCAAAACAGTGTTGGCCTTTTCTTAATGTTATGTTCAGCAGTTTTAAGCATCCCATGTAGTTCAGAAGTTGATTTCTCCATGTTGTTCATGTTGTAACAAACTGGTCATAACTTTCCGGGAGTAAGTTCAAGATCAAATATGTAGCTAACTCCTGGCTCATGGGAAATTCAAGCCTCTCAAGGTGATTAATGTAGCCTTTCATCTTTAACATATGAGCACTAACTGATGCACCTTCAGCCATCTTGCAAGAATGTAAGGCCTTTATGGTCTCATACCTTTCTTGCCTTACCTGTTACTAGAACATTTCCTTGAGATGCACAATCATCTCATGAGCCACCATAAGTTCCATATCTCTTTGGGGCTCTGGAACCATGGTGGCAAGCATCAAGCAACCTACATCCACAAAGTTTTCCTTATGCTTCTTATAAGCATCTTTCTGAGCTGTTGGAGCATTGGCTGCAAGCTCCTCAAGAATGTGTTAATCTAGGACATATGCTTTTCTTTCTTGTTTGAGAACAATTCTCAAGTTCCTGAACCAATCAAGAAAGTTTGTCCAATTGAGTTTGTCATTCTCAAGGACTGATCGCAATGATAGTGTAGCAGTATTACTAGTCAACATGATTCTACAATAAAATATGCAAAGTTGGGTAGTAATCTCCCACTAAGTTAACAACCCTCAATGTAATAATTAGTGGGGTAAGATCCATATCTCGCTTAAATAAGTCTGCTTTAGTAGGACACTTAAATCAAGTTATTTAGATAGGTAAACTCTTTACCAATTACATCACATGTAACTCTTAGATCTTTATAGAATTCGATCATCATATGATCCGACATGTTTAATCCCATCTAATGCCTTGAGATCCAAAACTGTTTTGTTAATCACAATTAAGTCAAAACAATAATGAATCTTCGTGAGTAGCACCATTACTCACGCTTGTCTTACCAAGATAACTCAAATGCATCCACTTTGGTGGAACCTACAATTGAGTGATCTAGGTTTTGACAAGTATTCATTAATTGACGGTATTATGACTTAAGATTTCATTTGGAGGGCTTAATTAATTATTTTTTTTATATGAGTACATATATCGCGATTGTATCTCATACAATTATACATATATATGTAAAATATGAATGTAATGATCTAATTAAAAGAAACATAATTTAAACGTGACACAATATGACTCACTTAACCTAAATCCTCTCAAGCCAATGAGAGGACCTCTCTAATAAGAAAATAAAATACATTGAGAAACCTCATTTAAACATATGAGGGGAGTGAGATGTGAAGAGAATGTACATCCAGACTATGTAGAGGAAGGCACAACACGCTAGCCGTATTTAAAAAATTTACAACCCTTGTAAAACTAGAGGCATATTGTTCACCATACCTCAACAATTTTAGAAATTAAAATTGCAACAAATAACAATTCATACAACATGAAAAAGCAATAAATGGTATGATTATGCCGCGCTATGAATAGTTAACCATGTGATCCTGCTAGTCGATTAGCAGGCAGGGTTAAGGGGCAGCACCCTGGAGTATTTTTTGTCTTGGCCCAAAACACTTTCTGGCCTAAAAAAATCTTAGCTTAACAAAAAAATTATTTGTTTTGGCCTAGTTCAAAACAAACAAGCCCAATTTACAAACCCTACCCGACTCCCAACCTACAAAAACCTGACTCTCTTGTCGCAACCCGTGATCTCAGGCGAAGGTTTCAGGCAATCAAAGAGTTTGAAACAACGATTTTCAACAACAATAATCATAGGAAAATGAGCCTAAGTAGGATTTAAGTGATAATTTTGCATAATCTAACACAAAATGCAAGATTCGATTGAAATCAAAATTGTCTCCATCAATGGCGACAAAACTAAAGAATGTTAGCAACCTTTGTTCAGGCAATTAATCACCATCAATCTCAAACCCTTTTATGAACAAATTAAACACGATCTCTCACAACAGGCTTTCTCACAATCGAATCCAAAGCAATAACGAAAACGAAAACAAATTGTACAACAAAGCTGTAATCAAAACAAAATTATATGCTTCTTGGACCCTTCAAAAATCATATACAACTTATATATCACATATATAAGCACACAATAAGCACTCAAACTCAACTTAAACGCATAATTGAATTGGCTCTGATGCCACTATTGGGATGGGTAGGCACAAGGGAAAATTAAAATTCAAAAATTTTTCTAATCCTGACTGGGAATCTGTCAACGACGTTAAAATCGAGTGGTAAAGAAATGTACCTTTCTTATGCCTTCAATCTTTCTTTTCGATCTCAAGGAGCTAACAACTCAGATTAACTCCCTCTACCAATATTCACACGAATAGGAATCCAACACGAACAGCGTGCTAGCGCCACCAACATCCCTCTTTAGAGTTTTCTTTTCTCACGGCTCTCTATCTATCTTTTTCATCACCCATAGAAAACCTAGTTCACCCTTTTAAATAACTAGTCAGGGTTTTCTATTTTATGATGAATATTGGATTTTAAAATTAATCTTAATTAATTTCAAAATCCATATCATATCAATTAACATTTAATTATCTTTTGATAAGCAAATTAAATAAATATGATTTAATTAAATCTGTCTAATAGTTTTAATTTAACCTATTTATTTAATCTAAATAAAGAGCTAATGGAAATAGATTTAATTTATCATTATAAATTAAATCCAAGATATTATATCTTTGTCGTCTTAGTTATTAAATTTAATTTATCAGAAAAACTAAATTTAAAACTAACACAATATAATAATATTATCATATAGTGTGTGTGTGTGCGCGCGCGCGCGCACGTGTTTCAAAAATACATATATGTATATATAATATTATTAATTTTTTTTCCAAATATATATTCATATATTCGTCCACCCTAGATTAACCATCACATTAATTAAATCTTGACATATCTTAACTTCAATGAATCTGGATATTATAGCTCATGTTGGGCCATTTTTGTGTGCAACCCTGTAGGCCCATATGAAGTTGGCAGTGGGCCAATGACTATACTAATCCATAAGTCGTAAGCAGCCTCAAGCAAGACATTACAACTATCCAATTCATATGAGGATTGATAAACCGATACAAGCAGTCATACAACCATATCACGTCCCTTCTTTCACACGATATTTTGGTCAAGGATAAGGCATGGAGAATGTCATCCTCCTATTCCTAACCATTACTTTCTCGATCCATGAGTAGTCTGAATATAGAAATGGAAACTCCTTTCTATCGTATTATGGCCATACATTTCTTAGACTCACTCATCGAGGGCCCAGTAATATCTTTCTACTAATGTGAGGGACAAATTCTATCTTGACTAATCACATTCTTCTACATGAAAACAACCAAGCCCGAACATAGCCTTTATCATCACCTGGTCAAATGTGACTTTTGACTAGGTCAAATCTGAATGACTCTCATGTAGGAATTCATGATTATCTCAGGCCAAAAGGGCATAGTGACGTGGTTATACATAAGCGACAAGCTTATGACTTGATCCATACAGCTTTCTCATAGCGAATTGGTCCAGCACCTTTTACTCTTACAAGTGTCTAGGACTTTGATTTGTATCTCCATACCTCTTTAAAGTCATATTGGTCTTATTTCATCTTTGCTCCTGCATAGAGGACCGACCACGGACATTTAGGACAATCATTATGATTTATCTAAGGATAGTCATCACAGTGAACATGCAAATAATATGATAACAAAATGAAAAAATTCATTGAATAATAATATTCAAAGTACAATGATTAGCCTCTAGAGCACAATGTCCAACAAAAAGATGGTAAAAGATTTCCAGTGAAAAAAATATATATTCATATGCGTTTTGCAACAAACTTAAATTGCCAGGCCAAGCAGTAAGATCAAGTTAATAAAGTTGAGACGAGTCCCTTTTCCGTTATGTGCTAGTAGAAATGAAGGGACAAGCCTATAGTTACAGTCGCAGATTAGAAAGGAATAGAGAAGGAAAACCCATTGTATTTTTTTCGGGCAGAATGTAAAACCCATTTTATATTAAACCCGTTGGAGCATTTGGATGTTTGATTTTGTTCAAATCCCAGATTTAGGGTTTACAAGATCACCGTGTGTATGGTTTTCAATCCTATTGGTCCTTCTAAGGTTCTATCTCTCATTTCCAGTTTTCTTTTTTTTCTTTTTCGGTGGGAACAGGACAAAGACGCGGTAACGCGGATCCGGCTCCTCTCCCATGAGCTTCCGGTCCCTTTCCTCTTCTTTATACAAAACTACACTATTTTCAGTATTTTGTGTGTAAATTAATGAGCTTGGTCCTGTTCTTTTTTATAAAAGAATATTTAATACTCTAAAGTATTTTTCCAACCACACCTAATATCTTAAAATAATTTTTAGTGCATTAGTTATCCTCAAATATTTTTCAGCAGCCATATATGACTTTACTTTGTGGAAGCGACAAATCAAAGCTCCAATGGCAGATAAGAAGGACCCACTCAACCATCCATAAATCAATATCGTACACTCTTTAATTTTGTAATAACAAATTTTGTAATAAAAATGAGAAATTGACTAGCATATTAGTAAAAGTGTAGTTTGGCCTTCTACCCTATAAGATTTCAGTTTAATCTTTTAGTTTTGTGAAGCTTCTCTTTAATTAGTTCTCAAATCTTATTATCATTATTCTCCAATGATGATTTTTTTGAGTCAGCCATATTATTTATTTTTTTTAAAAATAAAACTTATTATATTGTCATTTGAGAATGTTTTATCCCCTTTTAATTTTCAGTGTCAAAATTTTTATTAACTGAACTAACCGTGTTAGACTATTAATATTAAAAAAATAAAAAATTATTTTCTAAAATTAAAGAACTGAAATAAAACCTAACTAAAACATAAAAGATACACCTTCGCGGTGTGGGACGTTATTTCATCAATTGTATTATACACTTGCTCTTGGGTCTCATATATTATCACGATTATTATATTCTGTGAGTCACGACGAAAGTCTTCATGTGCTGAGATTCAATTACAAATAACTGCCACTGTAATTTTTCATGAACCTATTCTATTTATCAATTTTATATGGAGGCAGGCATATTTTTGTGTGTATCAAAAAAAGCATATTTTTGTGTACTCCCTTCGGTAATATAAGACATATTTGAAGAATTGATTTTGGTTCTAAATATAAGACATATTTGTCATATTTATCATTCTTTTTCTAATATACCCCTATTGATGCTCTCTAACAATAATCAACGAAGAGAGAGAAGGGGGAATATAATTAAGGAACATGACTAGGATGTTTTAGAAAATACATGTGATATAAACTAACTTCATTAATTTAAACAAATTAGGTAAATTTGTCTTATATTAAGGACCAGATGGAGTATTATTTTTATATAAGAAAATCTTGCTATTATAGTCTGATTCTACATAAGATTACCGACAACTCATTTAGTCCAACAAAGATTACCAACAACTCATTTAGTCCGACAACTCATAAAGATGTGTTTTGAACCACCTCTCTTTCAGGCACGTAGTTTTGGCTTTAAATGGCAGAGATTGTGTGGAGGCCCATCTTTAAATAAATATATATATATATATATATATAACAAGAAAAGATAGAGGCCATTAAAAAAAGGGAAAATTTCAAAAAACTACAAAGGAAATTAGAAAAGGACAGAAAGGTTGAGTGAAATTCACATATCTCAAATCAGTGATGCATGAGGAATTTGGAATATGAAATCTTAAGACAATTACCTAAATACCCTCCTAAGTGACAGCTAAAAGGGAAACGAAGAGACACGAACAGGCAAAGTTTGAAAGGGTGTCAGAACATAGAGTGATGGGAAAGCTTAGGGAGACGGAGAGACGATGCGAAGGATGGTGGATCAAGGTTGTCGGTGGCGATTTGCGATGTCGTCGACAGAGGTGAACGAGGCATTGTGCGGTTGTGTGTTCAGCACTCCCTCTGTTGGATCTTCAGCAGTCAACCGTTTCAGTTGACGGTGTTGGGTGGCGCGGGGTGGCGAGTCAACTATCTCACCCCAAATCGGACTGCAACTTGTCATGAAATATGTGATCTAACAGCAACTGATAAATATATGAAGGTGTTAATCAACATAACCATGTTGTTAATATAGAGCGGTTTGGTGTTATTATCCATGGAACATCTATTTTTGCAAACTTTTTCCTACACACGTCTTCTGTTGTCTGTGTGAATGGAAGATGTGAAAGGTGTTGCGTTTGGGCAGTGACACTAAAACTTTCCCATTTCTTGTTGGCCAGATGTTAATCAACAAAATAATGTCATTAATAATGAATATGATCTTGTTAACTGTGGGTGAGGTGTTGTTTTGGGCATCGAACTTGTGATTTGGCAACTTCATTCCTTTTAAGATATTAATGAAGGATGTCGAGTTGATAATAAAGAAAATAAAGTTGTTACTTGTGGCTAACGTGTTGTTTTTCTCCATCTACATTTGGACCATTCCAACATGTTCCTCCTACGATCTTAATAGAGGAAGTCAAGTCGTTAATAATGAATCTGATGTTGGTAATACGCGGAGAGATGTTGTGTTTTCCTATCTACATTATGACCTTCCCAGGTTATTCCTCACAAGATGGTAATGGTGGAAGTTGAGTCGTTAATAGTGAAGATAATGATGTTATTATGGGGAGAGATGTTGTGTTTTTGCATCTACATTACGACGTTCCTAATTTGTTCCTTCAAAGATGTTAATGGAGGAAGTTGAGTCGTTAATAGCGAAGATAATGATGTTATTATGTAAATAAATATTGTGTTTTCCCATCTACATGACGACGTTCCTAACTTGTTCCTTTGAAGATATTAATGGAGGAATAGGAGTTATTAATGAAGAAACTCATGTTGTCAATTGAGGGTGACTTGTTGTATTTTCCCATTTACGTTAGGATATTCCCAACTTATTCCTCACAAGATGGTAATGGATGAAATGTAGTCGTTAACGATGGAGGTAATGTTGTTAATCGAGGGAGAGATGTTGTGTTTTCTCATGTACATTAGGACGATCCCCACTTATTCCTCACAAGATGGTAATAGAGAAAACAGAGTCATTAACAATGAAGATGATGTTGTTAATTTGAGGAGAGATGTTGTGTTTTCCAATCTACATTATGACGTTCCTAACTTGTTACTCTTAAGATGTTAATGAACGAAGCGTAGTTGTAAACAAAGAAGATGAAGTTGTTAATCATGGCTCATATGTTGTTTTCGGGCATACAACTTGGGACGTTACGAAAGCTTTCGGTTGAAGATGTTAATCTAGCAGGCAGAGTCGTTAATGAATCATGTGGTTACCAAATCACAAGTTCGATGGATGCCCAAAATAACACCTCACCCACAATTAACAAGATCATATTCATTAGTAATGACATTATTTCGTTGATTAACATCTGGCCAACAAGAAATGGGAAAGTTTTAGCGTCACTGCCCAAACGCAACACCTTTCACATCTTTCATTCACACAGACAACAGAAGACATGTGTAGGAAAAAGTTTGCAAAAATAGATGTTTCATGGGTAATAACACCAAACCGCTCTATATTAACATGGTTCTGTTGATTAACATCTTCATATATTTATCAGTTGCTGTCAAATCACATATTTCATGACAAGTTGCTGTCCGATTTGTGGTGAGATAGTCGACTCGTCGCCCCGTGCCGCCCAACACCGTCAACTAAAATGGTTGACCGCTGAAGCTCCGACAGAGGGAGTGCTGAACACACAACCACACAATGCCTCGTTCACCTCTATCGACGACACTGCAAATCGCCACCGACAACCGTCAACCCACCGTGCTTCGCATCGTCTCTCCATTTTCCCAAGCTTTCCCATCACTCTCTGTTCTAACACCCTTTCAAACTCTGCCTGCTCGTGTCTCTTCATTTCCCTTTTAACTGTCACTTAGGAGGGTATTTAGGTAATTATCTTAAAATTTCATATTCCAAATTCCTCATGCCTCACTGATTTAGGATATGTGAATTTCACTCAACCTTTCTGTCCTTTTCTAATTTTCTCTGTAGTTTTTTAGAATTTTCCCTTAAAAAAAATTATAAAGAGATAAACAAAATAAAAATAACAGAAATAATAATAATAATAGTAATATTCCTCAGTTTTTTTTCCTCTCTCCTTTTATCCCCTCAATCTGACGAATTCAAGCAGGACCAGAGAAGTTTCGAGACCTCTGAGTGTTGAACTTCATTTTCTCCTTCTACTAATCTCCGCCACAGCTTCTGGCCTTGATTTGTCTTCATCGTTGCAGCGTGTGCGTGTCTTTGATCGTTCTCCGTTGTCTTCCTCTTTTGCTCAAGATTTTTGGGCATAAGCTTTTTCTCGTCTTCCTTCCATCGTTGCAGCATGGGTGTACTGTATTTTTCCCCTTCTTCCTATTTGGTTGCGGTCATGCATGATTATGGGGGTCTTATTTCTTTTTGCTTCCCCTATTCAAATAGAAGGCTGCGGTACAGGGGTATGTTTAAAAAAAATTAATTATATTCCTCTCCTTGAATTTATGTGGCTGTCGTGTGTGGGTGTTTAGTTTCAATGATTTTTCTTATATTATTTCTGTGGGTTGTGTTTGGTGAAGAAATGATAGTTGAAGTTTAAATAAGTTGAAATTGTAGACTCACAAGCTTGATGAACTTGTTAGAAATATATATAGATGCACACAAGGTGTTTGTTAAAATGTATATGAGAAGAGTTTGGTCGAATCCGAAGATTAAATCGCTTATTGAGCTAACTATTTAATAGCTGCCAAATGTTTGGGGAAAAGCTTGAGTAAAAAGGAAATTTATTGTGTGATGAGTATGTAGAAGATAGTATTTAGAAGTCATTTAATTTCTATGTCGAGACTTGAAATTTGATCTATGATGCCTACATATACATATACATATACATATACATATACATATACATATACATATACATATACATATACATATACATATACATATACATATACATATACATATACATATACATATACTGTGTTCTTTTCGATTGCGGATTAAAAGCTGAGCATATATGTACGAAGTCGCTAATGTAGTTTACTTCTAAACTTGTGAGTATAATGTGCGCACATGTTTTATATGCATGTGGGGTGTTAGTATATATTATAATGTTGAATGATTCACAAAGATTAACATTTTTTTTTGGGTTTTGCAAATGTTAAGGAAAGGAAGTTATATAGAGAACGTGACAGAGTTATAATATATGTATTATAAATTCGTGTAAGGTTACAATTGGATTGACAATAATGTTATTTGTATGCTAGGGGATTAAGGCTGAATCATATTTGAAAATGTAGGAAACAAATGTTTATAACTAAGAAGGAGATCAGGCATACCTGGACGAATCCATGTTCGGATCCGGGTCAAAGCTCCAATACTCCATACTTGTGCCCACACAATTATTAGACTACTAGAGCCTAATTGTGATTTGCACAGCAGATCACCAGAACCAGAAAGATGGTAGGAGAGAAGGGAATTGCCAGAAAACTCAATGGCGGGGGCGAGTTGCAATTGAGGAGGCACACCCTATTTATAGTGGTTTATGGAGGCCACTAATTAGGAAACGTGTGCACTCCTTCTTGCCCTCCAAGATAGGAATTAATTGTCTCTCAATTAATTCCCTAATTATGGTGATTTGTTCCTCTTTTGACAAATCCATAATTATTGCTAAATATTCCCAAATCTGCATCTTATGCTGATTTTATTCTTATTTGATTAGGCTACTTATTTCCTAATCAAATAGTCCGGCCCATCAAGGGCGGACTTGGACCCAAAGTCCAACATCTCCCACTTGCACTTGATGGGCCTCCCATCGTGTGCGCATTACTCTTTCTTGTTTCATACTTGGCGTCTGCCGTGACTGCGTGGGCAAAAATGTCTTTCAGATTTGGTGCTTGCGATACTAGAAATCCTTTATATCGGACCAGCATCCAAGGACACCCTTCATATATAACCGTAAGTTATATGTTCATTGCCTCATATGCCCCAGATTCTCCCATACATATTACTCATGGCATATCTAATCCCTCTCGAGTTAATATGTTGATTAACTTAGATTGCCTTCCACGTACATAGCATCCACACTTACTAGCTACACATAGAGCTAGTAAGGGGTCGACCACAGATACTAGTACATCTTATGTATCTAGGAGTAAATCTTCCTTTTTGACTAAACATCAGTCCATCTTGACTTGGTCGCTTTCCTAGTTTTCACTCGTCTGACCGAATCGAGTGTGATCATGGAGCTTCAGCTAAAGTAGCTGTCACCAAACCAAGCTTTCATGATGCCGCCTAAGTCTTAAGGGCATCGTGGAATTATTCTTCCTTCCTGGGACTCACACTGTGGTGAACTAGGGATCTTTCACCCACATCCCGTGTTGCAGTTTAACTCTCAAGCACATGCAGTATGAATTGCATGCTACGGTGAATGGTCTGAGGTGTACGTCGATTTCTTTATCTTTCACCGTACAGACATTAGTTCCAAAATGTACTCAACATTCGAACCAGAACTTCCTTTTTCACAATATCTCTTTTACAATCTCGTTTGTGAAAAAGAGTTCTTTGCCTGGCTACAGGTCCATATTCATGCTTCGATCCATTTTCTGTGTATAAGCACACATGCGGATCTCATCTCAGTCTAACTGAGGCGACTCAAACGCAAAGATTCTTCTCAACCATCTCATGGTGATCATTTGCTCGTCTTACCTTCCCATGCCCCTGCAAAACATGGGAAGACGGTTGTTCGTGTGAGTGAACCAACCTCTTTTAACCTGTACGACATACAAAGCTGTATACCTTTATGTATTTACTCATAACATACATACCATTTCTTTTATCTTTATATAAAAGAAGTTCACGACCTTATATTTTATTTGCGCCCCTAGATTTTCATTAACTCAATGAAAATCAAGCTATGGGCTCAATAAGGGGATCTACCAACATCTTGTCAGTAGAAGGTCATTAAACTATCGCTTTCCCTCTTTGAAAGCATATCTCTCATAGAGATGTATCAAAAAGGTATGTTTCGCCTTGCTGTGATACTTAGGATCCTCATCATACGATGTTATCGTTTAGATCCTTCTATCCACCATTCATTCCCAATCTCTCATAGGAATTACTTTAGCCATATGGCACTTTGAATGATGGCAGAACACGCCCTGCGTTCTATTTTCATGGATAAAAGGAAAAAATACTATGTATATTTCCTTACTCCATCACCATTTGTCTAGGTCTTGCATTGGAGTATCCTTTCAAAAAGGAAAGTTGTTGTCTTGACAACTTAATCCATGGTTATTCTCATAACCCATTTCACAGCAGGACCAAAAAGCAACTTCCAAGTCTGACCAAAAACATTTGGTCT
Source organism: Inga leiocalycina (assembly GCA_963242795.1). Lineage (NCBI taxonomy): Eukaryota > Viridiplantae > Streptophyta > Magnoliopsida > Fabales > Fabaceae > Inga > Inga leiocalycina. Next base: position 72,518,655 of record OY725325.1, read on the forward strand.
TATGTACACCAATGTATACATTCATATTACCAACTATAGTCTTACATGGGACTCTATCTACCTTTCTTATGTTGGATTCCTCATAGGCCATGTAACCTCTTTAGGTTTATGCCCTTAACTTCAGGGGTGTCCATGGGTTTGCACTTTGACATCCTAAGATGTCTAAGGATTACACTTGTACATGTCTTAGGTGGAAAAGACTGTATCTTTCTTGTGCAACTCCGTTTATCTTGTCGATCAAGATATTTATTCAACCCATGACTTTCTCAACTCAGAATTTAAGGATTCTCTAATCCTTTATTCCTTTGACTCCATTGACACTTGTTTCATTTGTCACTTGACAAAGGATGACTTCACAAAGAATCATCACTAGACCATTTGGAACTTATGTAGTGTTCTTCGATTATTTCGAAGATGGTGAGGGTTTCACCTTGTGAAAAACCTCATATACTACTATTTGGGTGATTGTTTCTATGAAGCCCTTAAGCTGCTTCAGTGTAGAGTTCATCATCCAATTTCCAAAATTCCAAATTGGAAGGTGGTCTTTACATCATCTTGATGCAGTTTTCAAGACTAAGTTTGTTGTCATAGCCAAAGTTCAGAGTTAAAACACACAATGGACAACCTTCCATTGTATTACCCCCTAGCCACTAAGTGTTTTAGGTTCTGTATGCCCCCAACAGATTTGAGAACCTACTTGTTCCCAATCGCCTCTTAGCTAGGTGACAAATTACCTAAACACGTATTTGGCTTAAAAGGAATCCAAATCCTCCTGCATGACACTTTGCAATTCATCTTAGCAGGTCCTTCTAGTGTCTTTCAAACACTTATAGGTACCTATCATCACCTTCTAAGTGATGAAGAGAGCATTCAATCCATTAGGGAATCTATCCCTTATAGTCATTCGCTAGATGACAGTTTGCTCCGAGGTGGATTTCATAGGATTCTTTTCCTATGTATGAGTGAGGTAATTCTCTCATAACTTACCTCTTACCTCTTTCATTGTGAAAATGGTCTCAATCCTCCCACTCGGATCAGTGAACTTAGGAACATTTCCTTGTCACTTGTGAACCTCTTGAAGAGATTTATTGTGATTAATGCTCATTTCCTGCTAGGAAATCTGGGTTTTATGAACGTTGTGTCCCAAGGTTTTCTCTCAGTCACTGAACCGCCATCATTTTCACTAATGAAGACGTGTCATTACAAATTCTCATGTCATCTCACAAAGAGATACCTTGTATACCTTAGCCCTAATCTTCCTTACTCATAGGAAGAAGTGTGAATATAAAGTTAATGACCCTTATGGTCTTAACGAACTTGGCCCTGGTCTAAGGCCTATCCACGATTCATAGGGTAAGGTCGTGACTGACATAGAAGGCATTTGGTTAAGTGTGAATATAATAGCTATGAGTCCACCTACCAACATATGGTTGGTAGCCTCATTGATGCCATTATATTCATAACCAAAACAAGGAGAGGTCTATCTCTCCATTTCAACAACTCTATTATGTTGAAGGGTTCTAGGTATTGATAGTTGCCTAGCAATGCCTTTCTTATACACAAAGCAGCTCAAACTAATCACATGGGTGTCTTTAACCCTTGTTAGTTTAAAAGGTCTTATCCTTTTAGTTTAACTGATTCCTGACTAGTTCAGCCATTATCTAACAGCTTCACACTCGCCAAAAATCAAGTAAACATTACTGTATTTCGAGTAAACGTCCATAACGTTAACGAAACACTAAGCTCTTTGTGTTTTGCCCTCACGTTCATTGGTTCACTAACGTTATAATTTGCCAATTGCAGTGGATTTTCTCAAAAAAATGTTTCTTTGTCTTTCTTGCCAGGTAGAATAAGTTTTCAACTTATTCATAAGGGTATTAACCCTTTAGCACACGTTTAGCAAATACTCTTTCGCTAGTTTGATCATTCCCTTTGACCAAGGTGTACATGTGGCAAGAAAAGGAATCTTTTATCCCTAGAAAAAGAAACATCAAAATCCAACAAAGGATTTGAGAATCATAGTCCCATCGATCCTTAACTAAAGAGATAGCAAAGATGTGATTCTGTCAGTTGCAATTGCATGGAGTGAATCAGGGTGGTTTCCTTATGCAGAGTTAACGTGCAAGTTCCAATCCCTTGATTCTATCTCTTTATTGCTTTGCATTTGACTTGAAGCCATATGCTTCTCTGAAATATCCACAACTCATGTGGATCGCTACTTTTATAACCCTTAAGGATTATGAATGTAGCTTTTCATCTTTGTAGAAACCATTGACCTCTTCTAGATCAAGTTTACCTCATAGGTTTCTTGCCCTTGGGCTTAGAGGATGAATCCTCCCACTCTTTAGCTAAGTTTGTCTGACTGATGGATCTTGGATCCTTCAGTCTCTCATACTTAAGTTCAATGTGGTGAATCACATTGCTGAAGGTTACAATATGCATATCAGGGCAATTTATACTTTTGTATATGCCCACTCACTGGAAGACATGGCTCACTCCCACTCACTGGGAGACATAGCTTCCTCCCACTCACTGGGAGATGTCTTATCACAACATACACTTGTTGTTTGTTAGAAAAAACTTGGCATTTAGTTTGTCTCAACTTCTTAGTTTGACATTTGCCTTAAGTGTTGCCTAAACAACATGTTAGGACTTAGTACACTATGTTAAAACTTAATTTAGTTTTAACTTTATGGAAGAAGATCACCTATTTCACTATCTTCCACACTATCCACACGGCTTGGATAAGGTTACATTGCTCATACTATCATAAGTTTGAGCAATGTTGTTCTTTCTATGCTTGATAGCATAAACCTTTTATATCCTTCAGTTGCTTCAGCCTCTGAATGCTGAAGACTAGTTGGTAGGATGTCCCTGACATCTCATTCCTCTTGAATAAAAGAGATTTGAGAGTTTCTAACTCCACAGATATCTTTATTGAGCTTGTCTTCATAAGCTCAGTCAAATAGACTTGGTCATAATTGGTCACTCAGACGATTATGGTATACAAATCTTATTTGTTCAAATAAGACAAAGGATAATTAGATAATAAGTTCACTAGTTTCATGTTCAGGAGACAACTATGTTGACTCCCATCCCAATCATACTAGTTAGCTCATCACCCTTTTATCCACAGTCTTTATTTGAACACTTTCCCCTTTGGATTTCTAGACGTATTCCAGAAAACTCCCAGTCAATCAAAGAGCAGTTATATCAACAAGATAATAACACATTATCATCTAACTGGCATGAATGTTCAAGAAAACAAGAAGAGAATATACTGAATTCAATTCTATAAACTAACAGAGAATTTAATTTTAAATTCAATGGAAAAACAAGAACATTCAAAAGTTTAAGCCTCATATCATTGTCTCTTAACTAGGTTCTCCTTCTCATAGGCCCTTCTGACCATATTAACTCATGTAGCATCTAGCTACAATGTCAAGCTCCTCTTTGCCATGTTTACATCCACTCATTTAGATGTATTTGCAGCATACCTCCCACTTGATGAGATGATTCTCACATCTCTATCTCTCTTGTCATTTGTCACAACATATGTGATAAAAGGTTGACCTTTAGAAGTCATTGCTTCAATCCAAGTGGATCAATGTGGTTAGAAGCATGGGAAGACTTATTATTATTCAATAATTATTGAATAATTTTAAGTTGCTGCAATTTTTCAAGTTTTTATCTCTAAGAGTTTGAGTCAAGGTTGGATAGTATTTTATATTCAAAAACTCATTTGAATAATCCCTTACTTTTAAAGAATCTTTCAGTATTAACCTTATGTTGCAGCTGAAATTACTCTTAAAAAATAAGCCAACATGTCCCAAAAACAATAGAACCAACATTGATTCATTTCCAACATTTTTGGGATCTTCTAAGTGCACATAAGCACCTTTTTGACTCAAATCATATCCAAACGTGCTTCAAATATATGCAAATTATATATCAAATTGAAGCTCTCGAATTTAGGGATTTTTAGGAACCAACCACATCTCAATCGGAGGTCCCACGCACTCTCACGCGCCCCTAGAACATGTCTGGATGGAAAAATCCTGAAAAATTGGAAATTTCCAGCTTTGGCCACTCTCGCTGGAGGCGCGTGACATACACGCGCCGCCTTGCGGCCGTCTGCCGGCGACACGCGCCGGCTACCAAGAATCCAAGCGCCGTCCTCTCTCCGACAGTGCTTGCCACGTGTCAAACGGAGACCCCAGTGGGTCCCACGCGCCATGTCCCTTTTTTTTTTTGGTCAACAGTCAACGGATGACTGTTTGACCCGTTGACCGGTCAACGTTGACCGTTGACTGGTCAACCATGACACGTCACCGATGACGTGTCAGTTATGTGGCGCTGGACGCTGACGTGGCGGCCGCTCAACGTTGACCGATGACGTGGCGTTGACTGCCACGTCATCATCTTCAACCTCCAGCCGGGTCAACCCGACTCGGTTAGAGCTCCGACGGGGCATCGCGACCCGCCAACTTCGGGAGACCATATCTCCCTCGTTTTAGCTCCGTTTTTCACGTTCTTGGTGTCGTTGGAATCGTAGTTCAGCGAACTACAAATCCATGGCATTTATTTGATCTTAAAAACTCTGTTTCATTGATCAAATGGCGAGTGAAGTTGCGGCGGCAACTAACGACCCGCGAACTTCTTTCCTTTGTTTCTCCCTCATCCGGACTCCGTTTGACGCGTTCTAAGCATCATTGGAATCGTCTCTTCGAGATCTACACATCCATGTCCTTACTTTGGGCATAAACACCGAGTTTCAAACACCCCATTTTTCTCGACATTGACGGTACTACGTAAACCGACGTGGATGTGTGTCCTCTGAGTTTCAAAGGCTCTTCTAACCTTTGAGGGGTCAAGTCTTTTCTGTTTTTAGTTCCACATAGGTTCCAAAAACGTAACTTTAAGAAATCGAAGATTTGAGGAAGAGGACGAAGGAATTGTGCCATGAATATATATATATATACACATGCGCATATGTATATTATAGTCAGAGGAGCAGAGAACGCAATCACACAGCAACAAATATATATATCATGTCTGGATTTTTCAATCATGCGGAAGCTTAAAACGAACACGTCTTTGGTTGCACACAGACACGCATATATACATAGCAAAGGCAAAAACAAAAATATATACAAATATATACATGTTCACATTTTGAAAAACATATACCTAGATTCCCAAAAATATTCACATATGAATCAAAATTTCAAGCAATAAAATCTAAGCATATAAAGCTTGAAAAATATGTACAGTGGCACATATTAACATTATATATTCATATATATAATAGCACAGCGGAATTAGATGGAGATATAAACAAATTATATCATTTAGTTTATTCACATAGAATAATCACAGCCTCAAGGATCAAATGGCTCTGATGCCAATGTAGGAAACAAATGTTTATAACTAAGAAGGAGATCAGGCATACCTGGACGAATCCATGTTCGGATCCGGGTCAAAGCTCCAATACTCCATAATTGTGCCCACACAATTATTAGACTACTAGAGCCTAATTGTGATTTGCACAGCAGATCACCAGAACCAGAAAGATGGTAGGAGAGAAGGGAATTGCCAGAAAACTCAATGGCGGGGGCGAGTTGCAATTGAGGAGGCACACCCTATTTATAGTGGTTTATGGAGGCCACTAATTAGGAAACGTGTGCACTCCTTCTTGCCCTCCAAGATAGGAATTAATTGTCTCTCAATTAATTCCCTAATTATGGTGATTTGTTCCTCTTTTGACAAATCCATAATTATTGCTAAATATTCCCAAATCTGCATCTCATGCTGATTTTATTCTTATTTGATTAGGCTACTTATTTCCTAATCAAATAGTCCGGCCCATCAAGGGCGGACTTGGACCCAAAGTCCAACAGAAAATTATTAAATAGGATAGACTATGGCTAATGGGATTGACAGGTAAGTAAATAACATCCCACTTGATATAGAAAGGACATTGCTTTTAGACTCTACCTCCATTGTTTTCATAGGTTTTTTTTTCTTCTTCTTTTAAACATTTTCTTGAGCATCAATATTTTAGAAATGACACGTGAAAGCTTTGAAAGAAAATAAAATGAGAATTTTGTTAATTTAATTTCTCCATTTTTCCTTCACTTTCTCTTACATGCATGGAAGGGATAGATTTTTCAAAAAGGGAACACTTATCCAGTTTGTATTGAGATTGATTTGAGTTGTAAGATTGTTTACTTCCATGCATGCCGGAAGATGTTTTTAAGGGACTAAAAGCAAAACACTGGTTGCTAACGGCAGTATCCGTTAGCCCTTGGCACGCCATGGCACACCCAGCTAACAGGGTGATTAGGAGGTGCTAGCCCCGTGTGACGGCCAACACACGTGGAACAGAGGGAGGGATTTCATGAGTATCACTCAGGCCAATTTTTTGTGGCTTTTAGCCGTGCCGGAATGGTTACTTGCCCATGTGGATTGTGTGTCCACACTTATTATTGTTCTGTCTAGGTCTTGGTAAAAGAATAAAAATGTTTTGATTGGTTAAATGATATTCAAGCAGGTTCTTTGAATTCGTTTATATTTTTAATAGTGTGATTGTATCTTTCCTTGTTTTCTTGCAACTTAAATGTTTATATGATGAACATTCATATAATTGAATCCTTATTGTTTAAATGTCAAGTTTACCATCATTTCATATTTATTGCTTATTGTGGGGACGTTATTTACTGGAAAATTATTTTGGTATTCAGATAGTAGAAGTGAACATACTCCTCCAGCTGATTCTTGTACGCGTTATCCTGGAATAAGAAGCATTTGACTGCTACCTGAATTGCATGGGCTAATGTAAATATTTAATCATACTTTTGAATGTTGTGTTAGAGTCGCTCCACGTATTCTATAGGCTGCTTAATATTTTGTTTATATATGGACTATAACTGGTATACAGATATGCAGGATTATTATACTAATTATGATATTATAAATGATGATATATTATTATGTTAGGTAAATATTGTCATGTTCAAGGCTTATGGGATATGAGATTTTCTTATATTCCGTGTCGGTTACCCTTGAATTTCAGGGCGTGACAGATTGCAATGGCTGTTATTGCCAAACTAGCTCGCAGAATATTTGGTAGATCCATTAGTATGTCAAGGTCAGTATTTGTTTTATGCAGAAAACATCACAAAAACTCTTGAAACTAAAAAGCATATAAGCTTGTATCAACACAAGATGGAGTTCAAAAACGTGTTTGGGAAGCACTTAAAATTAAAGAACTGAAAAAATTGATGACGCTGTTGATAAGTGGTTAGCTGAAGTGAAAAATCATACAGATGAGGTGCAGAAATAGGAGCAGCAAATGAAGGAAAGCAATAGTTGCTTTCGAGTAAGGTGTCCTACTTGGAGAAGATATCATTTGTGCAGACAAATGACAAAGATGATAGAGAAAACAAAGAATCTCAATCAAAAGAGTGACTTTAATCCATTTTCTATTACTGCCCCACTTCCAGATATAGAGTATTTTTCTTTAGGAAATTTTATGTTTTTCCAATCTACAAAGTTGGCTTCTGATCAATGCAGATCTCCAAGATTATGGTTTTCACATGATTGGACTGTATGGAATGGGGGGCTCCGGTAAAACAACCTTGATAACAGAAGTAGGCAAAAGAGCCAAGGAATTAAAACTCTTTGATCGAGTCATATATGCAACTGTGTCCAAAAATCCAGATGTCGGAAAGATTCAAAATGAGATTGCTGCTTTGTTAGGTTTATGATTTGATGAACAAAGTGAAGCTGGAAGAGTGAGACGTTTGTTCATGAGATTAAGTAGCGGGTAAAGGATACTCTAGATATTGGATGATGTGTGGGCTATGATCAATTTGAAGGATGTTGGTATCCCTTTTGGAGATTATGGTGGTTGCAAGATCACTACTACAAAATATTGCTTTTACGACCCTAAAGGACGTCCCTTTTTAAAAAAGGGACGTAAAAAATAAAGGTGGTGGTATTTTTGTAATTCTGAGTGAAATTTGAATAGTTTTAGACGTCCCCAATTCAAAAAGGGACGTCTAAAGTCACTTTAGACGTCCCCAATTAAATTGGGGACGTCTAAAGTGACTTTAGACGTCCCCAATTTAATTGGGGACGTCTAAAGTTAAATTTTTTTTTTTTTAAATCAGAAACACCTTTTGGTCACTTTAGACGTCCCCAATTTAATTGGGGATGTCTAAAGTAAATTTTTTTTTTTTAATCAGGGACGCCTTTTAACGTCCCTAATATATATTAGGGACGCCAAAAGGCGTCCCTTAAATATCAGGGACGCCACTTTTGGCGTCCCTAATGTTATGATGGACGCCACTTATATAAAGGGACGCCACTTTAGGCGTCCCTCATATTAGGGACGCCTAAAGTGGCGTCCCTGATTATTAAAAAAAAAATTAACTTTAGACGTCCCCAATCAAATTGGGGACGTCTAAAGTGTGACTTTAGACGTCCCTTTTTGAATTGGGGACGTCTAAAGTAAAAAAAAAAATTAACTAAACAATTTTAGGCGTCCCTAAATTAAATTGGGGACGCCAAAAACAATTCAAATCTGTATTGACAGTTTTTATTTGTCAGTTTTATAGATCCACACTCTTCTTTCTCATCAACGCAACCACTACCACCACACATTTAACTTTTACTTCTTCTTCTTTATATGCTGTTGTTTCTTCTTTTCTCTTTCTTTATTTTCACCAGATCTGTAATGCTTACCACCACGCATTTAACTCTTGCTTCTTCTTCTTTATATACTATTTTTAAACTTGCTTCTTCTTTGCTCTCTCTCTCTTTTTCACCAGATCTATTATATTTCTTACTATTTTATCTTCTTTCTCTTTTTTTCTTTGGATTTCCCTTCTATTTTATCTTCTAACTCGTGTTGTTATGGTTTGTAGATCGAGACTCCAAAACATGCTTCATGGCCACGTTCCCATTGAGAAAATGAGGTACATCTCTCTCTGTTGCTCTTCTCTATTCATTATTATGAGAAAATGAATTTTAATAATAGAAGGAGATAAGTTTTTTGCAACTGATTCATCTTATTGTTATCATCTTCTGTTTATGAGATTTCAGATCTAGAGTTATTATTGTGTAGATTTTGGATTTAGAGTTCAGATACTAGATCTGTAATTTTATTGACAATGATATGTAATTTCTGATTTTAAATACTGTTTAGTCCAGATCTGTAATATAAACGAATTTTTTTAAAAAAAAAAAGCACTTTAGACGTCCCCACTTTAAAGTGGGGACTTCTAAAGTCCCACTTTAGAAGTCCCCACTTTAAAGTGGGGACGTCTAAAGTCCAGACTTTAAACGTCCTTTTATCTACGGACGTTATTGCCATTTTTTACTACGTCGCTCACATAGACGTCCCCTTGTTTTCAGACGTTAAAAGGCCTAAAAAAGGGACATTAAAAATGTTTTTTGTAGTAGTGGATCCTTCTCACCACTCAGAGCAAACAAGTATGCAATTTGATGGATTGTGAAAGGAAGATTCCTTCGCATCTTTTATCTGAAGAGGAATCTCTCACATTGTTCCAAAAACATGCTTGTATTGTGGATGAATCATTAGATAGTGTGGCACATGAAACTGTTAGGGAACGTAAAGGGATTCCCATTGCAATTCAGGCAGTAGGAGCCTCTTTGAAAGGAAAGTCTATAGAAGAATGGAAGGAGGCATTACGAAGATTGAGGGATTCAAAACCGATCGATGTGGAATAAGGAGTCAGAGATGTTTTTTCTTGTCTTTGGTTGAATTACGATTATTTGAGGAGCAACGAAGCCAAGTCACTATTCTTGATGTGTAGCATGTATCCAGAAGATGCAAATATCTCCATTGAAGATTTGTTTAGAATCACAATAGGTTTGGGCATGTGTAAAGAATTGGGCTCACTTGAAGATGCAAGAAAAAAAGTGAGTGCATGTATAAACCATCTTGTAGATTCTTGCTTGCTAATGCGTTCAGAGAAAAGGAAAGACCACTTGAGAATACATGACACAATTCGTGATGTAGCATTACAGATATCATCTCAAGAGAATCACACTGTTATAGTGAATCTTGAGAATGATATGAAGGTGGCAACAGATTGGTCAATAAAAGATTGTTATGCACTCACTAGGTGCAATCAAACATCTCAATTTTCTGAACGATGAGATGCTCCGAAACTTGAGATTTTGCTGCTTAGAAATGAAGGTGCTTGTGAATTATTAGAAGCAACTTTCGAAGGTATGGGAGCACTCAAAGTTATGCAAATTGACTTTAGATATTATGGAGAAGCAATCCATCTACCATTTTTGCCATACTCTATTAACTTGGTTGCTAATCCATGAACTCTACAATTGCGACAATGGCAATTAGGTAATGATTTGTCATGGGTGTTAGGCCTCAAAAGACTTGAAGTTCTTGACTTGGAAGATAGTTGGTCTAAATATCTGCCACAAGGATTGAAAGAGCTGAGTAATTGAAGCTATTACATTTATCTTCAATCAACCAGCAAAGTTTTAAGGTAATAGATCGAAAGATGTGCACAGCTACAAGAGTTATATGCTTCGGAAATCACACTAAGTAGAACAACTTTAAAACGAGACAAATGTTTTTCAAATGATACAGCTTTCCCTAGATTAAAGAGATGTATGAACTTAAAATTGGGAACTTTGAGTTCTCCACATTTTATTATGATAAAGATTCAATGGATTTTCAGTCCAAACCTTTGTGCTTGGGAAGGTTCAAAATCTCTACTATATATAAGTCCATTTATTAAGTATCTATTGCAACAAGCGAAAGCTGTTCGTTTAGGTAGATTTAATGGAGATTGCAAAAAAATTGCACCAAACGTTGTTCAAGTTGTTGGAGGGATGAATGAGTTAACAAGCTTGTGGCTCCGTTCTTGTTCAGATTTGGAATGCCTTACAGATGCAACTTCTCAACACATTGATTTGTTCTTTCCAAAGTTAATCAAGTTAAAGTTGGAGTATTTTGCCAATTTGAATGAAATTTGGGGTGGTCTAACTTTGTTTTGCTTCTTCGAGAAATTACAAGAACTATATATATTTCGTTGTCATATGTTGACTTCACTATTTCCTAAGAGTGTTGCTAGAGTCATGTTGTTGCTACAGAAGCTAACTTCAAAAGGTTGTCGTGGAATGAAGAATATAATAGAGGAGAATGGTAATCGCGCAAACAATGAAATAATTTCAGATTCAAACAATGATTATTTGGTGTTCTCAAAATTGAAAATTTTGACTATCATTGGTTGTGATAAGTTACAACACGTGTTCTCTAACTCTTGCGTTCAAGGCCTTGAGCAGCTAGAGGAGGAGCGCATTGATAGTGATTCTCAACTAAAATATGCTTTTGGTCAATATGAAAATGATCAAAAAGAGGCTCAGATCAAGCTTCCTGTTCTGAAATTACTCAAACTCAAGGGCTTGAAGAACTTGCTTAGCATTTTTCCAGAAAACTTTCATTCAAGTTGCCCATGTTTGAGAGAATTGCATTGGGTGGAATGTCCTAAATTCAACGCTTCGTGTGTTAATATCATGGCTGGTTCAAATACAATTATGGTATGCATTTCCGTGTGCCTTCTATCTTTATTTATAATATTTATAATGTAAACACCAGAGTGACAATCTTATTTTAATTTGATTTTCCAAATATTCTATTTTCAGGATGACCAATTGTATAGTTGGGCTTCAATTCCTCTATGCTTCTCAATTTAGAGAAACTTGATGTCCATGATTGTAGTATGGAAGACATTCTATTTGAACTTGAAAAGGAAGTTTTTACTGAAAGGAATTCCCAAAACAAGTTAACCCCTTATTTAAAGCATTTAGTCGCCTCAGGTTAAATCAAAATAAACCAAATTATGCAGTGAAGGGCACAACTCGGGTCGTATTCTCTTGAGGAGCCTTTTATTTAATTCCTAATCTAAACTAAATGACAAAAATATTAAGATGGGTTTTAAATTGATTTTTTTTTCTTTTTAATAATGGAAAATAACCTATACTACTATTTTTTTTTGGGTTTTTGAGAAATTGTTGAAATAATTAATGAAATTATGATTTAAACAAATTAATGATGAATGCTTCTTGGAAAAATGGAATATAGGTTATCATTGCTCAAATTGAATTGGGAGTTAAACCACTCACTAAGTCAAAAATTAAACCTTAACAACTCGTTAAGTCTAGTATATTAATTGGTGATTACCCCTAGAACTCTAGCTAGATAATTACCTCTTAATACACTATTAAATACCACTTAGTGTGCAATTTAGGATTTGATTCATGCAACTTGTTCCTCTATACAATGAACACCCAACAGAGATATCCAAACAAGATCTAAGCAGTCATAATACTCATTCAAACTATGAAAGAATAGACAACCACATTAAACCAAAAGGAAATATAAAAATTTAAATCTCAAACCACATAAACCAATCTAAATCACAATTGTTTAATCCTACTAAGATAAACAACTCGCAATCTCAGTAAATTAACCATATAACATAAAATCCTAACTCAGGAAATTCGTTACATAATTAAATAAAAAGATTAAAACAATTAACTCCCCTGAATGTATCTCTGGAGCTCAAACCAATCTTCCATCTCCAAGAAGCAAGAAGGAATTTAACCTCTCATGGAATCTGTCACAACCATAATTCCTTGAAGACACCAAGAATTCATGGAATTAAGATGAAAGGAATAGATTAGAGAAGGAGAGAGGCGTTGTTGGTGAAGCTTGGTGATGGCGTCTCTCTGCGTTCTGGTGCGCGTGCTTCTCCTCCCTGGCTCTGATGTGCGTCCTCTCTGCTGCATGCGTCTCCGCTGGTGCTGCCTCTCGTTTTCGTATGTGGCTGCGTTCTATTCTGAGTTCTGGTGGGATGATTCAATTCTGCCGCTGTGCGTCTTCTCTCCTCAGATCCTTTTATTAATTTCCTTTTCTATTTGAAATCTAGGTCAAATCTCTTTGAAGTTGGGATATAATCTTTCAAAATTATATTCAGATAAGATTTTTCAAGATCCTGAATGAGAATCTGGAAAAAAATCAGTTTCAGGAGTGAAGGACGCTGGTTTTCGGATATTGGGACGAAGCTGGAGTTTTGGAAATTCAGGGTTCTATTCTGTAATATTCTCTGATGGCCAAGTGAATCAGTTCCGCGGTGATCTGCGTATTTTGGGACCCAACTGGTATTGTTTAATTTCGGGGTCCTTTTCTGTAATTGTTTCTGATATTTTTCCTCCTGAAAGTGACAGCTAATATTACAGAAAAGTTCCCTTTTCGTATCAGAATTCTCTTTGAGCCACACGTAGAATCTTATTTTTTGTTTCAGTCCTTGAAAATCTTTACATTTTAGTCCCTCAGCTCCTACTTTTCCAACGCGACCTACAATTCAAATCAATATCTTGTAATATCTTCATTCAAAATTCAAATTTTAAAAAATAATCATAAGATTATAACAAATATCTCTTTTTAAGATTTATTTTCACACATTCACCTTTAATTTAATTTAATCATAATAAATGTTATTTAACCCAAAAATTAATGATAAAATCCCTAAATATGATATTCAATATTATGATGAAATCGGGATATATCAAATTCCCCCACACTTGAACATTTGTACTCCTGAACAAAGATTATCAATTTAAAGCCATCCAAGATGAACATCAATACAATTTAAAAATGAGCTATCTCATAGTATGAAAAATAATAAATTGATTAATTAAGCTCCACAACTAACATAAGTCATAGTACAAAGCAATGCAAAGGGATTAGTCCACTACACAATCAAATGTATTTGAAATAAGCAAAAGAGAGCTCTCCAGGATATTAGTGTTTACGCTCAACTCTCTTCATTAGGGTCATCTCGCTCTGGCTCACTTAACTATCACCTTACCATAGGCTTGTAACAACTCTAATATCTCTACTGTTAACAACAATAATGTAACGAATCAAGAGGACTTTCATGGGTTGTAATGATGGAGAAGGCCACATGAATTAATTGAGAAAGAAACAAGTGTCATGCACGTATATAAGCTAATAACTCATCACTTAGCATCCAATTTACCACTTGAAGTGCATATTGTCATTTATAGAGATTCCCTAGAATTGCCTTATTTGAACGACTTTCTTTTTCTTTTTCCTTTCTTTCTTTTCTTTTTTTTGTTTCATTTTTTTTTTGCATTTTTTTCCACAATTTTTTTCCTTTTTTTGTTCTTTTTCCTCAATATCTATATGTATGGCAATTCAACATTCAGAGAAACTAGGAGTGATGACAATTTACTTATAACAAGATCGGATGCAAAGATACGTAAATGATATACACGTACATAACAACTTAATGAATGGCTCAAAGGGGTAAACAATGGATGATTTGAAAGGCTTGTGTTTAGGTAAAAAGGGTTTAGAATCGAATGCCTCTATCATTTCCATCACATTAATGTAAATACAGCTTTGACACAGAGTTGAGACAAGTTCTAGAAGATGAAAAGCTAAAAAAGCATGCACACATACAAAGAAAAAAATTTAGGCTTAAATAACCTTCCAACAAGGGTTTTTCTCAAATGCTTACCAAAACACCCAATTGCATAACAAACTAACCACAACGCATTTACTCAGCTATTTCCAATGCTAGAATTAAGAACAATAACTAATCAAAACATTGCAATTAACCATAATCAAGCTCAACTCTCAAATGCATTAATGACTTTGGACAAACTTTCATTTTTCAAAACATTCAAGTACCAAAAATTCAAGTGCGGTTTTTTTTTTTCAAAACACACTCTCCCCCACACTTACTCAATACATTGTCCTCAATGTATTCAAGGGATATAATGCAACAATCTAATTAATCTTGAATGTAAGAGAGAATGAGGATGGCATATGATGAGAAAACCAAGGAAACATAGGGGGTTTTATTGAACTTAAAAACTAAACTACTAATCCTACTATCACTACTGGGAATGTCCCTCCCCTACACTTATCTCAAGCATTCATGTTCAACAAATTTCACAAGCAATTATATACATGATATGAGAGATTGAGAGAGGAAAGGGACAACCTGGTCTTAAGGCGGCTCGGTGCTATCATGATAGAGCTTGAGGAGATTACCATTGACTTTGAATTCTGATCCGCTAACCTTATCCAGTAGCTCTACTGTTCCAAAATCATGCACCTTGGTGACTATGTATGGTCCTTCCCACCTAGTGTTAAGTTTTCCAGGTTTGAGTACAAATCGAGCCTTAAAGCGTAGAACCTTGTCACCAACTTTGAAGTATTTTCTCATAATCTTTTGGTCATGTAGCTGCTTGGTTTTCTCCTTGTAGATGCGGGAGCTTTCATAAGCTTCTAATCGCATTTCCTCCAATTCCTGTAGTTGCAGCTTCCTCTCTAAGCCGGATTCTTCCATATCCATGTTGCATGTTTTCACTGCCCAATAAGTCTTATGTTCCAACTCTACCGGAATGTGACATGCTTTTCCATAGATAAGCCGGTAAGGAGGCATCCCTATTGGTGTCTTGAATGCAGTTCTGTATGCCCATAGTGCTGTTAACTTCAGGAAATTCTTATTAGAATTTCATATTTCATCCTGTTTTACTTCACTTTGGGTGCATAAGTGGGCATTTGAAAGGGTTAAAGTGATGAATTGTGTTCTTCTCATGCTATGCACAACAGAATGAAATTGTGGAGGACATTACTCACTAACTGCTATGAATGTTTAACCATATGTGCAAGTTCTTTGTGTAAACTGGTACAGATTCAGTCATAGCTAGCCCAGAGGAAGCTACATGCAGTGAGAAGGAGGTAAAGGAAGTTGAAGCTAACAACCATTTGAAGGAAAAGCAAGCTGGGAGGAGAACAGAGCAAAAAAGAAGAGAAGATGAATCTGGCAAAGTCTTGGGCCGCGGCCCACCATCTAATGGGTCGTGGCCCATTAAAGCAACAGCAGCACAGAAAGGCTTGGGCCGCGGCCAACCATCTCATGGGCCGCGGCCCATTAAAGCAACAGCAGCACAGAAAGGCTTAGGCCGCGGCCAACCATCTCATGGGCCGCGGCCCAGAGGATCAACATGAGTACAGAAAGGAGTGGGCCGCGACCCGCAAATGAAGCTGCGCGTTCTGACATCTGAGAAGATATAAAAGGCAAACCCAGGGTTTTGAGGAGGGGGTTCCCAATTTGGAAAGATCGACAGAAGCGGCTAGAGAGGTGCTGAGAGCTGGGATCTGCTAGAAATCAAGGAGAATCAAGTGGGCTTGAAGATTGGAAGAGATTTTACTCCAGTTTTCTTGATCCTTCTGTATTCATTCCCTTTCTCCACTGTGATTCTGTTATGGCTACATTTAATCCTGTTATTTGTAATCCGTTTTTGAACATGAGTAGCTAGGTTTTTCATTCTAGGATTGTTCTACACTTTTGTATGGATTAAACTCGAATCCTTCTTCCTCTTCGTTAGCTAATGGTATATATGTGTTAATCCTTCCCTGTTTTCACTGATATTCATGAATTGCTAGCACTATGAATAACATGTTCAACTAGATTAAGCTTGAGAGAGTTAATCTAATTGAAGAACGTGGGTAGAGTTATGCTAGACTTGAAGTTTAAAGAGTTAAATGGATGGTTTGTTAATAACATAGAGATATAGTTATTAACCTAGCATTGTCAAAGTAAGGAGGTTGTTTAATGATTATTTTCCCTTAAATGCAGCAAGAAATTGTGTATCTAAATGGAGAATATAAGTTTGGTTATGACTTGAGAGAGCTTAACCAATGGCTATTGAACCTTAGACTGACATATATATATCCCATAAACAGTAATATCGAAGAGGAAGTAGATTGAGTTTATGATATACAAAGGGAGCGAACAATCCTAGGTTCACTCTACTTGATTGAATTCACAAGAAGCATATTCTGTTCAGTATTTTTCTTAGTTGTTATCAGCATATCTTTTAAATTTGTTTTTCTCACACTCAACATTTTGTTTTGATTCAACTTAATCAAACACATCAAGCCCATTGTTTGACTAAATTGTTATTCAAATCCTCGAGGGAACGATCTCACTTATCACTTTATTACTTGATGCGATCCGTGCACTTGCGGTGGCGAACAAGTGCTTCTTCCAACCTTGAGCTCCAATCTTTCCTCGAAGGCTTGACAATCTTTTCCAAAATCTGCTTGACCTCTCGGTTGGATGTTTCTGCTTGCCCATTCGTCTGTGGATGATAAGCAGTGGACGTTTTGTGGGTAACTCCAAGTTTAGCAAGTAGGTTATTGACAATCCTATTACAAAAATGGGTACCTCTATCACTTACTATAGCC
This sequence comes from Inga leiocalycina, assembly GCA_963242795.1. Taxonomy (NCBI): domain Eukaryota; kingdom Viridiplantae; phylum Streptophyta; class Magnoliopsida; order Fabales; family Fabaceae; genus Inga; species Inga leiocalycina. The sequence goes on from OY725325.1 coordinate 72,536,005, forward strand.
CTTGGCACTCCAAATCTACAAAAGATGTTAGTCTTGAGAAACTTGGAGACCGTTTGGGCGTCATCTTTCCTAGTGGGAATGGCTTCTACCCACCCAGAGAGGTAATCTACAGCTAACAAGATGTAAGTAAACCCAGAGGATGGTGGAAAAGGTCCCATAAAGTCTATACCCCATACATCAAATACCTCACAAAAGAGCATGGGTTGTTGTGGCATCTCATGCCGTTTACCTAACCCCCCAAACCGTTGGCATTTATCACATGCCTTACAATATACATACGCATCCTTAAATAGGGTAGGCCAATAAAACCCATCCTCTAATACTTTCCTAGAGGTCTTGTTAGCACTAAAGTGTCCACCACATATCATTGAATGGCAAGCAGAAAGGATGGACTAGAATTCTTCCTCAGGTACACATCTTCGAATTATTTGATCGCTGCACATTCTCCATAGGTGTGGCTCATCCCAAACATAGTACTGGGCTTCTCGCTTTAATTTATTCACCTGAAACGGAAACAAATGTGTAGGAATCAATCCTAATACTAAATAATTAACCAAGTCAGCAAACCATGGTTCCTTTAATTCCACAACACATAAAGCAATATCAGGAAAATCATCACAAACTAAAACAGAACAATCAACTCCCCTTATATCATTAGGAAGTCGACTGAGGTGATCCGCTACATGATTCTCTGCTCCAGCTCGATCCTTGATCTCAATATCAAATTCCTGCATGAGAAGAGCCCAGTGAAGCAGTCTTGGCTTAGATTATGGCTTTTTGAACAACTACCTGACAGCTGCATGATCTGAGAAGACAACAACTTTAGAGTTGATTATATATGATCTAAATTTATCCAAGGCGAATACAATGGCAAACAACTCTTTCTCAATAGTTGTGTAATTAATCTGAGCACTGTCTAATGTTTTGGAGGCATAAGCTATGACCTTAGAGACCTTACTATCTCTTTGGCCAAGCATTGCTCCAACATCACTATTAGACGCATCACAAGACAGCTCAAATGCAAGGTTCCAGTTAGAAGGAGCCAAAATAGGAGGAGTGACTAATCTATGTCGCAACTCATCAAATGCTAGCTTGCACTTGTCATCAAAAATAAAATCCACATCTTTTTGTAGTAACTTTGATAAAGGCAATGCAATTTTACTGAAATCTTTTATAAAACGCCGGTAGAAACCAACATGCCCTAAAAATGACCGAAGGTCCTTAAGTGAAGATGGGTAGGGCAATGATGAAATCACCTCAATTTTTGCCTTATCAACTTCAATACCTTTTTGAGAAATCAAATGTCCAAGCACTATGCCCTGAGTGACCATAAAATGACATTTTTCATAATTCAAAACAAGTTTCTTCTCAATGCATCGTGCTAAGACATGATCAAGACTAGACAAGCAAGCATCAAATGAGTCACCATAAACAGTAAAGTCATCCATAAAAACATCCATGCAATGCTCAAGGAAATCATAAAAGATTGACATCATGCAATGTTGAAGAGTACCAGGGGCATTACAAAGACCGAAAGGCATCCTTCTATAAGCAAAAGTGCCAAAAGGGCAAGTAAAGGTGGTTTTCTCTTGATCCTCAGGAGCTATAAGGATTTGAAAGTACCCAGAAAACCCATCTAAGAAGCAGTAATGACTCTTTCCCGCTCATCTCTCTAGCATTTGGTCAATAAAGGGTAGAGGGAAATGGTCCTTCTTAGTGGCATCATTTAGTTTTCTAAAATCAATACACACTCTCTAGGCATTTTGTACTCTAGTGGGAATTAATTCATTTTGCTCATTCTTAACAACAGTAAGCCCACTCTTCTTTGGAACCACATGAACAGGACTAACCCACTCACTATCAAAAATAGGATATATAATCCCGGCATTAAGTAACTTAGTAACCTTTTTCTTTACAACATCTAAGATCAATGGATTAAGTCTCCTTTAGGGTTGTCTAACAGGTTTAGAACCCTCATTTAACAAAATTCTATGAGTACATATAGATGGACTAATCCCTGGTATATCAGCTAATGTCCAACCAATGGCTCCCTTATTCTTCCTAAGCACACAAAGCAATCTAGCCTCTTCATCATAAGATAAAGCATTAGAAATAATTACAGGCAGTTTATCATCATGCTCAAGGAATGCATACTTAAGATTAGGAGGCAAAGGTTTCAATTCAAGGGAGGGGGGTTGAACAGTAGAAGGGATTAGTTCAGGGAGTTGAAGGGAGTAAAGAAAACTTCCCTTTGTAACCTCAGGTGGTTGGTGTGCATTAAGCTCCTTTGCATTCATCTCTTGCTCCTTGACCTTCCCAAGTGTTGAGTCAACTTGAGGTTGACTAATAGCAGCAACAGACTTGGATTTATCATTTTTCATACCTGCATCACAGTTAGAGAGAATATCCTGCAAATATTTTAAGGTATGAGGGGAAATTATAGATTTAGGAGCAGTGGCAAGAGAATAAGTCTCTTTAAGCCCATTATTCTTAAACACAGGTTGCTTCTGTTGCGGTCCAAATGTATGAGATAGTGGAACAGCTAAAAGGAAACCCTTTTCATCTTCCTGGTCAAGAGAGCTATTATAGTCACTTCCAGCTATATTCTCAACTTCCACCTTATTATAAGTATCTGCACACTCAAGAAGCAAACCTTTTTCCAAAACAGAATCACTTGCAAAAGTGGGGTTAGCATCATCAGAAGAAAATGTGTAAACGGGTGAAGCAGGAAGATTGCAACTGATATCAAAATCAGGGCAAATCACGTCACCAACACAAACATCAGAAAGAGAATGTATAGACGGGAGAGATGAAAAATATGTATCATAAGCAGCTATATCATCATCAAGCTCAAAAGAATCATGTTCAGCATGCATATGGAAACAGTAATCATCATGCAAGTTCAATTCATAATCATCTCTAGCATCCTCAATGGCCAAATCAATAGCATTAACACCTAACAAGGAATAATCCTCATAAGGATGTTTCATAGCCTCATACATATTAAAACAGATTTTATGATTCCCAACCTCCATGGTTATAGCACCTTCCTTCATATCTATGATAGTATTTGCTGTTCTAAGGAAGGGTCTGCCTAGAATGAGAGTCGAATCACGAGCTAATTCTTAGACACATCTAGAACATAAAAGTCAGCAGGGAACACAAGATCTTTAACTTTGATTAAGATGTCCTCTAAGATACCATCTGGATGCCTAATTGACCTATCAGCTAGCTGTAACACAACACTAGTAGGTTTAATAGCCTTGATTCCTAGAGCAGTATAAACAGACTTAGGCATCACATTAATCGCAGCCCCTAAATCTAGCAAAGCAGCAGTTATGTTAACAGGTCCTATAGTACAAGGAATAGTATAGGCACCAGGGTCTTGGCATTTAATGGGAAGTTGGGGCTTAAAGATGGCTGACACATTAGAACTCAATTGGACTCTTTCATTAGGCCTGAATTTTCTCTTGTTTGTGCAAAGATCTTTAAGAAACTTACAATATGCAGGCATACTTTTAATCATCTTGAGAAAAGGCATATTCACTTCTAACTTGCTAAAGAACTCAAACATTTCTTTTTCAGTTCTATCATCATGCAATTTCTTACTTCTAAGGTAAGCTTTAGGAAAAGGAATGTCAGAAATTTTTACCTCCTTACCATTTTGCATTAAGGCTCCTTGCATGCTTGATTCGCCCTTCTCATGTGTGGGTTGAGCTTTCTCATTGACCTCTTCCAGAAGTGGTTGCTCCTCCACTCGAGATTGCTCAATTTCCTTGCCATTCTTCTTCTCTAAGATCTCTTTCTCTTTGATGCTTTCAGAATCACCCACTTTTATAGGGTTTAAGGGTGGACTCTCAGCTTCTATCTCTTCATCCACATGGTCTTCACTATCTCCTGGGAAGTGCACTATCTTGCCACTTCTTAACTCAATGGCATTGATAGATTTAGGATTGATCACAGTGGTAGAAGGTAGATCACTTCCATTCTTATCTTGCAAGTCATTAAGAGTGTTGGAGACTTGAGTCAAGTGAGATTGCACCGTGTTATTCTTCATTTCTAACTCTTCCAACTTCTTGCAAATATTTGCCATTTGGTTGTTGTTATTTGCTCTATCACCTTGCATTTGCTGTAGGATTGTGGCAATAGATGAGAATTGACTATCATTTAAAGCTTTATCTTCCTTCATCCAATTGTCCATATTAGTAAGTTGAGCAGCCATACTCTTCAACAGTTGGTTGGTCTCATCACTCTTAGGTTGGGAAAGCATGTTATCTTGGAGTGGAATGACCATCTTTAAAGATTCTTGAAATTGGTTAGAAGATATACCAGCTCCAATATTCCCTTGTTGAAAAAGATTTTGTCTTCTATTATCATTGTCTCTCCAACTAAATTTAGGATTGTGCCTCCACCCTTCATTATATGTATTTGAATAGGGGTCCCATTTGGGATTGTTAGGGCGCCCTTGATACATGGCAGAGACCTGTTCATAACGAGATGGACAATTGCAGGAGATGTGCATAAATGAGCCACAAAGATCACAACTTGGGGCTACCAATTCCTTACCAACCGAATTGACTTCTTCTTGAAGGGATGGTTTAGAAGCAATCCGGTCTAACTTTGTCATTAAAGCGGAAATTTGAGCGGTGAAGGTGTCAAGCTGAGGAATGTGTAGAGGTGAAGAGTTAACATGATAAACTCCTCTAGAATTCCTTCTTGATTCCCCATAGGTTTGCTTAGCTAGGGCCATCTTCTTGATCAATTCCCAAGCTTCAGGAGCAGTGAAATCAATGATAGCACCACCAGCGGCTGCATCAATCTTGTCTTGATCTTTCTCTTTCAAACTGTCATAGAAAGTTTGAGCCAGCTACTCATCAGGAATCTGGTGATGTGGGCATCGAGCCAAAAGATCTTGAAAACAGTTCCAATACTCATACAAAGTCTCATCTGGATCTTGGAGAATTGAATTGATCTCCTTTCTCATAGCAGAAGTTCGAGATGCAGGAAAGTACTTCTCAAGAAAAGCTTTTTGCAAGTTTTGCCAACTTTGATATGCATCAGCTACATGTCTTGGTAAGCTCATGTACCATTCCTTTACCTTGCCTTCCAATGAGTGGTGAAAGACTTTCCACATGACGTCTTCTACAGAAGCTCCAACTGGCTTCATACTCAAACAATTCAAGTAGAGCTCCCTTAGATGTAGATACGGATCCTCTGCAGATAAACCATGAAACTTAGGTAGTGAATTGATCAATAAACCTTTAATCTCAAAATCAGCATTCATGTTAGGTCCATCATTAGCAAGATGATTTAAATCAATACCAAAAGTGGTGACTTCCCTAATTGTTCTTCTATGTGGAACCCCATTATTTTCTCCTTCATCCTCACCTCTTCTATGTGGAATACCATTATTTTCCTCTTCATCCTCATTATGACATTCCATATCTAAAGTTCAATTAAATTGATCACCTATTTCAGAATGAAGTTCCCTAAAGGCACTAGGTTCAGCAGATATGTGATGTCTTAAGGGATTTTTACTAATACCCCTTGTTCCTTTTGCTTTACTCTTTTTCAGTTGTTACCTAAATTGTTTTAAAGTTATGTCAAGATCAAGATCACTAGGTACAACTTTTTTACCTCGGGGCATGCACACAAAATTCAACCACAATGTGCAAAATGTATGATATGTGATGCAAATGCAATCTAAAACCTATATGATGAATGAATGCAAGAAACTATAACTAACTAACTAACTAAAAGGCACACAAAAGATTAACCCAAAGAATTATTTTTTTTTAAATTGACACTTAGTTAAATAAGGAGTCAAATAAATTGACTCCCCGGCAACGGCGCCATTGATTTAAAGCCTTTAGTCGCCTCAGGTTAAATCAAAATAAACCAAATTATGCAGTGAAGGGCACAACTCGGATCGTATTCTCTTGAGGAGCCTTTTATTTAATTCCTAATCTAAACTAAGTGACAAAAATATTAAGATGGGTTTTAAATTGATTTTTTTTTCTTTTTAATAATGGAAAATAACCTATACTACTATTTTTTTTGGGTTTTTGAGAAATTGTTGAAATAATTAATGAAATTGTGATTTAAACAAATTAATGATGAATGCTTCTTGGAAAAATGGAATATAGGTTATCATTGCTCAAATTGAATTGGGAGTTAAACCACTCACTAAGTCAAAAATTAAACCTTAACAACTCGTTAAGTCTAGTATATTAATTGGTGATTACCCCTAGAACTCTAGCTAGATAATTGCCTCTTAATACACTATTAAATACCACTTGTGCAATTTAGGATTTGATTCATGCAACTTGTTCCTCTATACAATGAACACCCAACAGAGATATCCAAACAAGATCTAAGCAGTCATAATACTCATTCAAACTATGAAAGAATAGACAACCACATTAAACCAAAAGAAAATATAAAAATTTAAATCTCAAACCACATAAACCAATCTAAATCACAATTGTTTAATCCTACTAAGATAAAAAAACTCGTAATCTCAGTAAATTAACCATATAACATAAAATCCTAACTCAGGAAATTCGTTACATAATTAAATAAAAAGATTAAAATAATTAACTCCCCTGAATGAATGTATCTCTGGAGCTCAAACCAATCTTCCATCTCCAAGAAACAAGAAAGAATTTAGCCTCTCATGAAATCTGTCACAACCATAATTCCTTGAAGACACCAAGAATTCATGGAATTAAGATGAAAGGAATATATTAGAGAAGGAGAGAGGCGTTGTTGGTGAAGCTTGGTGATGGCGTCTCTCTACGTTCTGGTGCGCTTGCTTCTCCTCCCTGGCTCTGATGTGCGTCCTCTCTGCTGCATGCGTCTCCGCTGGTGCTGCCTCTCGTTTTCGTATGTGGCTGCGTTCTATTCTGAGTTCTGGTGCGATGATTCAGTTCTGCCGCTGTGCGTCTCTCTCCTCAGATCCTTTTATTAATTTCCTTTTCTATTTGAAATCTAGGTCAAATCTCTTTGAAGTTGGGATATAATCTTTCAAAATTATATTCAGATAAGATTTTCCAAGATCCTGAATGAGAATCTGGAAAAAAATCAGTTTCAGGAGTGAAGGACGCTGGTTTTCGGATATTGGGACCAAGCTAGAGTTTTGGAAATTCAGGGTTCTATTCTGTAATATTCTCTGATGGCCAAGTGAATCAGTTCCGCGGTGATCTGCGTATTTTGGGACCCAACTGGTATTGTTTAATTTTGGGGTCCTTTTCTGTAATTGTTTCTGATATTTTTCCTCCTGAAAGTGACAGCTAATATTACAGAAAAGTTCCCTTTTTGTATCAGAATTCTCTTTGAGCCACACGTAGAATCTTATTTTTTGTTTCAGTCCTTGAAAATCTTTACATTTTAGTCCCTCAGCTCCTACTTTTCCAACGCGACCTACAATTTAAATCAATATCTTGTAATATCTTCATTCAAAATTCAAATTTTAAAAAATAATCATAAGATTATAACAAATATCTCTTTTTAAGATTTATTTTCACACATTCACCTTTAATTTAATTTAATCATAATAAATGTTATTTAACCCAAAAATTAATGATAAAATCCCTAAATATGACATTCAATATTATGATGAAATCGGGATATAACAACCCCACCCTTAGACACTCTGGAATTGAATAATCTACCCGGCTGAGCTAAAGTTTGCTTGGAGTGGTCCAATGGGAACAATGAGCCTTCAAAATCTTAGAAAATTTGAAGTGAGTGAGTGCAACAATTTGAGAACTATATTCTCCCTTGTAATTATTAAAAGCATGCCACTATTGGAAGATCTTCACATATCAAATTGCAATGAATTAGAGGGAAAAATGCCTATAGAGGTAGGAGAGGATCAACAAGGCCCACTATGCTCAATGCCCTCAAATATGTTTTACAAATTTGCAAAGGCTTGAAGTTCAGAATTGCAACAAGTTAAAAGGCCTATTTTCGGTGGCCACTGATTGGAATGATCTTTCAGAGTGTACATTACCCAACTTGAGAAGGCTAATTCTAGAAGGGCCAAGTCTCAAGTATTTCTGCCAAGGTTTATCCCTATCGAACGATTGTCTTACACACACAACTAAGTTTTTTTTTTTAGTCCTGGTATTAAAATGCAAGAGAGAATTACATTCAGATCCTGTACAAAAGAAAAAAAAATGAAAAAATGGTCTCCTAAACTTGTCAATGTCGCCCCTGGAGTTGTCAATTGAAACCTCTAGGCTTGTCAATGAGACCATTTCTTCATTTTTTTTCTTTTATGCGGCACCTGAATATAATTCTCTCAAAATGCAACCAATAAGGTGAATTAGTGCCTTCATTGATCTGATTAGGAATTTGGTACGGATGGACCTGATTGGATTTTCATAATTTTTTTTTCCTCATTTTGTTACAGCCAAAAATGATGTCAGTTTACTGGCCCGAAAAAATGACGTTATTTTGAATTAAAAAATAGTTTTCGTCATATGTGTGCTTTACTAACTATATTTTATTGAATTATCTGTATTTCGTATATAAATGTTCCTTACTTGTAAATTAATTCCTTTTTATATTTTTCCATGAATTAATGCCAATTATTTAAATATTGCTCTTTCCATGGTTTACACATAAATATTACTCTTTTGCTTTATTTAAATATTACTTAGTTATATATGAATATTTTTGTATATCTTAATTAAATTATATTAGTTTAATTATGATTGGGTTGACCTCGATTCAACTTTATATATGGCTCTTGAATCATTGTGTCAGCTGATTTAATCACCATTATGTTTTCATTATTTTTCTTTCAATTTAAAAGATAATTAGACCACGATATGAACCAATATTTAAATTCACTCCAGTTTCTTTCAACTTGAATTCACTCATTTATTTAAATATCACCACACACACACACACACACACACACACACACACACACACACAAAATTATATTATTTTAATTATGAATGGGTTGATACCGGTTCAACCATATTTAGATCATTGGCTCTTGAATAATTGTGTTAGCCGATTTAATCACCATTCTTTTTTCACAACTTTGCTTTTAATTTTAAAATAATTGACTACAAGATGAAATATTTGAATTCACTTCATTTTATTTTTTGCCAACTTGAGTTAACTTCATTTTAAACTAATCGAATTGGAGTTTAAAAATTCTAAAAACAAATGCTATATGTGTATGTATGCAATATGGCTGTTCTAAAATATTTACCCATGTCATTGATTTCTAAATCTTTATATGGCATACAATACTATTTGATTTTTTTTTTTTGTCTTTGTTGATTTTGCTTAGGAAACTGTGTGAAAAAATAACAGTTGAATTATGAAGTTCAATTCAAAATTAAAATGATAATTTTATTTAAAACAAGCATTTGAATGTATAGATTTTAATTTGTTTTGAAAAGAAATATAATTTTTTTCAGATTATAACTTTTATCGAAGGAATTAGCATTTTACAATGCTGGCATGCAGACACTACCAATATAATAATGCCTTATAGATATGTACAGCATGGTTTTTCAAAAAAAAAAAATCACTTGCTTTTGGCAAACCATATGAAATTATAATAGCTGATTGATCGATTTTTCATTTCAAATAAAAAAATTTAGGTGAAGTAAAATGAGAATTTCCACATGTCAATTTTGTTAAAAGAATTTAAATAACGTGCAAATAATTTTTTTTATGTTTTTGTTATCAAAGTTTCAATATATGTGTATATAAAACAGAATATTTTTTTACAATCCTATTTCTTAATGTCCAAAATGATGACCGAATATGAAGATAGGGATGTTACCACATTTTTTACTTTTCGTAATACTTCACTCTTCAACCCTTATGAAAGTGTGGCCTAATAATATGTGAATAAGAAACAGTTGGTCACATGTTAATATGTTACTGATCCCACTTTAAGCAATAAATATTTAGTAACAAATGACAATTGTTCCCTAAAGTATTGCCTATTTTATTATACATAAACATTCACTTTCATTTTTTATGATTTTTTATATTTTTATTAATTTATTAATTAGATAAAGTAAAGAATTATTTTGAAAATTATCTCTATATATATAATACTATCTTGAGTTCTTAATATAAGAGCTAGTTGAATTTTTTTTTAGAGATTAAGGAAGTAAAATAAATTATTTAATCATAACATATGTTGTGAATTTTTAAATTATATATCAGTTTATAAGTTAATCAAATTAGTTTGGAGAAAAATGATAAACATCAATACTTTAATATAACTTATTTAACTTCCTTAGTCTCTCCAATAAAAGTCAACCGGCTCTTATATTAAGGATCAAATGAAGTTTTTTACATTAAACTGTGCAATAGGTGAAAAATGTTGGCCAAAATTTTAGGCATCAGTTTTCATAGGTAAACAGTAGTTTTAAAATGTTGTGATAAAGCAAAAATGTTTTAGTTGCGATTGGGAGTAGTTAATTGAATGTTATAGAAAAAGAAAGCGGTCTCATGGTTTTCTAAAATATATATATATATGTGTGTGTGTGTGTGTGTGTGTGTGTGTGTGTTGATATGTGTTTGTTTTATCTATGTATATGCAGCTGTTGGCTTCGAAAGAATTGAGGTTAGGGACTCTGAGGTGCGGATGATATAGAGAGCTCCTTCACATATTTTGAACCTTGTCCATCTTCAAGATTTGACATTGAGTGAATGTAATCAATTGGAATATGTATTTGGTGATGGCCTCCACGAAAGAAGCACGTTACCTAAATTGAGAGTTTTGATTGTGCATCATTGCAACAAGCCAAGTGTCTTTTCTCAACCCCCTTTGTCACTGTATTGGTTCCAAATTTATGCCAAATAGTGATATCAGAATGTCCAGCAGTAGTGACAGTGCCAACGACATCGTGCTTCCAAACTTGGCAGAAATATTTCTAATGACACTGCCAAGTTTTATTGATATGTGCAAAGGCTTCAAGTTATCCGTAGTGAACGTTGGATTTATCCGAATGGAGAATTGCCCAAAGCTTTCTTCAATTATGGCAACTGCTGGGAATATATTCATTCGATTAAAGAGGAAGGTAATTTGCATTTATATATCATGTTGGTTTTGTTTGATTCACATGGAGGAGGGCAACAATAAAAATTAATTGTTCTTGAACAGTGATCATATATAGCTAGAACCTTGAACCACTTCTACTTTGTATTAATATTAAGCACCTACACGATTATTATATATAGTCGAAATCATGCATGTTAGTAATGTTTAGCTAAATGTCTTTATAACTTGAGGTTTCATTTCTTTTTGAATTCATTATTGTGTTTTACATAGGCAGCAGATGAGCCTCATGCAAACAACGGCAACCAAGTGCTTCATCAACTTCCATATTTGTATCCACAAGAGTTGACTTTAATTGAATTAGAGTTGACTTTAATTGAATTAGAGTTGCAAAAACTAAGTGAGTTCAGTTGTGTATGCAAAGCTTTCACTTCCTTGACACATTCAAGATAATATTATTATTGTAAATGAGTTGATTCACTCGATGAGAAGGAAAAAAGGGAAGAAAGGCTTTATGGCAATCAAAATAGATATGGAGAAAGCCTATGATAGAATTAGCAAGAAGTATATGGAGAAAGTACTACAAGAACTGCAGTGCCCAGCGCATATGATTGAAAGAATCATGGGGTGTATTAGCACCGTGACCACAAAAATACTCTGGCATGGAGAGAGGCTGGATGAATTTGCCCCAACAAGAGGTTTGAGACAAGGAGACCCTCTATCCCCGTACTTGTTTGTGCTTGGCATGGAAAAACTCACACACATTATCCTTGATAGAGTGGGAGAGAAAAAATGGAAAGGAATGAGAGTTGGCCAAAAAGGCCCCAATATAACACACATGATTTTTGCTGACGATTTTGTTCTTTTTGCAGAGACGGAAATCCCGCAAATTAATTTAATCATGAATTGTTTGCAGGAATTTGGGAGATGTCGGGCCATAAAGTAAGCAATGAGAAAACTCAGATTTTCTTTCCTCCAAATGTAACAGTGCAGAAAAGGAGAGAGATATGCAGATTAAGCCAATTCAAGCAAGTAGAGGAAATGGGCAGATATCTTGGAGCTAATATTTCATTCCCAAGGAAAAGGAAAGACAGATTTGGGGCCATAGTAGAGAAAGTTACGAAAAGGTTAAATGGATGGAAAGCTGCAAGTTGTTTTAAAATGATTCCCCTCCCTTTCTCTTTGTTTTTCACCTATGATTAACCATTCCTAGATATTATTTTGTTTGTTAGTGTGAGTGTTTTACATCATTAATGTCGTCTTTAAATTATCATCATTTTAATAAATGCACAGGTGAAAATATACTCTGAAAGCTCCACCATACCATTGGTTATTGAAGGAGACGGGACTGACTATGCGGTAGCCGTAGAAGTCATGCTTGATGATATCATGGATATTAGCCAGATCGATCCAAAGATATTCAAAGGAGCCCACTACCCTCTTGTGTAGAGCACATGCGCACTGAAAATGCTGCTGTTCACAGGATTTTGCCAGTCAGATGACGTCGTAGATGAGGGTTATGGTTTGCCTAAGAACCACAACTGTTTTTCGTATCCCCTTTATCAATTTATTTATGGGAAAATCCCAAAAAAAATCATTTAAAATATGAAAAGGATGAAAAAGGAGTCCAATATCACAAATCCCAAGCTAAACCTAAGGGAAGAATCTAAGATTAACAAATGTTTTCAAATAACCAATATGCCCCATAGTTATTTGAGGAGCTCAAGTTGTCAATATGAATATTAAAGTTGTTAATTGCAATTCGTGATTTGTTATTCTCTATATATAAGTAGTAAATGACAACTTACAGCATTTGGGGAGCTTTAGTTGTCAATATAAATACTAAAGTTGTTAATTGTGATTCTTAAGTTGTTATTTTTTATACACAAGTAGTTATAAAAACGCTGACATGTGTGACTTCAAAATATTACCTATAAAGTTCTTGATATTTGGGGAGCTCAAATGATCAATATGAATACTGAAGTTGTTAATTACGATTATTAAGTTGCTATTCTCTACACCTAAATAGCCAAAGAAATATGTGTAATAATTTGGAAACATTTGAAAACCTTAAGGGTAGATTAGCCATTTAGAAAAATTTGTTAAAACGTTTATGATCAACTTTTGCAAAACATTTGTTATTTTTTTCAGGCATAAAATACAGATAGAAGGGGCAAGTCCAAACATAATTAATACATGTAGCTTTGATTTCCAACAGACATCACAAAATAACTTTTTAACACCACACCCCATGATAAGAAACATAAACAGAAACAGGCATAACCAAATGCTACAAGAATAACTCCAGTTCATACTCAAATTAGCTGCACCGCCTGAAGCGATTAGAACTATTCCCTTCTCTCCAGTCTTAACATGTGAAGAATTTATGTTGGCATCAACAAAAGTAATATTCGAAAGAACTATTTTACATTTACCAACGAGTCTGACTCTGGCAGTCTTCTCAATTTGAGGCAGTTACGTTCAAGAGCAAGAATAGTTGACATAGCTTCGTGGATGAGCAAATCTTTGGCGTAATCAAGACCCTTTTCAGATATGGCCCCAGAGATGAAACCCTCTTCTCCATTAAGTTGAAGAGAAACACTTGTTGGAATCAATAGAAGGAGTAAGGAAACGAAGAACATGTTAGGTGCCATCCTGCCGGGAAACTTTGGAAGAAACTTGGCAAGTTGAAACAGAGTCGCATGAAATTAGGAACTGGCAAGACTCAAGAGCACAGTTTTGTGACGCAATTAATCAATGAAAGATAGAAACTTCGAAATTCCCATATATCGAATTTCTGTGGAGAAGGTTTATTTTTTTCCAGCTACTATTTTGAGCAACACAGATATTTTGAGGTTTGACCAATTCACCGTGTATTCGTGTAATTTAAAGTTTTTGAAGTTTTCGATTAGCATTCTCAAACAGCTGAGATTGAGCACGAGGCCCTTGAGGTCTTATATTATATTATGTTTAAGTATCTTCTTTCTCTATCTTTGGATCGCATAAGTTCAAGAAGATTCGTATTCCTCGACAAATTAGTCGCATAGCGGGATTGGACTCTGGACAGGTAACCTGCCCTTCGGTTAATTAATTAATTATTATTATTATTTTGCCGGAGATAATCTCTAACTATATAAACTAATAGCTGAACGGCGAAAAAAGCACTAGTACCTCCTCATTCTGTTCCTAATATAAGATAAATTAAATTTTTGAGAAATATTAAAGAAGCTAAATAAATTATTTTAAAATATTTATATGTATCTTTTTTCTTTAAACTAATTTGTTTGACTTATAAATTGATATATAATCTAGTAATATACAACATATATTAAGATTAAATAATTTTCTTTAGCTTCGTTAATCTCTTCAAAAAAACAAGCAATTGAGTTTTTATACTCCCTCCAATCCTTTTTACAAGCAATTTTTATCTTTATTGTACAAAACAAACTAGCGGTTAAGATTAGTTAAAAACAATAAATATGTAAAAAAATGTCATGTTTCTTCCATATATGCCCCTATTTATTAAAAAAGCATAGGGGAGAGAATGAGTATAATATATGAGGGAGAATATTTAATAAATGATCAAATGAAAAAGAATTAGTGGTGAGTGGAGGATAATTAATATAAATATGTGCATTTAATAGGAATATAAAAGGATAAAGTAGTTTAAATTTTGAGACACAAAGAGGAAGTTGTTTATAAAAATGACCGGAGGGAGTATTAAAAACCAGAGTGAGTATAACCTAATAATATGTTGGTTTGATACAATGGTAAGAAAAGATGATGCATACAACATAGGCAAAAAGAAAATATGAATACCAATAAGCTATATGTTGAGAAGGTAAATGGTCTCACCCTGCAAGGAGAAAAACACAAGTTCAAATCCCGAAAAGCGCACTTATTATAAGGGCTTTAACCTCAACATCCCACCTCGATAGAGATTAAACTCAAGTCCAAAATGACTTAGGGATACTCTAGCTGGGTTCATCTTTCTTAATTCCCTTCTTTCCTCTCCTACTTGATTATTGTTGAAGTAGGATCAATAGGAGTAAATTAAAAAAAAAAATGACATATACAATAAATATATCTTATATTTTGAATTAATATCAAATTCTTAAATATATTTTATATTAAGAACTGTTATTCGTTCAGGAGGAAGAGGGATTTGAGATCATGCAAACTGACATATACATTAAATATATCTTATATTTTGAATTAATATCAAATTCTTAAATATATTTTATATTAAGAACTGTTATTATGATCCGTTCAGGAGGAAGGGGGATTTGAGATCATGCAAACTCTCCACTGGATTGTCATCAACCTCAGAAATCTTATAAAAACCCAAATGATGGATCAAAATTCGCCAGAGGCTAGATGCCATAGATTTGAGTAAGGTCTAGAAACGGCTGGGGAAAAGTTTGACTGAGATTTGATCTATTTTTATTGAAGAAAAATCGGAATCCAAATAAAACACTAGGGGAGAAAATATAATAGTTTTGATTAGGGACAATTTAGTATTTTAAAGGGTTAATATAACATTTGATTCCTTAAATTTGTCCTCATTTTAATTTTAACTCTTTAAATTTTGAATAGGAATCTTTGGTCCCACGAAGGGTAAAATGATCCAAATTTTTATTTCATAATAGGGATCAATGTTTTAAATGGAATGAAACTTGAGGGATCAAAACCTCTGCCTTAAAATTTGAGGGACCAAAATTATATTAACCCTATTTTAAATATATAGTTGAGCAATTGGTCCTTGTAAATAATTATAATTTGTATGATCCTTTACAATCTACACTAAATATTATTTTTGCTAGGTCCAACACTTGTTCTCCCTTCTTCCTCCTAAGACTCTAGTACAAGCCAAGGGTGAAAATAGGTTAGACCTCTAACAGAGATCTACGGCCTAGCCTAACCTATTTAGTAAATAGTTAAGGTTCAAATTCAGGCATATTGTCATATCTATTTAGATAAACAAGTCAGGCCTATTTTCATAAATACTAGCCTACAAGCCTGGCTTATTTAAGTTTTTTTAATTTATAATATTATATAAGTATATATATTATCATCTAAATAATTTTATAAATTTATCAACTTAGCCTTAATCCTAAATTTCACATCTTATTGTCTTTCAGACACACTCAACCATTGTATTCACGTCAATCATTCACCTCTATCTTTCTTATCTTCAATCGCTCGAGATGGCAATACTAACCCACTGCTTTTCCCCTGATTTGCGTTGTTCGCTAAAGTATACTAATTTCTATGAGCTTATTTCAATTCCAAATAAAATATTATAATCTTAATAAGAGGAGTTTGTTCTGGTTTATATGGGAAAAGTAAAAGAGATAAAATCCAATTTTACTTGTTGCTTGTTATGCTTACTCGATTTTAGAAAATATATCTTAGTAGTCAACAGATGATTGTTTTTTCTAATTTCTACTTGCTCAGATAATTGCTGTCACTAGACATTTTTTTGTTTTCCTTACGATGTCCTTATATTGCGATGAAAATGGATGTTAAGCTTTTAAGACATAATACAGGATTGTAACTAAGTATGAAGGGTTATAAATAAATTTGGAAGCATAGACTTTAAAGGCTATTTAAAGGCCTACACTTTAAGCAGGCCTTTAAATAGGTTTCAAGGCCTTTTGAAGGCTTAATTAAGCTCAAGTCTAAAAAAAAAAACCCTATATACAGGCTCAAAGCCAAACTTAAGATTTAAATCTCTGTTGTAAGCCGAGAGCTATTTAAGTAAAACTTGGCCTAGCCTATGAGTGTGAACTGGAGTTATTCTTGTAGCACTTGGTTATTGCCTGTTTCTGTTTCTGATCAAGGGGACGCCTTTGTGAAGGTATAAAAGTTATCTTGCGATGTGTGAGAGAAAACCAAAGCTACATATATTAATTAATAATTATGTCTAGGCTACCCCTTCTATCTGTATGGTTGCAGGGTTTTCATATCTGACTTATCAGTTTTATGTATTGGGCTTGAACTCAGCAGCTTAGGCTTGAAACAAATAACAAATGTTTTGCAAAAGTTTATTATATTGAGAAATATAAAGCAACTTCAAGTGTTTTAGCTTTGTGATTTGAAAACATATCTACATAGCTCATGAATTCAAGATGGGTTTTGTGAAAGACGACGAGATCTCTTAAGCGTTCTTCCAATAAATTAGAAAAACAGTTGTGGTTCTTAGGCAAACCATAAATATCATGTATGCCAGTATCTGATTGGCAAAATCCTGTAAGCAGCAGCATATTTAGTGCACATGTGCTTTATTTTCATCTTTTCAGGTCAATTTGAGAATATATCTCATAAGTTATGCTATGTTTTGAAGGTTGAACGTATGCAGGTGAGCCTGACTATAAATTTTGATAACCAAGAAGGTAGTCTGAAGCTGATTCTCCTAGATTATGGATGTTATGTGGGAGACTTGTTCATAAAATTGAGTGGTGGAGCTGGAGGTGAGAAAACGGGCTGACATTTCACGGGCTCGACTCCTATAAAAGGTCCTTATGAAGCCCGGCCCATGGGCTTCAAGCATGTTTAACAAATTTTTTTAAAGAAATTAAAACACGAAAATGTTTAATTGAAGACAAATATTTTTAAAGTATTAAATATTTTATCTTTTTTTGATGAATAGAGTAAGAATCATTTGCCTTGAAACAAAACTCTTCATGAGATAGAGACTTTACTTTTTCATTTTTCAATGTGTTATTAGTTTCTCTTTTTGATATAGTTTGCATAATATTTAGACCTCTTCAAATACAATTAAAACATTGTTCTCTTTCTTTACCTTACATCAATAAAAAATGATTCTTTCAATATTTCATAAGGAAAATTTTCTTTGGGCAAATATTAAGAACCAAATGAAAGATTCTTAAAAATTGAGTAATATTTTTAAAAAAAATCAATTAAAAGATTTTTAACTAACTGTAATGTTTTCAACAAGCTTCTCCTAACTTTTTAATAAAAATATAATCAATTTTTCCTTTTAAAACATTCAAATAGCAACACTATATGATTTGAAAAACAATTTCAATATAAAAAAACATAATTTTTTTCAAAGCAAAACTCAACTTGTAATCATTTAGTAAAATTTTTTAAAAAAATTTTAGGTCTTAAACTAGCTGGCCAACGGTCCTACAGGGTTGACCCTTTTAGGCCCAACTCTTTTTGAAGGTTCTAAATCATAAACTTGGCCCTTGACAAGCTCGGGCCTAAAAAGAGGGAAATAAAGTATGACTTAATTGACATGGAGAGTCAATAAAGCGACATAATTTGAGTTTTATATGTCCTATTTGAGAGACGAATATGTATACAATATGTGTAAATTGATTCTAATTGTTCAAGTATAATTTTTTTGAAGATCAGCAATTCATTACATTGGTTTTAGAATGAATCGCTTTTGTGAACAATAATACTATGCAACTCATCTCCAATTCGCACAACACAGTGCAACTCATACCTCCAATCATTTCATTCCCAAGTGACTATTTTGGTCCAAAAGCTTCACTTGCCTGTTGGAGGAAATGATTGGATGAATTCATTGAAGAAAGCTCAGTGGGCCAGTGTATTGTTTCCTCATGCTTCCAACATCGAAGTTGCAGAGAGTAGATGGTTTTATCACCTGGGTTTGTGGTTTCAATTGTGAATTTTCAACAGAAAGTGGCAGAGTGGGTTCGTGGTTTCAATGGTGAATTTGCAACGGAAAGTGGCAGAGGAGATCAATCAAATTGATGGGCAGCTATGGATTTTGCTGTTCAAGTTTCATCAATTGAAGATTGCAATACACGAATTGTGATATTGATCTAGGTTAAAAATGATAGAGGTATTTTTGTCAGGAAAATATTATAAATAGGATATTTTTGTCTCTTAAATTTGCAATCCCAAGATCAAAAACGCAATATCAGGGGAGGTGACTTTGCAACAATCTCACTTTCGTGCTACTCCTAATCATGGTTTATCCTCAGCCCCTCATATCAAACAATATAATTGGCCTAATCCCTGACTCAATCCATGTCTTTACCTCCCCATTGCCTCATACCAAATAGAGCCTTAGTTCATTTTCAATCCATGGTTGACTAAAAACATACTGCACACTGATTTCTTTGTTAGCACACTGCATATATGATGTTTAAGGATGGGGACTTTTGTTTGAACTCATATTGTGGCTGATGAACACCAAACTGACATCCATCGAGTGTGGGTTTATGATGACTCTAGGTCCATATGTTTAAATTATCACAACTTTTTATATATGCTATGAAAAATAACTGATAGGCAAAATAAATATTCAACAATAGAAGAAGTAATAGTTTAATATTTTAAAAGTCACATCTTGTAATACAGAAGTAGTAATCTCCTTAATGAAATTTATATGATTAAGTAAAATGTGTAGGAACCAATGGACAAATTGATAATTATTAAGCATTAATAATTCCCTCAGCGTTTTATTACCCTTGCATTCTGTAATTTACACATATATAGGTGCACTATGAATGAATATAAGTGAAAGTGATTATATGCCTCTTCATTCATTATGTGTGAACCAAATAGATATAATTTTTACTTTGAAACGCTTACCAATATTTTTATATTAACATATAAACTTGAAAAACCAGGTAATAAACATATGTCATCATTAGAGTTATTTTTTCCTACACTAACCAACAAATCCAAGGTGATTGGTTTATAGAATCAGCATGAGATGTAGGATATTGTCAGCACGTGATCTAGGTTTTTATAGTAACATACTTTATTCTCCAGTCCCAAATATAAGACCTAGTTGACTTATTTTTGGAGAGGTTAAGAAAATTAAATAAATTACTCAATCATATCATATGTTGTGTATTATTAGATTATATATTAGTTTATAAGTTAGGACAAATAGTTTGGAGAAAAAACAATAAATATAAATACTTTAAAGTAATGTAATTAGCTTTCTTACTATCTCCAAAAAAATCAACTGGGTCTTATATTTAAAACCAGAGGTTGTATTAGTTTTGGATATCCATCAAAGATGTATGAAGGATTTCATGAAGTTTGAAATTTTAAGTTGTCTTCCCTCCATTTCATGCATGAAGGAATGACTTGCAATAGGTTATTAGCAAGGTAATTAAACCTGGACCGGTCAGTGAACCAGCTAGGGTACTGGGTCAAAGCTCAGTGGGTCAGATCGGAGCTAAACCGGGACCAAAGGTGAGAAATTGAAGATTTTAGGCTTATTAGTATAAAATTCTAAAGGAAATTTTTTTTAAAAAAAACTTTTTTAAAAAAACTATCTTTTTAAAAAAAAATTAAAAACTTGACCCAGACCGGGTCATCGAACTGGACTAGTCTACTGGCCTGTTGGCCGGTTTTCGGTCTGGTCCGGATCAATTAACCATGGTTATTAGCACTTAGCGCAGCATACACCTTATATGTGTAAAAGGTTTGATGGCTGATTAACTTTCATATAGTAGCATATAGGATATCCATAAACGTGTAATAAAAATTAATGCAAATAAGGCAAAGCAAAAAAAAAAACAGAAGAAATGGCAACACATCAACATGAGCAAGACCGAGGGATTCATGGAAGAGGAAGGATTTTCAATTCATTTACAAAGTCGACTATGAAAGCTATCATGTTTTAGCAATTTCAGACTGATGCATCCATGAAACAGCAGGAAAAGATTGAATTGAAAAGAACATTTCAACATATCAACAATGCCGAGTGATTGCTAGAAAAGAAAGGACATTAAAATCCATGTAGAGGCAGGAAAAGTTTGATTTGGGGATTAAAAAAAAAAAAGCAAAATCAGCAAAACAGAGGTATTGATACAGTAAGGACAGAAAATTCATTGAAAAAGATCATCAAGGAAGATATCATGTTTAAGCTGTTTCCCGTAGACAACATAGTCATCAATGCAGTTTTACACTGAAATTAATGAATCTCTTTTATGCAGGCATATGAGCAGTAGAAAAAGTATTTATACATCATGGAACATGAAATCGGAAATAACTTCAATGAGACAACATTTGTATATGTAAAAGGAAGTAGCAGGATCTCCCTTTTCTGTGTGCAGAATAACAGCATCCAGCAAGGTGAAACACAACATTTAACAAAACAGAACTTGTTAGCCATGAAAAACAAAGAAAAATAACTATAATTCAGATGCTTGCATGCATGTAAATTAGGAACTGGCAAGACTCGAGCACAGTTTTGTGACGCAAGTAATCAATGAAGATAGAAACTTCGAAATTCCCATATCGTGAACTAACAACTGAAGCTATCGAATTTCAGTTGGTACGGCTTTTTTTTTTTTTTGCCAGCTAGTACTGATTGCTTTTTTTTTTTTTTTTTTGATAATAAGTACTGGTTGCTTTAGGAACATATATATTGAGTTTTTGATCAATTTTCTGTGTATTTGACTATGTAATTTGGAGTTTTTGAAATTTCGTAAAGCATTCTCAAACAGTTGAGATTGAGCATGAGGCCTTCGAGGTGAATAATATTTCACGTTTAAGCATTGTAAGGGGAGAACACAAATTCAAATCCGAAAAGCGCATTTATTGAGATAAGTGAAAACTTTTACGCTCTAAGCCTCAAAAAGCGAACCCTTACATTATACCAAAAAAAGGAGGATAAATTGCATTTAATATATTTCGTATCACACACACACACACATATATATATTAATTTTAAAATTATCTTCAATTTTTATAACATATTTTTTTAAAATTATTTAAAATAATATATTGATAAATCCTATATTTTATATATTTTATCCCACCTTATTCATTTATTTTGGGGACTATTTTAGGCTAATTTGGATTTATTAGATAATATTTGGATAGTTAGCCAATTTTAGGAAATAATATATATATGAATTGATTATGATATTATTGGGCTTAAATTGATAATATTTTGATTGTTATCCTGTGATGGGAAAATGTTTTTAAATATATGATAGATAACGATTTTATTTAATTCTTGCAGAGTAAGAGAAAGCAGATTGAAAGATCCTACGGTGCAGAAATTTTTTTAAAAGCTAAAAGAATATCCAATGGTTGAATTTTATTTGGGCTTCTTAAATTTTAATGCACTCAAGTTGGTACCCAAAAAGCTCTCTTCTCCTCTCTTTTAACTACCCTAGCCGTCACAAATGCTGAGGGGGGAGACGCACGCTGAAAGTCACAACTCACGGACGGACGCAACCCCGAAGTTGGTTCACCAAGGGACGTCCACTGTAGAGGCATCATCATCAATTCCCTTCTTCTAATATATCCACAGGCCCACCTCAACAAACCCATTTAACACTTCAATTCATTCATCTTTCCAGAATTGCATGCACAGTGACAGAGCGGAGTGAATTCATCAATTCTTCTTAATTTCCCAATCATGCTTTGATATTTGCTAGAACTCTTAGACTTGAACTAAGTCTTAATGAAATTATGGTATCAATATGTTCTCTGATACCATGTGGGTAGGGTGGTATTACTGGTACGCCGTACTTTGATACCATATGCTTTGATACCTAAAGGCAGCGTGTGCTTTCATACCATGTGGGCAAGTGGTATATGTCATAGATTGTGCTCTGATACCATGTAGGTAGCGTGGCATCAACTTTATTGTAAGATATTTATTTTTAGATTATTCCAACCATAATACTCTTTACAACCTAAAAGTTCTTTTTCATTGCCTTTAATGAATTGAATCAAATGGAATATTTTCATTTAGAAATTTAAGCCTATAACATTTACAGGTGTATGTTGTACTTTGATACCATATGCTCTGATACCAAAGAGGAGTGTGGTATCAGTCGTAGGGTGTTCTATGATACCATGTGCTTTGATACCATGTGTGTAGGGTTGCTTAAGTCATAGAGTGTGCTTTGATACCATGTAGGGATGGTGACATTAGTCGTTTTATGTGCTCTCATAGCAAAACTAAGTGACGAAATGCTAACATTTGTATACAGTTCGATCCCGTGTATCCCTAAGCATTGGTTGATGAAATGAGTTGTGAAGGTTTCATGGAACATAGCATATTACTTCTTGACGCAGCTACAATGGGCATATTGTTCAGTTTGTCTGTGAGATTAGGGATTGCTCCTTTCTTACCTTCAAGCAGCCACTGTGAGTTGTTTTTTTACCAAATACTTTCTCTTCCCTGATTTATTTGAACTTTATTTTTGTTTCCTCCAATTTCACTTATTGTAAAATATTTCATCTATGTAGATATTAGGTTGGCTTTCGTGATTTTCCAAAACATTCTGCATTTGGACGTTTTGAGAGAAATTTCAAACATGAAAACCTACTTTATATAGATCTTGATGGGTGTTATCGAATAAGTTGAGTAACTGTAAAGATTTTAATTTTTATTTTATTTCAACCATAATCAACTTTACAATCTAAGAGTACTTTTTCTTTACTTTTTACTATAAATGAATTAAATAAAATGGGATATTTGCATTCAGAAGTTTAATCTTTCAACATTTAGAGGCATATGGTGCACTATGATACCATGTGAACATGTATCAATCCTAGGGTGTGCTTTGATACAATATGTGCAGGGTGGCATTAGTCGTTTGGTGTCCTCTGATACCATATGTGCTTTGATACCAAACCTTGGAAACAAAATACTAACATTTTTATATAGATTGACTTGTGTATCCTTAAGGATTGATCAATGAAATAAGTGTTGAAGCCTTCATGAAATATGTCTTATTACTTCTTAATGACCCTATGCAATAGAAAGTTGAGGATGCAACTGCAAATAGGTATGTTATCCAGTTTTCTTGTAAGACTAGGGACTACTCTTTTCATACCTTCAAGCAACCATTATGAGTTGTTGTTTGCCCATTACTTTTCCTTCCTTGATTTATGTTTGTTTCCTCTAGTTTGACTTGGTGTAAAATGTATCATCTCTGTGTTTATTATGTTGGCTTTCATGAGTTTTCAAAGCATTATGCATTTGCACGTTTTAGGGGAATTTCAAACATGGTAAGCTAGTTCATATAGTTTATTATTTTTTATTTTGGATGGACTTTCATTTTAACAAATGAAAATGGCAAGTGAAAATATACTTTGAAAGTTCCACCACACCCTAATTATTGAAGGAGACGGGGAT
Organism: Inga leiocalycina; assembly: GCA_963242795.1. Classification (NCBI taxonomy): domain Eukaryota; kingdom Viridiplantae; phylum Streptophyta; class Magnoliopsida; order Fabales; family Fabaceae; genus Inga; species Inga leiocalycina. The sequence continues at coordinate 72,560,172 of OY725325.1, forward strand.
GGCAATGCAGTGACCATAGATCCTGATTGGTGTTATCAAATAAGTTAAGTAATCGTAAGGTTTTTTTATTTTAGTTTACTACAACCATAATCAACCTTACAACCTCAAGAGTCCTTTTACATTGCTTTTTGCTATTAATGAAATGAATCAAATTGGATATTTTCATTCGAAAGTTTAAGCCTTGAACATTTAGAGGCGTATGGTATACTCTGATACCACATGGTTAGATGGTATCAGTAGTACGATGTACTCTGATACTATATGCTCAAATACCATGTGGGTAGGGTGGCATCAGTGGTGGGTGTGCTCTAATACCATATAAGTAGGGTGACATCAGTCGCAAGGTATGTTTTGATACCATGTCGGTAGGCTGGTATCAGTCATATGTTGTGCTCTGATACCACTAACTCTGAAACCAAACCTTAGGAATGAAGCACTAATGCTAAAAACTTAAGCTAGTCGTAGAGGCGCACCCAAGCCACGTGTCATTCAGTCTCCAACTTTGTTGTCCATATGGCCAAACCTAATCCATACCCCACCCCATGTCCAAGACTTCGAACCTATAGCTAACTCTGATGCCACTAGCTCCGATACCAAACCTTAGGAACAAGACACTAATGTCTCAGAATGTTGACCTAGAGATTCCTACCAATTTAGAAAAAGGAATAAACGACTAGGTGGTTGTAAGCTTATTGTTTGCTGTTTTGCTAAAAGTGTCTTGGGTATTGTAACATGCACTTTATGGAGACCTTTCGGGAATGGATGCTACTCGAAAGGTTTAGCCTTCATATATTTTGATTCATTGTTGTTTCAATATAATTTTGTTTCTTAGTTGTTGCCTCATCTAATTACTTAGAATCTTCCACATTGAACATAAAATTGTCCATCATGTGGATTAAATTTGATGATTGATTGTGTCTATTATATTCAAGCACAAACTAGCATGATTCTCATTTCTTATATTTGTTATGCATTGTTATTCAATCAAAATATTATGAGCGAATAATTTTTTCAATTAAAGCATGAGAAATGTAAAGCTTGATCAAAGAATAACATATTTGTTTGTTTTTTAGTGTTTTTTTCATGTTTATTAATTCTCTAGTCGGAAAAACAATTAATTTTGATGGAAAAAGATAATGAAGTTTTGCAAGTCCAACCTAGTGGTTTTACAATTACAAACAATGTTATTCACAATATACAATATATATATATACACAATAAATTAAAGTTGTCAGATTTTATAATTTGATTATTGAAGTGAGTACACTTTGAGATCATACTAACTCTTCTGTCTTTCTGCATGAAATATCCAAAGAGACTTTGATATTTGCTAGAACTCTTGGACTAGAACTAAATCTTGATGACATTATGGTATCAATATGTTCTCTGATACCATGTGTGTAGGGCGGTATTAGTGGTAGGACGTACTTTGATACCATGTGCTCTGATACTTGAGGGTAGGGTGTGCTCTAATACCATGTAAACAAGGGGTATATGTCTTAAGGTGTTCTTTAATGCCATGAAGGTAGGGTGATATCAACTTTATCGTAAAATTTTATTTTTAGATTATTTCAATCATAATACTCTTTACAACCTAAGAGTCCTTTTTCATTGTTTTTAGCAATTAATAAATTGAATCACTAGGATATTTTTATTTATAAATTCTTCAACATTTAGAGGTGTATGTTGTACTATGATACCATATGTACTGATACCAAAAGGAAGGGTGGTAATCAGAAGTAGGGTGTACTCTGATACAAGTGCTTTGATACCATGTGAGTGGTGTAGCTTCAGTCATAGGGTGTGCTTTGATACCATCCAAGTAGAGTGATATTAGTCATTTTAGGTTCTCTAATACCAAAACTAGGTAACGAAACGCTAACATTTTTATACAATTTGATCCTGTGTATCCTTAAGCATTGGTCAATGAAATGAGTGCTAAAGATTTCATAGAACATAGCATATTACGTCTTGACGCATCTACAATGGGCATATTGTCCGGTTTGTCTGTGAGATTAAGGACTGCTCCTTTCTTACCTTCAAGCAGCCACTGTGAGTTGTTTTTTACCAAATACTTTCCCTTCCCTGATTTATTTGAACTTTATTTTTGTTTCCTCCAATTTTACTTATTGTAAAATATTGGGAGAATTGTTAAAAAAGACCTCATAGACAACTTATTTGTTAAATGTTACCTGGGAAGATATCTTACACATGGAGGGAAGATATCTGCACATGGAGGGAAGATTTCTGCATACGTAGGGAAGATTTCTACACACGTATAGGAAAGAATTTTGCACACCAGGGAAGATCATCTGCACACGTGAAAGATAATCTGCCCGCGAAGGTCCCATTTGGCAAATAAGTTGCCAATGAGGGATTTTTTCACAATTTTCCCTAAAATATTTTATATATGTAGATATTAGGTTGGCTTTCATGATTTTCCAAAACATTCTGCATTTGGATGTTTTGAGATAAATTTCAAACATAATAACCTGCTTTATATAGATCTTGATGGGTGTTATCGAATAAGTTCAGTAACTGTAAGGATTTTTCTTTTTATTTTATTTCAACCATAATCAACTTTACAATCTAAGAGTACTTTTTCTTTACTTTTTACTATAAATGAATTAAATCAAATGGGATATTTGCATTCATCAGTTTAAGTTTTCAGCATTTAGAGGCGTATGGTGCACTATGACACCATGTGAACATCTATCAATCCTAGGGTGTGATTTGATACAATATGAGCAGGGTGGCATTAGTCGTTTGGTGTGCTCTGATACCAAACCTTGTAAACAAAATACAAACATTTTTATATAGATTGACTTGTGTATCCTTAAGGATTGATCAATGAAATAAGTATTGAAGCATTCATGAAACATGTCTTATTACTTCTTAATGACCCTATGCAATAGAAAGTTGAGGATGCAACTACAAATAGGTATGTTATCCGGTTTGTTTGTGAGATTAGGAACTACTCTTTTCATACCTTCAAGCAACCATTGTGAGTTGTTGTTTGCCCATTATTTTTCCTTCCCTGATTTATGTTTGTTTCCTCTAGTTTGACTTGGTGTAAAATGTATCATCTTTGTAGTTATTATGTTGGCTTTCATGAGTTTTCAAAGCATTCTGCATTTGCACGTTTGAGAGGAATTTCAAACATGGTAAGCTACTTCATATAGTTTATTATTTTTTACTTTGGATGGACTTTCATTTTAATGAATGAAAATGGCAGGTGAAAATATACTTTGAAAGTTCCACCACACCCTAATTATTGAAGGAGACGGGGATGGCAATGCAATGACCATAGAAGGCATACTTGATGATATAATGAATATTAGCCAAATCAATCCAAAGTTATTCAAAGAACCCACGACTCTCTTGTATAGATCCTGATGGGTATTATCAAATAAGTTGAGTAATCGTAAGGATTTTTCATTTTAGTTTACTCGAACCATAATCAACCTTACAACCTCATGAGTCCTTTTACATTGCTTTTTGTTATTAATGAAATGAATCAAATGGGATATTTTCATTCGAAAGTTTAAGCCTTGAACATTTAGATGTGTATGGTATACTCTGATACCACATGGTTAGGTGGTATCAATCATATGATGTACTTTGATACAATATGCTCAAATATCATGTGGGTGGGGTGGCATCAGTGGTGGGTGTACTCTGATACCATATAAGTAGGATGGCATCAATCGCAAGGTATGCTTTGATACCATGTCGGCAAGCTGGTATCAGTCACATGTTGTGCTCTGATACCATGTGGGTTGAATGTTATCAATTGTATGGTGCACCCTAAGAACCTCTTAATATCATAACTATAAGCATTTTTTAAGGAAATATAATTGTCGTAGTTATTTTCTAATAACACGCTTTCCATCACTCTGGTACCATATATAAGCTATGATACCTTGTTTTCTCTTTTTAAGGAATGCAAATGGCGAGTGAAAATATCCTTTAAAAGCTCCAAGTGACAGGATTGGCCATGAAGTTACTATAGCAAGCATGCTTGTTGATATTATAAGTCTTAACTAGATTGATCAAAAATTATTTGAAGGACTCTACTCTCGGCAATCATCAATTTATACAAACTTTTAGAATTAAAGTATACTCTTATTATCAATCATTAATAAAAATGCGTTTGAATATTTTTTTAAGGAAAATAAAGAAAAATGTCGCAAATGGTGGGCTGAAATACCCTTTAAAAGCTCCCCGACCTCATTGGTTATTCAAGGTGACAGGGCTAGCCATGAAGTTACCATGCATTCTTGTTGATATTATCAGTCTTAGCTATATTGATCAAATATTATTTAAAGGACTTTACTCTCAACAATCATCAATTTATACAAACTTTTAGAATTAAAGTATACTCCTATTATCAATAAATAATACAGTTTGAATCATTTTTTTGAAAAATAAAGAAAAATGTAGGACATAACTGAAAGATACCCTTTTGGCCCTAACCAAAGAAGAGTATACTTTAATTTTAAAGATAGGATTATGCCACATTATGAAATTCAAAATTAATTTCATAAACCAAATAACATACTACATTCGATCCTTAATATAAGATATAATTATAGAGTTAATCTTTATCCTAAAAGTAAGATCTTTTCCCATCTTTATTAATCTTTTCTTAATTTATCCCTTTGATGTTCCCTCAACAATAATCAAATAAAAAAAATGGAGAAAATTAAGGAAGATAACTATAATATTTAAAAAAATGTCATGTTTATTAATTAAACTAACTTATTTAATCTAATCAAATTAAGTAAATAATTCTTACATTAAGAGCCGAACAAGTATTAATATTGACATTTTACAGTCAGGGTGAAGTTCTAACTGAACTATTAATACGAGGAGAGGAAGTATCTACTTTCACAACACAATTTTTGCATGCCATGTCACGTTTCACTATAAGAAGTTAAGAGATCAACCAACTAAAATCGTTAGCCAGAGAACTAAATGAAAAGCTAATAAGCTTTCTCACTTGCCAAGAGCTATACAAGAAACAACCTTACCCCTTGAGGTCAAGTCAACTCACTCCCTCGCCTCATATATGCTGCAATTAAATATTCAGAGAGAATAACACAAAGTAAAACTATGTATAGAGGGCTCACTTTCCCTCTTAACACTCATCCTTTTTTTTTCCTATCTCTCTGGTTGCATTTTACACAGCCAATTTGTGATTGCCGGAGATCCAAACTTCCCCCAAAAAAATCCTGATGAAAATGTTAAACGTTTGAAAAGCACAACTTCCCTTCAATGTGGTGAAACATCCTCTGCCATAATGATTGATATTCCAAAAACCTTTACAACCTATACAAAATCTGACATGCAAACAGGCGACTTCAGTTAGAAGATGGCGAGACAATTCCTCTGATCTTCTTGCGTGGACTGTGGGGAAATTTACCGTGTCTATCAACATCATTTTACTTCTTTGAGTAGGTAAGATATGGATCTTGAGCAATGGTCAATACATCTGGTCTCTCAGCCTGGTTATACGTCAGACATCGCCGTATAAAATCCTGACAAAATTGTAGAAACAATATACATAATTTCAGTTTTAGTTACTGAAGAATGGACCTGAATTTAACTCGGTTACCAGATACTGAATCACCATTGTTCTATAAAAACTAGGAACTTGAATGTAAAATGAAATGCCTGGAGAATAGGCGTAATTAGTTCTGGTTGTGCAAAAAAGCAAGAACATTATGTTTCTCTGTAAAAGGCAGCCACGCGGCAGACTCACTTGGTACACAAAATGGGGGCAAAAGAAAGTTAGATGACAAAAAATTGAGAATGAAAAAATAACTCTGGTGCCCTTGCTTTTTTAAAAAAAAATGAGATAAGGAGAAAAAATTCAAAATAATTATGGAAGCATAATAGTATTACAAAAAAAACTATAAAAACAAAAACAAAAGGAAATCCTTTTTCTTCCCGATATCAACCAGATCGAGACAATTCCCCAGGAACTTGAAACTATGAATTCAAAGGTTGAACTGCAGTTCTTCCCTCAAGCATGAGAGGCAAAGAGAGCCCTTAGGCCTCATTCCAATACCAAAAAGTAAAATGAAAATAACCAAGCACAATCAACAATTACCTTCCCATCATTATTAATATTAATATTAAATAAATAAATGATAGTAAAGACCAAAGAACTACCACAGAGTAGTAAATATGGAAAAACTCACCTTTGCCTCGTTAGAAACTGTAGGTCTAGTAGGGAATTCAACCTTGCGAGCCTTGATAATTGTATCTTCACGTAGTATACGCTCTTGAGTTTGGTCATGGCCAAATGGGCGTCTTCCTAAGAGCATTTGATAGAACAAAACACCAGCAGACCAGACATCAACCTGTTTCCCAAGAAAGAAATGTCAAAGAGGCTGCATAATTCTTTTTTTTATTTGGGGGGAGAGGGGTTGGGTGGCTGCAACTTCTAAGTATTGACCTTTGATGATATAAGAGGTGTCTTACTGAGCTCAAAGCATTCCGGAGGCAAATACCTGCAAATTTAGACAAAAAAATAAAGAAAAATGAGCAGACGCGACAAGGAAATCTAGCCCATCAAGTTATAAATTTTGTGTAAGACAATGCAGCATCCATCTAATCTTGCCCAAACAGGATGTTATAGCCAACATAACCCAAGGCAATAACTAGATGTTTGCCAGAATGTTTATGTTCTTTTTTCCCCTTCTGATACGACAATAGAAGTGAGAACTGGTTGACCAGGAATGTTCTCAACAACTTTTGTACTAAACCAACTGAGCTAAAACTCTGTGAAACAAAAACATACCACTGCTACCCCTAAAGCTAGATTCTTACAACTAAGTGCCTCTCGTTTTATAAACTCCAATAACCAAGCAAATTGCTGAATTTAACACAACTCATACAAGGTGGATGACAAGAGTCATGCACACAGGAGTTCGTAAACATAATTTGTATACCAATAACAATGACCTGCATCACTTACCAGTAAGTTCCAGCCCCCTGAGATGTTAGTTCCATACCCTGGGATCCCACATCATCCTCAACTATTTTGCTGAGACCAAAATCAGTCACTTTGGCAATGCCAAGCTCATCAAACAAAACATTTCCAGGCTTCAAATCATAATGAATAATCTTCTGTGTTCTTTTATTCAAGTAAACAAGGCCTTGAAAGACCTGAACTAGAATTACCCTAGCCTCTCTCTCAGGCAATATAGGTGTAGCCTTAAGGACAGCATCAAGATCCTTCCCTGAGCAGCAATTTATTTATGAAAGTTGTTAGGTCAGAAGTGATATATGAGGTCTGTGGCTTGGCCTCAAAATAAAAAAAATAATGCCCAACGGTTAAGTATACAAACCACTACAGTACTCTAAAACGGTGCAGAATGTATTGTGATCTATCTCAAAGATGTCCCACAAACGAACAATGTGATGATGTACCAAGGTCTTGTGGATATTATACTCCCGAATTGCATGCCGAATGTAACTCTGCTTCTTCTCTTCACTCCATTGAGCATTTAAACCGTGAAGCTTACATGCAACGTATCTATGCTCCACCAAGTCAAAAGCCTGCTGGAAATTTCTTACTTTAAATCACAGCAAAAAGTATAAATTTACAACTGCCGATGCAGACAGAGGAGCAGTCTAGATTTTTTATTCACTAGCTTGAAACCTTGTTCAGGATATGCTGAAAGCAATATAATTAGATGATATTGTAGAAATTCAAAGTTTTATTTTTCTCTGAACTTGTGTTATTACATGGAAGCAACACTACATATATAACAACAACAACAGAGGCTTAATCCCACTAGGTGGGGTCGGCTAAATGGATCAAACAACACTACATATATACACATAAAAGTTGCTGGGAGCCAGTGATAAGGAGGCAGCTCACAGCATCCTAGGACTGCATTTTTTTTTTTTACATCAGAAGCTTGCAGGGTCTTCTCACCCTGACCAGCAACCAACCACCTCTCCTTCAATTTGTTGAAGGGGGTATAGCTATATATTTTGAGTTAACGTATAAATATAGTAGTAGTTTGAATATCAATAAATAAATAATAATTTACATGGTAACATTTATTCATTTGAAATTAATATATTGAATAGATTTATCTATACTGATTTTTATGTTTTTTTTGTGTTAATATACAATTTTTTGTTACAATATTTTTTATTAATAAATACTAAATTTTATGCCGATTATTATTTATTAGATTTGAGCTTTCATTTTTACAATCAGTTTGGAACACCCCGCATGCCTGGTACGCCAGGGGCCTTTTCTAGCTTACAGACATTTATTGCCAATAAAAGCGAGAGCTGACTCCACTAACTAAAATAACTTCATTCAATCAAAATAAGATAACTCTGTCATAATTGACAGAAAACGCTTAGCCTAATCATATTCTAATTAAAACAGAATATTTAAGTTAAGCATAAATTCATAAAATTGTTATCTAAAAACTAGTTAAAAATAAATAAGCCTTAATTAAGAACAAAAAAATATATATATCTAAAGATAATTTAACAAAATTAACTGTAATCTTCAACACTCCCTTAAGCTCAATATTTCAGCTCGGCTTTTTTCTTTTAGCATACCCAATCGTATTCTTCAAGACCAAATCATGCTTAAGCTGTAAGAGTTTTCTTGTTGATACCATTATTTTCTTTGTTGGTAGTCAGTTAGGTAGTAAGTACCACAGGCCACCATAGCATGAGTCAGTTGTTTAGATAGGTGATTCTTTTCCTGCTGCCCTCCTACCTTACTTTTAAGAGATACTGAGTGATGGGAGGGTTTTGTTTTCAGCCAATTCTGCTGCTTGGCTGGGCAATTTCACTAGCCGTCTGCCCCTTTTTGGTGTTGAGGGTCCTCACTTGCGCATATTTTGTCATTTAGGCCTTGAGGGCTTTGATGCCAAGTATAGATTCCAGGGTTTAGTTTTCCTTCAAACTTATTTTATTAGAAGGTAGTAGTGCTACACATATAGACAATAAAAGGCAAGGCTAACTCCGATTCTAACTAAAAGACATAACTCTCAAAAATAAGTTAACTGTCTTAATCCAAATGGGAAATTTTTTTTTTTTTTTTGTTTTTGCCAAACAAATAGGATAACTCTGTACAGATTAAAACAAAACCCTTTAGTTAGTTCTAAGCACGTAGGAACATTAAACAAGAAATAACTAAGAAACAGATACACCTAAGTTAAAACAAAGCAAATAACGTAGCTTAATTAAATTGAACATTAGCTTCCAACAGATATGATATATATTATTTTACTTGATAATATTTTTGACCTTGTAAACCTCGCTGAATCCCCCCTTTCCAAGAAGATTTAACAGGGCATATCGATGATTCAGAATCTGAAAGTTGTTAAAACGAGAACCATCCTCATCTCGTATACGTTTCATCTCACGTATTAGTCTACCCTTTTCTAGCTCATAGCGATCCCTCTCCCGCATAATAACTTCTTCTTCCTGAAAATATTTAGGCTATTAGAAATACTGCAGAGAAGAAATTAAGCAGAAAAGTAGCAGCAACATACACGTTTAATGCTAGCTAGTCGAGACTTGTAGATTTCATCCTGAATGATGACTTCATCTTCTTGTAATCCAGTATCTGCATCTGCTCCCTCCCCTTTATCTTCATCATATAATATAATCATTACAATTCAAAATAGTAAGGCCAATACATGCAATTATAATTCAGAAAAAAAAAATCAGGTGAGCAAACAAATATTTCATGATAAGCTAGCATCAAATGACTTGAAACATATATTTGTAAGTTCCAAATGGCCGCCTTAAGGGGCAGATGGCCATCAAGGTCTGCTTCAATTAATCAAGGCAGTCAGAAGTAAAAACAAACTAGACAAACTGTCAACAAAACAAACACACACATAAAAGGCAATAAATGTCCAGATTTATAGACATACCGTATATGTGCATGACCTTACAGAAAGCATAAACTGAAGACTATAAACAAGTTATGGGGACAAGGAAAAAAGGAACGTGTCCCAAGTACAATTGCAACGTAGGCTCATTCAATGCTAACATTTTAGGGATGTAAATGCTAGAATTAAAAAGGAAACAGCATTTAAATAAGATATCCAAAATTTGAATAGATTGATATTACCAGATTGTTTTTTCTTCAACAACTTGCGCTGCCGCTCGATAGCCTCTTTTGTTTCTATCAGTTGTTTCTGGGGAAAAATTAAAGAATCAGATTTAGAAATATTACCATTATAAGTGCATTCAGCTACAAAGGCAACAGCAACAAAAATGAATGAGCTTCTGGAGATTTATAACATGGGGTCAAGATTATCAAAGAAAGGCGTAGAACACTATTCATACATTCCATAGAAGACATTATCACGTATTCACAGATAAACTAAACAGAGGAGTAAGAGTTGCATCATGAAACAGTCAGGAGCCACTCATTCCATTGCTTTGGTAGTTTTTGTAGTAAATCCTCAGAATCAGAACACTAAGGAAATATGGTGTTATGTTAAGAAATTTTACATACCTTATGTTCCTAAACAAAGATAACCCTAAATCCCTAATAACTAATTCAAATCGGAATGTTCCCCATTCCCATTTCAAAAGCTACTACCACGGGGGGAAAAGAAACAGCATCCTTGGTAAAACTGTTCAAAATTGACAAGGTTTGGGAGAACTGATACGCTTTCTTAAGATACAAATCAGGAACTTTAAGGTTACCAGCCAGTGTTGTCATCATATGTAAACAAGTGATGAGAATTGGTTATCTTCTCCTTCATTCCCAGGTGGCTGGCATCAAGGAGGAGCTGTGGGATAAGGATACCTATAATTTGACATGATTTCTTTGGCTTAATATGATCTTCAGGTCTCACAATCAGAATCGCTTGTTGAAGAAGTTAAATATTTCTCAAACAAGTAACCTCTAAGATGTCTCCAAGTTAGTTTTTGCCTTTGGCAAGATAAGAACATTGTGGGTGTGTTGTAAGTTTCAGCTCCTAACTGAGAATTTTCATTTCCTTGCCCTCATCTGTAGGTGATATTAACTGCGGAAATATCTAACATACTCCATGGTTTTAAAATTCCAGGAAATATTAATTCTTAACCCTAACATTACCAACAAAAATATCAAGTAATACGCTTGATAGGTTACAGGACTACACTGTTTCCCAGCAGGTAAGGAGCATGAATCCGTTTTTCCAAGCCCAAGTACCCCTTTTTTTCCTCTCAATTTCCCCTCCACAATAACTAGCATGCAAAAAATATATTTATCTTCCCACAAGTTCATTTAGAGCCCCAGCAATATAAAATTTGTCCTCATATTGATTGGACATTTTACCATAGTGCTCATGCCGATGGGATACTCAACCCTGGTATAAATATCAATAGAATGAACCCCATTTTTCCCTCTAAAATGTCATATTCATCTGTAAAGAATATAGTATATATTTCTGAAATGATTGAAAGCCACCTCACAGAATACATAAGATGGTGCTCACAATTGATCTATTGAGTAGAAAACCAAAGTTCCTGTTTATAGTCAAGTCATACTCATTAAATATGACATAGCTGTACTTGTAAGGTCAAGACATCTGTGCCCATAACAAATGAGAAATGGAACCGTCTTTACCTCCTCTTCTCATAATATGCAAGACATCTTTTAATATAAACCATATCAATAAATGATAACTACATGATACATTTGAGAGGAGGAAATGTAATCACAATAATGAAAAGAAAGGTCCGAGAGATTGAGGTAAAAAATTAGACATACAAGTTGGGCATTAAGATCCTTCAATGCTTGCCCATCTTCCCAAGTTTCAGATATGACAGTTCCAGCTCTACATTTCAAAATCAAACCTATAAGAAAAGCAAAAATTGAAAAGATGATCAAAATCTTTTAAGTCTTTCAATGATCCTCCTTTACCTGATTACACCAACATTTCCCAGTCTCAACGAGTCTTGTCGTACTTTCAACCTTGCTTCTTGCCTCTCAGACTTTGAAACTGATATCATCAGATCAGATATTATTTTTGTCCTCTGCAAAATAAAGGAACAAAAGTGAAAAAGGCTTGTTCAATTAGAGCTTAGTGCAAACATCTACCAGCTTCCTTTTAGTCTAGGTGGGTTGCGGAGGGGTGGACAGCAATAAGGATTTTCTTTTTAGTTCATTCCAACTATGATCAACTTTACAACCTAAAAGTCCTTTTTCATTGCTTATGCTATTAATGAATCCATGGAATATTTTCATTCAAAATATTTCCAACATTTAGAGGCCAATGGAATTTTCCTTCTAACCATGCTTTCAAAATCAATCAAGTGTCCATCTTAATTATCATCTGATGCCCTGGAATATGTTTTGGCCATTTTAGTGTTGAACATTAGGATAGTTAAGGTGTGCTTTTATTAGGATAATTATGTTTGCATATGCTCCTAACTTCACTAAAAAACAATAACTTTGATAAATTCAAGGACTATTTTAAATCAAACTACAATAATGTGCAGTCAGAAGCTATGATAGTCCCACAATTCATACCTTAGGCTTCATTTGCTGTTCATGATCTTTCAGGTCCTTTAGCTCCTGTACAAGCCAGAATTAAGCAACAAAGTAACAGAAAAATCATCATCGAATTCAAGGAATGAAGTTTGATTAATTTTCAAATATTTTTCACCTAACCATATGTTTCAATACATTTCATTATGTAAGGCCACTCATTCATGTACCTTTTCCAACTGGCGACAAAGGTTTTGATAATCAGACATCTCTTGTTTTGATTTCCGCAGGTCCTCCTCCATGGCAACAACTTTTGCACGTAAAGATGCATTCTCCCCCTAATTTAAGATAACAATGAAGAAAACGAGGAAAGAAAATCAAAATCTAAAATCTTAAAGGTTATAGCGCTTCCAATAAAAATAACAATAAAACTTAAGTTGAAGATAAGGTGTTTTCTATCAAGTTTTCCAATAACATGTCAAAGGGTTTATAAAATTATTCGGAAAAAAGGTACTTGATGAACTGCTAAATTGTATATGTATTCATATTTATGCTTTTATTGGCAAACCTTGTAGAAAATATAATTACAAAAATGCACATAGATGTCCTAAAACAATAGCAAAGCATAAAACCAACCTATAAGAATTTTAAGGACATGGCAACGGAGACAGATGAAATAGGCATAGCATGGATATATAATTTTGTACATAAAGGCATGTATGCTTTTTCTTATCAGAAAATTTACAAATGATAGCTCAAAATTTTAGAAGAAATCAAACCTCTAATGAAGTGCAATTGTCATTGCGAATCTGTTCTGTGAGTTTTCCCTCCTACAATACACGAGTTTAAAGAAAACAGTCAGACTAGTGTGCAGAACAGCAACAAATAACCATTCCGTTAATGAATTGCTTCAGTGACATTCCCCAAAATTTTAAACCATAATGCTAAATGAAGCATCTCAAATGTCAAAATCATCCTCATCAAAGGGGAAAAACAAAGGGATAAAAATAGAACCAGACTGGCTAAACGTAACCAATCCCCTACTCCATATTTTTCTCAAGACCTATCACTAGAATTCACTGGAAGAGTGCCAAGTGATTTGCTTAGGAATCAGGTTATATCTTCATAAGGTTCTTGTTTTGCCCGCATACCAACAACAAACTACCATGTTGTTATCTATCTCTCAGATTAAAATGATGAAATTTGTTACGTAGTATATACTATACAGAAACACTGCAGAGATGCAACCACCAACGAGAATAAAAAAAAAGGTGGTTAACGGGATCTCATTTTCAACATTATGAATACTTAGACCAGGACATTTCCAGTCAGATTAGTCCTGCTGGAAAACAAATTATCAAACAAGCAACTCCTCATACTTGCTTATGACCACTTTTAAATCCCACATTCAAAATGATTTTTAGGCATTCCACTTAATCAAGTCCTAAGACTGGAATAAAAGGACCGAGCAAATAATTGGCACCCAACATCACTGCAAATGAATTTCCTTTCATCCAGAGGATAAACAATATATATATAGAGAGAGAGAGAGAGATCCCTGGTCCAAAACTATAATAGATTCAACCTTAGACCAAACATATGAACATGCAAGAGATGCTGAGTGCTATAATCCAAGCAATTATGCTAGTTCAAGCGATATAGATGAAGACACATTGCATAATAAACAATTTTTTTAGGAAAGAATTTTATAAATATGTTTCAGAGCAAGGGATGTACCCTATGGCATGGAATGTCGAGCTGACCATTGGCGGCCAAAACTGCTGGAGGAGAAATTTGCGTTCTGGTTTGATCAGTAACTCTGGAACCACGTCCCCTACCTGAACCAGAACTCCCTCTTCCACGACCATTTTTTTTCCTATTCACATCAGCACTAACTTTTGCCTCCACAACATCCGAACTAGTTTGCCTTCCATCAGTAACCACCTGATATGCAAATTTCTTGGTCAGAAAAGGTCAAAAAGTCATTTCTGAGGTAAAGAGTATATGTAACAAATAATGAAAGCCCCTATAATACAAGAACCAGTAGATGTAATCAGGATAAAATTGAAAAGTTTGCCAAAAAGAAAGTAAAGTACCACAACATGTTGAGTCATCAGATAAAAACCAACCTCAACATGTTCAAAAATCTTCGAGTGATCATCTTCTTGAAGTTTTTGGCGCTTCTGTGTGTTAGCTTGTATAAGAAATTCCCCACCGTTCTGAAAAAGAATATGAAGCAAGAAAATTATACCAATGCAATTCATCTAACACAAATTCAGACGTTTAAACACATTAATTGGCACTCAGTTTTCTTTCTATCATTGATAACAAGCAACTAAGATTTTACCCAAAAAAAAAAAAACCAACTAAGAGCACAAATATACCCTATAAGTTTATGCCAAATGACAGAGAAACAACAATGTTGGGGAAAAATAAGTAAAATGTTATTTAGTGCCAAATGTCCTTTTTGAATAAATAGAGCATACTTGTTATGAGATCCCTCATAAACACTGGTGGCCAAACAAAGAAAAGGAAAAAGAATTTAAGTTTGTCATATGCATGTCACATGCATAAATGAATTCACTTGTAGATTTTTCTTCGCGCCTTATGCATATCTTAATGATGAAGATAAAATCTCATCCAGTACATTAGTAACTCCACACCAGATTCTTCCATAAAGTATGATTTGTCAGACCATTCATCATCTGCCTTGTGTATTCAACAGTACAATTATACTTATCTTAATGATGAAGATAAAATCTCATATCCAGCACATAAGTAACTCCACACCAGATTCTTCTATAAAGCATGATTTGTCAGACCATTCATCATCTGCCTCATGTATTCAACAGTACAATTACACGGCAAAAATAGGTATAAAATTTTATCCAACACAAAACCCTCCCAAACTGCCGGTTCATTCATTTCCCTTCCCCTTTTTTGTTTCCACGAAACAATCCCAAAATACTGTTCCTAACTTTGAAACAGATTAATCACTGGAAATCAGCAATGAAATGATAAATCAAAGCAAAATTGTTTAAAGTTTAGACGACAATGAACTCAAAGACTAACTAAAAATATCAGCAACATATCCTAATGAAACATATATTATATCATCTAATCATATTCCAATTTCTGAAAACATTTTATTTATTAATGAAGTTAAATCAAGTTGCATTTTGCCTTTATTATCATTTGAGAGTCTAAGCTACCTGTCAATTCAATTCCACAACTAAAGCAATGAAAGCTACATAGACAACTGATCCCCAGCTCAAATCTAGGATAGCTGAGAGGAACTTAAGCTAATGACTTATCTTGACACTGTCCAAAAAGTATCAACATTTTTTCAGATGTCACAGTCATGATAAAAGTGAGAATTTGAAAAGCTCACAGCACTATACAATGTTACATAATAAGTAAAGTTAAAGACCATCTCCATCAATTAGAAGCGCAGGCAAATTTACAGTGAGGAAAAATCACTTTTCATTCATATCACGTAGAATGTCAATCTCAGAAAGCCTAATGCATACGCATTATAGCGTTTTGCATGTATGTATAACTACTATCTGTTGATATCACGCCGCACCCTATTTTTGGTCATCAAAGTTAGTAAACCTGGACTTTGTCCAACCTTTT
The DNA here is from genome assembly GCA_963242795.1 of Inga leiocalycina. NCBI lineage: Eukaryota > Viridiplantae > Streptophyta > Magnoliopsida > Fabales > Fabaceae > Inga > Inga leiocalycina. Next base: position 72,576,292 of record OY725325.1, read on the forward strand.
CCCTCTCTGAGAAATCCTTGATGTAATCCCCCACAGGTTTATTTTAGAATTTTAATGGGAGAGTGCTCCAAGAAGGAATCAAACACAGATTGTTAAATAAATATATTTTCTCTAGCAACCAAAAAAGCTAACTTCATTGTGTACCACCAACCACGGATCATAGACTACAATGCAAACATCCCACCTGAAAAGAATAATTTCTAAATTCATTGCATTGAACTGGATTAAATGGGTGTTTGGTTTAGCTTATTTTGAGTGATTTTGCACTGTACAATGTAAATATATGAAATGAGTTTTGTCTTGCAACGCGCAAAAGTGATCTTTGAAGGGCAGACAAACAAGCACTAAGGTAGCCTTACATCATCATCGGAATCACTCGAAGTGGAGGGTTCAGCCAAATCCTCGGCAGGTCCCCCAAATTTCGCAGCTGAAGGAACAGAAGACCAAGTTGACTGCTGGGCAGACGACAGAGTGGTGGCAACTGCAGACGAAGCCTTGCCTACCATTCGAGCTTCAAGCTTTGCAATCTTAGTAGGCAAGGACTGATCCGATTGGTTGGAGGAGTTGGACGAGAAATGCACAAGCATATCATCCGACATTGTTGCTGTAGCAAATGCAGATTCAAATTATAGATGTTCCTCCGATCATTCTAGTTAAGATATAATATTCAAATAAAACTGAACCCGTTTGAATGAAGTCTCAAGCAACAATGAAATGTCTCATACCCATTCATAGTAAGAAAGCAAAAGGTGCCGATTGCAGGAGCAGCCCCATAGAGATTTAAGAAACAGAAAACCAAGTAAATGAAAAAATCAGGTCAGAGGTAACTGGTAAGAAAACAAAAGGAGAGATAGGGATGAGATAGAAAGCTGGGGGTGAGGGGGAGATGATTTGACGAAGAAAATCTAGGGTTTTTGTGTTCGGTAAAAGGGTAAGAAAGAATCAAGACAAAAGATTTATTGGAAAAATAATTGAAGGAAGATGAACACCAGAGAACCAGGGGCTCCAAAAAGACTTGGTATCCTTCTCTATAAGTTGGATTTTGAATTTGTTGTGGGCACCTTGGGAGAGAAAAGAGAAGTTTCTATGGGACTGTGGCCGAAAGTCCACATCAGGACTCAAGTCAGAAAATGGGAAGATTTGAATTAGAGGGTCGAAGAAAGTAGTTTTACCTGTTGTGAGGGGGAGGTTCTATGAATATGGTGATGCCTTTTCTTACCTTAGTGTGTGTGTTCCTTTACCCCAACATCATAGTGTTAGAAACATTTTTTCGTAAATCAAGATAAAATTCTTTTTACATATTTATTTTGTAAATTGTAAAAGCTATTCTCTAAAAACTAATCAGAACACACATGAGGATTGCATGTTGCTACCTACAGAAGGGTTGAGGTTCTCCCATAATGATATTTTAACAAATATGAACCAATAATATTAATTAGACGCATTTCAAGAAAACTCAGCACATCTTATAGATTAACTTATTTTTCTAAATGTTACAATGACGTGTTGATTGGATCGCCTCATTTACTTAAATTGTAATTAGAGATAATGGCAATCCACTCGATAACTTATTTTGTTAAAGTGACCTATTGATTAAATAGCCCCATTTAATTAAGTCGTAACACAATTAGTCTAATTGTAGTGTGCTTTCATTTGAACGAAACTAGAAGGCGTGTGCTGTATAGGGGCCTAATTTAATAGAACTTGAAGACACAGTGGCGTGAGGGGTGAACTACGCCAGAGATAGACAAATCAAAGCGGAGGACGGAGGCAACCCAGATCTGGTGTGAAGAAGGCGCTAGTGAGTGACAAGAGGTCGCCGTCGTCATTGGTCAATGAGCAAAGTTTGCCGATGAGTGAGAAGAGTTTGCCGTCACCAGTGAATGAACAGAGGTCTAGTGAGTGCAGAGGTGGAAGGCATAGTGGAGGATAATGGAAGGAAATGTGGAGATGGAATTACAAAACTTGGTTTTTTTGATAGAATTACCTGATTTGGCTTCCACACAAAATTCAATTCTAAAGTCATTTCTTTATACCAAATATGTAATCAGTACAAAATTTAATTATAATTCCATTTTCATGTCTTCAATTCCAATATATCAAACAAGCCATTAACAATCATGTTGATTGAAGAGGCTCCTTGTTCCATAGAGAGGCATTTCATTCCCCCTGCTCGCTCATTCAAGTTTTGGTAAGGGGTGACGATAATTTCTCCAGCATTTTTAAAAAATTTAATTCAAATCAATCTATCCTATTCTCTTCTATTCCTCCACTTCATTATACCAATACGCTTTTCTTTCATTATTTTTCAATTTATTTATTCAATGCTTCATTTTCTCTCATCTCCTTATTGCTCAACTCCCAGCCTCTCTTGTTGATTGACTACATATCGGTAAAAAAACTGTTTGGGTATATGAGATTGAAAATAAGATGTCAAGCAAGATAAATGTAGTCAAGCAAAATTTAAAATAAAATTATGTGCTCGTTTGGAATAGCTTATTTTTGAGCAATAAGTACTTATAAATCGTAATTCACGGTATACGAGGTAAGTATGTGAGAGGAGTTTTATCTCGGCTTCCGTAATAAGTACTTATATTCAAAAAATAAGTGTTCCCAAACATGCACTATAACTGGCATGATGTGAGGGGGGGAATGACTGCAAATTGTTTGGAGCGAAAAAAAAAACTAAATTAACCATGTCTCTTAAAAGGGTTAAAATGCAAATTTATCCCAAAAGTTTTAGTTGAGAAGCAACGTTGCTTTTGATTTGTTTTTTTTTTTTTGGTGTTCAATGTCACCCGAAAGTTTTCAAAATATAGAAATACTATCCCACGCAGTTAAAAATTTGACACTGACCGTTAATTTTTTTAATGAAAATGGCAACATTGCTCTATTTCAACACTTCCAAATAACATTGAACTAGAAAAACTTTCTGGATAGTATTGCTCCTCACTAAAAACTTTTAGGACAAATTTATATCTTAACCCTCCCTTCAATTATAAGTAGCCTGATAAGAGTACTTTTGCCTTTTCTTCTTGATCCTAGTGTGTGTTTAGTAACATCCCAAACCATGGTTTGCGCAACCCGACACAAAACTCCTCTTACACACTTACCTCGTAAGTTGTAAAAGCTATTAAAAAAAGCTAATCCAAACACACTCCTATAACATTTCATCTCTCTCGCTATTGGAAACCATGAATGCATTGAAAATCATGCATGAATTCTTCTCTCCTTCCCTTTCAACATATCAAAACCATGGAAGCATTGATTTCCCCTCATTTCTTTTCCTTTTACAACTAATTTCGTGTTTTGAACTCTACCACGGTGTGTTTGCTTTGTAAAATCTGGTTACCAAAACAAGGGGAGGGGGGTATGGCAGAGAAGCCTTTTGCCTAATTTTATTTTGCATTTTCGTTAGTTCTCGTACTCTTTCGATTCTAAATATAAGATAAAGTTAATTTTTTGTATAGAGATTAAGGAAGCTAATTAAATTATTTTAAATTTTTATATTTGTCATTTTTTCTCTCAACTATTTTGCCTAACTTATAAATTGAATCTAAAAATACACAATTTATTATATGATTAAGTAATTTATTTAACTGTCTTAATCTCTCAAATAAAATCAATTATATATTATATTTAGAATCAGGATAGTATTTTCTATTCATTTAAAGTTACAGCAATTCATTTCATCAAATTAAGGAAAGACAATAGACGAGAAGAATAGAGTTTGTAAAGTCAAAATTTTGAAATAACCCATTTTTATGATAGACTTTGGCCAAGTAAAAAGATATCAATGATAATTAAATTTCATGGAAGTCACTCCTCAAGAAAATCTCACAAGAAAGAGCCCCATTTATATGCATGAAAATGTTTTATGGAATAAGTTTTGAAAAAATAATTAACGAAATCAAAATGAACACGTCAAACTACGAAGGGAGAGAAATTGGCCAATGCAAGTGACCATATTGGTCAACGGAGATTTTTCGGGATCAGCCTAAGGCGGCTACCTGGCTGTTTTTTTGGGCACATAGCATATGATTTCATTAATTGTTACTACTCTTTAACAGTATGAATGCCAATGAAAACTCGGATGCACTCATAAAATAATTGATGAAGGAAATGACCAGAGGAACAATGATATAACTTGTTTTTATTGAGGCCCGTTCTTTTTTTTTCCGATAAAAAGACAATTTATTTAACAAAACGATGAAAAGATACATAGAAAACCATCAAGTAGTCCTGAGACAGGATCAAATTGAGGGCTCAAGGTCGGAAAACATGAAAGCATTACAACACACTAACATAATCACAAACATAACAACATTGGAACAAAGAAAACAAGGAGAAGCAAACAATAAGCCCAATAGTCCGTCAGCATTCCAAAGACAAGCCAATGGTTGGTGTGGATCTCATCGGCAGTGAAGGGAATTTTACCGGCGGTGGGGTGGGCATGTTGTTAGTGGCGATAGGGTGGAAGGAGGAAGGGTATGGTGGCTGAAAGACAAAGGGGATGGGTGAGGAGGCTGAAGTAAAGAGTAGGATAATAGATGAAAATGTGCAAATAAAATTACAAATCTTACCTTTTTTTATGGAAACCATTACAAATCTTATCGGCAGTGGGGTGGGCATGTTGTCAGTGGCAGCAAGGTGGAAGGAGGAAGGGTATGGTGGCTGAAAGACAGAGGGGGTGGGTGAGGAGCCTGAAGCAAAGAGTAGGGTAATAGATGGAAATGTGCAAATAAGATTACAAATCTTATCTTTTTTGATGGAAACCATTACAAATCTTACTGGCAGTGGGGTGGGCATGTTGTTAGTGGCAGCAGCCAGCAGGGTGGAAGGAGGAAGGGTATGGTGGCTAAAAGACAGAGGGGGTGGGTGAGGAGGCTGAAGCAAAGAGTAGGGTAATAGATGGAAATGTGCAAATAAAATTACAAATTTTACTTTTTTTTTTGTGGAAACCATTTTAACAGAATTGGCTCATTTTGGCTTTCTCATAGAATGACTTATACATAGAATTGAAAAATTTTATAATTCCATTGTATCAAACAAATCTCCTCATGGAATTGAAATCAAATTCCATTTCCACACCTTCCAATTACAGCATACCAAACAAGCACATAAGGTAAAGTAGGATCTAACGCCATGAAGTAATTTTTCAATTGTGTCCAATATTCTAATAAAATATGTGATACAATTTGACTTTTAGTGTTTTAAACTTGGTTCAATCTCACTAATAAATGCATGTTTAGATTGACAATAGAAGTTACTTTTTATATATGATTTACAGTACACAAAATTAGTGTTTGAGCAAAGCTTTGTCCTAACTTGCATGAATGTGCTTTTTAAATGTAAATCCAAACACACCCTTAATAAACCCATTACATTGACCATTAAACTAGTGATCAAGCTGGAATTTTAAAAGACTAGTTTATTGTAAACAATTTATTTAGGAGCAGAAATATTAACACAGTTAAGAAGACTTAACTTCTTGAGAAAATTGTGAAAAAATTCCTCATTGGCAACTTATTTGCCAAATGGGATCTTCGCGTGCAGATTATCTTCCACGTGTGCAGAATATCTTCCTTTGTGTGCAGATAATATTCCTTGTGTGCAAAATTCTTCCCTACATGTGAGCAGAAATCTTCCTTACGTATGCAGAAATCTTCCTTCCATATGCAGATATCTTCTCTCCATGTGTAAAATATCTTCTCAGGTCCCATTTAGCAAATAAGTTGTCAATGAGGCCTTTTTTAGCAATTCTCTCTAACTTCTTTTACTTTTTGTACAGTAGGTTCCACTAATATTCTCTTTCTATTATTTTAATATTTTTTAATGGGAAAATATTATTTAAATCCCATAGAAACAATTTTATTTCAATTAACCCTCAAAAGATTCTGAAATTTCACTATAACTTTTAGATCAAAATGAAAGTATGTTTTTTTTTCAATAAAAAAACAATAATGCCTTTACTTTATTTTTTTTCCATAAGACTATTCATAAGACAAGTAATGCGATTTAAATAAAACCAAGGAGTTAAGAAGAACACTTAGGCCATTTGTAAGAGAAATAAGAGAATTTATAAGACAAATAAATGGATTTAAAATAATCTAAGAAGTTAATTATTTTTAACAAAATATTTTTAACAAAATATAGGAATTTACAAGGAAAATATGTGAATGACCAAAATTTTTAACTCCCTCCTCATTCACATGTTTGTCTTATAAATGTCTTATTTATCTTATATATGCTTGTATGAAAAAAATTAAGTAAGGGTATTATTGTCTTTCTACCAATAAAACTTAATTTCATTTTAACCTAAGGGATGTAGTGAAATTCCAAAATCTTTTAGTAGTTAGTTTAAATAAAATTGTTTCCATGGGGTCTAAATAATATTTTCTCATTAAAAAATATTAAAATAATAGAGAGAGAAACTAGTAGGACCTATACTGAAAAAAGTAACGGAAGTTAAGTCTCTTTAATGATGAATTTATATCTACTCCCAAATAAATTGTTTGTATCTACTTTTACATCTAAAAATAATTAATTTTTTATAGGTGCTCATAGAAAAATTGTTCATCACTAAATTTCTACCGTCACCTTTTTTTTTAATGTTTAACCAAAACTTGTAAATCCAAATATTTTAACATTTCTTAGTTGAAAAATGATCCAATAGCTGGCGAATCACTTCAACAGACCAATTTCCCATTGCATCATCATACGATCTAAAGTACTTGCATCTTCCTACCTATATTTTCAAAGCATGGAATATGACATTTTAATCTTAGCTGAACCCAATTTTCAAAACAAATTAAACAATAATCCAACTTAATTACCTATTCATTCTTACTTTCGTCATCCATAACCTTCAATCGAAGTTCTTTCGTCATCCATAACCTTCAATCGAAGTTCTTTTCACTACATGCCATCAATTAAGGAGCCAACAAGCCACAAAACCAATACCTCCTTCAACCAAAATCGCTCTTCATACCTGCCCCAACAAGTCACACAAGTATGCTCTCTCCAGTATTAAATATAAGACATAGTAAATTTTTTAGAGAAATTAAAGAAGCTAGTTAAATTATGTTAAAATATTTACATTTTTATTTTTTATTAAAACTAATTTATTTAACTTATAAACTGATATATAGTCTAATGATACACTACATATGATATGATTAAGTAACTTATTTGGCTTCCTTAATTTCTCCAAAAAAAGTCAACTCTATCTTATATTTAGGACCGAAGGGAGTATCTCTTAATTTGGTTCATATGAGTGTTTGTTTCTCCACTTCAAGGGATTTTATTTTTCTTGAAAACAAAATAAGATGAGATTTTTTTTTTTAAATAAGTCATTAGCTAACTGGGATTAAAATATGCTAAATTGTTGCACTTTAAGTATACAAATATTGCTGAAGGTTTATATATAGTTAATATTTGAAAGTTGGGAACGTGTGGATGAGCATGGGGTTTTGGATGATCGATGAATATAATAAATATATACTGTATAAATAAATGGTTAATGGTGGGGCCTTGTGTTCTCCAAAAAATTCTTTATACTCATAGAGATGTAAATGTTAGTTTATAAACCCTACAATTTTTTCTTAAATCCATCAGACGAGTAGAAAAATAGATGTTGGCACAAAAAGATTAGAAAACTAGATGGGAGGTTTTTTCTGTTATAACTCTAACAAATCCTAAATCTATAATAAATCTTTTTTATACAAACTACTATAACAAATCTTGCGCATTTGTAAACGCATTCGTAAAGTTTGCATCTATTGATAGTGAGCAAATCTAAGAAATGTTACTTCCATTTATTATATATTTAAAATTTTATATTCAAAAAATATGAAGCAAAATTTAATTAATAGAATATTTTTGTCCTTAATTTTAAAATAGTAGAGATGATTTTATCCCCCATCTCTAAGTTTTGGCATCTTTTTATTAAAGGTTATCTCCAAGTTTTGATTAAGGAGTAAGCCTCCTCTTTGTGTCCCTTTAATCTTTTATCAAAATCAGTCCCAAAAAAAAAAAACAATCTTTTATAAAAAACAAGTAAAGGAAACTGTGATGTATTCCAGACGTGAACGCTGAACGGTGCTGATTTTCTTATTCGGCCAAAGGGAACGGTGCTGATTACACGTGGGTTTTCCATTATTTTGTTTTGGCCCTGTATGGTTTCTAGGCTTTTTACCTTTTACACTTTTTTTTTTTGGACCTGACTTACCTTAAAACGCTTCTACCTGATGTTTTTTTGACTTTTTTCCGTGCATCGGGCCAACACGAAATCCCGAAAATGCCCAACTCCCCCAAATCAACTCCATAGACCTTTCTCCCTCTCGATCGGTTTCCGGTGATCTCTTTTCTCATAGTAGACTCGTAAACAACCTCTACACTCCCTTCTCCTTCTCTCTATCTGATATCTTCCATTGTTTCTGAATAACTCGCGGGAGGTTAATTTCCATATTCACCATGACCGTCATGACTCCTGCTCCCATTGATGTACGTTCCTTAACTCCCTCTGCGTCTCTCCTCCACTCTATCTGCTTTCGGGGCACTCGTATTTTCTTTCCTTTTCGTGTTCAATCATTTGTGGGCTGCAAACTGTTCTTAGTGCTTTGTATGAATTTTGCTGAATGATGAAGTTGGGTCAATTCGATTTCTCGTTTTGAATGTTGGGGAGTCGTGGGGTTTCGTCTAGGGATTGTAGTTTTGATCTGAGTGAGTGAATTTTAGTGCAATTGGCAGTCTTGGGTGCATTGGATGTTTAGATTTCTTGGGCTTGCACGGAGCAAATATAGGTTTGTTCTTTGGTGGATCCGTACTAGTCTGATAATTTTTCTGACCGTGCTTTGCAGCAGCAAGAGGACGAGGAGATGCTTGTACCTCACTCGGATTTGACTGAGAACAATCACCAACCCATGGAAGGTATCAACTATTCCGTCTTTCTTTTGATCCGTGTAGAAACCCCCATTTGTTATTTTGAATAGGATCTAATCAAATTATTCAAAGTTTTGAAATTTAAGCATTGTTCGGTTTCGGTGGATTGAAATTGAGAGAGAGGATTGAGTGAAAACTGGTCCTGGAAGTCTGGGTTTTCCATTATGATGCTTTCAATGGATTTTGATTATTATTTAGCTCGCACTTCTGAACTTATTTATTGTCAGTGACTTTGCTTATTGTTTAATTACTTTTGTTGGTCATTTTTTCCTGGCATGAAAATAGATGGTCTAGGTCGGTTTTGATTACTTCTTTTTTAGCTTTCAAATAGTGGCAATCTGGATAGTTAAATTTTCTTACCATATTTTCTTTACCAAATTACTAGTTGTAGCACAAGCAGAATCTGCCAGCACCGTGGAGAGCCAGCCTGTTGAGGATCCTCCATCATCGAGATTCACATGGAGAATTGACAACTTTTCTAGGCTGAATACAAAGAAGCTCTATTCAGAAATATTCATTGTTGGTGGTTATAAATGGTATTATGCCTACACGTCTCCTAAGTTGATTCTTGGTGTCCAGCTATTAACTTTACCTCCCCATATTTTCTTATCGGCGATCTCCCCTACTAAATCTTGTTCTGTGCTGGGCAGGCGCGTGCTTATTTTTCCAAAGGGGAACAATGTGGACTACTTGTCAATGTATTTGGATGTTGCGGATTCAACTACTTTGCCTTATGGGTGGAGTAGATATGCACAATTTAGCTTGGCAGTAATAAACCAAATGCATAATAAGTACTCTGTGAGAAAAGGTAGTCTATTCAATTTGATCTTTTATCACAAGGCAAGTAGTATTATACGTGTTTTAATAGATAGAAAAGATAAGTATTAAAAATAAAAAATGTTGCGAGATGGTGTTGTATTTTATGAAAGAACATTTGAAGCTTGAAGAATATCTAATTATAGATTTCTTATGGAGAAGTCCAAACAACTAGGAAAGATTTTTCAACGAGTTCCCATTAACAGTTCTTCTCTATGTTGCTTACATGTCAGCTGTGTTATTTTTTCTGAAGTATTGGTCTTTAAGTTACCGACGTTGACCACAAAACATTACTTGCTTTGTACAGTTGCATAATGTTATCAAAGTCAAGATATTTTTTTTATCAATTCCAAGTCAAGATATTCATTCCTAAGAATGATCAAGGAAGAAGACAAGAAGTAACTAAAACGGTCTGTTCATTCATATGATCATATTGAATTAGGAATTGGAGGATCCTACTTCTAATGAAGAAATAATGAAATGTATGTATTCTTGTATTAAAAAGGCATAAATAAGCATATATTATTAGAATACTCATAGAAAACAATAGATTATAAGTGAGTCTTTAAGTGATAAAAGGAAGAAATAACTACATAGGAATCAAAACATGGAAGTCTTGGAATTACCAACTTTTTTGATTTGGACGTGCACAAGGTTGTCAAGATTGAGTTATCCATACCTAAGATTGACAAAGGAACTAAAATGATCGATTCATAGAATCATACTGAATGGGAAATCAGAAGATCCTATCTTTAATGAAACAAAATTGAAATATTTGCATATTTGTTAAAAAAGGCATAGATAACCATATATAGTTATAATTTGAACTTATGAAAACACAATAGATTATAACTAAGTGAGACCTGAAGTTATAACAGGAGGAGGAGCAGAGGGAGTTAAAACCTACTGTCAACCCTTGATTCCCCTCCTTTCCTGCTCAAATGCCTCTTGCTGCAGCTGGGATCCTCTTATTCAAAGGCAGTTATGTTTGGGGTTCTGATATCTAATTGTCATACTTAAACAATTGAGATTGAAGGTTGAATAAGGGCTTGGGTCATCTTTGTGATTTTATCTTCATTTCATATGACTCAAGAGGTTAGAAATCAAGCAAAAGCTAATGAGAAAGCTCCAAATTAAAAATTGTTGAGTTCCTCTTAAAAATTGTTTTACGTAATGAAGGCTGACATATTATATTATGCGGGGAGTGAAATTGCTTTGCTCATGTCCATACTTGTTTTTTACCTTTGGATTTGTGGTACCGTGCTTTTCTATGTGAAAGAGATCTTGATGTATTCACATTTTTTTATTACTATATATGGTAGTACATCTTGTCTTTGAGCTGTTAGCATTTGCTCGTACTCTTTTTGCATACTTTACTTTGGGTTTTTTTTACTATTGGGTGTCTCTACTTGCACCTTGTTTAAAAGATTGATGAGGGGCGAGATCATAGGTTCTAGTGAAGAGAATGCTAGATGAACCTAGTATTGATTATTTAAACAAAGAGGGAGAAAGAAGCGAACATGCACATAAGCTTTGGCCTTGGAAAAGGATGTTGTTTAATTTCATTTACTTGCGCTATGCAGACACACAGCACCAATTTAATGCCCGAGAAAGTGATTGGGGTTTCACATCCTTCATGCCCCTTGGTGAATTGTATGATCCTAGTAGAGGATATCTTGTGAATGATGCTCTTATAGTTGAAGCTGAAGTTCTTGTGCGTAGGATTGTTGATTATTGGTCATATGACTCAAAGAAAGAGACTGGCTATGTTGGGCTTAAGAATCAAGGAGCTACTTGTTACATGAATTCTCTTCTTCAAACACTGTACCATATTCCTTATTTTAGAAAGGTTGGCATTATTGGCCATAATTTCTCTTCATATTGTCGCTCTTTTGTTTCATTAGTAAATAATATAGTAGCTGGGTTCTCAATATCATATTTCAGGCTGTGTATCATATGCCAACAACAGAGAATGACATGCCCTCTGGAAGCATCCCTTTGGCCCTACAAAGTTTGTTTTACAAACTCCAGTATAGTGACACAAGTGTTGCAACAAAGGAGCTGACAAAATCTTTTGGGTGGGATACTTATGATTCTTTCATGCAGCATGATGTTCAAGAACTAAATAGGGTCCTCTCTGAAAAACTTGAAGACAAAATGAAGGTAACGGAAGACCTTGGGGATGTTTGTACATTGAGTCATTCTGGTTGTCCTAACTGCACTGAGTGTGCCTAACTTTATATCTTTTTTGCCAATAGGGAACTGTTGTTGAAGGAACTATACAAAAGTTATTTGAAGGGCACCATATGAACTATATTGAGTGCATCAATGTGGATTACAAGTCAACTAGAAAGGAGTCTTTTTATGGTAATATTGGAATTTAATTATTTGGTAATCCATGGCTTGTCACCTGATGCTAATTTTATTTTACATTTTTATTTTAGACCTTCAGCTTGATGTCAAAGGCTGTCGTGATGTATATGCTTCTTTTGATAAGTATGTGGAAGTTGAGCGTCTTGAGGGAGATAACAAATATCATGCTGAACAATATGGTTTGCAGGTTGGTTAAAAACTTAAAATTTACAAGTGTTTTTTCCTAACCTCTTTATGCTATAACAATAGTCTTTTATTCCTCCCTTTTTATTTCTATAATCTGTTTTCACGAATCATCTTATTTGATAAAACAAACTGTGTCTGTGTGCCTCGAGCATTTGGCATAAGAAATTATTGGTTGGTGTTGGTGTACTGTAGCAAAACCGATCTAGGATGAGTGGGTATGATGACTGTTGCAATTGTGATGACCAAAATAGAGCACATGGGAAAGTTTTCATGTAGATTGTTGTTCGGAGTTTGTTTTTTGCTTGGCCGAAGAAAGCTGTTTGATGTCTTTTATGGATTTAACTCTCTGTCTAGTATATTTCTATTACAACTATTTTGTATAATTGGAAAATTCTACTTGTACGATTACAGTCAATCACATATAGACAATCTAGATAATGAAATAAACTTAATAAAAAAAGATATTTTCTTGGAACAATTTCATAATATTTACTTGAGTTGCTTATATTTTCTGTTTGAAGGCAATCATCCGAGAAATTTCATTTGATGAAACTGATGTATGAATTGATGCATTTTCTTAATGATGTTGTATTGTTATTTCAGGATGCTAAGAAGGGTGTTCTATTTATTGACTTCCCCCCTGTGCTTCAGCTTCAGCTCAAAAGATTTGAATATGACTTTATGCGAGATACTATGGTCAAGGTTGGTAGTCATATACGTTGTGTTAACATACTTCTCTTAATTTTTGCTTGTTTGCATGTTATGAAGTTGGCCTTGATTTGTTTTGCAATTGATTTATCTATTGTGGTGATAGGTCATTGAAGGCCCATCGTAGAGCTTCCTTTCCACTACAAGTGTTTTTGAAGACTATGTGTTTTTTTGTTTTTAAATTAATGAATTGTGCTTTAAGGATAATTGACAAAAAAATTGGGCTTTCAACTAACAGCTTAATCGGTTGGGTTGAAATGGATTTTGAACTTTTGCGAATAGCATGTCAAAAGCCACTTCATCTTGAAAGCGTAAACTGCTAGGAAGACGCCCAGTTGATTTTGAGTACCATCTTCAAGGTTCTGTTATTTTTTGCGTTTATGAAATTTATTGTTACCAATATTGTGTTTGGAAGACAATTCTATTGATCGGTAGTCTTAAGGTTATGTCTTGTGGAACTTGAGAAACTTTGGTGGAATTAAAATGTTGATGCTTTGTGGAATTGACTGGGCATGTCTTTGTAATTATTGAGCTGTTTTTCTTCCAGGGAAATGCTTATTTGTTGAAGTTAAAATGTTTGAAATAATGTAATTATTTCAGAATTTAATGACATCGGTATATTAGTTATTTCATTAGTCTTCAATACTCCTAATTGTAATTTTGCCTTCTAGAGTAGCCTTCCTTATTGATAAATGTCCATGGACTTTGCCTTGTTATGACCTACAAAATTTTCAGACATTTTGTCGGTATAACTATTTCTTTCGTGCTCTGTTCTGCCATTGAAGCCTGTGTTATTGATTTGCATTTTTTGTAGGTTGCCCTCAATATTGTGTGTGTGTGTGTGTTTAAACTCATCATTCAAATGTAACATGCATATGAGAGGATGAGTATTAAATGATTTGTACTATTTTTCTGTGTTTTCCACTTTTAATTGAGGACATGAGGTATGACATTCTGTGGAGGATTAATTGTCTCGTTTTCCCCCTCGCCATGTAGATTAATGATCGTTATGAGTTTCCCTTGCAACTTGATTTGGATCGTGAGAATGGCAAGTATTTATCACCTGATGCTGACAGGAGTGTCCGCAATCTTTATACACTTCACAGGTATAATCTGAAAAATGAAGTGCTTGCTCTGGCTGGTTACCCTTTTGATTTGATTGGGGACCTTTTCCCCTTCTTTGGAAGAGTCCCCCCTCCCCACCCACAACAAAACACCATTAAAAAAAAAAACATAAGAGGGGTCTCCTTGTCATATTTTTCTGGTGGTTGGTGTGTGGGTACTTGTAATTAAACTTTTTAGATTATGGCCATAGTAATTGAAGCTCTGTAACTTTTCAAATCTAATAGAAAGTAATTTCTGCATGATGAATGAAAAGTAAAGGTTGAAATGGCGGGTTGTATAAGTACTTTTTTAACCAACTTTCACTTAATGAAAGAACATGATAAATGTGATTGCTATTCTAATTTTTCATGCTGATAATATCCATCATGTCTCTGTTGGCATTACCTTGTCTGTGATATTAAGTTCTTTAACATATTTGTCCTTTTCTTCCTCAGTGTTTTGGTTCACAGTGGTGGTGTTCACGGTGGACATTATTATGCATTTATCAGGCCAACACTCTCTGATCAGTGGTAGGCATTACAGTGTTAATTAATCCGCACTGACTGTTGGTTTTTGAGCCATGATGTGTTTGTATATGTGTGTGGTTGGTAAAGCAGTCCTTTTTCCCTCTTGGTTTATGTTACACAAATATTCACTGAAGTATATTTCTTTCATTCATGTATAAGGGTATTTATATACAAAGGAGGAACCTCTGAATTAATGGCTCATTATGATGATTGATTCTATAATCCCTAATTTAGTGGGATACTAACTATCCCTGATTATGTCGGATATCTACATTATTTCCTAATCATACAATATTTCCTAACACTCCCCCTCAAGTTGGAGCATAGATGTTAATCATGCCCAACTTGTTACAAATATAGTCAACCCGAGTGCCATCCAAGGCTTTAGTCAAAAGATCACCTAATTGATCACTAGACGGTACATGTCCTCTAGAGATAAAATTCTCCTTGATTTTATCACGTACAAAGTGACAATCAATCTCAATATGTTTCGTACGTTCATGGAACACGGAGTTGGAGGCTATGTGTAAGGCGGCTTTATTATCACACCACAATTTCGCAGGCAATGACGTGGCAAGGCCAACCTCCTTCATTAATTGGTGGATCCACACAATCTTCTGTACGGACTGAGACATGGCTCGATACTCAGCCTCTGCACTAGACTTTGCCACCACATCCTGCTTCTTGCTCCTCCAAGATACCAAGTTTCCTCCTACAAGAACGCAATAGCCTGTAGTGGACCTCCTAGTCGTTTTTGACCCTGCATGATCTGCATCACAGAAACACTCAATCTTTGTGTGGCCATGATTCGTATAGAGTATACCACGACCAGGTGATCCCTTCAAATAATGTAGGACATGCTCCAAAGCCTCCCACTGAGCAACGGTTGATGATACCATGAATTGGCTAAGCCTACTGACAGGAAAGGTTACATCAGGGCGAGTTACTGTGAGATAGTTCAATTTTCCAATCAACCTTCGGTATCGCTCAAGATAGGCAAACGGTTTAATCTTCTCAGGATCAATTCGTTTTCTCACATCCTCGGGTAGCTCATCAAACGGCACACTATCATCAATGTCCAAAAATGGATTATGAATCATGGGACAGCTACTAGGTGTTGCTCCAAGTTTCCCGGTTTCTTTCAGTAGATCAAGGACATATTTCCGCTGGGTTAGGAGAATACCCTTCTTGCTTCTCATAACTTCAATCCCAAGAAAGTACTTTAACGGACCCAAATCCTTCGTTTGAAAATGAGAATCCAGAAAGTCCTTGAGTTATGAGATTCCTGACGTATCACTGCCTGTAATAGCAATGTCATCGACATAGACTACTAAGAGAATCAGGCTAGCAACCGTTCGTTGATAAAACACAAAATGATCACATTTACTCTGATTCAGACCAAACTTAACCACAGAACTAAATCTGTCAAACCAAGCACGAGGGCTCTGTTTCAAACCATATAAAGACTTCTGGAGGTGACATACCTTGCCATGCTCCCCCTGAGCAACAAAGCCAGGCGGTTGCTCCATGTAAACTTCCTCAAGAAGATCACCATTTAAAAAAGCATTCTTAACATCCAACTGATGAAGATCCCAACCATGGGTAGCTGCCATAGAAATGAAGAGACGAACAGAGGACAACTTGGCCACAGGAGAGAAAGTTTCAGAATAGTCAACACCATACGTCTGAGCATAACCCTTAGCCACCAATCGAGCTTTCAATCGTTCCAAGGTGCCATCAGCTTTGGTCTTAACAGCAAACACCCACTTACATCCAATAGCCTTCTTTCCAGGAGGTAAATCAACGAGTGTCCAGGTACCAGCCTTATCAAGGGCCATCATTTCCTCATTCATCGCAGCACGCCAACCAGGATGGGCCAAGGCTTGGGAGAGATGGGTGGGAAGGGGAATAGAGTCTACGGAGGCTATGAAGGAACAGGATGTAGGTGACAAGTGATGATAGGAAACAAACGAGGAAATAGGGTACGTACAAGTGCGTTTACCTTTACGGAGGGCATTGGGCAGGTCAGCAAAAGGAACAGTAGGATCGAGATTAGCAGGCACATGTTCAGACACTGGTTCAGGCATTGGTTCAGGCATTGGTTCAGGCACTGGTGCAGGGTCAGGGGCAAGGGAAGGCGAGGGGGCTAAGTGCAGATCAGGTGCCGAGGCTGACATGGGTAGGTCAGGAAGACGAGCAGCAACATTACTTTCCTTAGGACGTCTTTGATAAACCTGGTGGATAGGAGGCGGAGCAGGGGCCGGCACAGATGCTTGCACTGGTGGGGAACGAACCTCATACACTAAGATAGGATCAGGATCTGGATTAGGGGCAGAAGATGACGGCAGAGCAGGGACAGAGAAGAACGAAGTAGATTCATGGAAAGTGACATCTGTAGACACAAGATAACGCCGAAGTCGGGAGAGTAGCACCGATAGCCCTTCTGAACCCTAGAATAACCAAGGAAGACACACTTGAGAGATTTTTGATCAAGTTTAGTGAGACCGGGACGAATGTCCCGAACAAAACAGACACACCCAAAAATTTTTGGATCAATGGGAAACAATGGTTTGGAAGGAAACAAAGTGGTGTATGGAACATCGCCACTGAGAACAAGAGATGGCATACGATTAATAAGAAAGCAGGCGGTGGATACAGCATCAGCCCAAAAGGATTTAGGAACATGCATTTGAAACATTAGAGCGCGGGCAACTTCTAATAAATGCCGATTTTTTCTTTTGGCAACACCATTCTGAGCAAGTGTATCGGCACACGAGGATTGATGAAGCATGCCATGGGTCAGCATATAGTCGTGAAACTGGGTAGAAAAATACTCTTTAGCATTATCACTGCGTAAGGTTTCCACAGAGACACCAAATTGAGTTTTGATCTCAACACAAAAATTGCAAAAGTGAGAAAACAACTCGGAACGACTTTTCATTAAATAAAGCCAGGTGGTTCGAGAAAAATCATCAACGAAAGTAACAAAGTACTTAAAACCAGACGTGGACACAACAAGACAAGGACCCCAAACATCAGAATGAACCAAATCAAAGGGGGACGCAGCCCGTTTATTGACGCGAGGTGCCAGGTGAACACGATGGTGTTTGGCAAACTGACACGACTCACACTCTAAGGACGACAAATGATGAAATTGAGGATACAACCTCTTCAAGGATGACAATGACACATGACCTAAACGACAATGAACATCAAAAGGAGAGGAACCACCCGAGCAAGCAACGGAACGCGGCACCTGATCGTCAAGAAAGTAATGGCCGCCCGATTCATAACCCCTACCAATAATCCGCTTCGTCGTAAGATCCTGAATCTTACAATGGTCAGGAAACAGTGAGATAAAACAGTTCAATTGACGAGTAAGCTTGCTGGGAGACAGAAGGTTAAAAGCAAGGTCAGGAACATTAAGGACTGATGATAGAAGAACAGAGGATGTAGGTGTGACCGTGCCAGAGCCAAGGACACGAGAAGCAGAACCATTGGCAATAGTAATAGAGGAGGGGTTGGCATAAGGTGCATACATAGAGAACAAACGATGGTTACCTGTCATGTGGTCAGTGGCACCAGAATCGATGATCCACCTCGAGGAAGAAGTAGCAAGGCATGAGTCACCATTACCTGTAGCAAGCGCACTCGGAGTGGATGGAACAGTGGCAGGTTGATCTGTGGATTGGGCTATATGAGCAGCTCCAGTACGTTGCAGCTTGTTTTGCAACTTACGACAGTAGCGTTTGGTATGACCCGGTTCCTTACAATAGTAGCAGACAATAGGACTAGGAGTTGGATTGTTGCCTGAACGTGGAGGACCTTGGTTCCGCGAATCAACAGAGGTCAAGGACGGTGTACTAGGTCCAGAGTTCAAGAAGTTCTAGTGGCGGTTATCAGTGGGACCACGGCCGGCCAACGCACTAGCAGTAGGAGTAGAGATCGGGTGTAAGAGACTATCTGCACGTAGCACACGAGAGTACATATCCTGAAGCGAAGGAAGTTCAGAACTAGACAGAACCTGGGAATGAACTGTCTTATAGGCCGGGTCAAGGGCAGTAAGAAAGCTGATAATCGCCAATTTCTCCATATTATCAACCTGTACCTGAAGGTCAGCGGTAGGTGGCATCAACATCTTCAATTCCTCATACATTTTCTTAAACTCCACATAAAAGCTCTTTAAAGAGCGGCCCTGCTGTTTAGCACGATAAAATCCCTTGCAAACATCATGAATGCGAGTAATATTGCCTTTCCCAGAATACAGAAATTCCAAGCAACCCATAAGTTCCTTAACAGTATTACAGTGACTAACCGAGGGAAGGATTTCGCTGCCAATGGAATTCTGGATTTGCAAGAATAAACGGGCATCAGCGCGGGCCCAAGCCATCTTAGGGTCATCCGTAGGAGGCGTCTCAGTCAAATGGCCCTCCTTCTCAATACTGAGTAAGTACATGCGAACAGTTTTGCTCCAATCCATATAATTTGTCCAGGTCAATTTGTGCTCAGTAATTTTGTTAGTCACAGGAATAATTTCAGTAGTGACACTAGTCTTGGAATCAGCCATCAATGCAAGACCAAAAAAATACACACAACAAAGGGTCAACCGATGAAAGAAACCTTATAAGAACACTGCCACACACAAGAACAGCCCCAATACGAACAGAGCAAAGCCACCAGTAGCAAAGGCAACAGTATCAAAGGACGAAATCACCAACAAGACGACAGAAACACTCCTAAAGGTGACTTCAACGAGCAAACACGATAGAAACGAACCAGACACAGAAGCAACAGTGTACTCCCAACAGCAGAAAAGGGTGAAATCAACAACGGGACGACAAACCGTAGGTACCCACAACATGAAACCACAACGGGAAGAACGGCAGCAGCGAGTCGACCCAGCACAGCAAACGGCGTCAGAAAACTCGCCGGAAAACGGCGTCATGCGCGTGGAAGTCCGGTGAGAGAGGGGGTGGCGCGTGAGGGCCACGCGCACGTCGTACGGCGTCGAAACTCTGGGGACAGGCCGATCGGGTGCCGGTGAGGCCAGCGGTGGGGCGCGTGGTGGCTGAATCGCGCTGCACCGGAGCTCCGTGCACAGTGAACAGTGCGGACAGAAACAGAAACCAGAGGGAAAAGTCGCCGGAAAACGAAACCAGAGAGCACTATGGCTCTGATACCATGTTACACAAATATTCACTGAAGTATATTTCTTTCATTCATGTATAAGGGTATTTATATACAAAGGAGGAACCTCTGAATTAATGGCTCATTATGATGATTGATTCTATAATCCCTAATTTAGTGGGATACTAACTATCCCTGATTATGTCGGATATCTACATTATTTCCTAATCATACAATATTTCCTAACAGTTTATATTCTAGTTTGCTGCATCCATTGAAGTTTCTTGTGCTTGGAGTTTTCTAATAGAGCATGTGCATGCGTAAGTAGCATCACTAGCCACACAGTGATGCTTTGGTGAAAATTCATTTTATGCCTTTAGATTACAGTTTTTGTCCCCAGTTATCATTTTATGAATGGGAATCCATCTGTTACTGGGAGGGAAAGCAGGCTGGTAGGCGGTATGTATGAATAAAGGTTTGAGAAATATAGCTTGCAGATGTAATTATGCATGATCTGGCCTGGCAAGTAGTGAAACCAGTTTCCCTGGATTTATAGACAGAAGCTATTTTCTTGATTATTTATGTTTTGAAGGCTAATGCTTCAGAGGCTGACAATGATACTCAACAAAACTTATGAGATATGCTTCTGACGATGAATTGGGGAAGTGAAGAGCACTTTATTACAAATTTTTGTAAACCTTTACTCTGTGTGCTTGAACACGGCCTTCCTAAACTCCTTTTTAATAGGAAAAATTGATGGTATGAAGGTCCTGTATGTCACTGTGGAAGTTGATCCAGCATATTCGACTTTTGTGTTTAATATGTTAAATCAAATATCTAGTTATGTGTATTTGGGCATCATTTGCATGCATATTTTAGCGAACATTTGGACTGAGGCTATTGCAGCCAGAGACAATTGGAAGGCTAACCCATTGCTTTGAAACATGCTCCTTTATTTAAAGAGCTATAATTTTTGTTTCAGTTGTAAATTATTATGGGGCTTAAATACTTGGGGGACATTTCCCCCCTTCAAATATCCCCCCTTTTGCAGTCCCAGCCATTCACTACTGTGTAAATGACAAATCTGATGGGTACTCACTACTCAGGTACAAATTTGATGATGAGAGGGTGACAAAAGAGGACACAAAACGGGCATTAGAGGAGCAATATGGTGGCGAGGAAGAAGTAATAATTATTTTATTATCCTTGGACATGGCATCTGATCTTATTGAGCCATTCAATATTACTTTACCCATAGTTTAACCACTTGTTTCTTAACAGTTACCACAGACTAATCCTGGATTCAACAATACTCCTTTCAAATTCACCAAATATTCAAATGCTTATATGTTGGTGTACATACGTGAAAGTGACAAGGACAAAATAATATGCAATGTGGATGAGAAAGACATTGCAGAACATTTAAGGGTAAGATGCTATTCATATTTACAACTAGGGCTCCAAATGTGGTAAGCCAACCCAAATAGCCACATGCTATGTTCATAATGAAGTTCAGCTAATATATTTGTAATGGATCTAAGAAACCATGTCACAACTTGGACTCTCAATTGAACAGTGGATTTTGATTTCTCTTTTCATGAGGAAGTGCCTTGTAAGCTGTTGGGATCAAGATTCAGTTCTTCTTTACTTTAGCTATTTTTGTTGCTATATTTTAAAAAAATTTGAGCTTATTTTGTAAAGTGGATTCTTGCAGGAGAGGTTGAAGAAAGAACAGGAAGAAAAAGAGCATAAAAAGAAAGAAAAGGCAGAGGCTCATCTTTACACCATTATAAAGGTTATTAGTTCCCTACTTGATTTCTTACTTCTTAATAATCGACTGTTATTTTACTTGACAAGAATTCTGGGAGTTGCTAAATCAATTTTATACTTGTGTTACTGGTGGTGTATAATGCTTCTTAGGTGGCGCGGGATGAAAATCTTGCGGAGCAGATTGGAAAGGACATATATTTTGATCTTGTAGACCATGACAAAGTGAAGTGTTTTCGCGTCCAAAAGCAGATGTCTTTTAATGTTTTCAAGGTATGGCAATCCACGATCCCTTTGCTGTTCTGCAAGGACTTTTCTAACTTGGCACAGCATGCTAATTTGTTTCTTTTTCTTTTTCTTTTCTTCTCCAACATGCTCTGTTAATTAATTGGTCTGGTATTACATAGTTATACTTTTTCCAAAATTGTTGTTTTTCTTTTTTAAGGAATCTGAATTTGAATTAGGAAAAGCCTTACTCTTTTGCATAGTCATCTAATTGCATAGATAGATGAGACAAGGGGGAACTTGAGAGAAAAGGCTCAACTCTTAGTTTTCGAAGGCCTGATTACAATAGTCTCTCTTGCGCCCTTTAACTATTTTTTCCTTCAATCATTTATTACAGAACAGAATGCTTTCAGATTATTGATTATAATTTATTGTATCAAACTTTTCTACTAGAATTTTTTTTGGGTGAGCTTTTTAGGTTAGACTTACGATGTTGGTGATGAAAGCTTGAATTCTTATGATTCTGTGGTTGAATTTTTCTGTAATTGATTGTTTTTTTGTTGATTTATTAAATGCAGGATGAGGTTGCAAAAGAGTTTGGCATCCCAGTGCAATTTATGCGCTTTTGGCTTTGGGCAAAGCGTCAAAACCATACTTACCGTCCTAATAGGCCAGTGACACACCTCGAGGAGACCCAATCTGTAATTTTCTGACTAAGTTTTTTTCGTTATTTCCCCTTCATTTCCTTACTTTCTTTTGGTGTTGGCTATAATGAGCCTCATTTTTTTCATTCTCTAGTTACTGCTGAGTTTCTTGGTGTAAGCAATATGATAGTACCTTTTTTTCCAAAAAAGAAAAAAAGGAAACTGATTTTTTACAGAGGCTTATTCTTCTTTGTACTGTTTCATGTTGTCTTATTTCTGAAAATTGTTTTTTTTAATAATTTTACTGAGTATAAGCACATCTTAGATGTCATGCATGAGACTGGACTTACCTTCATTTCACCTAGTGCTGTTTTCTGCATGTCCTTACCATTCTTTGTTTACTGTTATTTAATACTTAGAATTATAATTTGTATTATTTATACTATTTTGGAACCTCTGCTGTGTTTTTGTTCTGTAACAGCAGTTATTTTCTGCTATTAGTATTTTGCCATGAATCAGAGTCTGTACCTGATCTCTACCGTCTTCATCATGTTGCAGGTTGGGCAATTGAGAGAAGTTTCAAACAAAGTTCACAATGCAGAGCTAAAGTTGTTTTTGGAAGTGGAGATGGGGCTGGTAATAATATTTATATTTATGGATGCTGGTTTCTAGTTGATTGCATAAAACATGGCATTGTTGACATTTTGCATTATTATTTAGGATTTACGTCCCATTGCACCACCAGAGAAGACAAAGGATGATATATTACTTTTCTTCAAGCTATATGATCCTGAGAAAGAGGAGCTAAGGTATTGGATAATTTTGTTGATTTGCCTTTATTGGGCTGTGTAAGTCCGAGTGTCCTACTGAAGTTAAATCTATATTTTTATGGTGGCAGATATGTCGGAAGGCTCTTTGTGAAGGGTAGCGGTAAGCCATCAGAGATTTTAACAAAATTAAATGAAATGGCTGGTTATCATCCTGAGGAAGAGATTGCACTTTTTGAGGTTGGTTTGCGTTTCTGCCTCATTTTTATCAGTTGTAGGCTCTTGCTAGTTTTACAAACTTTGGTTTTTATCATTGTATCTTGGAAGCATAGGTCTTGTGCAAATCAATTCCATCCATTTCAAACCGAATTAAATTAAAAAAAAAATAACAGTGAAGGTCTTGTTAGATCTAGGGTGGGAGTTTGGGCATTTTTATTTGGTATATTCTATCTAACTGAGGCAATGGGGCTTGATATTTCTCAGCAAGGGCCAGGCAAGTTCGATTGACACAATCTTGGTAGTTCATGCAGGATTGAATGATATATGCCAGTCTTTCTCTAGAGGCTTGTAACCTCAATTATTGTTACTGTCTTTTTGGTCACTTCATTTTCTTAGGTTTTATGAATGGTTTAATCTGAGTCATATCTTGGGTTCAATTTTCAACATTTTCGCATGATGTTTGCAATATACACATTCCAATATAGTGAAAAGCACTTAACCATGAAGTACCCTTCTGAATTTATAGCAGGAAGGAGGCTAAAGTTGGAAATAAAGCGATTTTTATTAGTATTTTTATGCATTAATGGCATGACCTATGCTGTTCATCCACAATCACATCATTAATGACGTGTATTTCCTCTTGATTGTTTCAAATGGCTACTTTCCGGATCCTGTATAATCAGGATCTTTCCTATCCAATTCTTATTTATTTCCTTATTGTTTCTCAACATTGTTTCTGTATTTTATTTCCTTCTTCATTGTATCTTTTCTTCCCTTTCTTGCTGTCTCTAGTGGTCATATTTGCCCAGCATTTAAGTGTCCCATCTTGTAAGGAATTTAGATTATTTTTCCTCACCCGTATTCCTATCTATACCTTTGTACATTATCAAATAAAATTCAGAGCGTTATTCTATATGCTCTTCTCTACACAGCTTTAAAATTTGTACACCTAAAAGAAGTTTAGGTTGCTTAATACACCCACCTCGTTTGCAAACAATCCTACCCTTTATACCCTTAGGAATGTGATTATTGCTTTATGGCCCATTTTCTATTAAGAATCAATGGCTTATGTTGTTATTATTTTTTTCCTGTTGTATTGGAGCTCAAAGCTCAGATCTCTTATTCATTGATATATAAATGCTTAGGATTACAATGCTTATATAGGAAAAACAGAGGGACAGAAATCAACGGTAGGTGAGTGTAGGTGAGTGTAGACAGAGGTGTAGAGGGTGTCAACAATGGCATGAAATGAGGTGCTGATATTTCTGAGTTCTTACACTCCCCCTCAAGCTGGAGAGTATATGTCAATCATACCCAGCTTGCACAGAAACTTTTCAAACGTAGTTCTGCTTAGTGGTTTTGTCAGCACGTCTGCAATTTGGTCTTCAGATCTGATGTAAGACAAATTCATAATACCTGCTTCAATTTTCTGTTTAACAAAGTGTCTGTCTATCTCAACATGTTTTGTTCTATCATGATAGACTGGATTCTTGACCATTTCAATGCTGGCTTTGTTGTCACACCAAATTTGCATTGGCCCCTCATATGGAATTCCCAACTCCTTCAGTAATCTGATGATCCAAAGTCCTTCACGTACTCCATGATTAACAGCTCTTAGTTCGGCTTCTGCACTACTTGGTGATACCACAGTTTGTTTCTTGCTTCTCCATGTAACAAGATTTCCCCACACGTATGTGCAATATCCTGAGACTGATCTTCTAGTTTCTCTATCCCTTGCATGATCTGCATCAGTGTATATTACGATATTTCTGGTAGTGCATTTCTTGAAGAAGATTCCTTTTCCAGGATTAAGCTTTAAATAGCTTAGGATTCTGTATACAGCTGCCATGTGTTCTTCTTGTGGTTGGTGCATGAATTGACTTGCTATTCCAACTGCATAGCTAATGTCTGGACGTGTATGGGTCAAGTATATGAGTTTGCCAACAAGTCTTCTGTACTGTTCTGTGTTGACTGGGACACCTTTTGGTTTAATTTCTAGGTGACAACCTTCTTCCATTGGTGTTCCTTCGGGTTGTGCCCCTAACATTCCAGTTTCATGCAATAGATCTAGGGTATACTTCCGCTGGGATACATTGATACCCTTTTTAGTTCTTGCCACTTCCATGCCTAGGAAATACCTCATTTGTCCAAGGTCTTTCACCTGGAACTCATTTGATAAATCCTGTTTTAAATGAGCAATAGATTCTTCATCGTTTCCTGTAATGACCATGTCATCAACATAGACAATCAAAATGGTGACTTTGCCATTGATATGTTTGATAAACAATGTATCATCTGCTTGTCCCTGAGTATACCCAAGCCTTTTCATTGTTCTGGTGAATCTACCAAACCATGCCCTAGGAGATTGCTTAAGTCCATATAATGACTTGTTAAGTTTACACACAGAGTTGTTAGGAGCTATAATTCCATCTGGAATTTCCATGTAAACTTCTTCTTCCAGGTTTCCATTCAAGAAGGCATTTTTCACGTCTAGTTGGTGCAACGACCAATCTAGGTTGGCTGCTATTGATAGTAGCACTTGGATGGTATTAAGCTTGGCTACTGGAGCAAATGTCTCCTGATAATCAATTCCGTACGTCTGGGTATATCCTTTTGCAACAAGTCTAGCCTTGTATTTATTGATACTGCCATCAGGATTGAACTTTGGAGTGAATATCCACCTGCATCCTACTGGTTTCTTTCCTTTGGGAAGAGTTGTAATCTCCCATGTTTTATTCTCCTTGAGTGCCCTTAACTCTTCTTCAGCAGCTTGTTTCCAATTTGGATCAGCTGTAGCTTGTTGAAATGTGTATGGAATTTTTATCTGTGCACTGTTTACGACAAAGCTTTGCATTTTTGCAGACAGATTTCCATATGAAACAAAGCGTTGAATTGGATGCTGAGTACAAGATCTTATCCCTTTTCTCAATGCAATTGGCCAGCCCAATTCTTCAGGATTTAATCCCGGATCGGAGTCGCGGTCGTTCCTTTGAATAGGAGAGATTGTACTACCGGTGTTTGATTCATCTCTAACTCTCGACTCGTTCCCTTGTTATGATTCAGTATCCATCCCTGAATTGATTTCAACATTTGTTTGCAGTTCAGGTTCAGGTTGAGGTGGACTATGTTGTGATTCAGAATCAGGTTGGATAGGATTAGGTTGGTTTGTGGGAATAAGTGAGTCAATGGTGGCTATAAGATGAGGTTGAGGTTGTGATGACTGTGTTTTTTATTGTTCCAGGATTAGCCATTCCATGTCAGTATACTCCCCCTGAATGGGTAATTTAGGATAATATGCTTCGTCTTCCAAGAATATAGTATCCCGGGAGATAATAAGTTTCCTAGAAGAAGGACAATAGCATTTATACCCTTTTTGAGTGGAGGAGTAGCCAAGAAAGATACATTTGATTGCTCGAGCAGCAAACTTGTTGCCATCATGATTGTGGACAAAGACATAACAACCAAATACCTTAGGCGGTAAGGAATTAATCAATGGACAAGATGGAAATTGATCAATAAGTTTTTGGATAGGGGTGTTATAGTTGAGAATTTTGGATGGCATTCGGTTAATAAGATAAGCCGCAGTGAGCACAGCATCACCCCAGAAGATGGTAGGAACATTTCGTTCCATCAATAAGCTTCGGGTTACTTCCAAGAGGTGACGATTCTTTCGCTCGGCCACTCCATTCTGTTGAGGGGTGTAAGGACAAGAAGTTTGGTGATGAATTCCTTGTTGGTCTAGAAATTCTCTAAAGGTATTGCTCATGTACTCTTTGGCATTATCACTTCGTAGTACCTTAATGCAAGTGTTGAATTGAGTTCTCACAAAGGTATAGAAGTTCTGAAACACTTTAGCTACTTCGGATTTGTCTTTCATTAAGTAAACCCAAGTGGTTCTAGAATGATCATCTATGAAAGTAACAAACCACCTAGCATTGGTTAAGGTCTTTACTCGTGTAGGACCCCAAATATCACTATGAATTAGTGTAAATGGTGAGGAAGGTGTATAGGATTGTTTGGGATATGAAGACCTAGTTTGTTTTGCAAGTTGGCAAGTTTCACAATGAAAAGGAACTGAATTTTTATTGAATAACGTTGGAAATACATGCTTCATGTAATCAAAACTAGGGTGACCTGAACGACAGTGCCACAAGTGTACATCATGACTAGAGTTGGAGCTAACCAGGGCTCTTCTTGCCTTTGTAGTTTGAGAGTTAGATCCTTCAAGGTAGTACAGTCCATCCCATTCTCTAGAAGTCCCAATCGTCCTCCTCGATTTTAAATCCTGGAAAATACAAAGATCATTATCGAAAATGACTTGGCATGTTCGTCCTCTAGTTAACTTGCTCACAGATATTAGATTACAAGTGAGTGCAGGCACAAAGAGAACATGATTTATTTCTAGGTGTTCAGACAATGTGACTGTGCCAATTCCTTCAACCCTTGTGAATACTCCATTAGCTACTTTTACTTTAAGATTTTCATGACAGAATTTCAGATTGTGAAACAAATTTTTGTTACCAGTCATATGATCTGTCGCTCCGGAGTCAACAATCCAAGAATCTTTACTAGTCAGCACAGAGTTGAGAGCTATGATGGAATTACCTGATTGTACCAGATTGGCACTATGAGAAAAGTTGGAATTATTCTGTTTGTCAAGCAGCTGACGAAGCATCTGAACTTGTACCTGGCTTAGAGAATTGGTTTCTTCTGCTCTTTGCTCAGCTGTAGTAAGGTTGATATTCGGAGGTGAGTATTGTTTGCTGGTTGGTGGTTTGCCATGTAGCTTCCAGCATTCCTCTTTGACATGCCCCTTTTTCTTACAATAATTGCACCATTTATTGTTTCTTCGATCGTCTTTTGGTCCTTTTATGGCAAGAGCCGAACTTTCAATTGGCTCGGAACTTCTTTGATTCAAGAGTTTCCTACTTTCCTCAAACTGCACATGGTTGACAACATCAAAGAGATGTGGTAAAGGCTTTAGGCCCATTATTCTGCCCCGTATCTCTTCAAATGAGTCATTTAGACCAAGGAGAAAATCAAAGACTCGTCCTTCTTCGACTATTTTCTTGTATAACTGAGCATCTTCCACAGTTTTCCACGGGTGTACTTCAAATAGGTCTTGTTGTTGCCAGAGTTTGATCAACGCATTATAGTAATCAGTGACGGTCAGAGTACCTTGTCTCAAGTCGCGAAGTTGACGCTTCAAATGGATCAAGGCGGCAGAATTATCAAGTGAGGAATATGTTCTTCTGACTGCATCCCAAATTTCTTTTGCAGTGTTTGCCAGGAGATACCCTTCGCTGATGTCAGCATTCATGGAGTTACATAGCCAAGTCATAACTTGGTTATTCTCAGCAAACCAAGTATCAAAGTCTGGGTCATTCGGGGTAGGTTGTGGTGCTGCCCCATTAATATATTTCTCCTTCCGCTTTCCACGAATATACCTTAGCACGCTTTGAGACCATTGAAGGTAATTTTTTCCATTAAA
This sequence comes from Inga leiocalycina, assembly GCA_963242795.1. NCBI lineage: Eukaryota > Viridiplantae > Streptophyta > Magnoliopsida > Fabales > Fabaceae > Inga > Inga leiocalycina. Next base: position 72,605,189 of record OY725325.1, read on the forward strand.
CCTATGGTTAATGACCATGCTCTGAGGTTCTGGAAATTCTGAGGTCATGAAGGTGCTGTTGATAGTGGAAGAGGAAGAACTGGAAGAAGAGGAGGTGGTGGAATTGGTACCGGACATAAGTGCAACGGGATGAGGTCCGGTCTTAGATGAATGTCCAGGGATAGAGCCGAAAAGAGGAGGAAATTCTGAGTGGTCCATTGTTCTGGAAGGAAAAACAGACTCGCCGGAAAAATCACTGTAGCGACGCCCACGCGCCGGCACTGTGGTGGCGCGTGAGAGCCACGCGCGGCTCAGAACGACACCGGACTTCTGGGTTCCGCCGATCGGCGGTCTCCGGTCCTCCCTGTGGCGGCGGTGTAGTGTCACTCGCCGTCCTACACCGTTTTTCAGTGGATCGGTGTCCCTCTCTCACTCTCTGTTTCTGTCACTCACCGGCGCTGCTTCTGGCAGTGAATGACCGGCCAGAACTCACACTGAAACACAATCTCTGATACCATATTGGAGCTCAAAGCTCAGATCTCTTATTCATTGATATATAAATGCTTAGGATTACAATGCTTATATAGGAAAAACAGAGGGACAGAAATCAACGGTAGGTGAGTGTAGGTGAGTGTAGACAGAGGTGTAGAGAGTGTCAACAATGGCATGAAATGAGGTGCTGATATTTCTGACTTCTTACATGTTGCAAATGCTTTCAGATAAAATTGCGTAGCCTAGCCCCTTGATTAATGTTGAAGTTGTCTCATGCAACCTTAAACTTTTAGTTGTCTTGTCATTGTATATATTAATCCAAAAGTAGAATGGTCTCAAAAGCCACATGATATTAGGATCTGTAACCTGCTTGAGGAAGGTAGGCAATCCTGGTTTAGTTTCTTAGCAATTAAACTTGCTCTTCGTTCATAACAAATAAATTCTATAATGTGGCTTGTGCAGTTCCATTTAGGAGGGAAGATCATTAGTTTTGATAACATATGATATGTTTTTGGATGGGCTTTTTTTTTTGGTTGCATTAGGGAATTGACATTTCCTATGCCTGTTTTGTCCAGGAAATTAAGTTTGAACCAAATGTCATGTGTGAGCCTATTGACAAGAAACTCACATTTCGAACAAGCCAGGTGAATAAATTTCTTCACTTTTGATTCTCCAAGTTACTTTCTTGTTCTCTATTTGAGTTGATTTTCATATTACAGCTAGAAGATGGGGATATTGTTTGCTTTCAAAGAGCACCCTCTATAGATAGTGATGAACATGTCCGATATCCAGATGTGCCTTCATATTTAGAATATGTCCACAATCGTCAGGTATATTTCATGGCTTTGATTTCATGCAATTTGTGTGGCTATATATTAGGTGTGCATATGTGTGTGTGTGAATTGAAACCTACCCATTTTTCTGTTGTTATAATCTTTACATACCCGTTTCACTTGCCTTCCATCTTTTGTGTGTTTGGAGGTGGGTGGGTTGGTGCCATAGATAAACCCTGCGGTTTTCTCTGTACTTCTATGGAAAACAAAAATGACCTTTACTCTTTGGTGTTTTGGGGGGGGGGGTCGTTTAGTTGTTAATCTCTAAATATTATGTTATGGTATTTTCAGAAGAGAGGAGACAGAAAGGAGGAAAGGGAGAGAGAACTAAGCCATTCATTTCACAATAGTCCTAAATCTGATTACGATGTTTATTAGACCCTTATTTATAGGCTAGAATCACTTAATGATCAAACAAACCCAAAAACAAACTAACTTCTAACAGGCTTAACTTACTAACAATATTTATATATCCATATCATATAAGGATGGTTTATCAGCTGCTGATATTGCTTGTTCGTTCTTGATGAATTTTAGGTTGTTCACTTTAGATCTCTGGATAAACCCAAGGAAGATGATTTCTGCCTAGAGATGTAAGCAATTTGGAATTTGCTGAATATAAATAATTATATTTGGCTACTGACATAATTTACTTGTTAAGATATTGATTGTTTAGCATTTGCATCCTTACATTACGACCTATAAATATACTGGTTTCTAGGTCAAGGCTTTATACATATGATGACGTGGTGGAGAGAGTAGCGCAACAACTTGGGTTGGATGATCCATCCAAAATCAGGCTGACCCCTCATAACTGTTACTCTCAACAACCAAAGCCTCAGCCTATTAAGTACCGTGGGGTGGACCATTTGTCTGATATGCTGGTTCATTATAACCAGGTAGTTATTGTTCAATCCTCAGGAATAAATTATTAATATACAAAATCTTATTTTTTTTCTGGAAATTTTAATTTCAGACTTCAGATATATTGTACTATGAAGTACTCGACATTCCCCTGCCAGAATTGCAAGGTTTGAAAACTCTGAAAGTTGCATTTAATCATGCTACTAAGGATGAGGTGATTATGGAATCGTAATATTCCTTTGGTCTTGATCTTTATTTCTCTTATTTTATTGTTATTATTCATTACATTTTTATGATCAGGTGGTTATTCATACTATCAGACTCCCAAAGCAGAGCACGGTGGGGGATGTCCTTGATCATCTTAAAACAAAGGTGGCTGGTTCATACTTTGTTTATTAAAGACCTACATTGGATGTGCAATTAAAAGAGTTGTTGATGTGGAACAGGATGGTGTGAAGGAAAAGGATTTATATTTTTAAAATTCAAAAGATCAATTCAATGTGACAATGATCAAGGTTACAATAATTATGAACTAGAGCCCCTCTTTGTACCCAACAAGTATCTTAATGATACTAGGTTTCCTACTCTTACTAGGATACTATGGGCCTGGCTGATAAAACCCTAGGCTTTTGAATTGTTTTCATGGTGGATGCAAGGACAAAAAAAGGCATCTTTACCAGGCAGTGTCAATGGAAGGTTTATGGGGTAGTAAAAAAAATAAATAAAATTAGGCTCACATAATCACTAGGGTTATCAAACTTAATTTGAACAAACATTGTTTCTCTCTAAATTCTTCCACTTCAGGATTAACAATGATACGATGGTCATCCTTTGCATCAATTCCAGCCTGTGCAGTCTCTATCTGTGGAAGCCTTGACGAAATAATGCATGAAAGATTGCATTTCTCATTTACCCATTAATTGATTCAATTACTTCATATGCAATGATGGGATTAGTTGCTTGATGAAAAATGTTATTCTTGACATAAATTTAAAAAATTCACTTATTTTACGCAATTCTTCTGATCTTTTCATCTTTCGTTAACTGAACCAGTATCTTCTCTTACTTCATTCATATGGAAGCAGCAATGTTTATGATAGCAAAATTGTAATGAGACATGTAGGACCTTTGTCGTTTACTTCTTAGGCTTAATGATGTGGTATGAAGATCATTGTTGCACTTTGATTCCACCTCGTTGCAGAACATGGAGGAATGAAATAAACTGAACCAAATTCTCAAATCTTGGTAGAAATATTTAGTATATCTGTAATCAAGGTTATGGTAGCAACTAGGTTATCCAATCTTTAAGTTATGATTATATGTGCTAGCAACAAGCCCAAAAGCCTTTGTGTGCGTATATATATATAAACCTATTTATATTCCTAAGTTCCCATAAGGGCCCTGTTAGAATCCTGGCCTTCAAATAATAAGTATATTGTCTCTTAATAATGATTTGTACTGCTGTTTCTTCTGCCCTCAACTAGGACACATGATCTAAGTTTGACATGGAAAGTTATGGTTTTTTTAAAACCTGAATGCTGTGTGTGCTGGATTTAAGCAGTCGATTACAGTTATTAATCTTCATATTTTCTAAATATGATTGCTGACATTCTCCTTTTGAAGTTCTTACTCTCACTTAAAAAAAGATTTATTTTGCTCTTAACCTTTTATTGTTATTGGACAGGTGGAGTTGTCTCACCCTGATGCTGAACTTAGGCTGCTTGAAGTCTTCTATCACAAAATATACAAGGTATAAGTGCTGATCAAATTGTTGGGAAGTTTGGAAAAGAATACTTAATGTAGGGTTTACTTGTGACCTTCCAGTCCAGTATGCAGCTGCTGATGCTGATGCTTTTAAATGATGTCAATTTTTTATTATTATATGTTGATCCTATCCTTGCTTGTGTCTGCAGGTCTTTCCGCCCTTGGAAAAGATCGAGAACATCAATGATCAATACTGGACGTTACGAGCAGAGGAGGTAGGATTCTCACTGTGTGTAGTTGAAAAGTGATGGTAGAGGGAATAGCCTGAATTGTGAATATTAGTTGTCAACTGTTATTGTATGAATGATAACATGAGGAGATTTATTTCTTAAAAGTAATGGGGCGGTGCTAATATTTAATTTTGTTTCTTTTTAATGAATCTCTATTTCTGGTTGTGTTCGAATTGCAGATTCCTGAAGAAGAGAAAAACCTTGGTCCTCATGATCGTCTGATTCATGTGTACCATTTTACCAAGGACACAGCTCAAAACCAGATGGTAAATTTTGTCTCATTCATTTTCCTATCTGCATTTTCCACTGTGGTGCCTTTGATATTTGGTGCTGTTAAAAGTCAGAGTCTTAGCATTATATTATTGACTTACTTCATTTCCATTCATACTTCATTTCCCTTCTATCTCTCCGTTGATTACTCTGTTTCACTGTGTCACCTACCCTATTTTTCCCTATATAAGTCTCATGTAATCTACATTTCATATATGAATAAAGATTAAGCTCCATGAGCTAATATGGTATCAGAGCTACTGGTTTGAGCTTCAGTCCCCTGCCCAAAATGAGGCAGAACCAGTGGCGACAGTGAGGCTGAGAGAGAGAGAGCACAGTAACGTTAGGGTTCCCTTGGGCTGCTGACCGAGAAAGCGTGTGACTACACCGCCCACTCCAGGGTGACCGGAACACGCAGATCGGCGTTTCCCAGAAGTCCGGTCACCATCCGACCGGCGAGTGAAGCACACGCGCCTCCACAGTCTTGGCGCATGAACCCACGAGCCGGCAGCATCACAGATTCCGGCAGCGCGTGAACCCCACGCGCCGGCGACTCCAGAAACCTCAGACGACTCCAGATCATTTTTTTCACCAGATTTTATGGATCCCTTGCAATTTCCTCCCTTGTTTGGGTCCATTCCAACAGCTTTTATGTCAGGAACCAATGGTAACATTCAAACCACAACCTCCACTTCTAGTACTACTACTTCCTCTCTGTCTTCTCCTATACCTTCCATAAACACCACTCTACTAGAATTCCCAGAAAATCAGATTATGGTCATTAACCATAAACTCAATGGGAAAAACTACCTTCAATGGTCTCAAAGTGTGTTGAGATACATTCGTGGAAGGAGAAAAGAAAAATATATTAATGGAGAAGCCCCTCAACCAGCTCCTGATGATCCAAGTTTCGACACATGGTTTGCAGAAAATAATCAAGTTATGACTTGGTTATCCAACTCTATGACCGTGGATATTAGCGAAGGATATCTCTTAGCCAACACGGCCAAGGAGATATGGGATGCAGCAAAAAGGACATACTCATCACTAGACAACACTGCAGCCTTGATCCATTTGAAACGTCAACTCCGAGACTTGAGACAAGGAAATATGTCGGTGACTGAGTACTATAATGCTTTGCTGAAACTTTGGCAACAACAGGATCTATTTGAGGTACATCCATGGGAAGTTGTCAAGGATGCTCAATTGTATAGGAAAATACTGGAAGAAGGAAGAATTCATGATTTTCTTCTTGGACTCAACGATTCCTTTGAAGACATAAGAGGAAGAATTATGGGTTTAAAACCCCTACCACATCTATTTGATGTAGTTAATCATGTGCATTTTGAAGAAAGCATAAAACTCCTCAGTCAAAGCAGCCAGAAGTACATTGAGGGCTCAGCTCTGGCGATGAAAGGAAAAACACTAAATGGTGCAATTACTGCAAGAAGAAAGGCCACATAAAGGAAGAATGCTGGAAACTCCATGGCAAGCCTTCAATTGGAAAACAACATGCCCAACAAAGTCACCTCACTACCACTGAACAGAAAGTGAAAGATGTCAACTACCTAAGCCAGGAAGAATTACAGATGCTTCGCCAGATGCTTAACAATCAAAATAAGTCAAACTCTGTTCCTGGTATGAATCTTGTACAATCAGGTAATTCCGTCGTACCCCTTAATGCTGTAGTGACTAGTGAAGATACTTGGATTATTGACTCCGGAGCTACAGATCACATGGCCGTTAACAAAACTTTAGTCCAAAACCTTAAATTCTGTAATGAACACCTCAAAGTAAAAGTAGCTAATGGTGTATTTACCAAGGTTGAGGGCATTGGCACAGTCACATTATCTGATCACTTGAAAATACAAAATGTTTTATGTGTCTGCACTCACTTGTAACCTCATATCTGTAAGCAAATTAACTAGAGGTCAAATATGCCGAGTTATCTTTGATGATAATCTTTGCATCTTTCAGGATTTAAAAACAAGGAGGATGATTGGAACTTCTAGAGAATGGGATGGACTGTTCTACCTTGAAGGATCAAACTTGAAGAATACGTGGAAGGCAAGAAGGGCACTGGTTAACTCCAATTCTCAAAATCATGAAGCATACTTGTGGCACTGTCGCTCAGGCCACCCTAGTTTTGATTATATGAAACATGTGTTTCTGAATCTATTCAATAAAAATTCAATTCCTTTTCATTGTGAAACTTGCCAACTTGCAAAACAAACTAGATCTTCATATCCCAAACAGCCTTATACACCTTCCTCACCATTCACATTAATTCATAGTGACATTTGGGGTCTTGCTCGAACAAAAACCCTCAACAATGCTAGATGATTTGTTACTTTTATAAATGATCACAGCAGAACTACATGAGTGTATTTAATGAAAGACAAATCCGAAGTCGCCAAAGTATTTCAAAACTTCTATACCTTTGTGCGAACCCAATTCAATGCTCACATTAAGGTACTGCGAAGTGATAATGGCAAGGAATACATGAGCAACACCTTTAAAGAATTTCTTGATCAGCAAGGAATTCATCACCAAACTTCCTACCCTTACACCCCTCAACAAAATGGAGTGGCTGAACGAAAGAACCGTCATCTGTTAGAAGTAACCCGAACCATACTAATGGAACGAAATGTTCCTACCATTTTTTGGGGTGATGCTGTACTAACCGCAGCATATCTCATCAACCGTATGCCATCCAAAGTTCTCAATTACTCCACTCCTATCCAAAAACTCCTTGAACACTTTCCACATTGCCCACTAATCAATTCATTATCACCAAAGGTGTTTGGTTGTGTTGTCTTTGTTCACAAAAACGATGGCAACAAATTTGGTGCTCGAGCTGACAAATGTATCTTTCTTGGCTACTCTCCAACTCAAAAAGGGTACAAATGCTATTGTCCTACGTCCAGGAAACTTATTGTCTCCCGAGATACAGTCTTCTCAGAAGACGAAGCGTATTATCCCAAAGTATCCATTCAGGGGGAGCACTCTGATATTGAATGGCTAATCCTGAACAAACCTGAACCACCACCACCACAACCTAATCTTATACCCATCATTGACTCACTACCTTCCACAAGCCAACCTAATCTTATCCAAGTTGATCATGAATCTGAATATCTTCCACCTCAACCTGAACTGACACATAATGAATTGGAAACAAATGTTGAGATCAATTCAGGGGTGGATACTGAACAGCAACAAGATGAAGAGTCCAGACTACAAATTCAAGATGAATCGAACACTGGTAGAACCATCTCTCCCATTCAAAGGAATGACCATGACTCCAATTCGGGATTAAATCGTGAAGAACTAGGTTGGCCTATTGCATTGAGAAAAGGGGTAAGATCTTGTACTCAGCATCCAATTCAACGTTTTGTCTCATATAGTAACCTATCTACAAAAATGCAAAGCTTTGTTGTAAACAGTGCACAGATTAAAATCCCAAACACGTTTCAACAAGCTATAGTTGATCCGAATTGGAAGCAAGCTGCAGAAGATGAGTTGAGGGCACTCAAGGATAATAAAACGTGGGAGATTACAACTCTTCCCAAAGGGAAGAAACCAGTAGGATGCAAGTGGATTTTCAACCCAAAATTCAATCCTGATGGTAGTATCAATAAATACAAGGCAAAACTTGTTGCAAAGGGATATACCCAGACATATGGAGTTGATTATCAGGGGACATTTGCTCCAGTAGCCAAGCTTAATACCATCCAAGTGCTATTATCAATTGCAGCCAACTTGGATTGGTCGTTGCACCAACTGGACGTGAATAATGCTTTTTTGAATGGAAACTTGGAAGAAGTTTACATGGAGATTCCAGATGGAATTCTAGCTCCTAACAACTCTGTATGTAAACTCAACAAGTCATTGTACGGACTTAAGCAATCTCCTAGAGCGTGGTTCGGTAGATTCACCAAAATGGTGAAAGGACTTGGGTATACTTAGGGACAAGCAGATGACACGTTCATCAAACATGTTAATGGCTTAGTTACTATCTTGATAGTCTATGTTGATGACATAGTCATTACAGGAAATGATAAACGATCCATTACTCAACTAAAACAGGACTTGTCAACTGAATTCCAAGTGAAAGATCTTGGACAAATGAGGTATTTCCTGGGCATGGAAGTGGCAAGAACTAAAAAAGGCATCAACGTATCCCAGCGGAAGTATACACTAGATCTGTTGCATGAAACAGGAATGTTAGGGGCACAACCTGAAGGAACACCGATGGAAGAAGGATGTCACTTAGAAATCAAACCAAATGGTGTTCCAGTCAACCCAGAACGGTACAGAAGACTTGTCAGGAAACTCATATACTTGACCCACACACGTCCAGACATTAGCTATGCAGTTGGAATAGCAAGTCAATTCATGTACCAGCCACAAGAAGAACACATGGCGGCTGTGTACAGAATCCTAAGCTATTTGAAGTTTAATCCTGGAAGAGGGATCTTCTTTAAGAAAAGCACTATCAGAAATATTGAGATCTACACTGATTCAGATCATGCAAAAGACAGGGAAACTAGAAGATCAGTCTCCGGATACTGCACATATGTGTAGGGAAATCTGGTTACATGGAGAAGCAAGAAACAGACTATGGTGTCAACAAGTAGTGCGGAAGCGGAACTGAGAGCTGTTAACAATGGAGTACGTGAAGGAATTTGGGTCATCAGATTACTGAAGGAGTTGGGGATTTCACATGAGGGACCAATACAAGTTTGGTGTGACAACAAGGCCAGCATTGAAATGGTCAAGAACCCAGTTTATCATGATAGGACAAAACATGTTGAGATAGACAGACACTTCATTAAAGAAAAGATTGAAGGAGGTATCATGAATCTATCCTACATCAGATCTGAAGACCAAATTGCAGATGTTATGACAAAACCACTAAGCAAACCTAAATTTGAAAGATTTCGGTGCAAGCTGGGAATGATTGACATATATTCTCCAGCTTGAGGGGGAGTGTTAAAAGTCAGAGTCTTAGCATTATATAATTGACTTACTTCATTTCCATTCATACTTCATTTCTCTTCTATCTCTCCGTTGATTACTCTGTTTCACTGTGTCACCTACCCTATTTTTCCCTATATAAGTCTCATGTAATCTACATTTCATATATGAATAAAGATTAAGCTCCATGAGCTAATAGGTGCTAATATTGAAATTATGCTGAAATTCTTGTACCCTTGGGTTCCATCTGAAATGCACAGCAAATTCAGAATTTTGGGGATCCCTTCTTTTTGGTCATACATGAAGGGGAGACTTTAGCTGATATTAAAGCACGAATACAACAGAAACTTCAAGTTCCCGATGAGGAGTTTGCCAAGGTACATTTCTTCTACCACCACGCATTCCAGGTTTCTTCTGAGTAAATATTGGTTCCAATGTTTGGTGTTTTACGGACAAAAAATAGAATGTTATGTTTGATGTACTAAACCTTCTACTTTTATTATTATATTCTATGTGGCCAGTGGAAGTTTGCATTTCTTTCACTAGGGCGGCCTGAGTACCTTCAGGACTCTGACATCGTATCCAGTCGATTTCAGGTACATCCACTTGAACTTCAATTAAGTTTTTATACTTGCTTGAATGCAATCATACCATTATTTTAATTTGTTAGCTTGAATTTATATTTATATTTTTTTTAATGTAAAAAATTCTTGCTTATGATAGAGAAGGGATGTTTATGGTGCTTGGGAGCAATATCTTGGCTTAGAGCATGCTGATAACGCTCCTAAAAGACCATATACTGTTAATCAGGTAAGTTAGCATTGCTTGAAAGGTTGGATTTCCTGATGGACATTCTGGTCATTATGTCTGGTACTAGTCGGGGTCATAACTACTGGTGCGACGGTTATTTAATTTTGGGCTGATGTCTGGTTTGGTTACTCCATATCAATTTATATATGGGTTTTGCTTTCACAGAATCGCCACACGTTTGAGAAGCCAGTAAAGATTTATAATTAGGAAACCAATATTAATGAGTTCTTTTGCTACGTGGGATGAATTTGGCCTTGGAAATTAAGAAGTGGCCTCGTAAAGACCACAATCATAGCAGGAGGGTACTCTGTATAGGCAACAAGTGAGTTCAATCAGCATCAGAGGTGGCGTCTGCAGGATTTTATTCTAGGTTTTGTGGTTATGTAATTCTTTCTGTCCATGGAGTGACATTGCTCCCAACACTCTGTATCTGCCGACCACAGCCTCTTAAGCTTTTTACTTGCTACTTCCGTTTTTATATGGAGGTTCTTCCAAGTTGAGGTCATTCATCATCCTCAGTGCACTGTATCAGTACATAAGATTTTTGGATTAGTGAGTGTATACAGGGTATAGTTGTTTGACTCATTTGCCTTTTTTCTTGCTTTGCTTCCTTATTTTTGTCCCCAGTTAGTGCTCTGCTCAAGTTATAAGCTTTCAAGTGAGGGCTGCATAATGAATGGTTTAGCAGAAGCAGGCTTCTGTACAGTAAAAGAGACTTGTCAGCCTCAGTAGAGCTTTTAAACTAGCATAAAAGTTTAATCTAGCAGTCTCCATCACTGGTACCAGTGATTGGTTTGTACTTTCTATTTTTCTTTTGGCCGAAGTTTGAAAAAATAATAGTAATTTTTTAAAAAAATGGCTGAGGTCCTTTGTCATTTATTTCGTTTTGTTCCACACTCTTTTTGGCCTCAACCTTGCATCATGAGCATTTTATGGACTTCTCACCCTTGGGACTTCTTGACACTGAGGGAATGACATTTAACTTCTTCGGCCCTTGCTTGTTATGCTCATCAGCTATAATATTTCAGTAAACTTATTCCGAGTGGCCAAGAAAAAGCCAAAAACCATGCCAGAGTTCAATTATTGTCAAACGTGCACTCTAACGCTAAGATTTATGTCTTGCACATGCAAGTTTTATAAGTTTCCGCCCAATTAAAACTTTTTGGTTTAGGTTGAACAGGAGCATTTGGACCATTTAGTAGTTTAATTTTTTTTAATGTAGTAAATGGGCAAGGCTCTCACTTGTCAGACCTATTTTTATTAAGCTTGGGATTTAATCTTTTAAATGGGTTAATACCATCTTTTTTTTTTTGATACAATGGGTTAATACCATCTTTATTTCTTATAGTTTACACCCATTTTGGTTTTAGTCCCTGAAGTTTCAAACATGTGGTTTGGTCCTTCGAGTTTACTATATTTCAAAAGGATAAAATTTACATCCAATTTTTTATATCAAGTCTATCCAGTTTTGCAATCAACAAGTGCCATTTGGATTCACTAACCACATCATCATTTAACGCCATTTAATGCCGTGACTCCTCTGGATGTGATCGTCTGTTTCCTATTTCCACGGAAGGTGTGAGTATTCATCTTGCCTTTTCACTCTATCGTCTTCTTATTCACGTGCCCCCAATCCATCGCATAATATCTTTTTTCCCCGATACAGTTCGATATGTCCTTAAATTCATCAACCATTTCCCTCAAGTATGCGACCATAATAGGACTTGTTGCCACTAGATCTTTAATTTTTTCAATATCTCTTCAAATTCAATCTTCACGAGCTCTGACTCTTAGCTACAACCATAAATATGGGACTTCAACTCCAGCCAAGTTTGATCACAGATTTCATTTTTTGTAAAATCATACACTTTTGAAAGTTTCTCATTTAGCTTCTACTACCGCATGGAGCATCTATGGAATGGGTTGTGAGCAAGCCAATTAACTTCTTTATTTCTCCCTCCTCGGCCATCGATTCTTGAATGGCAGTCACAAGATGCACTTGGAAATTAACACATTTTGATAAAACCCATTGAAGAATAATGATGATGCAGCGATTAAAGTGGAATAGGGGTGATTTTGGGGAAAGAGCCCAGAAATTAGTTCAAGGGGTTGAGGAATTCAGAAATTTGGTCATCAAGTCAGATGAAACTCTAATAGAGGTAGATAAAACGGGCACATGAGGTGAGAGAAATTTAGAAGAGACGGATCTTCATAGTGATGAAATTAATCAACTAAGGAACCAATTAGTGATGGGGGTGAAGACAAGGGCCTCCATCGCGTCGCCGACTCTGGCATCGTCTGCTCTTGTGCGAAGAAAACAATGAAAAGAAAATAGCCAGAGGAGGGACGGCGTTAAATGGCATTAAATGATGATGTAGTTAGTGAATCCAAGTGGCACTTGTTGATTGGAAAACTTGATGGACTGGATATAAGAAACTGGATGTAAGTTTTATCCCTTTCAAAATGTTAGTCCCTGTGATTTGAAAATGATGTTGACGGTGTGAAGTTTAATGGCATGGCATTAACACCATTAAAGTTGCTTACGTGGGTGGCTGACTGGGCAAGATGATTGGATATCTTGGCTGACTAGACAATGAAAATTGTTATTTTTTTACAAAAAATAAAAATTCATTTTCAAGAAAAATAATGAAGAAAATGAACAAAGATCGTCATCTTCATTGTCATCGTCCTCGTCGTTTTCACCTTCTCAGTCTCGTCTTGGATTTGGCCTCCTCCGCTACTCCCATCATAAAAGTATCAATTGCTATGGCGATCCCTACTTTTCTCGTTCCGACTCCACCGTCTCGGCCCCCAATTTTGCCTCTCCCACTCCCAACTTTGGCTTTGACTTTGGCTCCACCCCATCGACTCTGATTCCTCCTTATTCCAGCCCTAGTCTACCTTTGCCATCAGCACCGATAACAAATCCAACCCCGGCCACTCCCCGACTCCGATAACAAATCCAAGTCCACCTCTGCGTGACTAACTCCAATCCGCTCCCGATGCCTTTTTTGCAGTCGCCGACTCCGCCGTCACCTCCTTCAACAAGTGGGGCAGCCCCCACCTTGAGCTCGCCTAGTTTGACGCTAATAATTCTAGATCCTACTCATGCATCGCCGTATTTTGTGAAATTGAGCAAGGGATCTAGAATTTTCTTGCTGGGAAATTGGTTTTGTTTGATTCAAGAGCTTTGCATAGGAAAATGTGTTATTTAATTGGTATTTGTTTGTTCTATGCAGTTTTTATCATCAGAGAAAACATTCATATGCTTGGAATCTTGATTCACATTCTGTTCAATGATTGATCGGTGTTCGTTTTCTTCATTATTTTTCTTTGATCAATGACAGTAAAAATGGCGAGAACGAGAAAGAGGTAGGATGGGCAGTATAGGAAAATGAGGTTTTTTAAATAACAAATTTTCATTGCCAAGTCAACAAAAATACACAATCATCTTGCCTGCCTAGTCAGCCACTCACATAAGCAACTTTGACGACGCTAATGCCACGTTATCAAACTTGACACCGTCAATGGCCTTTTCAAACTACAGTAACTAATGATTTAAAACGGAATAAATTTGAGGACCAAAACCATCTGTTTGAAATTTTAAAGATTAAAATCAAAATGGGTGTAAACTACAGGAACCAAAGATGTTATTAACCCTTTATTAATTTATACTATTATATAATTATATACTCCTCCAGTCTTTAATATAAGATAGCTGATTTTTTTTTTTTGGAGATGTTAAGGAAACTAAATAAGTTTGTTAATCATAGCATATATCATATATCATTTGATTATATATCAGTTCATAAGTCATACAAAGTAATTTGATATAAAAAAGATAAATATCAATACTTTAAAATAATTTATTTAACTTTCTTAATCTTTCCAAAAAAATCAATTATGTTTTATATAAGGGTGTGTTCTTATTAGCTTTTGAATAATAGCTTCTGAAAGAAAAATGGAGAATAGTTTTTAGAGAATAGTTTCAAACCATGGTTTGCGCAACCCGAGACAAAACTCCTTTCTCACACACCTCGTAAGTCGTAAAAGCTATTAAAAAAATATAATCCAAACACACACATATGGAGAGAATAGATTAAGGGAAAAAAGTGATTTTGAGGTAATGATAGTGTTTAGATGTTGTGATCAGAATAGCTTTTTTTATAGTCAAATCACTAAAAAGGACATTAACTTTTGTGATAATTATATATAAAGATAAGATTCTATTTTACATATTATTTAAGGGTTAAGGTCCAGATTTAACAAAACTGTTAAATTTCACCTAACGAAGTTAAATAATAAGAGAAGAAAACCCTGACGGCATTAAAAAGGATGCATCTTAACCCATTATTTAACATTAAATTTCATAATTAATACCAAAAATGAAATAAATTTGTCTATATGTAATGTTAATTAATTTAACTAATTTTCTACTATAATCAAATTAGATAAATATATCTTATATTAATAAGAGGGGGTATTAAAATTTTAAAATTAAAAAAAAAACTGACAAAACAGAACGGAGAGAACATCGAAATTTAAAAAAAAAAGGATGGGAGAGAGAGTAGTGTGGGGCCCACGCAAGGGAAAAGAGAAAAAAAATAGATTATGTCAAAACCTTGGTTTTGGCCCCAAAACCAAGGTTTTAAATGAAAAAGGGATTATGGCATTTGATGGGATGTTCGGATGACTTTTTGATAAAACCAAGGTTTTGTAAAAAAAAAGCACTTTTCCATTGTTATTCGAACACACACTAAGGGTCAGAGGAGCATAATCTAAACAATTTTATAATTTTTTTTATAAAATTATCATTTTAGCCTTAATTCTAAATTCACATCCTTTTATCATTCATACATACTCAACCCTTGCTTCATCAATCATTCAACTCTACCTCTCTATTTTTTTTAGTTGTTTGAGATAACAACGCTAGCTTACTCCTTCTCTTTTGATTTGCATTGTCTACCAATGCAAAATAATCATTGTAAGTTTATTTTAGTACCAAATGAAATATTGTAATCTTTATAAGAGGAATTTGTCCCAATTTATATAAGAAAAGCCAAAGAAGTAAAATCTAATTTTACATGTAGTTTATAATGTTTGGTCGATTTTAGAAAATATATTTTAGGCAATTGGTTTTTCTATTCCTAATTGTTCAAACAACTATTGTTATTAGACATTCTTTTCTTTTCTATTATAAATCCTTGTATTACGATGAGAATGAATCCTACACTTTTAAGACATAACATAGGGTTATAAATAGAACTGAAGGGTTATATATAAATTCAAACACTTAGACTTTTAAGTATTTAAAGACCTACAGTTTAATTTTTAAGTAGGTATTTAAAACCTAAGCCTAAAAAAACATATATACATGCTCAGGCTCAGGCTTAAAAAAACTTAAACATAGGCTCAAGCTGAGATATAAGCTTTAAATCTTCTTATTTAGATAAAGCCCATCTTAACCTATTTCCACCCATAAGATTGTCCCATGGCAAAATACCTTAAAGCGTAGAAGGTTTTTTTTTTTTTTTTGATACAGAGCGTAGAAGGTTTTCGCTTATGTTAATTCAAACAAGCTAGAAAAAGTTGGTTTCATCACAAGCCTAGAAGAGAATGGGCGGAGAAAGAAGTCAGAGCTTTTTTAGCTTGAAATAGAGATGTTAACCGTTGAAACCCCGTCATAGTGTAAAATAAACATTAAAGTTGAGAACAATAAATAAATAAACATTAAAGTTAGAGGCTTCGAAGTTCGAGCCAAAAAATATGGATTCGACTGTTACCTGTACGGTACCATCTAAATTCAGTTTCAAGATTTTAATTAGGAAAAATCCCATATAAAGCTACATGAAAAAAAAAATTCAAAATCAAATTATTCAATTTACTAAATCTTTAATTAAGTTATTAACCCAATATAAAATTTTAAAATATGGGTGAAATAAATTTATTATCCTCTCCTAGTCTCCTCTATTTTCTTAAAAGAGTTTTATTGCATGTAACTTAGTTTTTCAATATATATATATATGTATATATCACACTAATACATAATAAAAAAATATTATTAGCTTAAATTAAAGGATTCTTTTTTGTGTTTTAGAAGAATAATTAAAGCCAAAAAGTGAAAGAAAATCATAACCCCAAATATTAATTAAATGATTTTTAGTTAAATATTGTGAATAGTAAATTTTATTTTTGGAAGAATTTGAATTATTTTTTTTTTTGAAAAAGAAAATCAAACTACATTAATCACACAATTTTGACTTGTGTGATATATATGTTGCTTTTTTTTTTAAGGGAAAATCCCTGAAAAATACCTCCGAAATAGCAAAATCCCTATTCAGTACTCTGAAATCCAAAATTCTGGATCAGTATCCTATCAGTACGGATGAATAGTTTGGGGGGCGCCAAGAGACGATTTTGCTCTTCAGCCCTCATTCTCGCCCACTCAGAATAACAACACGAGACTCTTAATTAACAATTCCTGATTCTTGATTAATAATTCCAGTTTCATCTTTTTACTTTTACAATAACAACACCGATCTTGTTATTAATAACACCATATTCTACATTGACAATTCCAATTTCTTGTTTCACAACTTCGTAATTTAAGTTTCAGGGTCAATAACAACATCTCTTTCTTTATTAACAACACCGTATTTTACATTAACAACACTATATTTGTGAGATGCGAATATGTGAAAAAATAAAGAGGAGTTGTTAATCAAGAATGGGGAGTTATTAATTAAGAGTCTTATGTTGTTATTCTGAAGTGGGCGAGAATGAGGGCTGAAGGGCAAAATCGTCTTTTGGCGCCCCTGCACTGTTCATCCGTACTGATAGGATACTGATCCAGAATTTTGGATTTCAGAGTACTGAATAGGGATTTTGCTATTTCTGAGGTATTTTTTAAGGATTTCCCCTTTTTTAACGATGATGAGACACTTTTTTTACGTTGTTAATGAATCTCTTTTTTATTATATGTAGTTAATGAACTTTTTAATATATAATTTGATAAATCACACATATGTGAGGTTTTTTTTCTTGAGATTAACATAGCTTGATTTTTTTCTAGTAAAAAAATTCAATTAAAAAAATTTCTTAATATTAAACTTAAAATCGGTTAATTGATATTGGGGTTAAAACTTCATTTTTTAACTTGAATTGTTCTTGATCATCCTTCTCGAACACAAAATTTCTTTGATTCAAGCTAGTCATATTTTATTTTATTATATGTTAATGTTTAGGGAGAATGATAGAAAAATGCCACTTGAATTTCAAAATCTCAAATTAGTCATTTGATAAAGATTTGTGTTGTCAATCTCATTATTATTCTTGTATTTAATCCCATTACTATTTTTGTCAGCGGGATTTTGAAATTATAATGGTATTTTTCTGTCATTCTCCCTAATATTTATATATGTGTGTATATACATATACTTGTTGAAAAAAATAATTTACAAAGGAATAAAATTCTTTTAATGGGAGAGAAAAAACTGGAGAGGGTAGTAAAATCATTTGATACACATTTTAAAATCCTAAATCAGGTCGATAACTTAATTAATAATTTATTGAATTTAGCAACGTAATTTAGAATTTTTCTATTTCATGCAACTTTATATAGTATTTTCCCTTCTAACAAATAATCTTTAAACAAAAAATAACAGTTAAACAATTACTCCTATTTTATTTTGAATTGACAAAAATTAAATTAAATTAAATTCGGTGCTCATAGTGATAGAGAAATTGAGAATGTTTGATTTGCCAAGTTAGCTCTTGGTTCCGATGAAATGGGATACGCGTGGCATTTGATGACCAATTAAGGGAGGGGAAAAGTTGGCCTAGTGGGAAATAGTCAAATAGGTGCAAAATGACAAAAATACCAAATTTAGTTGTGGACGTTGTGAACATAATTTACGCTGGATCTTTTGCTCACTTTGTGTGTTTATTTGCTCAACCCTTACAATTTAACTTGGTGCTTTCAGTGACCTCCGATGGCCGACCACACCAGCTTACAGAATGTTGAGCCGTACATTGAACGTATCACGGTGGCATCGGGGTCTCTGGTTCGGATTCCAACACTCAAGATCTACAGGTTATTCGATCAGAAATAATAACTCTCTTCTTCGTCTATCTCTCAACATTGTGCTTCATCTTTCCTTTTTGGCTTAAGCTTGTTTGGGATGGCTTATAAAGAGCTTATAAGTGTTTTTCATATAAATCAAGATAAAACATCTCTCATATACTTATCTCGTATGACGTAAATCGCGATTGAAAAATTTCTCTCATCAAGCAATCATACCTTGTGATATACAGTTATTTTTTTTCTTTGACGTGATATTATTTTTTACAGGAAAAAAATGGAGGGTACGAGCACGGGGCATGCTGGTCTTCCACCTCTGGTTATCTAAATTTACTTTGGCCATTTTAGATTTAAATTGTTTTTTTTTTAATTTCAAATCTGGAATACATTAATCTACCAGAGACTAATACAACCCCCCAGCAGAAGGGACTACAAAGATTTTTCATCAACCACCGCCTACCAACAGCGAAGGTGGTGGGTGATCAAAAATGACAAAATTGTCACTACTTGTATGAGCAACCCTAGCCAAAAAATCAGCCTGATGAATCTCATCTCTAGGAATATGACTAATAATTCTCTTCGTTGTCTATCTCTCAACGTTATGCTACATCTTCCCTTTTTGGCTTAAGAGTGTTTGGGAAGGTTTATGAAGAACTTATAAGTGCTTTTCATGTAAATCAAGATATATATCTCTCATATATTTATATCGTATAGCGTAAATTACGATTGAAAAATTTCTTTCACAAAGTTATCATGCCTTGTGATACATTTATTTTTTTCTCTTTGACATGATATTATTTTTTACAGGAAAAAAATGGAGGGTACGAGCACGGGGCATGCTGGTCTTCCACCTCTGGTTATCTAAATTTACTTTGGCCATTTTAGATTTAAACTTTTTTCTTATTCGTCGTCAATTTACATTTCTATATTTTTATTTAATTTTTTATTTTGATTGGGATCGTTGTCTCGTTTTAGACTTTTAGTCATCCAAAGATTATGTCTATTTCATGGCCGAAAAAGATCCTTTCTGTTTGACTTGATCTTCGTGTTAGAGCCCTGCTGGAGTTTTAACTAATTGGGCCTAAAGCCCATTGGATCAGCCACACTTTTCTTACAAACTCCAATTTAATTCCGATTTTTTTGGTCATTCTGTTGTGATTTTATTAGAAATTGTGCCCGTGGATCAAGAGGATAAAGTGAAGTTATTGACAATAACTTGTACTGTTGGTTTGCTGATTCTTGTCAATAACTTTCAATAATCTTTCTGCTTGTACTATCAATGAAACAATGTATTTCATGAGAAGTCCCTTGTAAATTGGGGTGCTGCTTCTCTCCTTTGTTGGTGTGATCCGCAACCCTCCTTTTTGTTAAAACAGAGCCGTTTTTGTGCAAAATGCTCATTTTGTTCAGTTTTTAAAAGAAAAATAGCAGCCAGCATCTTAAAGTATTGTTTTAATACTATCCAGAACTCTGAATTATTTTTTCAACATGACTCAAAATGGCATTCTAAAACATTGCACCAGCAAATGCTTTAAGATATTGAGTTTTACTAGAAAAATATTTTACATGCTAGATGCATTAAAAATTAGTTTAGGATACAAAGTACTTCTAAACAAAATATTTCAAGCTACTGGATGTTGCTAAAAAAATATTTTACAGTGCTAAATGGATGAAAAACTACTTTTAGGATATTGAAAAAATGTTTTTGGGGTTTTGGGTGGTATTAAAAAAATACTTCAAGATGTTGGATACTTTTTTTTTTTCAAAAAAAAGATGAGCAAAATGAACTTTTTACACCAAAACGGCGATGTTTAAAAGAAAAGGAGGGCAACAGACCACAACAACAAAAGAGAGAAGCTGCATCCTGTAAACTATTGGACTCAAAATTAAGCCTAGTTTTAGTTCTCCTATACTTATTGAGTTTTGATTATTTTTGTTGCTATACTTGGGAAAATTTGTGCTTATTTTGTGCTGTGGATTATTAAAGAAGAGGTTGACCAAAGATCAGGAAAGGAAACAAGACTCTCACATTTACACCTTCATAAAGGTCATCAATTCCCTATCTTGATTTCTTTATAAACGACTGCTTCTCTTAATTTACCAGAATTCTTGGTGTTGCTAAATCTCTTGTATAACTGGTCGTGTATAATGCTTTTCAGGTGGCACGAGATGAAGATTTTGCACAACAGATTGGAAGAGATATATATTTTGATCTTGTAGACCATGACAAAGTGAAATGTTTTCGTGTCAGAAAGCATATGATTTTTAACCATTTCAAGGTACGACAATCTACCATCCTTTTACTCTTCTGCAACAACTGTCTAACGTAACTTGGTACAGTGGGTTAATAACTTGTTTTGTTTCTTCTATAACATGCTCTGCTAACAGCATAGTATGGTCTTACTTGTTTTGATGTCAGTTATGATTGTCAATTTCTTATTACGCGTGGTTGAATTATTTTAAGCGATTATATTTCTTGGTCGATTTGTAAACTGCAGGAAAAGTTTGCGAAAGAGTTTGGCATACCAATGCAATTTCTGCGTTTTTGGATTTGGCATTTGTACCGTCCTTGGACGCCATTGACGCCCCTTGACGAAATCAATCCTGTAAATAGTTTTCTAACCGATCTTCTTGTTGTTATTTGCCCTTCATTTCTTTTCTTTATTTTGGTCTGGGCTATATATGACAAGCTTCATATCCATTTCTTTCTCTAAATCTTTGTTTAAGCAACATGTTACTTTTGTAGAAGCAGATCTTTTACGGAAGCTTAATCTTTTCGGTTCTATTGCTAAATGTTGTATTATTTCTAAAAGTTGTTATTTTCATGATTTTGTTAGCTGCAAGCATATCTTAGAGATTTCTTATATGAGGCCGGACTGGACTTACCATGCATCAATTCACCTATTGGTGTTGTCCGTGTGTCGGTCCATTTTTACCCGACCAACTTTTTCTGGCTGTTAGTTTCTTATGTCTTAGAAAGTGTTTAGGATTAGTTGTACTCCCTTCGATCCTAAATATAAGATAAAGTTAATTTTTTTTGAAGAGATTAAAGATAATAAGTAAGTTACTTAATCACATCATATGTTATGTATCATTAGATTATATATTAGTTTATAGTAGGAAAAGTAGTTTGACAAAAAAAGATAAATATAAATGTTTTAAAGTAATTTAATTAGCTTTCTTAATATTTCTAAAAATGTCAACTCTATCTTATATTTAGGACTGAAAGGAATATTATTTTGGATCCTCTGTCACTATTTTTTGCTATGTAATACTTCGTTCTATTTTTAATATAAGACCTAGTTGACTTTTTTTTTTTATTGAGAGATTAAGAAAGTTTAATAAATTATTAATCATAGCATATGTCATATGTCATTTGATTATATATTAGTTAATATATCAGGAAAATTTGTTTCCTATAAAAAAGATAAATATAAATATTTTAGAGTAATTTATTTAGCTTCCTCATTCTCTTCAAAAAGGTTGGTAGGGTCTTAATTAAGGACAAGAGGTAGTAACATTTAATTTCTTGTGATTCTTGTACTATAAAGCCATGCATTAGCATCTCTACCATTTGGTGCTGATTTTTTCTTGTTTCAAACATATTCATGTTGCAGGTTTGGCTGGTGAGAATGGATTCAAAACTAGATCCCAATGATGAGGAGCTAAATTTATTTTTGGAAGTGGAGCTGGGGCCGGTAATATTTCCCTATTTATAATTAAGGAAGCAGCTTTAATTTCTATATGAATATATGATTGCATGAAACATGAAATTGTTTTGACATGCATTCTGGTTATTATATTATTTAGGATTTACGTCCCATCGCGCCACCTGAAAAGACAAACGATGATTTGTTACTTTTCTTCAAGCTATATGATCCAGTAAAACAGGAACTACGGTATTGAGTTATTACTCTTATGATCCTTCATATAAGATCCAACTGATTTTTTCGAAAGAGATTAAAAAAGTTAAGTTACTTAATTATATAATATGTTATGTATTATTAGATTATATATAAGTTTATAAGTAAGACAAATTAGTTTGAAGAAAAACGAGAAGCATATATAAATACGCTAAAGTAACTTATTTTTTTCTTAATCTCTTAAAAAAGATTAATAGGCTCTTATATTTAAAACTGGAGGAGTATTTTGTTACCTTGCATATTCATTGAGAGGTGTGTTGTAAGACCAACTGTTGAAGTTAAATCCATATTTCTCTGATGGCGCAGCTATGTTGGAAGGCTCTTTGTGAAGGGTTTTGGCAAGCCGTCAGAGATATTAATGAAGTTAAATGAAATGGCTGGTTATGATCGTGAGGAACAGATAATACTTTATGCGGTTGGTGCCCTAGTTTTTCCAGCTATAGCTTCATGCAAATTTTATGCGCTTTCGTTTTTATCCATGTTTGTTGGAAGCACAGAGCTAATGAAAATAAATTCCATCCATGTCAAACCTAATTAATCCAATAAAATAACGGTGAAGATCTAAGTAAAATGATTAAAATGTTGTAAATTATTGTATATGGGTGTGTCAAAGAAAAAGTCTCTCCAATATTATTGAAATATTTGAAAATGAAGAGATGTGTCTTAAAAGGTCATGTTCTAATAAATTAAGGGTCTATTTGGTATGGTGGAATTATGGGTGGTGGAAATGGAATTAAGCTTCAATTCCATCAGATTGCTTGTTTGGTATAATGGAATTGGAAATTTTACCAATTCCATGTGGAAGCCAAAATGCCTCAATTCCACCAAAATGGGTTCCATATGAAAAGCTAAGATTTGTAATTCCATCTTACCATTTCCCATGTTGTCCTCTCTGAATTATCACCACCATGCTTTGACCACCACCGCCTGATGGCAACCTCCACCAACTGACGACGACGACCTTCGGCAACTTGTGACGTCAACCTCTGGTGACCAACAGTGGCAATCTCCGACGAACCCCTCATCAGATTTAAAGTAGTGGTGGAGTTTGACGGTGAGCCGGAGTCGACAAAGAAGGCGAATCAATGTCTTGCAGGACCATTGTGCACGACGACTTCATCTTTGATTTCTTCGGCTCCATCACTATCACCAACGGCAAGATTGTGTTCGTCTTCAGCTGTTCATCAAATTCTCCAACCAGATCTGCAACTTTGTTCATTATAATATGTTCATGGATTTTGCAGATTTGTGATCAAGTTTTGCTTTGATTTGGCTTTTGTGATTTGTATTTTCCAGATTTGTGTTCAAGTTTTGCAGATTTCTGTTTCAAATTTTGAGCTTTTGGTCCTTGTTTTGATTGCCTGAGGTATGGTTAGGTGAGTGGTCGGAAGTTATGGTAGAGGAAGGAAGAGGGCGATTTTTAGGAAAAATAAGTATATGGGCATTTTGGTCTTTTTAGATAAAAATGATGTCTCATTTCCATGTCATACCAAACATACTTTTAAATCCCATTTCCATGAAAATCAATTCCAGTGTACCAAACGGGCCCTAAGGGATTTGTGTTAGTTCATGAATTTAATAGATGGTTATGACTTCTAATTGAAGAGATGTAGTCTTTAAGATGCACCACTTCAAGGCATTGATTCATTGTCTATAAATACACCAACCGTGACACTATTTATTGTTGAGAAATAGAAGCCTTGGTAATCTTTTACTGAATTACTTTATCTTCCGTCAGTTCTGTCGCCCTGTATCTTTACAGGAAGGGTTCATTTAATCTTGGGGGGATGTCACTTCCTATTTACTGAGAGGGCTGCAGAATATCTTTTAAGGACAGTGTCCTTGGACACTACTCGAGTTAAATATTTCTTATTTTTTTACAGATTTTTCCAACATAAAATACAAGAGGTCTAGTTGCGGGAAAACGCTGAAGGCAAATTATTGTTATTTTGAATTTGTTCACTTGGTCTTGGAATTGACATTTCCTGTATGTGTTTTGTGCAGGAAATGAGGGTTAAACCATTTGTCGCATGTAAACCCATTGACAAGGGACTCTCATATCAAGCAAGTCGGGTAAGTAAGTTTCTTCACACTTTGACACTCCGAGTTGATTTCTTTGTTGTGCTGTAGTGATGTGATTTTCTTATTGCAGCTAAAAGATGGAGATATCATTTGCTTTCAAAAAGCAAACCGCTTTCCAGATGTGCCTTCATATTTTTCATATTTGTCCAATCGTCGGGTATCTTTTATTATATTGGCTTTCAACTCAAGCTATGTGTGTCTAGTTTGGTTTCTCCATTTGAAATTGTATTCATAATTTGCTTATTCCACAAGTTTCTCTGCATTTCTATGGAAAACAAAAATCACCTTTGCTCTTTCTTTCTTTTGAAAAATGACAGAAAAATACAATTTAAATTACAAAAACCCCAAAATGTCTACTAAATTAGAAAAATGATAAATAGATAATTTGGTACAAATATGAGATTTTGAAATTCGAGGTGTTGATAATTTGAGTATAAGCAATGATAGCTTAAGAATACCAATTAGCAACTTAAGTATACACAATGACAACTTAGAGAGCTCAAGTTGTCAACACCCAAACTTCAAAATCTCAAATTCCTGCCTGATTACTTATTTGACCGTTTGCTAATTTAGTAGACATTTTAGGGTTTTTACAATTCAAATGATATCTTTCTGTCATTTTCTCTATTTTAGGGGATAAATTGTTATTGTTAGTCTCAAAATATAAGGAATGTTTGTCTGCTGCTGATATTGCTTGTTTACTCTTGATGAATTTTAGGATATTCACTTTAGATCTCTGGATAAACAAAACCAAGTTGATTTCTGCCTAGAGATGTAAGCTCTCTGCAATTTGCTGAATAGAAATTATTTATATTTAACCATTGACATGTTTTTACTTGTTCATATTATGACCGTTGAGCATATATATTTGCATCCTTACATTATGACCTATATATATATATACTGGTTTCTAGGTCAAGGCTTGATACATACGATGATGTGGTGGAGAGAGTAGCTCAACAACTTGGATTAGATGATCCATCCAAAATCAGGCTGACCCCACAAAACTATTACTCTCAACAACCAAAGCCTCAGCATATTAAGTACGGTGGGGTAAAACAGTTGTCTGATATGGGGCTTGATTATTATAATGAGGTAGTTATTGTTCAATCATCAGGAATAAATTATTCATATTCATATTCATAAACTGATTCTTTTTTCGGGAAATTTTAATTTCAGACTTCGGCCATATTGTACTATGAAGTACTCGACATTCCACTGCAAGAATTGGAAGGGTTGAAAATTCTGAAAGTTGCATTTAATCATGCTACTAAGGATGAGGTGAGTATGGAATCGTAATATATTCTTTTGGTTTTGATGTTTACTTCTCTCTCTTTCTTTTTGTTGTTGTTGTTGTTATTATTCATTAAATTTTTATGATCAGGTGGTTATTCATACTATCAGACTCCCAAAGCAGAGCACGGTGGGGGATTTCCTTGATCATCTTAAAACAAAGGTGACTGGTTCATACTTTGTTTATTAAAGATCTACATGGGTTGCACAATTGAAAGAGTTGTTGATGTGGAACAGGAATGTGAGGAGGAAAAGGATCTATATTTTTAAAATTCAAAAGATACGTAACACCTTATTTTAGGGTCACTTATTAGAGTTGCTCCCTCTAGTTTTTAATATAAGATTTTTTTTTTTAAATTGATTAGATTAAGGAAATTAGTTAAGTTAGTTAATATGATATGTATTTTCTAAAACACCTTAGTCATCTTCTTTAATTCCTTCATTCTCTTTCCTCCTTAATTATTGTTGAGAGAGTATTAATAGGAGTAAATTTGGAAAAGATTAACAAATATAAAAAACTATGTTTTATATATAGGACTAAGATCAACTCCCCAAATATATCTATATTAAGGACCGAAGGAGTATTTAGCCATTTAATAACCACATGTGACTCAAATAGTTCCCTTGGTTAAACTAGAAACTTCTCTTTCTAAAAGATTGAGAACCAGGAGATAATGAATTTTATTAAAACTTTGAAAATTCATAACCAATTCAATATATCTTTACAATTAGTGGTTCTAAGCTCTATTTTTAGCTCTTAGCAATATCTTTGATATAAAAATAAAACTTGTGGCTTATTGGTAAACACATTTGCCTCAAAAACATCTATTTTCAAACCTGGACAGATAAGACATATTTAGTACTTCTTTAGTCCTTAATATAAGACATATTTATCTAATTTGATTAGATTGAGGAAATTAGCTAAGTTAGTTAATATGACATGTATTTTCTAAAACATCCTAATCATTTTTCTTAATTCCTTCATTCCCTCTTTTCTTTGATTGTTGTTAATGAAGCATCAGTAGGTGTAAATTAGGAAAAGATTGAGAAAAATAAAAATTCATGTTTTATATTTAGGATCAAAATCAATTCTTCAAATATGTTCCATATTAAGGACCGGAGGGAGTATATCAGTAATCAAGGTTATGGTAACAACTAGGTTATCCAATCTTTCAGTTATGATTATATGGGCTGGCCACGAGGCCAAAAACCTTTATATATATATATATATATATATATATATATATATGTATATATATATATATATCCCTATTCATACTCCTAAGTTCCCATAAGGGTCCTGTTAGAATCCTGGCCTTCAAATAATAAGCATATTGTCATTTAATAATGAATTGCACTGCTCTCTCTTCTGCCCTCAACTAGGACGCATGGTCAAAGTTTGACAAGGAAAGTTAATAATTTCGCTATGTGTGCTAGATCTATGGATACAGTTGATTACAGTTTTTAAAACCTCAAGGCAATCCTGGCCTTCAAATAATAAGCATATTGTCACTTAATAATTTTTTTCTCAATATGATTGCTGACATTTTCCTTTTCACGTTTTTACTCTCACTTGAAAAAATATTTTATTTTGCACTTAACCTTTTATTGTTATTTGACAGGTGGAGGTGTCTCACCCTAATGCTGAGCTTAGGCTGCTTGAAGTCTTCTATCACAGAATATACAAGGTATAAATATGATTGCTGACCAACTAACTCGTTTGGGAAATAAAATTAACATAGGGTTTACTACTTGGGATCTTCCAGTCCAGTGTGCAGATGCAGATGCTTTTAAATGATACTCCCTCAGATCTTTAATTTAAAACATATTTAAAGAGTTGATCTTAGTCCTAAATATAAGACATATTTGTCAATCTTTTTCTAATTTACCTCTATTGATGCTTATTCAACAACAATAAAGGAGATGACTAGAGTGTTTTAAAAAATACATGTCATATTAATTAACTTAACCAATTTTCTTAATCCAATCAAATTAGGTAAATGTACGTGTCTTGTATTAAGGATTAGAGAAGTATCAATTTTTTATTACTATATCTATTGATCCTATCCTTGCCTGTGTCTGCAGGTCTTTCCCCGGTGGGAAAAGATTGAGAACATTGATGATGAAGATGAAGATGAAGACGAAGACGGGACAATTCGAGCGGAGGAGGTAGGATTCTCAGCTTACGTGGTTGAAAAGTGATGATAGAAGGAAAAGCTTGAATTATGAAATATTAGTAGTAGTCAACTGTTATTGTATGAGTAATAACATAAGGAGAATGATTTCTTAAAAGTAATGGGCTGTGTTGTTAATATTTATTTATTTATTTTTTTTTAATGAATCTCTCCATTTCTGGTTGTGTTCGAATTGCAGATTCCAGAAGATGAGAAAAATCTTGGTCCTCACGATCGTCTGATTCTCGTGTGCCATTTTACCAAGAACACACATAAAAACCTGATGGTAAATTTTATCTCATTCATTTTCCTATCTTCATTAATTTTCCACTTTGATCAGATAGATGTATTTGATATTTGGTGCTGATGTTGAAAGTGTGCTGAAACTCTTGTACCTTTCGGTTTCATTTGAAAGGCACATCAGATTCAGAATTTTGGGGATCCCTTCTTTTTGGTCATACATGAAGGGGAGACTTTAGCTGATATTAAAGTACGAATACAACAGGGTCTTATATTTAGAACCTGAAGTAGTAGTTGTTAGATTAACAACTTTGTAACTAAATTAGTTAGATTAGAATTGGCCAAGTTAATTTATACATGCGTGTACCCTGTATATCTCTAATAATACATTTCATCATATCGTTCCTTTTCAACTAACTCGCTCCCCCCCCCCCCCTCTCTGCACTCTGTTTACCTTTAGGTACATTTCTTTTACCCAAGCGTCCCAGGTTTATTCCGAGTAAAAATTGGTTCCAATGTTAGGTGTTTTACTGAAATAATTGAATATTATGTTTGATGTCACTAAACCTTTTATTTTTATCATTATATTCTATGTGGCCAGTGGAAGTTTGCATTCCTTCCTAAAATAGGGCCGCCTGAGTACCTTCAGGACTCTGACATCGTATCAAGTCGATTTCAGGTACATCCATTGAACCTCAAATAAGTTTTTATACTTGCTTGAATTGAATCATACCATTGTTTTAACCTGTTACCTTGAATTTATATTTATATTTTTTTAATGTAAAAAATTCTTGCTTATGATAGAGAAGGGATGTTTATGGTGCTTGGGAGCAATATCTTGGCTTAGAGCATGCTGACAACGCTCATAAAAGACTATATATTGTTAAAAAGGTTAGTTAGCATTGATGTCTGGTTTGGTTACTCCATATGAATTTATAATTGGGTTTTGTTTTTCCAGAATCGCCACACGTTTGAGAAGCTAGTAAAGATTTTATAATTAGGAAACCAGTGTTGACGAGTTATTTTGCTATGAATTTGTAAAGATTGCAATCATAGAAGGAGTGTAAAGGCCCATCTCTACAAAAGAAATTAAAAAGGAAGAACAAGAAGAAGAAAGAAAGAGAGCCCTTTTAAAAAATAACAACTAATTAAACAAAAAAATATTGAAACAAATACTATCTTACTTCTGTTACTTGGTTGACTAATTGTGGGAGATCCAAGACATTAAATAAATCATTTAATTATAGTATAAGTTCCATGATCTCTAAAACTAATTATTTATATTATTAGATTATACATCAGTTTATAAGTCAAGTAAGTTGGGATTTAAATATGAGTAGAATAGGAAGTTTTGAGAGTCTGTGGGTGCTTGGATCCCACCGTCATTCTCTTCCATCTTTCTTTCAACTTTTTGGACGACGCCTCTGACAGCAAAATCAAGGAGGTTTCTGGACTACTCAGTTGTCTTGTCCTCCTTGATCAGCATTGTTGGTCTCTTCTTCCGTCGTTGTGCTGTAGGGCTGCTGGAGTTTCATTTCTTCTGTCCTTTCTCTGTTTTGTGGCATTGCTGTGTGGGTGTGAGTAGAATGTCATATTTACTTTTCTTCTTCTCTCGTGCATTGATTGTGTAGGGTGTGTATGAATAGCTTCTTTTTCTTCCTCTGATTTTCAGAATACTTCTATTTTGATTATGTGCATAATGTTGTTTTTCTCTTTGCTATGTTGCCCGTGGATTGTGTCAATGTTGATCAATTAGATAGGATTGGACTTACAGTTGCAATATGAAGAGTTTGGGACTGTGATTTTCAATATTACTTGAAGCTTGTTGATTGATTGCACATAATTTGGTGGATGAAATGTGTGATATGTGAATTTTTGCCAATGATAGCAAATTAGTGTTGTTTTTACTAAAAGTTATTACATACAATTGCATATTTAAGGGAATCAAGGATTGTTTTAACTATGAATGAAGATGTTGGGAGATGGCATGGAATACGTTGCAAAAATTAAACTAAGAATTTGGTTAATGCGTTGATTGGTTAAAGTATTCTTTGAGGCCATGGATGATTATAATATATCTTCGGTTGAACCAAATGTGAGTTAAGTTTATGGTTTTGGATTGAGGATGAGTTATAAATTTTTTTGGGTAAAGGGCTAATTTGCCATGAAAGCTGACAAGATGGGGCAATTTTACCTGAAAGTTTTTTTAGGTGCAATGTTTCTCCGAAAGTTTCCAAATAATAATAATTTTGATTTTCTCTTCATTGCATATATTATTTTCACCTCTTTGATTGTCTTTAATCCTTCATATGGGATGCAATTTTTTTTAAAAAATGAAATGGATGACACAGAGACATGTCAAGTAAGCATATTTAGTAAACTAATGGGTAAACTTAATATGGATAACAGTCATGGCAAAATTGCTACGATTTAGAAACTTTCAGGCAATATTACACCTTGAAAAACTTTCAGAACAAAATTGTCCCCTCTTGTCAACTTTCGGGGCAAAATAGCCCTTTAACCCTACATTTTTCTTTTGTATATATTAGGACATTTCAACAAGAAAAGGAATATGGGTGAGCAATATTTGTATGATTTGGGAATAAAGCAAGTAAGTAAATAGCGTTCCATAATGGTTCTTATGAATAACATTTTTACTGTTTTCTATATATTTAATCAAACTATCAATACTCTTAGGCATTATTTCATCAAAGCAAGCTTGTTAAAACTATATTCTTTGCTGGTTTATTTTTAGTTCAAATAAAAAAAAGATTTTAATTAAAGTTATTCATTTTGCTTCCCTGTCTATTTAAAATGAACACTTACATATGGAATATGGAGGAAAAATTTTGAGATACTATATGTAGATTTTCATGCTGGGGCTTTATACTTGAGAAATTAAGGATTTTATTCTTTAGATTTATCTTAGCTTTATATAAATTATTAGTATTCATGTATGGAATGGATCAATGTTTTAAGAAGATATTATTCATTTGATTGAAATGATCAAGAGTAATTAAGCTTTTAAGGTTGTTTAAATTCTATGCTTGCCGGAAAATGCTTTCAAGGGATTGAAAGCATAACACTAGTTGCTAACAACAATTCCGTTAATCCTTGTGCGCCCTAATAGGGTGATTACGGAGGATCTAGTTCCGTGTGACGGCCAACACAAGCAGAATGAAGGGTGGATTTTCATGAGTAGCACTCACACATGATCTTTGTGGGCTTTCATGCTCCCGGTTATTTTTGTGGCTTCCAGCTGCCCGGATTTAATTTGTTACTTACCCTTGTGGACTGTGTGTTGTTTTGTCTAAGTCCTAATAAAAAACAATTGTTTTTCAAATTGGTCTATCAATTTTCACATAAGGAAAATTCCTTGAATTTATTTATGTTTTAAATATCATGATTATTTATTTCCTTGTTCTTTTGCACTCTAGATATCTAGTTGTCTAAATGATGAATAGTTGTATGTTAGATTCATTACAGTTTAAATGCCAAGTTACTTAGATTATCATTATTGTATATGTATGTTTTTGGGGAAGCCATTCATTGAAAAATATTTTTGGTCTCAGATAGTGCAACTAACTCGGTACCTCCTCTCAAATTGAAGTTGAAGCATTGTGTTGATCAATCTTCTTTTGATGTAAGACTCTAAATTTTGTATTATGTTTTAAAAATATTGAATTAAGAGCTCTACACAAACTATATTTGGGGTTGTTGTCTTTGTTATATATATATGGTGTATAACTGTTGGTATGGAGCAGAGCTCCTTTGTCTAAATTGTACTATTTTGTTGTTGTAGAAATTTCGGGAGACCTCGTTTGTGAAGCTCTGTCGAAACTTGTACAAGAAGTTTATAACACTTATTATATGATATGTATTCATAGTCTTTATATTATGTATCGTAAATGTATCTATATATAAGTACAAGAATTTATATATATTTAACTCTTAAAGATGTTAGTTTTTCTGATATACAAGGATTTATATATATTTATCTCTTAAAGATGTTAGTTTTTCTGATATTCCGAGCTGGTCACCCTTAATTACTTTGTCTTAAAACTTTTAGGGAGACATTGACTAAAAAAACTTTTGAAGTAACATTGTTTTTTTAAGTGAAAACTTCCTAGAAAAATTTGCACATTAACCTTAAAATAATTATCAAAGTTAGAGCCAAAATTTTGGGTTAGGGTGTTTGACGTGTTAGTCTGAATTGTGCAACAAGAAGTCACATAACGAATTTCACTGCTCATCAGATCACTACTGTGATGATGAAATCAATTTGTATCATCTAAATTCAGTTTGAATGATTCAGATTTAAAATTTTCAACTAATAATTTTTTTTTAAAATGAAAGTTTTATTTTAAATTCTGTATACATTAAAATAGTTTTTTAAACAAAATATAAATGAAAAAAATAAACTTGGTGCTTATAGAGAAATAAAGAATGATGAACAAACTCATTTTGTTTATGACCTATTTGAAATGACGATTAAATAATTCTAAGACAACTTTTCAATCAGTGCATGAGGTGAGTATACTATGTGAGAGGAATTTTATCTTAATTTGCGCCATTGATGATTAACTGAGGGAAACAAATGGTTGGCCTAGCGGGAAATAGATGCAAAATAACCAAAATACCGTAAGACTCCTACCTTGTAGGAGCAGTTTAATCTTATTATTACTCCTACCATTAGGATTGAAAAGGATAGTTAGCCCATTCGTTGATATTTCCCTGCCTCTCTCTCTCTCTCTATTTTTTTTTTGGCCAAAAAAGAGCCAATTTTATTAATCACAAAACAAATAAGTACATTGCACCAATAGTCGAAGCTAAAAAAACACTTATGAGTACAAACTATCACACCACTAAACCCAAAAAAAATACTAATGCTACTAATATCAAATATTACTAACCAACTAAAATAAGACTAGAAGCAACAAATTATACTACTTCAGCAACTAGTATCCAAATTAGTCAACACCTTCTCGCTAAGATACCTCCTGTGCACAAGCCTCCTCTTCTTTCCTCAAACACACTGCAACTGCTAATAAAACCTTCCTCAAGGAAGTTGGTGTTGTCTCCAGCCACCCATTAGGCTCCAAACTTCTGCTAGACATAGTTGCTAAACAATTAGCAGCACAGTTTCCTTGGTGAGCAACCAAGGAGAATTCAACATCCGGCCTTACTGCAGCTAGCTCAAGGATTTCAGACAAGATCTACACACTTTGCCATTCCACTCCTTTCCCATAATTAAACTTCACATGCCTAAAGAGTTCTTCATAATCCATTTCAATAATTACTCTTTGCATGCTAAGTTTGCCAATAGGTTGTAGAGGTTCTCTAACTGCAAGACACTCAAATTGAAAAGTAGAACAGGCAACCATATTCTTGCTAATACCACCCACAAAGTCACCAATATTGTCTCTACATACAACGCCTATGCCGGCACTCCCATTTTGCTTACAAAAAGCTCCATTAATGTTGATCTTTACTACCCCTAACGTTGGTAGCTCCCACTGTAGCTTCCTTTCCACCTTCATACTCTCTCTTTCCCTTATACCTCCCTTCAAACCACTCTTAGCATTCCAAACTTCATTCACTAAAATGGAAGCCATACTCACTACTTTTTCACCATTAGCTCTCTCTTCTTTGAAGACCAAATCACATCATCCCTTCCATATTCCCCAGTAAATAGCGGCCATAAGAGCCTTATTCTTTTCATCCATCTTCTTGTTCAATAGGAAATTCTCGTCACACCACCTTCTGAATATGGTAGCTTGATTCTGATCAATTCTTGAAAATAGTGAGTTCCAAACCAGCACCTATTAGCCCAAGGGCACAATAGCAACATATGCTCAAGTGATTCAGGCACTTCCTCACATACTGGGCATACCTCATTCTGAGCACATTTCTTTTTAAACAATGCAAACTTTGTTGCTACTACATTATTAAGCAATCTTCACAGAAAATGTTTAACTTTAGGAGGAATATGCAATTTCCAAACTCAGTTCTATAGCTTCTTTGGAACTTGATGTGAAGTGTTAGGCCCCTGCATTACTTCTTTCTTTTTATTATCTTTAGCCACATGATAGCCAGATTTGACACAATAATTCCCATCCTTACACTTCAACCAAATGGCCTCTTCCCTCCCATTGTTCTGCTCAATTTTAACTTGCAGAATACATCTTCTTTCCTCTGCAGAAATTCTTTACTCTACATTGCTCATGGTTCCACCTGCCATCCACTATGAGGTCATCCACCCTCATCTTCTAATCCTCCTTACTTACTAACTCACTTTGCAATCTGTCATTTAGTAAACCATGTATCCACCTATCACTCCAAACCTTGGTATCACTGCCACTACCAATCTTCCAAAATAGCTCTTTCTTTACGAGTTCTCTTCCTTCAATTACACTTATCCAACACCAAGAAGCCTTCCCTCACCTCTCAGCATCCATCAGTCCACATTTGGGAAAATAGATCCCTTTAAAAACTTTACACCACAATTTGTTTGGCTTTTGTAGCATTCTCCATACTCTTTTTGCTAACAAAGCTTCATTAAAATCATGAAAACTCCTAAATCCCATACCTCCTTACTTGGAATTTGTCATCAATTTCCATGTTTTCTAATGAAATCTCTTGCCATCATGTTCATTCTGCCCCCACCAGAATTCAGCAATGAAACTGTCAATTTCTTTGCAAGTTTTAAGGGGAAACAAAAAACTAGACATGGAGTACATAGGAATTAAGTTAGCTACAGCTTTAATTAGCACCTCCTTTCCAGCAAAAGTCAAGAGCTTTTGCTTATACCCTTGTAGCTTCTTCTTGATTTTAACCTTGACAAATTCCAATGCAGTTGTTTTTTATCCTCCCCAAAGTAATGGAAGACCTAAGTACTTCCTAGGATTACTAGGGGCCTTAATCCCTAACACCTCCTCCATAATCTTCTTAACACCAGGAGTAGTATTAGTGGAGAAGAAAATGCAAGATTTATCCAAATTCATCTCCTACCCAGAAACTGCACCATACAGATCTAGAATTGCTTTTAGGGTTAAGCAATTCTCTTTTTGTGCTCTCAAGAAGAATAAAGCATCATCAGCAAAGAAACAATGCGAGAGGATTGGACCACCTTGTGACAACCTAATACCTTTCAAATTAAATCACCATTATTCATATGATGTTGCACCATCAATGATAAGAGATCGGCAACAATTATGAAGAGATATGGAGGTAAGGGATCTCCCTGTCTAACACCTCTCTTAAGACTAATATGGGCCACCTTCTTTCCATCCATTAATAGATCAAATTCTGTGGATGAAATGCACTCCATAATGCACCTTACCCAAGTTCTACTAAACCCCATCATCAACATAACCTCCATTAAAAAATTCCAATCCACACGGTCATAGGCTTTGCTTAGATCCATTTTTAGAGCCAGATCACTTCTTATTCCCTTTTTCTTGCTTTTCAAATACCTGAAAGCCTCATGAGCAATAATCACATTGTCTTGAATTATTCTACCAGCAATAAAAGCTCTCTACTGTTCAGAAATATACCTGCTCATCAAATTCCTCATCCTTGCAGTCATGATTTTATCAATGATCTTGTAAGATACATTGCATAGCCCTATCGAACAAATTGGTTGACTGATCCAGGTCTATCAATCTTTGGGATTAGAGTAATATGAGTGAGATTTATTCTTTTCAGATCAATATGACCTGCAAAGAAACCTTTCACCATACTACACACTTCTTCCTTTACTCGCTCCATGAGGATTGACAGAAGAGGGCAGTAAATCCATCTAGTCTTGGGGCCTTCATGCTCCAAGGGAAAACACTGCATGCTCAATCTCATCATCAGCCACAGGACTAGTGAGTAGGCAATTCTCCTCATCATTTACTACACACTTCACATATTTAAGCATTTCCTCCATTTGACTAGTCCTCTTAGCTGAAAACAAATCTGTGTAATAATGCTCAAACATATCATTAATTTGTGCAGTATCTTCCACCCAACTCTCATCATTGTCCCTTGACCTTAAAACTTTATTTCTTAATCTTCGTTGAATCACTGTGTTGTGGAAAAATCTAATATTCCTATCACCAAACTAATCCGGATTAATCTAGATATTTGCCACCAAAATATCTCTTCTCTATCCCATGCTTCCTCTATTGCTTTCAGTATATTCTTCACTTCCAACGCCTTCTCTTCGGTCCATATTCCTTCATAGCAGCCATCTAATTTCCTTCTCAGTTCCTCAATCATTTGCCTATGATTAGGAAAGGCTCTTTAGCTCCAGCCCACCAGCTTGTTCCAACATTTTCTATATTTCCCTGCCTCTTAGAGAAGCATATAAACGAAGAGATGACCACCAAGATTTATTGAAAGGAATAGATGGCCCGTCGGTTGATGCTTATTAATCCATACCGAGGAGTGCCTTATTATTAATGAATTTAACCAAAATATTAATTATTATTTAATTTTAATCTTTTTATAAATTTCATAAAGATTGGCCATTGGGTCAAAATGTGAAATTTTTTCCTTCCTGTGGCTGGGAGGAGTGCCTTGTGCGTGCGACATTGTAGTGTCATCGATTAGACAAAAAAGGACAACGCTTTGAGAAAAGGAGGGCAGCGGAGAGAAGACAGCTCCTTTTAAAAATATATTTCCTTTCGTTTCCACTTCCGCCGGTTTGCTTAAGCCATAAGGCAATATAAAAAGAAAATTTACGTGGCGAGGAT
Source organism: Inga leiocalycina (assembly GCA_963242795.1). Classification (NCBI taxonomy): domain Eukaryota; kingdom Viridiplantae; phylum Streptophyta; class Magnoliopsida; order Fabales; family Fabaceae; genus Inga; species Inga leiocalycina. Next base: position 72,641,944 of record OY725325.1, read on the forward strand.
TGGGCATCGTCCTTCGGCGCGCGTATATTTCTGGACGCTGTGAACATTATGTGCGTTTGTACTTTGTATACACTGAAGCTTTTGCTCAGTTTGTGTTTGATTAACATTTCACTGTTTATTTGCTCAACCCTTGCAATTTGGTGCTTTCAGTGACCTCCGATGGCTGAACACACCAGCCCACTGAATGTTGAGGCGGTTCTTTATTTGATGGACCAGCGTGTGATTAACGCTCGATTAGATAGGTTCGAGTCTTCTCTTGAAGGTATCTCGCGTGCGATGGATTCCTTGACTAGGAGTGTGGATCGTTTGCACAACGCCCTGGCAATCGGGGTCTCCGGGTCAGGTTCCGATGCTCAAATGCCGGCACCGGTACTGTCCTTTTCTCAGGTTATTCGATCAGAAATGCTAACTCTCTGTCTATCTCTCAACATTCTCTTCTCCTATTGTGCTTCATCTTTCCTATTTTGTGTCTATGTGGAGGTGTCATGCTTTATACTGTAGCTTTTTATCAGTCTGTGTTGCTATTGTGCTGGCTAAATAATTTCTTTTGGCATTATTACTCATGTCTTTGTTTATTTGCGATTCTCAGTGTTGCGTTACCAGGACAGATATTAAATATTACGAAGAAAATAGAGGCTACAGAGTTTTGGCCCTGAAAAGGCTCACCTTGTTTCAATTTGAGTGAAGATTGGGTGGCAATTTGATGCACAGTTATTTTCTTTGAGATGATATTGTTTTTAACTGGAAAAAAAAAATAGAGGGTACAAGCACGGGGCATGCTGGTCTTCGATTCAAAATTCAGTTTGGACATTTTAGATTTAAAATATTTTATTATCAGCTTTTACGTGATAATTTTATTTTTTAAAGAAGTGGTTATCTTCAATTCACATTTCTGTATTTTTACAAATAAGAGTACAGGAATAAAATAAAGTTACTAAATTTGAAGTTGTTATTCTTTTTTTACCAGCACTGAAATTTTTAATTTAAATTTTTTGTTAAATATATGTATTCTTCTATTAGAGATAATTCGAATCTTGTTCGTCACATTATAAAGGGCTAACTCCTTTTACTTTTAATTTTTTTTTACTGGGATTTTTGTTACATTTTTTATTTTAGTCATCTAAAGATTATGTCTTTTTCATGGCCCAAAAAGATCGATTCAGCTAGATATGATCTCCATGTCATAGCCCTGTTTGTTGGGGTTCTAACTCATGGGGCCTAAAGCCCATTGGATCAGTCACTTTTCTTATAGACTCCAGTTTACTTTCTGTTCTTATTGTTGTTTTCTGTCGTAATTTATTAGAAATTATACCCCTTGGATCAAGAGTATAAGGTGAAGAAGTTATTGACAAATAACTATTGGAATAACTCATGCTATACAACAAATTACAACTTAATTTAGAGTAAAAATTATTCTACAATAATAGCAGAAGATTTAACAAATACCTCTTAGCCATTGCTAATCTTTCATCTTTGAAAAGAATTCATGAACTCTGAAAAGGAGCACTGCAATATAGAAGACGGGATGGCAACTGGTTTGAAAGTCGTTGCCAGTCAGGAAACCTTAGGGAGCAGTCTAGGTTTTCTAATACTCGTATTTAGTCAGTTGTAAAACTTAATTGTGTTATTCCACTATCAGAAATATCACATTAATAACTAGTCAGCAGATTACCTTAATTCTGAAGCTGGGCCTAGATCTGAATTGCGGGTCATACTCAGGATATTTTAATTATTCACCTAAATATTAATAACTAATAAATATATTATAATAAATTACAATATCCCACATTCTCCCGCTTTGCCCGTATTTATATGTCAGTTGCCTTGTTCAAATTAAATTAAGGTTATGCTGCAAGAATCATGCCGATAAGTCCTCTTAAGTCGAATATTATCTTCCATGTATTATATGCAACACCCTTACTTAATGGGTATAACTTTATGAATAAACGCCTATGTTTATTCAACTCCCAATTTAGTGTCTATTAATCCCATCAACAGAATGTATACAAAATAATGATAGGGATAATAAACCACATAATTAACTTCATCGCATACCTCTTTTATATGAATAGAGGTCTAACCCCCATATAAGGGACGTGTACCACAAACGCATTCGGTTTCAATCCCTTAGTCAAAGGACCATCTAACATGTTCTTTGTATTGATATGATCATCAAAAGTTGGCCATCTATGACTCTCTCTTTTAGACTTAGGAATCCCTTAGCAATCAACCTAGCCTTGTATCGATCAATGTTACCTTGTGAGTCTCTTTTAGTTTTGTAAATCCATTTATAGTCAATGGATTTAGATCCACTTGGTAACTCCACAAGATCCCATGCACCATTGTTTGCCATGGAATTCATTTCATCATTCATAGCATCATGCCACAATTTAGAGTTCTCAGTCTTCATACCCTGAGTAAACATTAATGGATCATTTTCAATACTAATGTCACAGTCAAACTTACCAAAGTACGCTACATATTCACTAGGTAATACTGGTCTTCTTTCTTTAGTTGATTTTCTTAATTCAACTTCTTGAGTTGGTTCAGGTTGTTCATTCGGGACATCCTCCACCACAACTTGTCTTCATTCTATATGTGTGGGAGTTATTTCCATATGATCATCCTTTGTTTGGTCACTCCCATTGATCACGTCATTCTCAAGAAAACTAGCATTCCTAGATTTTACAAAACGTGCAAAAGATGGAGGATAATAGAACACCTTTTTTCATATTCGGATAGCCTACAAAGTAAGCTCTAATGGTTTTAGGATCTAATTTCTTTTCTTATGGATTATATACTCTTACTTCCACAAGACAACCCCATACTCTAAGGTGTTTTAAACTAGGTTTTTTATCCTTTCTAAATTTTAAAGGGTGTTTTTGGCACTGCCTTTGTTGGAACCCTGTTTAGTATGTATACATTTGTCTTGAGTGCCCCCTTCCACAAGGATGTTGGAAGTTTGGGGATGCTTATCATGCTCTAAACCATGTTCAGCAAAGTCCTATTTCTTCTTTCTGCTACATCATTCATGTTAGGTTAGCCATGCATGGTGTATTAGGCAACTATACCATGCTTTCGAAGAAAATCTACAAAAGGACCTGGCACTTGTCCTTCACTAGTATACCTACAATAATACTCACCACCTCTATCCGATCTCACGATCTTAATTGGTTTTCCAATCTGTTTTTTTACTTCAGCTTTATATTCCTTAAAGCATCTAGTGCCTCGCTTTTATTATTAAGCAAGTAGATATACATGTATCATGAGTAATTGTTAATAAAAATGATAAAATATTTTTGATTGTATGTGGATAAATCAGGACAACAAATATCCTTTGGAGTTTACCTAGTTTTAGTTCACCTATACTTTTGAGTTTTGACTATTTTTGTTGCTATATCCTTTGGAGAATTTGAGCTTATTTTGTGCTGTGGATTATTGAAGGAGAGACTGACGAAAGATCAGGAAGAAAAAGAGCATGAAATGAATGAAGAGGCTCACGTTATCCAAAAAAAGAAAGAACAGGCTGCTGACCTTTACACCATTATAAAAGTTATCATCAATTCCTATCTTGATTTCCTTATAATCAAGTGCTTCTTTTACTTAACCAGAACTCTTGGTGTTGCTAAATCAATTGTATTGCTGGCCGTGTATAATACTTTTTAGGTGGCACGAGATGAAGATCTTGCACAACAGATTGGAAGAGATATATATTTTGATCTTGTAGATCATGACAAAGTGAAATGTTTTCGTGTCAAAAAGCAGATGCCCTTTGACCATTTCAAGGTACGACAATCCACCATCCTTTTACTTTTCTTCAAGAACCGTCTAACTCGACATACTGTGTTAGCTTGTTTTGTTTCTTCCATAACATGCTCTGCTAACAGCTTAGTCTGGTCTTAAGTGGTTTTTATTTTTTCCAAAACTGTTGCATTCCTTGAAGAAAATTGTTTTGAGAAAAATGTTAGTATTCTGCATAGCTATCAAATTGCAGTACAAATTGTTAATTGTAAGTGTTTACAGCATAATTATAATTTATCTGAGGCCCAAGCACAAGACCATGAATCTGAACGATAAAATCCCATATTAGCAGGAAAAGATAAGCATGGAATAAATAAAAATATCTGCCGTTAATTACTGGGCCTTGTGGCCAAGTTTTTTGATCACCAACAGTGAGAATTGACAAGTATTAAACGCCGTTTAAATGGAGGGTAGAAACATTCATATAGATTTTGATGTTGCCTGGAGCTATTTTTTTACCCCAAAAGAAAAGTGGTGGACTTGATGGCAAGTGTGCAGGACATCTAGGTGTACCTTTGTGTCCATGACTAATAAATCTGCGAAATTAACGTAGATTCGTATAAGTAATCAATATTGATGCAGTAGCAAGTTGGTAAGTTTTAATTTGTAGAAAAATTTAAAGCAGAAATTGTTTTAGCTTTGCACTTTTGATGTCTGTTATGATTGTCCATTTCTTATTACGCTTGGTTGAATTATTTTAAGTGGTTATATTTCTGGGTCAATTTGTAAACTGCAGGAAGAGGTTGCAAAAGAGTTTGGCATACCAGTGCAATTTCTGCGTTTTTGGCTTTGGGCATTGCGTGCAAACCAATCCTACCGTCCTTGGAGGCCATTGACACCACTTGAGGAAACCAAACCTGTAATAGTTTGGCTATAACAAGCTTCATGTCTATTTCTTTCTCTAACTTCTGCTCACTGTCTTTGTTTAAGCGACGCGTCACTTTTGTTCTGTAATAACATTTAATTTCTACTAATTCTTGTCTGTATGCTGTAAAACTCTGCCATGCATTAGCATATCTGCCATTTGATGCTGCTTTTTACTTGTTCTCAAACATATTCACGTTGCAGGTTTGGCAAGTGAGAAGAGTTTCAAAAAAAGCTCACAACGAGGAGCTAAATTTGTTTTTGGAAGTGGAGCTGGGGCTGGTAATATTTATATTCATGGAAGCTGCTTTCTATATATGATTGCATCAAAAATGGTATTGTTGATATTCTGCATTATTATATTATTTAGGATTTACGTCCCATCGTGCCACCTGAAAAGACAGAGGATGATATTTTACTTTTCTTCAAGCTATATGATCCCGTGAAAGAGGAACTACGGTATTGAGTTATTTTGTTACTTCGCATTCATTGAGGTGTGTTGTAAGATTGTTGAAGTCAAATCGATATTTCTCTGGTGGCAGTTATGTTGGAAGGCTCTTTGTGAAGGATTTTGGCAAGCCATCAGATATATTAATGAAGTTAAATGAAATGGCTGGTTATGGTCGTGAGGAGCAGATAATACTCTATGAGGTTAGTGCCATAATTTTTTCTTCTTCTGTAGCTTCATGCAGGTCTTATGCACTGAAGGCAAATTTTGATGTAGCTCAGCAAGGGTTAGGCAAACCTTGAATGACACAGTTTCGTCAGTTCATGAAGAATTTTGACCTTGTTCACTTGGTCTTGGAGTTGACATTTCCTGTATCTGTGTTTTTGTGCAGGAAATTAGGTTTGAACCATGTGTCAGGTGTGATCCCATTGACATGGAACTCTCATATAGAGGAAATCAGGTAAATAAATTTCTTCACTCCGAGTTGATTTCTTTGTTGTGCTATAGTGATGTGATTTCCATATTGCAGCTAGAAAATGGAGATATCATTTGCTTTCAAAAAGCAATCCGCCTTCCAGATGTGCCTTCATATTTAACATATTTGCACAAACATCGGGTATCGTTTATTGGCGTTCAATTCAAGCAATGGTTTGGTTTCTCCATTTGAAATTATACATATATGGGTTTTGTTTTTTCAGATCGCCCCAGGTTTGAGAAGCCAGGAATAAAGATTCATAATTAGGGGACCAATTTCGACAAGTCAAAATACATCAGCGTTTGCAGGATTTTTTTTTTTTTTTTGGGTTTTGTCGTTATGAAATTGTGTCCATGGAGTGACATTGCTCCCGACTTTCCGTTTCTATGTGAGCTTACATACTCTTGATAACCGTAGGAAATATAAAGATTATATGCCCAGATTATTTTAACTAACACTACTACTCTTTTGGTTAATTGGAAAAGAATGCACGTAGATATTGGGAAAAAAGGTTGTGGCGGGATTATCATGGATCATTACGGCAGATGTCTCGTCTTCTTATGATGGAAAACCGTTTGCATGGTGAACTTTGGGGTGTCCTTTTAGGACTACTTGCCGATATAGTATCCAAATTGTTGAAATTGAGATAAATTCTCATGAGATCATCATGCTTTTACAGATGCCAACTGTTTGTGTGTGGCCTAGAGAATGAGCTCGCAGTTTATAAGGTCCAACTGGCTTTTGAGGTTCCTAAGGTTTGAGCTCTAAGTGGGCTCACTTATCACCTAGTTACACCTCTTGAACAGCTCGTTGGGTTTCTTATTGTTGATGCTAGCTCATAGAATAGTGGCAACATTATACCTTTTAACTCTTTAATTTTATATAAAGTTTTAGTCTAATCACTCAACTTTAACAACAGATCTTTTTTATCCTTTATTTTTATCGGACATTTATAAAAAATGATGACATTGTAGTTTTAATATTGACAAAAGGCAAATGCTAATATATAAAGTATTATTTTCAATATATTAATGAATATTGCAAAAAGTCATTTGACACGAGCAGCGTTAATGCTGAAAGATTAAAGGATTAATGGGCAAAAATACCCATAAATTTTTAGCATTAACGTTGAAGGGTTAGTGGGCAAAAATATCTATAAACTTTTCTTAAAAGTGCATCCACTACCATAAACTTTTTTTGAGTGTAAAAATAACTAGGGTAAAGGTGCATCCAGCACCCCAAACTATTTTTAGAGGTGCAATCAGCACCCTAAAGTATTTAAGCGTGCAATCAGCACCCTAAACTATTTTTTGGGGTGCAATCAGCATCCTAGAGTATTTAAGGGTGCAATCAGCACCCTGAACTATTTTTGGAGGTGCAATCAGTACCCTAATATATCAAAAATGGAACAATTACACCCTTTCACTAACAGAATACTAACTTCATTTGCTTAAGTTCAAATTTTTGGAGGTGCAATTGCTCTATTTTTACTACATTAGAGGCAAAATTGCAGCCTTAAATACTGAAAGAAAACAATGTGTTAGCAAACGGAGTTAGTATTCTATTAGTGAAAGGGTGTAATTGTTCCATTTATAATACATTAGAGTACTGATTGCATCTCTAAAAATAGTTTAGGGTGCTAATTACACCCTTAAATACTCTAGGGTACTGATTGCACCCCAAAAAATAGTTTAGGGTGCTGATTGTACCCTTAAATACTTTAGGGTGCTGATTGCACCTCTAAAAATAGTTCGGGGTGTTGGATGCACCTTTACCCAAATAACTATGAACTTTTAAAAAGGGGGCAAAAGTGACATTTCCGTTAAAACTAACTAACAGCCGTTAACTCCAGTGTAAAAGTACCAAAATACCCCTATATAAAAAAAGGTTATGGTGGTGGATGAATTTTTGAAAAAAGTTTATGGGTATCTTTGCACTTTTGAAAAAAGTTCGTGGGTATTTTTTCCTTTTAACCTTTTTTTAGATAGAGGTATTTTGGTACTTTTACACTAGAACTAATGGCCATTAGTTAGTTTAAGGGTGTGTTTGGTTTGAGGGGGAGGGGGAGGGGAGGGGTGGCAAATTACAATTTTGGACGGAAGAAACTCAAAATTTACCCTATCATTCTTTTAAATTTTAGATTCCCGCACAAAATTTAACCTCTTATTCCTTTTAAATTTTGAATTCCCACCCAAAATTTAAATACTTTCAATCCAAAAAGGTAAAGCCCTCCCTCTCCCTCCCCCCCCCCCTCAAACCAAACACAACCTTAATGAAAATGTCACTTTTGCCCCCCCTTTTGAAAGTTTATGGTTATTTTTGCACCTAAAAAAAAGTTTATGAAGGTGAATACACTTTTGAGAAAAGTTTATGGGTATTTTTGCCCCTTAACTCAATATTAAAAATAGGAAAAATAGCACTCAGATCCCAAAAACTAGAAAAATATCAAAAAAGTTTCAATGTAAATTCTTCTATCTAAAAACTACCTAGGGATTGCAATGATATATATTCCAAATGTGAAATTACCTTATTGACCCTATTGATTAAAAAAAAAAGAAAAAGAGAAGTAGAAAAACTTGTCAACAACCACTCTATTATTTGTCAATATAGGCACATACACTTGTTAATGGAAGATGTTTTGAATTTTATTGAAAAAATAACATCAGTTAATATAGATGGATTTTGTCAATTGCCACTAGGAGCTATTTTAAATTATATTGGAAAAATAACATTAGTTAATATAGATGAATCTGTCGATGACCACTTTATGATTTGTCAATATATGAACATACTCTTATCAACAGGAATTGTTTTAAATTAAATTGGAAACATGACATTAGCTAACATAGATGAACTTATCAATATAAGCACATACATTTACTAATGTATAACTTATTAGTATAAACACGTAAACTTTTTAAAAGAGGATCACACACTTGTCGATGTGTAACTTGTCAGTATAAGCACATAAACTTATCAAAAGAGACACATACACTAGCCAATCTAAGGGCAAACTGACTTCAACTATCAATTACTAAAGGTAAGAATGTAATTCCACATTTAGAAACTATATCACTGAGATCCTTATACACTGGGAACTTTTTTTATATTTTTTTTTTCGGTTCTTGAAACCTAAGGGCGATTTTCCCTTTAAAATATATCCTTATTTATAAATTAAAAATATGTCTTTTAAAATCAAAACCTTTTATAGAGTTAGGGGATAAACTCATAAAAGTATATTTTTACCATTTTGTAGACCATTTCCTTGTCCACAAGTCAACATTATTCCATTAGGCGGGCTAGGTAGACACTTTCTTTGATTATGTCAGAAAAAAAAAATCAGAAAAAAAAAATCCTCCTCTTATTTTTTTTTCCTGCCAATAAAATCATTTTCCTAATGACTCTGGCCTTTTGAATATGGTATATCTCCAGGTTTTCTAGTTTACCTTGAGGGAAGCTAGATCGAAAATAAAAATATTTTCCTAAATAACGTGCCTGCATATTCACATGTATCCTACCAAGCAATGTTAATTTGCTAGGTTTTTCTTTCTTGTCCTTCAAGTTATTCGGTACCTAAAACGGCCTTTGGAAAGACATCAAAAGAACTCTATGATCTCTAATCTAACGCAACCAAAAAACCCTTTCTTGCTAGCCATGTCCCCGAAGTTGACCTACAAATTAGTCCCCAGATGAGGATGAAGAACAGCTTTGTTTGCTGGCCAGTGGTGTGTTACGCCGAGATCGACGCTTGGTTTGGACCAGCACAGGCTCCTGCACCCATTCTTCCATCATTTCATCATCATCACTATCATCACCACCCTTAAAAACTGGGTGGATGTATGCACTCTGGAGGAACTCTTTCAAATTCAGGTTTGGCTCTCTTGCTTTCTCCAATGTATCTTTCATCATTGCTTCCTGAAAATGCAATGGTGAAACACCAAGCACAAGGATCAACACTGGTGAAGAAGGTTGAAATATACAACAGGCCATGGACTATTTTTTTTTTAAAACAATGTAATTTTGCTTCATCACATAAAATATCTATTTATGCCACACTTAACGTGTTTGAAGATTATTTATTCCTCAGTATTGTGAGCTCCCCAAGTTTAGCATCTAAATCAGTAACTGAAAGTATTGCCATAACTGGAGGGACCAAGAGATGTTTAAGCCATTTTTAAACGGTTGAATAATTGAATTGCACATAACCCTCCTCTACTTTAGACCATGAGCAAAAAATATCCCAACCTTCAAAACTTGAGAATGAATTCTCCTAAGCTTTCAAATTTATGCTGATATATTCCGTACTTTCAATTAGCTTATGTCAGTAGCAAGGCGTGACCAGTCAGCATTCAAAGTTCAAGTGTTTATCAGTTAGTTTATGCAGGTTATTTGCTCAAGAAAAGAAATTTATCAGGGGATTCATTCCTAACACAGCGTAATCTGTTGGTATAGAAAAATTATTTGCACAAATTTAAAAAATTTAAAGTTCATTATCAAACTTATAGAGATTTATTTGCAATTTAAACCCTACTTGATTTCTACAAAAAATAAAGTCAGGAAATCCACGAGACTAGGCCTACTCTTGGGAGCAAACCCGAATTACAGAGAAGAAAAAGCCAGCATGCCAATTGCAATATCTGACAAACCTGTAATGGATATTTTTTGAAGGCAGGTTCATGGCGGCCCTTGCAAAACCTATGAAACCATATGGTCAAAACTGGGAGTGCGATGAGAAACGGAGTGGAGTGAGCAGCTTCTTTTGTACTCAACAGTCCCATTAAGAGCAGCTGTGACACAACTAATGCAACCACTATACGCCCATGAACATCAGGCCAGAATGCTGCAGCACTTTCATACTCTTGGTTGTACACATTTATAATCTGCACAACACAACCATTCAACTTCATGCATTGGGTACAACCTCTTGATGTTGTAAGAAAATTAATTGAACCAAAATGAGTTTTCTTTGAAAAAAATCAGAATTTCATAGCAGTTCCCTTTTTCAACGTCTTTTGAGATAAAAGCAACACTATCAAGTCAGGATGATTCAGTTAGGATGAATCAACTTTATATTGTAGTCTCAAGCTGCAAGATGGGCAAGGAATCTTTAGCTAATTTTAGTCTATGGCAGAAAGCATGTGAAAATGGTGACCAAGAGCATCAAAACAGAATATCCTAAATGTAATTTTTACCTGATGGCGATAGACAACATATGCCAAGCCAAAGAAAACCACAATGAATGGAAGTAGAATTGGTGTGACCACAGCATAAACAAGGCCAAGCAAGAAATAAAGTTGTGTTTGAGGTTCACCGGTATTGAAGCCAAGAGTGCCTGGATCCATTGCTTCTATTCGATCCTTTTCTGTCTTAACTAGAAAGAAATTTTGTAAATGATAGAATATCAAAGGCTTCAATCTAAGAATCTCAGCAGCACATCCAGCCCACCCATCAACCATTATGTAAGTTATGAAGAAAGTTGCTTTCATTGGAATTGAGACGCCAATTGTTTTTGGGATACTGCAAACACAACAAAACTTATTATCATTACAAAGAAAATAAGATATACTGAGTCTAGGTCCTCCAAAGATGCAACTTGTTTCAATTTAGCCCTCCAAAGATTGATAGCCACATTTTAGTCATTCAGAGAACATTACATGTGAAGTGACTTAACACAATAGTAATTTGTTTCCATGCTTGACAATTCCTAAACGTTTTGAAGCAAATCATGTTTTGGTGAGGCCAAAATTAAAGTGAAAACAGACGCGTGCTAAGTGTGTTTGGATTAGAGTCTTAAAAGTTTAAAACAACCTACAGTTCGTAAACTTTACCCTGTTTTTAAATTTTCACAAACTACAGTTTGTAAAGTTTTTTTTGGTGGGGGATTAATTTTTAATCTCAAAATATAAGGATGGTTTGTCAGATGCCGATATTGCTTGATGGTTCTTCATGAATTTTAGGTTGTTCGCCTCAGATCTCTGGATAAACCTAAGGAAGATGATTTCTGCCTCGAGATGTAAGCACTTTGGGATTTGCTGAATATAAATCATTATATTTGACAATTGAAATGTTTTTTACTTGTTAATACATGATTGTTGAGCATTTGCATCCTTACATTTGGACCTATATATATACTGGTTTCTAGGTCAAGGCTTTATACATATGATGATGTGGTGGAGAGAGTAGCGCAACAACTTGGGTTGGATGATTCATCCAAAATCAGGCTGACCCCTCATAACTGTTACTCTCAACAACCAAAGCCTCAGCCTATTAAGTACCGTGGGGTGGACCATTTGTCTGATATGCTGGTTCATTATAACCAGGTAGTTGTAGTTCAATCCTCAGGAATAAATTATTCATATACAAAAACTTATTCTTTTTCTGGAAATTTTAATTTCAGACTTCAGATATATTGTACTATGAAGTACTCGACATTCCCCTGCCAGAATTGCAAGGTTTGAAAACTCTGAAAGTTGCATTTAATCATGCTACTAAGGATGAGGTGATTATGGAATCGTAATATTCTTTTGGTCTTGATCTTTATTTCTCTTATTTTATTGTTATTATTCATTATGTTTTTATGATCAGGTGGTTATTCATACTATCAGACTCCCAAAGCAGAGCACGGTGGGGGATGTCCTTGATCATCTTAAAACAAAGGTGACTGGTTCATACTTTGTTTATTAAAGACCTACATTGGATGTGCAATTAAAAGAGTTGTTGATGTGGAACAGGATGGTGTGTAGGAAAAGGATCTATATTTTTAAAATTCAAAAGATCAATTCAATGTGACAATGATCAAGGTTACAATAATTATGAACTAGAGGCCCTCTTTGTACCCAACAAGTATCTTAATGATACTAGGTTTCCTACTCCTACTAGGATACTATGGCCACGGCTGATAAAACCCTAGGCTTTTCAATTCTTTTCTTGGTGGATGCAAGGAAAACAAAAAGGCATCTTTTACCAGGCAGTGGCAATGGAAGGTTTAAGGTGTAGTAAGGAAAAAAAAAATTAGGCTCACAAACTCACTAGGGTTAACAAACTTCATTTGAAAAAATATTGTTTCTCTCTAAATTCTTCAACTTCAGGATTAACAATGTTACGATGGTCATCCTTTGCATCAATTCCAGCCTGTGCAGTCTCTATCTGTGGAAACCTTGACGAAATAATCCATAAAAGATTGCGTTGCTCATTTACCCATCAATTGATTCAGTTACTTCATGTTCAATGATAGGATTAGTTGCTTGATGAAAAATGTTTCTTGACAAAAATTTCAAAAATTCACTTATTTTACGCAATTCTTCTGATCTTTTCATCTTTCGTTAACTGAACAAGTATCTTCTCTTACTTCATTTATATCGAAGCAACAATGTGTATGATAGAAAAGTTGTAATGAGACATGTAGGACCTTTGTTGTTTATTTCTTAGGCTTAATGATGTGGTACGAAGATCATTGTTGCATTTTGATGCCACCTTGATGCAGAACATAGAGGAATGAAATAAAGTGAACCAAATTCTCAAATCTTGGAAGGCATATTTAGTATATCAGTAATCAAGGTTATGGTAGTGACTAGGTTATCCAATCTTTAAGTTATTATTATATGGGCTAGCCACAAGGCCAAAAGCCTTTATACGTATATATATAAGCCTATTTATATTCCTAAGTTCCCATAAGGGCCCTGTTAGAATCCTGGCCTTCAAATAATTAGTATATTGTCACTTAATAATGATTTGTTCTGCTGTTTCTTCTGCCCTCAACTAGGACAGATGATCTAAGTTTGACATGGAAAGTTATGGTTCTTTCTCAACCTGAATGCTTTGTGCGCTAGATTTAAGCAGTTAATTACAGTTATTCATCTTCATTTTTTCTAAATATGATTGCTGACATTCTCCTTTTGAAGGTCTTACTCTCACTTGAAAAAAGATCTATTTTGCGCTTAACCTTTTATTATTATTGGACAGGTGGAGTTGTCTCACCGTGATGCTGAGCTTAGGCTGTTTGAAGTCTTCTATCACAAAATATACAAGGTATAAGTGCTGACCAAAGTGTTTGGAAGTTTGGAAAATGTTAGGAAACAATATCCCCTTAATTAGGGATATGTTAGGAAACAATATCCCACATAAAGGGGGATTAGGATTATTATAATGAGTGATTGTGTATATAAATACCTAATGTATTCATGAATGAAATAACATCTTCTTCTATTCTGATTTCATATCTGATTCACATTGTATCAGAGCCAACTTGCTTTCTGTTTTCGTGTTTTTCTTCTAGTGCGCTGATTTAGTTCTGTACGTTACTGTTCATCGTGCATGGCGCTCCGGTGGCTGGGAGATTTGGTCCACACGCGCCGCACCACTGGATCCGTCGTCGCCTGACCGGTCCATCACCGGAGTATCGCCGCCCCCTTTCTCGCCGGAAGTTCACGTGCCAGCACGTGATGGCGTTTTCCGGCGACTTTGCTGCTGCCGTTTGCTGCATTCTGATCGACTAAGTGGTGCCGTCCTTCCTCTTGTGGTTTCGTGTTGTGGGTACCACCAGTTTGTTGTTTCGTTGTTGATTTTGCCCTTTGCTATTGTTGGGAGTGCGTTGTTGCTTCCGTTTCTGGTTCGTTTCTGTCACCTTTGCTCTATTTGTCACCTTTGGGCGTGTCTTTGGTTATTACTTCATCTTATTTGGCTATTCCCTCTGCGGTGTTTGGCTTTACTTGCCTCTTATTGGGGTTGTTTTTCGTTAGTGTGATTGTGAGGCCACTTTGATTGGTTGTGTGTGCTATCTACTGGCATTAATGGCTGATTCCAAGGTTAGTGTTACTACTGAAATTGTTCCTGTGACTAACAAAATCACTGAACACAAATTGACCTGGACAAACTATATGGATTGGAGCAAAACCGTCCGCATGTACCTACTCAGTATTGAGAATGAGGGCCATTTGACTGATACACCTCCTACGGATCACCCTAAGATGGCTTGGGCTCGAGTTGATGCCCGGTTGTTCTTGCAAATCCAGAATTCTATTGACAGCGAAATCCTTCCCTCGGTTAGTCACTGTAATACTATTAAGGAACTTATGAGTTGCTTGGAATTTTTGTACTCTGGAAAAGGAAATATTACTCGCATTCATGATGTCTGCAAGGGATTCTATCGTGCTGAACAGCAGGGCCGTTCTTTGAAGACCTTTTATGTGGAGTTTAAGAAAATGTATAAAGAGTTGAAGATGTTAATGCGGCCTACCCCTGATCTTCGGGTCCAGGCTGATAATATGGAGAAACTGGCGATTCTTAGCTTTCTCACTGCCCTTGATCCGGTTTATGAGACAGTTCGTTCCCAGGTTCTATCTAGTTCTGAACTTCCTTCGCTTCAGGATGTGTACTCTCGTGTGCTCCGTGCAGATAGTCTCTTACATCCAACTTCTGCTCCTAATGCTAGTGCATTAGCTGGCCGTGGTCCCACTGATAACCGCCACCAGGGCTTCATGCTGTCTGGAAATAGTACATCATCCTAGATCTCTGCTAATACACGAAACCAAGGTCCTCCTCGCTCAAGCAACACCCCGACCTCTAGTCCTATTGTTTGTTTCTATTGTAAAGAACCTGGACATACCAAACGTTACTGTCGCAAGTTGCAACACAAGCCGCAACGTACTGGAACTACTCATATGGCACAATCCTCAGATCAGTCGGCCAATGTTCTATCCACTCGTAGTGCACTTGCTACAGGTAACGATGACTTATGCCTTGCTACTTCTTCCTCGAAGTGGATCATCGATTCCGGTGCCACTGACCACATGACAGGTAACCATCATTTGTTCTCTACATATGCACCTTATGCCAACCCTTCCTCCATCACTATTGCCAATGGTTCTATTTCTCGTGTCCTTGGATCTAGTACTGTTACACCTACATCCTCTGTTTCGTTATCGTCTGTCCTTAATGTTCCTGACCTTGCTTTTAACCTTTTATCTCCTAGCAAGCTTACTCGTCAGTTAAACTATTTTATCTCACTTTTTCCTGACCATTGTGTGATTCAGGATCTTACGACGAAGCAGATTATTGGTAGGGGATATGAATCTGGCGGTCATTACTTTCTTGACGATCAGGTGCCGCGTTCAGTTGCTTGCTCTGGTGGTTCCTCTCTGTTTAACATTCACTGTCGTTTAGGTCATGTGTCATTGTGATCCTTAAAGAGGTTACATCCTCAGTTTCATCATTTGTCATCCTTAGAGTGTGAGTCGTGTCAGTTTGCCAAACACCACCGTGTTCACCTGGCACCTCACGTCAATAAACGGGCTGCGTCCCCCTTTGACTTGGTTCATTCTGATGTTTGGGGTCCTTGTCCTATTGTGTCCACGTCTGGTTTTAAGTACTTTGTTACTTTCGTTGATGATTTTTCTCGAACCACCTGGCTTTATTTAATGAAAAATCGTTCTAAGTTATTTTCACACTTTTGCAATTTTTTGTGCCGAGATCAAAACTCAGTTTGGTGTCTCTGTGAAAACCTTACGAAGTGATAATGCTAAAGAGTATTTCTCTACACAATTTCACGACTATATGCTTACACATGGCATGCTTCATCAGTCTTCCTGTACAGATACACCTGCTCAAAATGGTGTAGCTGAAAGAAAAAACCGGCACTTATTAGAAGTCGCCCGCGCTCTAATGTTTCAAATGCATGTTCCTAAATCCTTTTGGGCTGATGCTGTGTCCACCGCCTGCTTCCTTATTAATCGTATGCCATCTCCTGTTCTCAGTGGTGATATTCCATACAGAACTTTGTGCCCTTCCAAACCCTTATTTCCTATTGATCCAAAAATCTTTGGTTGTGTCTGTTTTGTCCGCGATATTCGTCCCTATGTCACT
The DNA here is from genome assembly GCA_963242795.1 of Inga leiocalycina. Taxonomy (NCBI): domain Eukaryota; kingdom Viridiplantae; phylum Streptophyta; class Magnoliopsida; order Fabales; family Fabaceae; genus Inga; species Inga leiocalycina. The sequence goes on from OY725325.1 coordinate 72,658,392, forward strand.
AAGCTTGATCCAAAATCTCTTAAGTGTGTCTTCCTTGGCTATTCTAGGGTTCAGAAGGGTTATCGGTGCTATTCTACCGATCTTCGACGCTATCTTGTGTCTACAGATGTTACTTTCCATGAGTCCACTTCGTTCTTCCATGTTCCTGCTCTTCCTCCATCTTCTAACCCTGACCCCGATCTTAATCACCTATTAGTGTATGAGGTTCACTCTCCACCAGTGCAAGAGTCTGTGCCGGCACCTGCCCCACCTCCGATCCACCATGTTTATCATAGACGTTCTAAGGAAAGTAATGCCACTGCTCCTCTTTCTGACCTACCAATACCTGCCTCGACGCCTGATCTGCACTTAGCTCCTGTGTCTTCTCCTGTCTCTGACACTGTATCAGTGCCTGATACTCTAGATCCTACTGACCTACCTATTGCCCTCCGCAAAGGTAAACGCACTTGTATGTACCCAATTTCCTCGTTTGTTTCCTATAATCACCTGACACCCACATCTTGTTCCTTCATAGCATCCTTAGACCCTCTTGCCATTCCCACCAATCTTTCCCAAGCATTGGCCCATCCCGGTTGGCGTGCTGCGATGGAAGAGGAAATGATGGCCCTTGATAAGGCTGGTACCTGGACTCTTGTTGATTTACCTCCTGGAAAGAAGGCTATTGGGTGTAAATGGGTGTTTGTCGTTAAAACAAAAGCTGATTGCACCTTGGAACGATTGAAAGCTCGATTGGTTGCTAAGGGTTATGCTCAAACGTATGGTGTTGACTACTCTGAAACTTTCTCCCCTGTGGCCAAATTGTCCTCTGTTCGTCTGTTTATCTCTATGTCAGCTACCCATGGATGGGCTCTTCATCAACTGGACGTTAAGAATGCTTTTTTAAATGGTGATCTTATTGAGAAAGTATACATGGAGCAACCGTCTGGCTTTGTTGCTCAGGGGGAGCATGGCAAGGTATGCCATCTTCAGAAGTCTTTATATGGTTTGAAATAGAGCACTCGTGCTTGGTTTGACAGATTCAGTTCTGTGGTTAAGAAGTTTGGTCTGAGCCAAAGTAAATGTGATCATTCTGTGTTTTATCAACGAACGGATGCTGGCATGATTCTCCTAGTGGTCTATGTCGATGACATTGTTATTACAGGTAGTGATACGTCAGGGATCTTATCACTTAAGGCCTTTCTTAATTCTCATTTTCAAACAAAGGATTTGGGTCCGTTAAAGTACTTTCTTGGGATTGAAGTTATGAGAAGCAAGAAAGGCATTCTCCTAACCCAGCGGAAGTATGTCCTTGATTTACTGAAAGAAACTGGGAAAATTGGGGCAACACCCAGTAGCTGTCCCATGATTCCTAACCCTTTTTGGGACATTGGTGATAGTGTGCCGTTTGATGAACTACCCGAGGATGTGAGAAAGAGGATTGATCCTGAGAAGATTAAACCGTTTGCCTACCCTGAGCGGTACCGAAGGCTGATTGGAAAACTAAACTATCTCACGGTAACTCGCCCTGATGTAACCTTTCCTGTCAGTAGACTTAGCCAATTCATGGTAGCACCGACCGTTGCTCAATGGGAAGCTTTGGAACATGTCTTGCACTATTTGAAGGGGTCCCCTGGTCGTGGTATACTCTATACTAATCATGGTCACACAAAGATTGAGTGTTTCTGTGATGCAGATCATGCGAGGTCAAAGACGACTAGGAGGTCCACTACAGGCTATTGCATTCTTGTTGGTGGAAACTTGGTATCTTGGAGGAGCAAGAAGCAGGACGTAGTGGCCAAGTCTAGTGCAGAGGCCGAGTATCGAGCCATGTCTCAGTCAGCACAGGAAATTGTGTGGATTCACCAGTTAATGAAGGAGGTTGGTCTTGCCACGTCATTACCTGCAAAATTGTGGTGTGATAATAAAGCTGCCTTACATATAGCCTCCAACTCCGTGTTCCATGAACGTACGAAACACATTGAGATTGATTGCCATTTTGTACGTGATAAGATCAAAGAAAACTTTATCTCTACAGGACATGTACCGTCTAGTAAACAGTTGGGTGATTTTTTGACTAAGGCCTTAGATGGGACACGGGTTGACTATCTTTGTAACAAGCTGGGCTTGATTAACATCTATGCTCCAACTTGAGGGGGAGTGTTAGGAAACAATATCCCCTTAATTAGGGATATGTTAGGAAACAATATCCCACATAAAGGGGGATTAGGATTATTATAATGAGTGATTGTGTATATAAATACCTAATGTATTCATGAATGAAATAACATCTTCTTCTATTCTGATTTCATATCTGATTCACAGAAAAGAAAGCTTAACAAAGGGTTTACTTGTGACCTTCCAGTCCAGTATGCAGATGCTGATGCTTTTAAATGATATTGATTTTTTATTATTATATGTTGATCCTATCCTTGCTTGTGTCTGCAGGTCTTTACTCCCTTGGAAAAGATGGAGAACATTAATGATCAATACTGGACGTTACGAGCAGAGGAGGTAGGATTCTCACTGTGTGTGGTTGAAAAATGATGGTAGAGGGAATAGCCTGAATTGTGAATATTAGTAGTCAACTGTTATTGTATGAACGATAGCATGAGGAGTATTATTTCTTAAAAGTAATGGGCGGTGTTAATCTATTTCTGGTTGTGTTTGAATTGTAGATTCCAGAAGAAGAGAAAAACCTTGGTCCTCATGATCGTCTGATTCATGTGTACCATTTTACCTGGGATACAGCTCAAGGCCAGATGGTAAATTTTATCTCATTCATTTTCCTATCTGCAATTTCCACTGTGATACCTTTGATATTTGGTGCTGATATTGAAAGTATGCTGAAATTCTTGTGCCTTTGGGTTCCATCTGAAATGTACAGCAAATTCAGAATTTTGGGGTTCCCTTCTTTTTGGCTATACATGAAGGGGAGACTTTAGCTGATATTAAAGTACGAATACAACAGAAACTTCAAGTTCCAGATGAGGAGTTTGCCAAGGTACATTTCTTTTGCCCCCAAGCATCCCAGGTTTCTTCTGACTTCTGAGTAAATATTGGTTCCTATGTCGGGTGTTTTAGACAAAAAATAGAATGTTATGTTTGATGTTTCTAAACCTTTTACTTTTATTATTATATTCCATGTGGCCAGTGTAAGTTTGCATTTTTTTCACTAGGGCGGCCTGAGTACCTTCAGGTCTCTGACATCGTATCCAGTCGATTTCAGGTACATCCATTTGAACCTCAATTATGTTTTTATACTTGTTTGAATGCAATCATACCATTATTTTAACCTGTTAACTTGAATTTATATTTATATTTTTTGAATGTAAAAAATTCTTGCTTATGATAGAGAAGGGATGTTTATGGTGCTTGGGAGCAATATCTTGGCTTAGAGCATGCTGACAACGCTCCTAAAAGACCATATACTGTTAATCAGGTTAGTTAGCATTGCTTGAAAGGTTGGATTTCCTGATGGACATTCTGGTCATTATGTCTGGTACCAGTCTGGGTCATAACTACTGGTGCAACCATTATTTAATTTTGGGTTGATGTCTGGTTTGGTTACTCCGTATATTTATATATGGGTTTTGCTTTTACAGAATCGCCACACGTTTGAGAAGCCAGTAAAGATTTATAATTAGGAAACCAATATTGATGAGGTCTTTTGCTACGTGGGATGAATTTAACCTTGGAAATTAAAAAGTGGGCTTGTAATGATTTATTCTGGTTTTTGTGGTTATGTAATTCTTTCTGTCCATGGAGTGACATTGCTCCCAACACACTCTACGTGCCGACCACAGCCTCTTGAGCTTTTTGCATGCTACTTCCGTTTTTAACGCTGTTAAACCTAAGGAAGATGATTTATGTATCATGTCAAATATGCACTCTAGCCCTAAGATTTTTTATGTCTTGCACATGCCAGTTTTATCTTAACCAAAGGGTTTCTGCCCGGCTAAAACTTTTTGGTTTAGGCTGAACCGGAGCATTTGAGCCATTTATTTTTTGGGAAAATCACAGTGTGGTCCCAAGGAACAAAAAATATCAAAAAAGTCACAATATATGATTTACTGTCTAAAAACTCTCTAGGGATCTCAATGATATAGATTTGAATTGTGAAATTACTTGTTTGCCCTCATTGACAAGTCATAATATTACTATTGACAAGTTCATATGTTGACAAGCATACATGTAATACTGACAAGTCATAGTGTTGTCGTTGACAAGTTTATGTGTCATGTTGACAACAGAGGCAAGCAGGTAATTTAACAATTTAAATTTATATCACTGAGATTCCTTGGGAGATTTTAGATAGTAAATCACATTCTGATATTTTTTTTTTTGTTCCTTGGGAACATATTGTGATTTTCTCTTTATTTTTTTTATGTGTCGAAGCAAGGAGTTTAATACTGAAACTGTTTTCACTAGTAGCTTTTGAATACTTGTGCAAAGATTGAAATGCGACAATATCTTGTATAAAGAGAAAAGTGAATTAGAAGTTTTGTTTTATTTGATCAATGGTATAATTCTCTTTTTTTCTTTTGGCCAATGTTAATTCAGACAAGCCCGGAGAAAGCTTTTTTTTTTTAATACAAAATCCAGAGAATGTTGGTTTCATTGGAACTGAGATGAGACACCACCAGCAAAATGTAAATGAAACAAGGTGTGAGAGGGAATATGGACTGAAGATGAAGAGAATGGGTTGAGAAAGGAGTCACAGCCTTTTGGAGTTTTGATTTTGGGATAAGGTCCATTTTTATTTTGGAAGTAACGACTCGAAGCATTGAATATTCGGAAGGTTTTCAAGAAGCATTTTTATCCTAGAAATAACCAAAAAGTAGTAATTTTATTCTGGCTGTTAGTCAATGTTAAGTTTGACCAATGACATATGGCACCCACTTGAAAATCAACAAGTCGCCTCATTACCAACTCACAGCCACATGGCACTCAATGTTACACTTAAAAATATTTAACAACAAAAAAAGCCGCACTCTCCCTTTCTCTCCCCCTGGTCTCAGCAACCTAAATGGGTTTCTTCTCTTCACATCTGAGCTTCACCCACCTTTGCTCCCTCTTCATTCTCCATGGCTCTGCCTACTAAATCTTTAGTGAAGCCACCGATCAAGGGGAAGAGAGACGCCTTGAGTTGAACGATCGAGAAGACCAGAGCTACCATTTGGGAGCAGCCTCATCATCATCTTCAACGTGAGAACCAAGGATGAGATCGATCAGAAGCATCGTGAGCTGAAACGATCGAGAGGACCATATTCACATTTTGGTAGTAGCTTCATCTGCCCACTATGGTGGGTGTTTGGGTTTTCATTCTTCCTCAACTGACGATCTAAAGCTTTATCACTCAGATTCGAACTACATTTCCCAAAATCCCTTTCCGTCTCTCTTTTGATAGTGCTCTGAACCCTTAAGATGGTGAAGAGATGGTTTCTCTTTATTTTTCTGGGTTTTATCTGAATTTTGCTTATGGGTTCATGAATTTGTTGATATCATTTCTTGTTGGCCTGAGCTGGTTGTTTGATTCTGGATTTCGATTCTTTTGATTTTGAAGTTTGCCTCTTGATTCTGGATTTATCTCTTCGTCCAGAGTGTCGCCCTGTGATTTTATAATGTTGATAAGATTTTGATTTTGATTTTTGATGTTGCTCTTCTTACTTTTTTGATGTTATCCCTCTTTTTTTCTTCTTTGTAAAATCCTTAGGGAAGAATTGCACTAAATATGATTGGTTCGGTTATACTTTGAATCAAGAGACATACGTAATGGGAGGAAGATAAAACAGGAAACAAAAAATTTTGATGAGTGAAAATTCTTTGAAAAATCCTCATGGGAAGAATCGCACTGAATAAGCAATTTCTTGTTCTCCATACTTCTCTTAGGAGTTTCAGATAACTTCAGATTTGTTGCTTGATTGGAAGTGATGGGCAAGAGAGTGTGAAGAACCTCTAGAGAAGAAAAGATGAAATTATAGTGTTTTGTTGTTTTTCAGTCTGATTTTCAGGGTCTTACTAGCAAGAGAGTGTGCCTTTTTTAATTATTCCAGATGTAAATATTAAGTGGTGAGGTGGCATATTGAGTGACATGTGGAGTGCCACATGTCATTTAACAGTCAAAGTTAACATTGACTAACAATGAGGGTGAAATTGTTACCTTTTGGTTACTTCCAGGATAAAAGTGCTCCTCAAAAAACTTCTGGGTCTGGGTGTTTACTTCCGGAACAAAAATGGACCTTATCTCTCTCTTTTTTTAAAGAAATATTAAAAGTTCAAACACACTTTATATATAATATAAAGGGTTAAGGTGTAAATTTAATTTGAAAGTTTTCCTTTAAAAGCAATGTTGTTATGAAATTTCTTTGAGTTTAAGGTTGCCCCGAAAATGTTAAAATAAAATAATATTACCCCTTAATGTTAAAAATATTAACTATTAACATTAATTTTTTAACAATCAATATTATTTTTTTAACAGATAGGCCATTTGACGTTCTAGCAAAAACTGTGAAACAAGAAGTTTCATAATCAGTTTCACGGCTCATCTCATCCAACTGTAACGAGATCTGTACCAATCAAATTCTGCGTGCATTAACATAGTTTTTTAAACAAAAATATAAGTGAAAAAAATTAACTTTGGTGCTTATAGAGAAATAAAGAAAGACGGCTTATTTAGAATTTAGAATGACGATCATAGATTTCGAAAACAGCTTTTCAACCGTGAATTACCTATGTACGAAATAAATTTGCACTGTTAATTTATTTTTACTCCTTCCAACGGTATTCTTGGTCAAAGGTTTGCTGAATCCGTAAGGGAATTAAAGAAAAAATGGGAAATTTACGTTGCGGGGATTGGGCATCGTCTTTAGCGCGTATATTTCTGGAGGTTGTGAACAATATATATTTATTTGAAACACTGATATGGAAGCTTTTAAAAGCAGTTTTTTAATCATAATTTATGATATATGAGATAAATATATGAAAAGAATTTTATTTTAATTTATGTAAATAAATACTTTTAAAATCCCAAATATGATTTCAAACAAATACAGTTTGTTTATGCTGAAGCTTTTGCTTAGTTTGTAGTGTTTGGTTAACATTTCCCGAAGTGCTTTCGCTGTTTATTTGATAAACAGGAGAGTAGGCGTCTAAGGCTAGGGCCAATGTTTTAAAAGCCGGACCGGAAGTCGAGTCGGAAAGGTCAACAGGTCATGGTTCAACCGGTTGGAACGGTCGAGCCGTTTGGTCGAACCGGTGACGTAATAATTAAATTTAAAAATAATATATATTATATATTACAATTAATCTTCAGTCCAATTTCATATAAAGTTAATAAAGTAACAAAATATCATTTAAAGAAGACCATTAAATCAATCATCAACCTAACAAAATGTATTAACAATAATAATTTCATGACTTGCCAAATATTGGTGGTTCTTGATTGATCTAAGTATGAGTTTCTTGAAAGATATTAGACTATATCACTTAGCTTGTGGATAAACATCATTGTCTTTTTCTTCAAAAGCATTTTTATAAAATAGTCTATAACAAACCAAATTATTAAAATTAGTAACATATAATATACTTGGCAAAAAAAAATAGTAACCTATAATATTAATAAAATAAAATAACATGTCTAAAATTTATATGCCATTTTTAAAATTTTTTTTCAGCATCAAATATAAAAAAAAAATTTCCTGTTTTTTTATTGGACCGGACGGTTTTTGAAAAACCGGTCCGGTTTCCGGCTCAATAACGGTTGACAGCTTAAAACCGGCTAAACGACGGTCCAAAACGGCTCCTTAAGAAAAACGGCTCAATGCATAAATCCGGGCCGCTTCAATGATCGGCCAACGGTCCAACCGGTCCGACCGCCCGGTCCGGTCCGGTTTTCTAAACAGTGGCCAGGGCTAGTGTCTAGAAAACAAAAGAGAAAAATTACGTTCAAAAGTCAGACAAGAGAAGAAAAAAAAAAAAAGAGCCTTTCAAATTTCAAAATGAAAAAAATGATACTATTGATAATTTTAAATATGAGTCATTGATAAATTTAAGGATGTCATTGATAAATTTTTAAAATTATTTTTTTATTTTAAAATCTGAAATTTTTTTTTTTTTTATTATCTGAGACGTAAATGTAATTTTAAAATTCCAAAGTCATAAGTGCATAAGTGTTTTTCCGCTTTTCAAATTCCAAAGTCACGCTTTTTTTATTTTTTTTTTGTCATCACAAAGTCACGCTTTTGTACCTTGGGGAAAGTCAATTTTGATTAGACCAACCGGTATCTTCCTTGCCCCGTCATTTTTTTTTTTCGCTTAAAAGTTCCAGGTGTCCGGCCTCTTTGAGACCAACTAGTCCGGAGTCGTCCCGGGATTAAGAGGACTTTTCAGGGATCGAATTCGGGCCCTTATAGGCAAATAGTGGGGAGGTGCCTTACCAACCCTCTTTCTGACTATCCAAGCCATGCCCCTTGGGCACCCCGTCATTTTTCGTTATATCTGATTCCTTTTATTGGATTTGGTTTGGGTCCGCTTGCTATCTTTTTCTCCCGTAACCCATTTTGGTGTAGTTGTAGTTTTGGCGAAAACTGATTTTTTTTTAAATGGTGTCTAATATTTTAAAATATTTTTTTGGACGTATCTAATATCTTAAAATATTTTTTAAGTAATTTGTAGTATTCTAAAATAATTTTTTCATTTATACCTAGTCTATTAACATATTGATTGCAATTTAACCCTTAATATATTTTTTTCAGCTCCAAAAATTACTCTAAAATATCTTTTGATGCTTTTAAACCCTTTAAAATATTTTTTCAGTTGTACCCAGTGTTTTAAGAGATTGATTACAATTTTACCGTTAATGTATTTTTCTTAGTAGTAAGGAGCATCCAAAACTTAAGATACTGATTTATTAATTTCCACCCACTCTAAAATATTTTTTCAGTAGCATATAATATTTTGAAGTGATTTTTGGAGCTGAAAAAATACATTAAGAGTTAAATTGCAATCAGTCTGCTAACAGACTGGGCACAACTGAAAAATATTTCAAGGGGTTAAAAGCACTAAAATTTATTTTAAGATACTAGATATATCTATAAAAATACTTCAAAATCCTAGACACCATTTAAAAAAAAAATTAGCTCCAACATTTTACCCCAAAACTACACGGGAGAAAAGGATAGGCAGCGCACTGAAGCCAAATTCCTTTTTTTTTGGGGGAAAAAGCTTTCTTCCCACTAGTCCTACTATGAAGTCGGAAAAGCAAGCCTTCACGGTTCTGAGGTGATCATGCCGGCGAGAAGACAGCACAGGCTTGCTGGCTTATGTGATCCTTCATTTTATTCTCATATTTGCCATTTAATTTAACCATATATGTCTGGCCGGAGGGAGTAATATTTTAGCAGGGAAAAAAAAACAACATTAGCAATATAAAGACACCCAATGTAATACTATAAGGGCATATAATTACATGTAATTAATATAGAGTGAGGGAGGTGATTGATCGTGAATTAATTAGTGATGGGAAATTGCAATGCATCTCCAATGCAACACGTAAAAAGATATACTATTTTGGTTTTATTTATAAGTCATTTTTGATTAAAAAATTTGGTCCTATTTATAAATCCAATTTTAGGATAGTAAATGTATTTTATATTTTTTTACCCCTATTAATTACAATAAATAAAGGGAATATATTCATATTGACTTTTGGAACCAATCATAGATAAGGGTGAAATTGGAAATTTATCCCATAATTAATGAGTTAATTAACTCTCCTTAGTATGTGCGAATTAGTTAAAAGGGTCATTGTTTAACTAAATCTCATATATCAAAAAGAGGTAGTTAACTCAATGATTATGGGATAAATTTTCAACTATGCCCTTATTTACGAATGAGTACTTTTCAACTCTTTATTCTCTATTTATCTTTAAATTATTTTTGCATTGGTATAATCAATAAGGGCAAAATTGTCACAATTTCATTTACTACATTGAAACTTGACTTATAAATAAGATCAAATTTTTTGATAAAAAAGGACTTATAAATAGGACTAGAGTGGTAAGAAATTTCTGCCAGCACGCTACGTTAGACACTCGGAGTCGGTTTGGGTTCTCTTAAAATCTTGTCTCCTTTTTGTTTTTAGAATCTCATTTCCACCCTCATATTAAAAAAAATAGATGGTTCAGATTTTATATTTTATAAAATTATTATATTAAACATAAATAAATAAATTTAAATCATCAAAATATGATCTATACAATTCATAATGGCAACACAAACAAAATTTTAAAACATTAAATTATAAAATACTATAATCATAGCTTTAGGAAATATTAAATTAAATATGAACCATTTATTTTTTAACATGAGAGTGAAGATCAGATTGTGAGAAAAAAAATGAGGGGAAAGATTCTGATAGCCCATTTAGTTCGATTCCATGCAAGAAGATTACATGTAATCCTGATGTAATAGACTGATTACAGCGTTTTAGTTGAGCTTATATAATGTAAAGATATTTACATTTCATAATCCTGATTACATCATTTGATGCAATCAGGATTATACTATTAGGATTGATGAATGAGTATGCAGATATCCTATAATCAAGTGAAAATGACAATATTGTCATTATAATTTTTTAAATTGAACAAAAAGGCCACCCATAAATGCTGTTAAATATTAAATAATTTTAATTACCACCATTAAATATTAAAAAAATAATTAATGATATAGAAATTTAAGAAATATTTTCCCATTAAAAAATTTAAAAAATTATACTCCACCATTAAAAAATATTAAAATATCCTATTAAATAATATATTCTCATTATGAAATATTAAAAAATTAATATGAACCTAATATGTACACTGTATAATATTTCTACCATTAAATATTAAAAAATTACTATAAACTCAATGTGTACACCGTACAAAATGAAAAAAATTATCATGAACCAATGTGTACATTATTATATATGTAGACATGGATAATTTTATTCCTTATTATATTATTCCCATATATTCTCATGTCTAATATAATCCAACCAAACATTTTTATAAATATGCATCACTATTTTCTTAATAATAAATCAAACAAACTATTTAATCATCATTCCATCAGATTTCATTGGGCTGAATTGAATTACATTACATTACCTCTCAACCAAATGGGCAATGAGAGCAGAGAGCCCCCTTTTGTGTTCTTTTTCCTTCCTGGGGATTTCAAACGCTCTCTTGATCGCAAGCCGCTTCTTCAACTTCTTCCTTCTTCAGTACCTTGCTCTCTCGCATTCGCACAGTCTCAAATCATCCTCTTCATAAAAACTTTCTTCAGTTCATTTTTATGATGGTTTTTCAGGAGTTCTCTTCCATGGTAAGTGTTTTTGCCACCTCCTTCTCTATTTGTCTTCTCTCTTCTTCCTCTTTGGTGAAAGAATGGGACAAACCCAATGAATTACACTACAACTTGGCGAGAATGACACATTGAAGCTAGTTTATGAGCTTACCTATTCCACTCTCGGTATAGATGCTTTATTGACACCTGCCATTCCCGTCTCTGAAGTTGGCGAATCTGGTATTAGAAGTGACGCTGCACCATCTGTATTCAGCTTACACCAGCTCCGTGGCGTTTGCTTGTGGACAATCACCAAGTTCTTACTCTCTTGAGGTTGAATAAAAAAAAAGAAAGAAAAAAAAGTTGCCCAGGACCAATGACCCCTCGGTGATACAAGATGTGTCCTAAGCAGAGTTGGTTTTAGTACTTTGCCCCTAAAAGGAGAGTCATTTTCCTCTTATGAATTGTTGGATCAAGATCTTAACTATCCAGTTTTAATATATTATAAAAATATTATTATTATAATCAAAATATTATTATAATAATAATATTTTTATAATCTATTAAATTCGGACAGTTGAGATTTTATCTAACGACCCATAAGAGAAAAAACACCCTCCTTTTCTTTTTGGGGGCAAAGAACCAAAGCCGGGTCCGTCCTTAGCCGCACTATGTGTGTGTTTGGGGGCGGCGTTTGAGCCCCCCAAACGCCCAATTCTCCATCAAACGCCCAATGGGCAAACTGAAAAAAAATGGTGAGTGTTTGGGGATCAAGGTGGGTAATTAAGTTTAAGATTGACATAATAGCTTTTGGTATAAGCTCAACTTTGGAGCTTTTGGTGATTTAGCTTTTGGGGAGAGTGAAAATGATTAAAATATTTTTTCAGTTGTGTCCAGTGTACTATCAGACTTATTGCAATTTTACCCTTAATGTACTTTTTTTGCTACAAAAATTAATTTCAACTATTATTTGGTGCTTTTAACCTTTAAAATATTTTTTTAACTGTACCCAATGTGTTATCAGATTGATTGCAATTTTATCTTTAATGTACCTTTTCAGTTCCAAAAATTATTTTAAACTATTTTTTGGTGTTTTTAACCCTTTAAAATATTTTTCCACCCACTCTCTCTTACTATTATCACAAAAGTCACTTGTGCTTAAGTCAATCCAAACAAATTTTATTTTTACAAAAGTCATTTATACAATCGCTGTTCCAAACATAAATCACATTACACAATCGAGCTTTTACCAAAATTGAAATTACCAACCGCTAAATTGAGAAACTCTATTTTTCCCATCGCTCTTCCAAACACACCCTATGTCATAGGTTCAATCCCACCTAAGGCAAACGCCTGCCGTCTAAACTCAGACAAGAAGGAGGGGGTGGATGTAGCCCAGGTAACCCCTTAAGCCAGCAGGTTGCCCAGGTTATTGCCGAGTTGTCGAGCTAAGGTGAGTCATGCCTGACCAGAAAAATCCGATTCATGTGCTGAACCATACCAGATAAGTGCTGGGGGTTGAAACCCATGATTTTCCAAAATCTATTTGTTTTCAACTTTGTCAGAAGCCTTTCTATATTCACTTTTTTAGAAGAAAATAGAGGCTTCTGTGTTTTGTTCCCGAGAAGGCTCACCGCTCACCTTGATGCACTGGTATTTTCTTCCAAATGATATTTTTTATTACTGGAAAAAAAAAAAGGGTACGGAGCACTCTGGTCTTTGATTCTAAACTCAGTTTGGACATTTTAGATTTAAAATATTTTATTATTAGCTTTTAAGTGATAATTTTATTTTTTTAAGAAGTGCTTTTATCTTCAATGTACATTTCAATATTTTTAAAAGTAAAAAAAGTTAAGGAAAATCCCATATAAAGTTGCCTAAAATAAGAAAATTCTAAATCAGGTTAGTAAATTTAATAAATCCCTAATTAAGTTATCAACCCAATTTAAGATTTCTAAATGTCAGTTAAATGACTTTATTGCCCTCTCCTAATCTTCCCTCTCCTCTTGAAAGGATTTTAGTGGCTATAACTTATTTTTTTTCAATAATTATGTATACAACATCAATATATAATAAAATAAAATATGATTGTCTTAAATCAAAGAATTTTTGTGTCATGGAAGGAACATCAAGAATAATTCAGGCAAAAAGGAAAAAGAAAGTATAACCCCAAGATCAATTAAATTATTTTTAGTTTAATGTTGAGAATAAAAAATTTTATTTTTGACTAGATTTTTTTCTGATGAAAAGAAAATTAGAATATGTTAATAAAAAAAAAATCTGACTAGCATGTACATATCAAATATTTTCATTAGCAGCATTTTTTAAAAAGAAAAGAGTTTCATCAACGTCAAAAACAAACTAGATATTACAATATACAGATAAACATTTAATGAAGTTTGATTTTTTTTATTGACAAAAAAAAAATTAAGTCTGGGTTTTTCTAAAAATACAATTTCTTATTCACAACACTTAAATACAAATATTTTAATTAATATTGGGTTAATGCTTTTCTTTTTATTTTTTTGACTTGAATTATTCTTGTTGATTCTTCCCAATTAAAGGAAGGGAGAATTGCTATAAAAGACCTCACCAGCAACTTATTTGTCAAATGGGACCTGGGAAGATTATCTGCACACGGAGGGAAGATTATCTGCACACGAAGGGAAGATATCTGCACACTCAGGGAAGATCTCTGCACACGTATAGGGAAGAAGTTTGCACACAGGGAAGATTGTCTGCACACCAGGGAAGATATTCTGCACATGTGGAAGATGATCTGCACACGAAGGTCCCATTTGACAAATAAGTTGTTGGTGAGGTCTTTTTTCACAATTTTCCCTTAAAGGAATCACATTTTATTTTATTATATATTAATGTTAATATATATAGAAAAATTAAGATACAAAGCAATAAAACTCTTTTAAGAGGAAAGAGGATAAAGTAAATTATAAGAGTGCAATAAAGTCATTTTACCCATATTTTAAAATCCTAAATTGGGTCAATAACTTAATTATGGATTTGTTAACAACCTAATTTAGAATTTTTTTATTTCAGGCAACTTTATATGGGATTTTCCCAAAAAGTTAGTATAAGAATGAAATAAAGTTATTAATTCTGAAGTTTTTTATTTTACCAGCAATGAAGTTTTTAATTTTAATTTTTGACTGGAATCGTTGTCAACAGTTTAGTCATCCAAAGATTATGTCTGTTTCATGGCCCAAAAAGATTGTTTGCGCTTGATTTGATCTCCATGTCAGAGCCCGGTTGGAGTTCTTCCTCATTGGGCCTAAAGCCCATTGGATCAGTCACCCTTTTCTTATAAACTCTAGTTTAATTCCGATTCTTCTTATCAATAGGAGTTGATCCAAGTGGTAAGCGGTTTGGTTCCGTTTAAGTAAGGTCTTGGGTTCAAGCCTTGTGTATGTAGAAAATTCCCATTGGGACACTCTCCCACTATAACCAGGTGCGCGACATCACCCGATGTAGTCGGGGCAAAGCTCCGGTGAACCGGATGGACAAAAAAAAAATCCAATTCTTATTGTTTTTCTGTAGTGGTTTTGTTAGAAATTGCACCCCTTGGATCAGGAGAATAAGGTGAAGTTATTGACAAATAACTTGTACCATTTGTTTGCTGATTGTTATCACTATCTTTCAGTAATCTTTCTGCTTGTGCTCTCCATGAAACAAAGCATCATGAGAAGTGCCTTGTAAACCGTTGGACTCAAAATTAAGCTTAGTTTTAGTTCTCCTATACTTTTGAGTTTTGACTATTTTTGTTGCTATATACTTTGGAGAGTTTGAGCTTATTTTGTGCTGTGGATTATTGAAGGAGAGACCGACGAAAGATCAGGAAGAAAAAGAGCATGAAAAGAATGAAAAGAGCATTTTGTCACTTAATAATGAATTGCACTCCTGTTTCTTCTGCCCTCAGCTAGGACGCATGGTCTCAGTTTGACATGGAAAGTTATGGTTCCTTTTAAACCTGAATGCTATGTGCGCTAGATTTTTGCAGTTGATTACAGTTATTCATCATCATTTTTTCTCAATATGATTGCTGACATTTTCCTTTTCAAGTTCTTACTATCACTTGAAAAAAATATTTATTTTGCGCTTTACCTTTTACTGTTATTGGGCAGGTGGAGTTGTCTCACCCTAATGCTGAGCTTAGGTTGCTTGAAGTCTTCTATCGCAAAATATGCAAGGTATAAATATGATTGCTGACCAAATTTTTGGTACTAGAAAACTTATGTAGGGTTTACTTGTGATCTTCCAGTCCAGTGTGCAGATGCAGATACTTTAAACGTTATCAGTTTTTTATTACTATTTGTTCATCCTATCCTTGCCTGTGTCTGCAGGTTTTCCCCACCTTGGAATTGATTGAGAACATTCATGATCATTACTGGATGTTGCGAGCAGAGGAGGTAGGATTCTCACCGTGTCGTTGAAAAGTGTTGGTAGAGGGAATAGCCTGAATTATGAAATATTAGTAGTAGTCCACTGTTGTTGTATGAATGCTAATATGAGGAGAATGATTTCTTACAGTAATGGGCTGTGTTAATATTTAATTTTCGTTTCTTTTTAATGAATCTCTCCATTTCCGGTTGTGTTTGAATTTCAGATTCCAGAAGAAGAGAAAAACCTTGGTCCTCATGATCGTTTGATTCATGTGTACCATTTTACCAGGGACACAGCTCAAAAGTCAAAACCAGATGGTAAATTTTACCTCGTTTGTTTTCCTTTCTGCAATTTCCACTGTGATGTCTTTGATATTTGGTGCTGATGTTGAAAGTATGCTGGAACTCTTGTACCTTTGGGTTTCATCGGAAATGCACATTAAATTCAGAATTTTAGGGATCCCTTCTTTTTGGTCATACATGAAGGGGAGACTTTAGTTGATATTAAAGTACGAATACAACAAAAACTTCAAGTTCCAGATGAGGAGTATGCCAAGGTACATTTCTTCTACCCATGCATCCCAGGTTTTTTCGGGGTAAAATTGGTTCCAATGTTGGGTGTTTTACTGACAAAAAATCTAATACTATGTTTGATGTTACTAAAGCTTTTATTTTTGCAATTATATTTTATGTGGAAGTTTGCATTGGTTTCAGTAAGGTGGCCTGAGTACCTTCAGGACTTTGACATCGTATCCCGTCGATTTTATGTACATCCATTGAACCTCAAATAAATTTTTATACTTGCTTGAATTGAATCACACCATTACTTCAACTTGTTAGCTTGAATTTATTTTATACCTTTTTTAATGTAAGTAATTCTTGCTTATGATAGAGAAGAGGCGTTTATGGTGCTTGGGAGGAATATCTTGGCTTAGAGCATGTTGACAACGCTCCTAAATGGCCATATATTGTTAATCAGGTTAGTTAGCATTGCTTGAAAGGTTGGAAGATCTAGTTGTGAGGTTGGATAGAAAAAGAAAGAAAAGTTCGCCGCAGGTGTGAGTTTTTTTTCCCTTTGCTAGGGTTTCTTTCCTTCAAGAGAGCAGTGTCTTCCTCCAGATGCAACTGATCCTGCTAGGGGGTCAATTTCATCCCCCCGTCTATAAGGCTCTCCCCCCTCCCTCATGGTAGAATCCTTTAGTATCCCCCTTATGTCGAGGCCGGTGGAGGTGCTGGCTAGGAGTGAATCCCGTGGTGGCGGCGAGTAGGGAAGGAGGGTGGAGGGTTGCGACAAATCGGCTTATTGTCAGGGTGGACATGTGCCAATTCAATGTATATGATTTTATTGCTCATCTTCGGGTTTGGGTAGTATTTCTTTATCATATTATCTATTTGATTTTGTGTTCTTTGATATTATGATAAATGTTCTCCTTGAGTACTTACTGATTCCAAGGAATCTGGTTAGGAACCTTTCTTACAAGTGTGTTCCCATTGAAGCAGATTTGGCAACCGGGTGGATTGCTAAAGCTTCATTGGAAAGGTCTTGCCCTGTAGTTTGGATATTTTGACCTCCGTTTCTGCTGCAAGCCTATTTGGTGTATGGTGCGGAAGATGATTTGGCTATGTATTTAATTTATCATTGTAACAAAGATATTTTAATTATGTGTTTCTCTAAACTGTCAAGTAGGTATGTGTGTTTACTCTTTCTCTCTACTTGTTCTGGTTTGTTTAGTTTCTGGTTTGTTTAGTTTCTGGTTATAAGACATTGTACTTTATTTGCGTTTAATATTAAAAGAAAAATGAAGAAGAAAGGTTGGATTTCCGTGTGGAAAATTTGGTCGGTATCTTTCTGGTACCTGTCTGGGTCATAAATGCTGGTGCAACGGTTATTTAATTTTGAGTTGATGTCTGGTTTGGTTACTCCTTATCAATTTACAATTGGGTTTTGTTTTTCCAGAATCGCCATACGTTTGAGAAGCCAGTAAAGATTTATAATTAGGATATCAATATTGATGAGTTATTTTGCTACTGTTATGACTATGGCCTTCGAAATTAAGAAATGGGCTTGTAAATATTTATTCTAGGTTTTGTGGTTATGTAGTTCTTTTTGTCCATGGAATGACATTGCTCCCAACACACTGTATCTGCCGACCACAGCCTCCTGAGCTTTTTACCTGCTACTTTCGTTATTAACACTGTTAAACATAAGTAAGATGATTTATGTATATGTCTTGCACATGCCAATTTTATCTTAGCCAGAAAGTTCCTGCACGGTTAAAACCTTTTGTTTTAGGTTGAACGGAGCATTAGAGCCTTTTAATTTTTTTTATTTGTTGATGCATGGAGCTTAAAAGTATGTTTGAGATCACGATTGGGGATCCCAAAAGTATTTATACATGTAAGGCAAAACAATACCCATCTCTCATACTTACCTCATATACCGTAAACCATTATTGAAAAGCTGTTTTTTATGACTCCAATCGCTATTCCAAATAAATATTAAGTGTCTATTTGTTTCAGCTTTTTAAAAATATTTGTGTGATTTATGAAGTAAAAATGTAAGAATTATTTTATCCTAACTTATAGAAAAGTATTTAAAAAAGAACTTTTAAGATGTTTCTAAACGAGCATTTAATACCGAAACTGTTTTCATTAGTCGCTTTTGAATACTTTACTACTTTTGCAGAAGATTGTGATATGACAAAATCAGAAAATCTTATATAAAGAGACGATTGAATTAGAAGTTTTTTATTTGATCAATGGTGTAATTTTATTTTATTTTTTTGCCAATGATAATTCAAACGAAAGGAGAGAAGTAAATGGTCTTATAACCGAATGGAATAAAAGATTCTTTTAAAGTGGGAGGTTGTGGATTCAATCTAACTTGTAACCTTGCTCCTTTAATTATTTTGGGGAAAATTATATTTATGTCTCAGACAAGAGGTAAAAAAAAAGAAAAAATAGTCCTTTAAAATCTTAAAATTGTTTTTTACAATAAATTTTAATATGAATTTGTCAATGAACGCTCCTAGATTTATCAATGGACGCATCCTTGGACTTGTCAACGACGCGCCCGATGGACTTTTCAACGGATGCCTATGGACTTGTCAGTGAAATTAGAATTTATTCTAAAAAAGTCTCAGATAATTTTGATATTTTAAGAGACCATTTTTTTATTTTTGTTTGAGGTCTGAATGTAATTTATTCATTTTTATAAAAAAAAGAACAAGGCAAAAGAAACTTGGTTTCATTGGAATTGAGATGATAGGCCGATTGTTTAGGGCATTCTGAAAGCCCAGCAAAATGTAAATGATAAAGGGTTAGAAAGTGAATATGGGCTAAAGATGATGAGAATGGGCTGAGAAAGGAATTAAAGCCCATAGACTTTTTTTAAGAAAAAGTGATGTTAAAAGTTCAAACCCACTTTATATATAATATTAGGGATTAAGGTGTAAATTTAGTGTTTGTCTTTAAAAGCAATGTGTTCCTGATATTTCTTTTTGGGTTCTAGGTTGTCTCGAAAATGTTGAAATAGAGAAATGTTGGTTTTTACTGTTAAAAATGCGAGCCATTAACATCAATTTTTTAATGTTAGTTTATTAACAGAATAACATTGTTATGTCTTAAAATTATTTTGGACCGACATTGACTCAAAAACAATTTTTGTGAAAATATTGCTTTTAAATGAAAATTTTTAAACAAATTTACACCTTAACCCTAAAATAAATATTAAAGTTAGAGAAAAAAATTTGGGTCAAGCTGTCTGACGTTCTAGCAAAAACTATGCAACAAGAAGTCTCATAACCAGTTTCACTAGTCATTACATCATACTGTGATAAATTTTGTACAGTTTAAATTTCCAGTTCATATTTAAGATTTTTAACGAATAATTTGTTAATAAAACATATATTTTAAAAAATATACAGTCAAAAATTAATTTTTATTTTAAATTCTGTATGCTTTAAAATAGTTTTTTAAACAAAAATATAAGTGAAAAAAAAATTGGGTGCTCATAAAGAAATAGAAAATGATGAGCAACCTCAGGATTCTTTAAAAATAACTTTTTAATTATGATTCTTTAAAAATAATCTTTTAATTATGGTTTATTATATTTGAGGTGGCATGATAAATAAGACAAGGAGATGTAGGGCACCATCCATTGATAGATGGTATGTTTGTTTGAGCGATTCGATTGCTTATAAGTTGCTTTTTAATAGTGATTTACGGTATACGAAGTAAGTATGTGAGATGAGCTGTGTCTCGATTTACGTAAAAAGTAACTTATAAGCAAATTTAAGCTCAAACAAACATGCTTAGAGTTCCTTGAGCTCCTGGAGCTAGTACGAGCATCTTGCTCTTGTCCTTTTTTCCCCTTCTATTCTTTGATGCTTCTTGGAGGCTTCTATGAGGTAGACCATTGAGCTCTTTGTAAAATCTTTTTCTTAAAATTCAATTCTCAAAATATTTAATCAAATTTTTTGATAATGAATAATACCATTTAAAAGAAAAAATTTAAACCTAAAGGTTTACCATGATAGAAAATATTACAATTCATTTTTTAAAAGATTGCCATAGTAGAAAAGAGTTCAACTAACTATTTGAAAATTCTATCATAGTAATAAAAAGATTATAATTCATATTTCAAAAGATTACAATGACAGAAAAAAGTTCAGCTAACCATTTAAAAACTCTACCATAATAATAAAGGATTTAAATCCCTACAAAAAAAAATATTACAACTCATCTTTCAGAAAATTACCATGGTAGAAAAAAGTTCAACTAACCATTTAAAAACTCTACCATGGTAATAAAAAGATCAAGTCCTTACAAATATCTACTAATAATGAAAAATAATAGACTATTCATTTAAAATTTATCATGGATAATAAAACTCTTTTCATTACTTCACAAATCAAACCATAAATAATTGACATTCTTGGGCCTTGGACTTCTTTAGGTCCAAAACATAATCATTCAACCACAAGATCAATATCAAACTCAATCATCAAAATACTTAAACAACAATTATCTTAAATATCAACTTTTGGTTGCTTATCCATGATAAGAAATAGTATAATCCAAATCATAATATCACATCAGAGCATGCAGCATGAGCCTTTCAGTGGCAATACACAACAATTTATCACATAAATAAAAAGAAGGAAGCTTTACAAAGATTATCATAATAATCAAGCCTCTGGAGTCTTCCCCAACTGACTAACAAAAGAACTATTATCTGAAAATATTAAATCAATGGGGGTGAGACAAAGGCCACAGTAATTAGCAATCCATCTCATCGGGCATATGAGTAAATGCCCAGGAGGTGTCAAGTGGGATAGTTAAAAAATCATAGCTTTATTAAAAATGTCACACACACATTAATCTATAATATCATAATCTCATTTTCATATTTATCACATAAGTGTACAAGAATTAATACACAAAATTTATTCTTTGTCCTCCCTTATTTCCTCTAACTGAACTCATGGGCTAGTACTCACTCATATGACTAGTAGTTTAACTCAACAAGCTCACCGATCAAGTGATATGGACTGGCCAAAATCCACAGAGCATAAAACTCGGACCATGGGTTCCCCCTCTAAATACATTAGTGGGGTGTCAAGGCCCTACTGGACACCAATTGGCCAAAGGACTAACCAGTATACATCTGAAAGCCCACCACTTTATTTCCTCTTTTTGTACAAGAATTCACCCCCTTATTTTCTTTTTGAGTAATTTCCCATCAAATTCACATCTGTCATCCCCTCTTATATCAATATTGTGAGATTACAACATATCATTATCAATTCACAATTTTCAAAATAAACTTTCCAATCTCATAAATAAATATCAATTCATATAATATAATATCACTGGTCATTTTCTCAATGAAAATAAGTCCCACAAGACAATTTCATTAACGATATAGTTTCAAAGTCCATATCACATATCAATAGCTAAATTTATAATTCTATATAATTAAAAATCACTCACAAACATCATACAAGTATGCACAACAAGAGGAGAATGGTTACCCTTTGGCAAAGCAAAATTATAACCATAAGCTCCTAATCTAAGAACTCAAATGCAAGCCAAAAATCAATCTACAACAATCAATTTATTATATATTAATAACTCCTTGAGTTATTGGAAAAATTAATTTACTTAACTTAATTATATAATTTCAAAATTTTAAATTAATTACTCCCAAAAATTCCAATTTCACACTAAAATCCCAATTATTAATTTCAATATTTTTCTTGACACAACTAACCTATTCAAGTTATTGATTATTATTAATTTTATCCCAATACATAAAATCCCCAATTTTAAGTTTAAGACATAAAATATCAAATTATAAATCTTCATCTTAAAAAATATATATAAACTGATTAAAACCTCAAGAATACTCCTAATAATCCAAATAAATAATTTAACCTAAATTTAATCAGTTAACAAGTTCAATATAGAATTAGTTATAAATTGATTATATAGAAGAATCATTATAAAATCTTATACCAACTGAATAACAAAAATAAACTAATTAAAATTCACTATTAATCTTCCTCTATATTCCTACCGTCATATACTGATAAAACTTAAATTTACTCAAAATTCTAATCCTAAAATATTCTCTAATTAGTAAAAAATTACTATCATAAGAAAGAGAAAATTATTTAGTACATTTTTTATGAAGAAATTTTTTTATTAGAAGTGATTTTGAATACCTTATTAATTTCTAAAAAAACAAAAAATACCCTTACGAGTGTCCAACCTGGTGGAGAAATCACTCCACCTCTTAGTGAAGTGATTGAATTGGGTTTAGGGATGGAAATAGGCTAAACTCCTAATAGGAGTTGTAATCTACATAAAACCTAGCTTAGTCTATTTAGTAAATAGGTTAGGCTCAGGCCTATTGTCAAGCCTATTTAAGTAAACAAATTAGACCTATTTTCATAAGACCTAGCCTGCAAGCCTACGGGCCTTGCTTATTTAAATTTTTTTAATTTATACTATAATATAAGAAAATATAATGTCATCTAAATAATTGTATAAACTATTTATAGATTTACCAACTTAACCTTAATTTTAAGTTTCACATTTCATCGTTATTATGTTTAACCCTTATTTTCGTATCAATCATTAACATCACCTCTCTTCTCTCCGATTGCTCAAGATAACAATGCTAACTCACTTCCTCTCCCTTGATTTGTGCCATCCACTAAAGCATAATAATTTGTATGAGTTTATTTTAATGTTAAACAAAATATTATAATCTTAGTATGAGGAGTTTGTCTCAATTAATGTAAGAACAATAAAAGAGATGAATGTAGTTTTATATATTACTTGTTATACTTGATCAATTTTAGAAAATATATCTTATTAGTCAGTATACATTAGTTTTTCTCATTTCTATTTGCTCGAACAATTGCTATCACTGGATATTCTTTTCTTTTCCTTACTAAGCCTTTATATTATAACAAGAATGTATGTTAAGCTTTTAAAACATAATGTAATATTTTAAATAAGCATGAAGGTGATTATATATAAATTTTGATGCATAGGTTTTAAATACTATTTAAAAGCCTATATTTTAAGTAGACTTTTAAACAAACTTTAGGTTTAAAAAAAAGCTTACATACAGACCCAGGTTCATACTTTAAATTTTTGTTGCAAGCACAGACCTATTGTGGTAAAACCTAACATAGCCTAGCCTATTTTCACCCCTAATTGGGGAGGGTATATAAACTCTCTGCCCAACTATTCAGTGCCTATTTTTTTTAAGGGTTAAGGGTTAAAACTAACCTTAAACTTGTTTCAAAAGTGTACCCACCACCATAAACTTTTTTTTGGTGTAAAAGTAACCATAAACTTTTAAAAATAGTGCAAAAGTAACCATGGACTTTTAAAAAAGGGGCAAAAGTGACACTACCGTTAACGGCCGTTTACTCAAAAGTTTTTAAAGAGCAAAAATACCCATAAACTTTTCTCAAAAGTGCACTTACCACCATAAACATTTTTGTTGGATGCAAAAGCAACCATAAACTTTCAAAAATGGGGCAAAAGCTATAGTTCTCTTACTGTGTTTAAATGTCATCTTTTGATTATTTTAAGTCCAGGAAAACAGCACCTCAACTTGTCCACCATGATTTTTCTAATCCAGAAATTGAAAAAAATGATCTTCAATAAAGATGACGTCATCATCCTGCTCTCACCTATTTGCCGTAAATGGAATTGTTGATATCAATGGTATCATAAATACAGTTGCCAAAATTGTTGATGAGGAAGGATCTCAACAATTCTATTTACTGCACGTCAGTGAGAGCATGATAGCAATGTCATCTTCATTGAAGATGAGTTTTTCAATTTTTGGCTTGAAAAAATCATGATGGATAAGTCGATGTGCTTTTTTCCTGGACTTAGAACAATCAAAAGATTACATTTGAATTCAGTAAGATAACCATCACTTTTGCCCCATTTTTAAAAATTTATGGCTATTTTTGCACCCAAAAAAAGTTTATGGTGGTGAGTGCACTCTTGAGAAAAGTTTATGAGTATTTTTTCCCCTTAAAAACTTTTGAATAAATGGCCGTTAACAGTAGTGTCATTTTTGCCCCTTTTTTAAAAATCCATGGTTACTTATGCACCATTTTTAAAAGTTTATGATTAGTTTTACACTAAAAAAAATTATGGTGGTAGGTGTAATTTGAGAAAAATTTAAAGGTAGTTTTGCCCCTTAACCCTTTTTTAAGTAATCATTATGTTTCCTTTTTAATCATTACACCTTTTATTTATTATTTTTCCCCCTTTCTTCCGCCTTTCCTCTGAAAGTGGTTTGTTTTGTTGTATTTTTTTGGTTTTGCCGAAAGGTGGTTTTTATATATATATATATATATATATATATGTCATTAAGTGAATCATTAATACCAGATATAGAGCTTGTAATCCTTTGTATACTGGTACTAACTTGATTACTTAATAGACTCATATTCATTTCAAGAATATTCATCTTCATTATAAGTTGGTTCATCATAGGGGAATATTCATCTTCCTTATTCGTCTGGTTTACAGGAATTTTTCTACCAAAACGGCTTACTGGTTCCATCTGCTTAAATAATCAGCAATCAAGTTATTCTTTCCTTTTATATACTCAACATCATAATCATAATAAGATAAATCAGCTTGCCATTTAATTAACATTTTACTACTTAACTTATTTTGTCTTATACCTCTAGGCAACCAATGTTTCACTTGTGTATTATCTGTTCTTATTATAAATCTATTATTGACAATAAATAATTCTAATTTCTCTATAGCTTTTACAACAGCTAATAATTCTTTCCAGTTTGAATGATACCTACTTTGGGAATCATTAAACTTCCCACTAGTATACCTAGTTATTTTTTCAATTCCATCTTCATCTTCATAATATAAGGCTGCACCCTAATAATTATCAGAGGCGTCAGTATATATAATCCATTTTATATTTTCTCTTAAAGGTATGGTTAACTTTGGTAAATCCTTACACAAAGTTTTTATGCTTTCTACAATTTTTTCTATATTATTATCCCATTTCCATATAGTTTTTTCTCCTGCTAATTTAGAAATTTTAGAGGTTAATTTTGATAAATTGGGTATATAATTCCTTGCCTGATTTACTAATCCTAAGAAAGATTGTAAATCTTTTTTATTGTTTATCTGTTTAAACTGTAATATTTTTTGACTTATATGATCTTGTAATTCTATTCCATCTTTAGTTAGTATTTGTCCTAAGAAATTTACTTTCTCTTTTCTTAATTCCATTTTTGAAGGTGATATATTTAATCCTTTCTCTTCTATTATTTTTACAAATTGTTCTAAATGTCTTTCATGTTCTTGTTCATCTTTCGAAAATATTAATATGTCATCAATATAGATCACAGCAAAATCTCTTATTGGCAATAACATTTTTGACACATATTCTTGAAATATACTAGAGCTATTATGATATCCCATTGGCAATACATTCCATTCATATAATCCTTCTGAGGTACTAAAGGCTGTATATTTCTTACTGTCTTCTTTAAGTTTTATTTGGAAAAATCCTGATTTACAGTCAAATTTACTAAATATAGTTTTTCCTCTTATTAAATTGAATAATAAATCCATCTTAGGTATTGGATATCTATTTCTTATAGCTAATTCATTTAGTTTTTGGTAATTTATAACCATTCTAGTTTTTCCTCTTTTTTCTTCACTATGTTTAGACACAATTATAGCTAGTGATGAATATTCTGACCTACTTTCTCTTATAAGATTATATTTTTTCATTTCTTCTATGTGCATTATAAATTCTTTCCTATCTTCTTTTGTCCATGCATAAGGTTTACAATTTATTTCTTTACTATAATCTTTTAATTCTATTTTTGCCATAGGCTTAGATTTTTCCCAATGTATTAATGGATTGTCACTATAATTTTCTATAATTCTTTGTTCTATAGTTTTTATTTCTATAATATTCAAATTAGCTAACATATGTTGAATTTCTACTGGATTATTATTTTGTAAGAATTGGACTTCATATTCACTATTCTTTTTCTGGAATTTTTCATCTTTTCTTCTATATGGCCTAGGTATTCTTATACCCCAAGCTTCATGTTTACAAGGTGTTGTTAATATTAATGCTTTACTAATCATGTGTATAGGGAAATATTGTTCTAAGAAATCTAATCCCAAGATTACATCACACGAGGGTTCATTATACTGGTTTAGTTCTTTTATTACTAATTCGTAGTTTCCTATTTGGACTTTTACATCTTTTGCTTCTAGTTCTAACATATGAATTTCCTTACCTGCACTTTCCATTCTTAACATTTTGTGTTTTCTTTTCCATAATTATGGTGGTAATACATTATATTTTGCTACTGTTAGGTTTGCCCCGGTATCAACCAAAGCATGATATTTTCTCGATCTATATTTTGCATATATAAATTTTATAAGTATGTAGTATAACGGTCTACTCATATCCTAGACAAAATTTCTAAACGTTCTTTCAATGTTTATTTAATTCCTTTTCTGTCTTTCCTTTCTCTCATTACTCTAGCATATTCTTCTTCATATAATAAATAGTGATTATCATAAATAAAGTTTAACCTTCTATTTTCCCATTTATAAGTTTTACTTAATCTTTTAATTATCATTCTTAAGAAACTTTTATCATTCTTTGGTATTATTGTTATGTATTCTCTTTTTTTATATGCCCAAATTTCTCCATCTATTATTAGTCTACTTTTATTCCTTAATTCTTCATTTAACATATGAATATCTCCCATTTTAAACTCTTGATAATAAATTTAATTGTTTCTTAAATTCATCTTTTACTTCTTTTCTATGATATATTCTACTTACTGTATATCCTATTAATCTAAATCTTAATTCTTCATTTTCTCCTATTTCTTGTAATACTTGATTTAATGCTTGTTCTTCAACTTCTTCCCATTCTCTTAATTTATTAATAAAGCTTCTCATTAATCCTTTTTCTACTTTAGGTATTCTTATTCCTCTATTATTCTTAAAATAATACCAATTATTTTCATCATATAATGTTATATTTCTATCCATTTAACCTTTAGATAATACTTTTAATCTTTCTTTTAATACTTTTTTAATATCATTCCTATTCATCATATTATTTACTACTGCATTATAAGCTTCTACAAAATCCTGTGATTGTGTGTGGTATACTATTCTTAACTGTCTTTTTTCTTTTTCATTAGATTTGTTTGTTTTATGTATTATATGATTCATCATTGCTTTATCAGCTTTTGGTATATATATTATTTTTTATTTTTGTAAGAAAACATATTTTAATTAGATTCCTCTTTTCTGTTTATTCTAAAATATACCTACTAAATTCATTTTTTAATAAATAATTATTTTATGATTATAATTATATCCTAAAAAAAAGGATATTACATTCTATATATCATGTGCTTTCCCTTCTGAACAACAAGAACTCAAGAAGATACTATCAAGATGGTCTTATTTCTGTTGATTGCGATTTTCTCCGGGTTTCAAGGAAAAGCATGAATAAAAGGCTTAGGGTCTGTTTGGTATGAAGGAATTGGGAGTGGTGGAAATGGAATTGGGAGACAATTCCATGAAGAGACTTGTTTGGTACAATGGAATTGGGCTCAATTCCAATTCCATGTGGAACCCAAAAAGCTTCAATTCCATCAAGATGAATTCCATAAAAAAAGTCAAGATTTGTAATTCCAAGCCCCCATTTCCATCATTACCCTCGAGCAGATTTACCGGACTCCTCACTCATGCACTCACCGGTGACCTCTGTTACTCACTAGTGACGATGGCAACTTCTCCCTCACCGGCGATGGCAGCTCTCCCCCCTCCACCTGCGACGGCGGCATCCTTTAGCACCGGCGACGACAACGACACAACAACTCTCCTTCACCAGATCAAACGGAGATGACAACGACAGTTCTCACTCACCGGCCAGGACAGCAACGGTAGCTCTCCCCCTCCTCTTCGTCTGATCTGGTGAGATCCGGCGAGATCTAGCCTTTCTTCGTCAGATCCTCATCTTTGTCTATCTTCCTCTCCCCCGATGACCAGGTGGACGATGATAGCGATGGCAACAGTGGCCTGCTCCATCAACCTCCTACTGCAATGACGACGACAGCGATTTGGGCAGGAGTCGGCGACGCCAGTGGGGGAGGCAGCAAGATCTGTCGAAGGAATGGGTTTGTTTTTTTGGTAGTAGATGGGTGATGGGTTTTTTAATTGAGGGTGTTTTAGTATTTTTATGTAAAAATTATATCTCATTTTCAAGTCATACCAAACACACTTTTAAACCCCATTTCCATATCAATATCCATATCCATTTCCATTAAAATCAATTCCAGTGTACCAAACGGGCAGGGTGTGTTTGGGATAGCGGTAGAAAAAATGAATTATATAATTCGGGCTTATTAAAAAATGACTTAATAAATAAGTCAATATTTGTAACGTGATTTATGTTTGGATGAGCGGTTGAATAAGTGATTTTTCATAACTCAAAACATGTTTGGATTAGCGATTTTTATAAGTGTGTTTTTAAAAGTAAAAACTTGAAGGGCATTTGTATATTCTTCAAATTTTAGATAGATTATATATGCGATATCCAACAGTAATATATCATCTGTATATTCTTCAAATTTTAGATAGATCATATATGCGATATCCAACAGTAACAATATGATATTAGACAAATTATATATTTGTACTGGACTAAAAGAAACTCAACAAAAAAATTAATATAGAGATTTTTTTTAAAAAAAGGAAATTCGGAATCAGGAATTCCAAAAAATTTTCCTTCCTGTTCAAAAGGGAAATTCTCGGCATCGGAATCAAAAATAAAACTCCTTCTCGAACACTTTTTTGTATCAGGATCGGAAATGTGATTTCCCGATCTCAAACAACCCTAGAATCATATTCAAGCATTTAAATAAACCTAAACGTTTTACATAATTATTTATAGACATTTTTTTGATTGAAATATAGGAAAACAAAAAAGGGTAGGGGTTGAAAAATATTTTGGCGCCCAAAGGCGTCAATATCATATCAGGACAGGGAGGTAGAGATATGCCTGCTTTTAGTTTTTGAGTCCACCCAAAATGAACAAAAGATAAAGTGGTCCCACCAGGAATGTCCATGCGGTGCAAATTGGTTTTTGACCAAAAAAAAAAAAAAAAGCTAGTGGGATAAGTAGATAGATGGGGCTTTTTAAATAAGGGGTTTTTTAAAAACGTTACCCAACTTAAAAATGCTCATCCAAACACTCAAAAAAGAAAACTTGTTTTAGTTGGGCTTTTTCTCGCAAAAACAGGCTTATTTGGGAGAAAAAATGGTACCAAACACACACTTAAACGGTACGATCCCACTGTGGCCCCAGAATGAGAGGGACAATCTCATAACTAGGTTTGTGAGAATTCGTACTTAGATGCTCCATTTCTTGATACTGGAAGACATTTTTATATATTTTTTTTGCATAATTCTTGATACAATCCCGTATTTTTTCATCTTCTTGTAGACTCTAAGAATAATTTTTCTTCCAATGGTGATAGTAGGAATCATTGCAGTTATCCAAGATCTTCAGTTATGTTGAAACAGAGATTATAAAAAGGTCGTTGTATTATCAGATTATATTAATACTATGAATACTTTGACTAGAGGTTGTGATATTACTCACCCCTTTAGAGATATTATAGAGAATGCTAAGTTGTGGATATCTAAAAACTAGTAAATGTTAGTCAATCATATTTTTAAGGAACAAAATAGTATAACGAATCATTTAGCTAAATCAGCCTATAATATTGAAAGGAATTTTTGTATCCTTGACCACCTACCACTTTCATATCTGGAGGTAATGTTTAATGAAAGATAATAGATTGTGTTTTGTTTTTCTCCTTGTGTTTATAATTGCTCTTTCCAATTTTATTAATGGATTTCAGTTTTCATTAAAAAAAAGAATAATTTTTCGTTTGTGCAAACCAAAGCACCTGGTGCAACAACAAGCAATCTGTTTGACTTGGGAATGGTAATTTAGTTGCTTTGTTACCTAATACTTTAGAAATTGCAGATTTTTTGACCCATTATATTCACGCATTTATATTTGTTGAGTTGTCCACCTAAACCGGATGCCATTATAGATACTATAATAAAACTTTGTAAAGAAATTTCTTGAGAAATCTATAAAGATCGGATTAGATCTCAATAAGAGAATAAATGTTTTACTACCACCCACAAAGACAAACGGCTACCAAAGATCACTTGGATTAAAGAAAAAGTTATTTTGATTTATTCATTTAGTTTGTTTATTTCTTATCCCGAAAATCTTAATTTGCAAAATATAGGATTAACTTTGTTTCTATTTTTTTATTCTTATATTTTTTTTAAATTTAGAATTTATAGAATTTTTTTTAATGTTATTGTTCTTAAATATATTTCATTTCAATACATACATACATACATACATATATATATATATAAATGCATCAAAGGTTTGCTTAATCCATAAGGCAATATAAAAAGAAAAGTCACCTCGCGGGGACTGTGCATGGTCCGTCGGCGCGCGTATATTTCTGGACGCTGGGAACATTATGTGCGTTTGTACTTTGTATACGCTGAAGCTTTTGCTCAGTTTATGTTTGATTAGCATTTCACTGTTTATTTGCTCATCCCTAACAATTTGTTGCATTCAGTGACCTCCGATGGACGAACACCTCAGCTCACTGAATGTTGAGGCGGACATTAAAAGTGTTGCTTATTTGATGGACCAGCGTGTGATTAACGCTCGATTAGACAGGTTGGAGTCTTCTAATGCTCGATTAGAAAGATTGGAGTCTTCTCTTGAAGGTATCTCGCGTGCGATGGATTCCTTAACTAGGAGTGTGGATCGTTTGCTCCACGCCCAGGCCATCGGAGTCTCCGGTTCGGGTTCCGACGCTCAAATGCCGGCGTCGTCACCGTCTTTTTGTCATCATCAACAGGATATTCGATCAGAAATACTTACTCTCTTCGTCTGTCTCTCAACATTCTCTTCTCCCTATTCTGCTTCATCTTTCCTATTTTGTGTCTATGTGGAGGTTTCATGCTTTATGCTGTAGCTTTTTTTCAGTCTCTGTCGCTAACTCGCTATTCAGCTGGCTCAATAATTTCTTTTGGTATTATTACTTATTTCATTGTTTATTTGCGATTCTCAGTGTTGCGCTACCAGGACAGATATTAATTATTACGAAGAAAATAGAGGCTACTGAGTTTTGGTCCTGAAAAGGCTCACCTTATTTCAATTTGAGTAAAGATTGGGTGGCAATTTGATATACAGTTATTTTCTTTGAAATGATAGTTTTTTACTGCAAAAAACATAGAGGGTACGAGCACGGGACAATAGGGCATGTTGGTCTTCGACTCTAAATTCAGTTTGGACAATTTAGAGTTAAAATATTTTATTATGGACTCCAGTTTAATTATTGTTATTCTGTTGTGATGTTATTAGAAATTGCACCCCTGGGATCAAGAGAATAAGGCGAAGTTACTGACAAATAACTTGTACTATTTGTTTGCTGATTATTGTCAATATCTTTCAGTAATCTTTCTGCCTGTACTCTCCATGAAACAATGCATTTCATAAAAAGTGCCTTGTAAACTGTTGGACTAAAAATTAAGCCTAGTTTTAGTTCTCCTATTCGTTTTAATTTTGACTATTTTTGTTGCTATATACTTTGGAAAATTTGAGCTTATTTTGTGCTGTGGATTATTGAAGGAGAGACTGACGAAAGATCAGGAAGAAAAAGAGCATGAAAAGAATGAAGAGGCTCACGTTATCCAAAAAAAGAAAGAAGAGGCTGCTGACCTTTACACCATTATAAAGGTTATCATCAATTCCTATCTTGATTTCCTTATAATCAATTGCTTCTTTTACTTAAACATAATTCTTGGCGTTGCTAAATCAATTGTATTGCTGGTCGTGTATAATACTTTTTAGGTGGCACGAGATGAAGATCTTGCACAACAGATTGGAAGAGATATATATTTTGATCTTGTAGATCTTGACAAAGTGAAATGTTTTCGTGTCAAAAAGCAGATGCCTTTTATCCATTTCAAGGTATGACAATCTACCATCCTTTTACTTTTCTTCAAGAACTGTCTAACTCGACACAGTGTGTTAACTTGTTTTGTTTCTTCCATGACATGCTCTGCTAACAGCTTAGTCTGGTCTTACGTGGTTTTTATTTTTTCCAAGACTTTTGCATTCCTTGAAGAAAATTGTATTGAGAAAAATGTTAGTATTTTGCATAGCTATCGAATTGCAGTACAAATTGTTAATTGTAAGTGTTCACAGCGTAATTATAATTTATTTGAGGCCCTAGCAGGAGACCATGAATCTGAACGATAAAATCCCATATTAGCAGGATAACATAAGCATGGAATAAATAAAAATATCTGCCGTTGATTACTGGGCCTTGTGGCCAAGTTTCTTGATCGCCAGCAATGAGAAATATTTAAAGTTGTTTAAATGGAGGGCAGAAACATTCAAATCTGTTTTGATGTTTCCTGGAGCTATTTTTTTACCCCAAAAGGAAAGTGGACTTGACGGCAAGTGTGCAGGACATATAGGTGTACCTTTTTGTCCATGACTGATAAACCTGCCAAATTAACGTAGACTCGTATGAGAAGTAATCAATATTGATGCTGTATCAAATTGGTGAGTTTCAATGTGTAGAAAAATTTAAAGCAGAAATGGTTTTAGCTTTACAGTTTTGATGTCAGTTATGATTGTTAATTTCTTATTACGCTTGGTTGAATTACTTTAAGTGGTTATATCTCTTGGTCGATTTGTAAACTGCAGGAAGAGGTTGCAAAAGAGTTCGGCATACCAGTGCAATTTCTGCGTTTTTGGTTTTGGGTAATGCATCAAAACCATTCCTACCGTCCTTGTAGGCCATTGACGCCCCTTGAGGAAACCAAAACTGTAATAGTTTTCGAACCGATCTTCTTCTTGTTATTTGCCCTTCATTTATTTTCCTTATGGTCCCGGCTATAACAAGGTTCATGTCTATTTCTTTCTCTAACTTCTGCTCACTGTCTTTGTTTAAGCAACACGTTACTTTTGTTCTGTAATAACATTTAATTTCTAGTAATTCTTGTCTGTATGCTGTAAAACTCTGCCATTTGATGCTGGTTTTTATTTGTTCTCAAACATCTTCACGTTGCAGGTTTGGCAAGTGAGAAGAGTTTTAAAAATAGCTCACAATGAGGGGCTAAAGTTGTTTTTGGAAGTGGAGCTGGGGCTGGTAATATTTCCCTATTTATAATTAAGGAAGCTGCCTTCTATGTATGATTGTATCAAACATGGTATTGTTGATATTCTGCGTTAATATATTATTTAGGATTTACGTCCCGTGGTGCCACCTGAAAAGACGAAGGATGATATTTTACTTTTCTTCAAGCTATATGATCCCGTAAAAGAGGAACTACGGTATTGAGTTATTTTGTTTCTTTGCATTCATTGAGGTGTGGTGTACGACCTACTGTTGAAGTTAAATTGATATTTCTCTGGTGGCAGTTATGTTGGAAGGCTCTTTGTGAAGCGTTTTGGCAAGCCATCGGAGATTATAATGAAGTTAACTGAAATGGCTGGTTATGGTCGAGAGGAACAATTAATACTCTATGAGGTTGGTGCCCTAATTTTTTTAGCTGTTGCTTCATGCAAGTTTTATGCCCCGTGTTTTTTATCCATGTTTGTTGGACGCATATGGCTGTTCAAAATAAATTCCATCCATATTAAACCTAATTAATCCAATAAAATATCGGTGAAGATCTGTTGGGAAACTTCTCGAATCCAATTATATTTTAGATGCAAAAGAATTCCATAGAGTATAGACTAATGGAGAATTGCAGCAGGGAATCAAAGAAAGATAAAAAAACACTAGTGCATTCGAGAGGCACTCCACTCTCCTCACAATCTCTCAATATTTTCCATGCCTTTTTTCCTTTTCCCCAATACCCGCCATATAACATACATGATTTCTAACTGTCAACTGCTAATTTCCCACAATGTCCCTACTCACATGTTCTGCCCTCTCCATACTAGTTATTGGGCCTCCTCCTATAATATGTAAATGATGGCCCATGTTCATCAATACCCCCCCCCCCCCCCAACAAGATCCGCCTTGTCCTCAAGGGGAAATGAAGGAAATTGACGATGAATTGTGTCATAGTCTTCCCAAGTATTATCCAAGCTGGACAGAGAAACCCATTTGATAAGCAATTCAATGCGGCCATCTGTCATTGTGCGATGGTTAACCACAGCCTCAGGGACCACCTGTAATTCCATGTCAGCAGTCAAAGTGGAAGGCAAAGTCTGGGGTTGAACATAAGAAGATAAAGACTTCAGCTGGGAGATATGAAATACGGAATGGATCTGAGCTTCCTGGGGTAATTGCAGGCGATATGCAACAGGACCAACATGCTCAAGGATTGGAAAGGGACCATAGAAGCGTGGACATAGCTTCTTATTGGGACGTTTGGCCAAAGACCGATGACGATATGGTTGAAGTTTAAGATAAACTTGATCTCCAACCTGAAAGTGCACATCCCAACACTTCTTATCGGCATAATATTTCATGTGTTGCTGAGAGCGAAGCAAGTTTTGCTTAAGTTCATCTAATATGGCATTTCGAGTGAGAAGATGAGTGTTGACTGCCTCCACAGCCGAGATAGGCTCTTGAAACCGATATAGATTGGGAGGCTCTTGCCCATATAAAGCCTGGAAGGGAGTCATGCCAGTAGAGCGAATGTAAGTAGTGTTAAACCAGTATTCTGCCCAACTAAGCCACTTGGTCCAGGAAGAGGGTTTATCACTGCAGAAACAATGCAGATAAGTCTCAAGACTTCGATTAACCACTTCAGTCTGGCCATCACTTTGAGGGTGGTAAGTAGAGCTAAAACACAGTTGAGTACCAGCAGCCCTAAACAACTCAGTCTAGAAATTACTCATGAACAGTCGATCCCGATCTGAAACGATGGAACGAGGAAACCCATGCAAACGCACCACCTCCTTGAAGAAAACTTCAGCCACCATTAATGCAGTGTATGGGTGTCGAAGTGGAATAAAATGGGCAAATTTAGTAAACGGTCTACTACTACTAGAATAGTGTCGAAGGTACTGGATTTTGGCAAACCAGAGATGAAATCCATCGATATATCAGTCCATACCTGATCTCGAATAGGCAGTGGCTGAAGCAAACCAGCTGGACTTAAGGCAGAGTGCTTATTATGTTGGCAAACATCGCAAGCAGCCACATACTTTTGAACATCTCGGCGCAAGCCATCCCAATAAAATAAAGAAGATAAACGCTTGTAGGTCCTGAGAAACTCAGAAGTAATTGCATGATTGATGATAGAGCTGCATCATTTTGAACCTCTTCATCCCAACGGATAAGACCAACTGGCTGCTGAAGAGAAATGGTGTTAAGGGCAAGATGTTCATCCCTACGAGACAAGGCATCAGCAGCCGAGTTGGTACGGCCTGGTTTATACTGAATTTGAAATGTATACCCTATGAGTTTAGTGACCCATGCTTGCTGAGAATCATCAAGAATGCGTTGCTCAAGTAAGAATTTAAGGGCCTTCTGATCCGTGCGAATGATAAATGAGCTACCCAATAAGTAAGAATGCCATTTTCTGACTGCAAATACAATGGCCATCAATTCCCTCTTATAAACCGAACACAACCGCTTTCTGGAGGATAAAGAGTGGCTATAATAAGCAATAGGGCGCCCATATTGCATCAAGACAGCTCCTAACCCAGACCCTGAGGCATCAGTTCCCACAATGAAGGGTTGAGTGAAATCAGGAAGAGCCAACGCTGGAGTAGTGGTCATAGCCAACTTAAGTTGTTCAAATGCTCTTTGGGCATCAGTTGTCCAGCAGAAGGCGTTTTTCCTGAGGAGGTCAGTAAGGGGAGCAGCTATCTTCCCATAATGATGAACAAAATGGTGATAATACCCAGTCAACCCAAGGAATCCACGCAGTTCCTTGATAGTCGTAGGTGTTGGCCATGTGGTCATACTCCTGATTTTATTAAGATCAGCATGGACCCCGTCCTTGGATATTATATGACCCAGATACTTGAGTTGGGATTGAGCAAACACACACTTCTTAGTGTTAATCACTATTAAATGCTGCTGCAATATTGTAAATGTTTTCACGCAAGTGCTAGAGGTGGGAGGCCCTACTGTCACTGTAGACTAATATGTCATCAAAGAAGACAAGAATGAACTTGCGGAGATGCTGCCTGAAGATATCATTCATGAGTGATTGAAGCGTTGAGGGTGCATTCTTAAGGCCAAAAGGCATGACCAAGAATTCGTAGTGGCCATCATGTGTGCGAAATGCTGTTTTATGCTCCTCTCCCTGTTTCATGCGAATCTGGTGGTAATCAGACTTCAGATCCAGTTTAGAAAAAACCTGAACACCCCCCAGTTCATCCAAGAGTTCCTCAATAGCAAGAATGGGAAATTTATCTTGAATGGTCAGCTTATTAAGAGCTCGGTAATCCACACAGAATCTCCAACTCCCATCTTTTTTTCAAACCAACAAAATGGGACTAGAGTAGGGGCTTTTACTAGGCTGTATAATACCAACCTAACATCTCTTTTACCAGTCGCTCAATCTCTGATTTCTGGTAGTGTGGATAGCGGTAGGGCCGTATGTTTGGAGAAGAAACACCTGGTTGTAGGGTAATTGTGTGGTCTATTAGACGAGCTGGAGGCAGCCCTTCTAATGGGGTTTGTACTACAAGGAACTCCCGTAGAATCATCAGCACATCCTCAGCAATGGGTCATCAGTTGTTTGGGAAAAAGAGAGTTCAGTCATGTTTAACTCAGCAAACTCTACAAAGAAAGCCTCCTCATCAAAACATGTAGTACGACATAGAGCATTAAATGACATAGGTGTTTTGTAAAGAGATGGATTGCCCTGTAAACAGATCCATTCACCTCCAATGTCAATCTTCAAGGTAGATCGTTTCCAACTGACCAGAACCTCATCTAAAGTAGCTAGCCAATCCGCCCCCAGAATTATATCCGAACCTCCCAACCTGAAAGGGTACAAGGAATGAGTAGTGTGAAGACCCTGGACCAAGAGGGAAATATCCCAACAAATTCCTCGTCCCTACACGTTTCTGGAGTCACCTACTTGTACAGTAAAAGAAACATTTACATCCAATGGAATCGAAAGTGTGTGCACTAAATCTTAATGAATAAAACTGTGGGTAGCCCACAATCAATGAGAATTAAAACTTCCTTACCCAAGAGGGAGCCCTTCAACTTAATCGTCTTACCACCAGTAAACCCAGCCAATGCGTTTAGAGATAAGGACATGAGCTGTCCAGCTGGTTCCTTAGTCTCAGCCAAAGCTGTGCCGTTGAGGTTTGTGGACTGAGGGTCCCGTGAATCTTCAATTTCAGCCTCCTCTGATAAAATGAGCACCTATAATTGCTTTTTCTTGCATCGGTGACCTGGCCGGTACTTTTCGTCGCATTTGAAACAGAGCCCTTGCTCTCGGCGACGTTCGATCTCTGCATCAGTGTATTTGCGGGGTATCATGCGACTGGTATAAGTGGCGGGAATTGCAGTGCTCTTTGACTCAGCTGTCTTGGTGGACTCCATTGAGGTGGTCGATCCCGTTGACAGGGATGGCTTGGTGGCAGTAGTGTAGCTCTCAGGTGCCGGGTAAGTCCGGGTCAAAACAGCTTGATATCCAGCGGATTTGTGTTCAGCCCAAAATTGTTGTGGGCCATCACACTTGGGACTAGTAGGAAACGACAATATGCAACTCCTTTCTTCCAAACGCAAAGCCATATCCATGTATTCGGAAAACGAATTGAGTTTAAGCAAACGCAAATCGGCTTTGAGGTCCAAATGCAATCCGTTCAGCAATGCGGCAATCAAAAATTCATCGGTGCAATCTCCCAACGTAGCTGAGAGCAATTCAAAACGCTCAATGTAATCGGCCACACCTTTGATTTGGTGTAAGGCCATCAGCATCTCATAAGGATTGCCATACTGAGACGGATGGAAACGAAGGACCAAATCTCGTTTGAGTTCATCCTAGGTGCTTACTGGCGATCTAATTTTCTTCTACTGAATCCAATTAAGGGCTCGGCACTCAAAACAGAGAACGGCAGCGTCGAGCTTCTCCAGGTCGGTGATGCGATTTACCTTGAAATAATGTTCCGCGCGAAAGATCCAACCCAACAGATCATCGCCTGAAAATAATGGAATCTCAAGCTTCCGATAGTTGGTGAGTTCTCCACTGGAATTGTCGTCACTCGCTGTTTCATGCACCGCTGTCTGCTAAGTAACTTTGGAAGTTGAGCCATCATTGGATGACTCCTTCTGTAATGGTTGCTTGCCAGCTCGAAATTCAGCTACGAACTCGGTCATTAAAGACTTCAGAGTAGACACATCGCACTTGACAGCGCCCAAGTCAGTGCTCAAGCGATCGATGTTCTGCTCGGCTATCGCTAATTGAGAATCATGCCCGTCGACTTGTGAATCCATTCGGGTGTTTACTATTCCCCAGGTCGATTGCTCTGATACCTTTGTTGGGAAACTTCTCGAATCCAATTATATTTTAGATGCAAAAGAACTCCACAGAGTATAGATCTAATGGAGAATTCAGCAGGGAATCAAAGAAAGATAAAAAAACACTAGTGCATTCGAGAGGCACTCCACTCTCCTCACAATCTCTCAATATTTTCCATGCCTTTTTTCCTTTTCCCCAATACCCACCATATAACATACATGATTTCTAACTGTCAACTGCTAATTTCCCACAATGTCCCTACTCATGTTCTGCCCTCTCCATA
Organism: Inga leiocalycina; assembly: GCA_963242795.1. Taxonomy (NCBI): domain Eukaryota; kingdom Viridiplantae; phylum Streptophyta; class Magnoliopsida; order Fabales; family Fabaceae; genus Inga; species Inga leiocalycina. The sequence continues at coordinate 72,697,512 of OY725325.1, forward strand.
TTAGTTATTGGGCCTCCTCCTATAATATGTAAATGATGGCCCATGTTCATCAAGATCTAAGTAAAATTAAAATACACGGGAGACTCATATCTGTGTTTTTGTGCAGGAAATTAAGTTTGAACCATGTGTCATGTGTGAACCTATTGACAAGGAACTCTCATATCAAGCAAGTCAGGTAAATAAATTTCTTCACTCCGAGTCGCTTTCTTTGTGTGCTATAGTGACGTGATTTCTATATTGCAGCTAGAGGATGGAGATATCATTTGCTTCCAAAAAGCAATCCGCCTTCCAGATGTGCCTTCATATTTAACAAATTTGCACAATCGCCGGGTATCTTTTATTGGCGTTCAACTCTAGCAATGTGTGTTTATTATTTCTGGTTTGGTTTCTCTGTTTGAAATTATATATACATGAGTTTTGTTTTTCGAGATCGCCTCACGTTTGAGAAGCCAGTAAATATTCATAATTAGGAAACCAATTTCGTTGAGTTGTGTTCCTACATGGGATGAATTTGCAGGATTTTATTGGATTTTTGTGGTCGTGAAATTCTGGGTCCTGGGACTGACATTGCTCCCGACTCTCAGTTTCTGTGTGCTTACATATGCACTTGACCATTTCGGCTTTATTTCCTTCATATGCAATTATTAACTTATATGCTTGTGGTGGGATTATCATGGAGCATTGTGGCAGATATCAACGAAGCTTCTTATCTTAAAAAACAATGTAACCGTTTGCATGGTCAACTTTGGAGTCTCCTTTTGAGACTGGTCGGTTTAGTATCCAAATTTTCGAAATAGATTCTTGTGAGGCCTTCATGCTTGTGCCGAATCTTGTTTATATGAGTCGCACAGAGAATATGCTAGCTGTTGATCTCGGCACACCTTGTACAAAAGGGTCTCTAGGAGGTTGCAGATTAGATGGCTAAAGCATATTTGTTTCCATGCTTGACAAACCTAAGCGTTTTGGAGTAAATCATGTTTTGGTGAAGCCAAAAGTAGAGTGAAATCAGAAGTGTGCTAAGTGTGTGTTTGGATTAGAGTCTTAAAAGTTTAAAACAACCTACAGTTTGTAAACTTTACTCTGTTTTTAAATTTTCACAAACTACAGTTTGTAAAGTTTTTTTTGGTGGGGGGTTAATTTTTAATCTCAAAATATAAGGATGGTTTGTCAGCTGCTGATATTGCTTGATGGTTCTTCATGAATTTTAGGTTGTTCGCTTCAGATCTCTGGATAAACCTAAGGAAGATAATTTCTGCCTCGAGATGTAAGCACTTTGGGATTTGCTGAATATGAATCATTATATTTGACTATTAACATGTTTTTTACTTGTTAATACATGATTGTTGGGCATTTGCATCCTCACATCTGGACTTATATATATATACTGGTTTCTAGGTCAAGGCTTTATACATATGATGATGTGGTGGAGAGAGTAGCGCAACAACTTGGTTTGGATGATCCATCCAAAATCAGGCTGACCCCTCATAACTGTGACTCTCAACAACCAAGGCCTCAGCCTATTAAGTACCGTGGGGTGGACCATTTGTCTGATATGCTGGTTCATTATAGCCAGGTAGTTATTGTTCAATCCTCAGGAATAAATTATTCATATACAAACTTTTTTCCTGAAATTTTAATTTCAGACATCGGATATATTGTACTATGAAGTACTGGACATTTCACTGCCAGAATTGCAAGGTTTGAAAACTCTGGAAGTTGCATTTAATCATGCTACAAAGGATGAGGTGAGTATGGAATCATAATATTCTTTTGGTTTTGATCATGTTTGTTTCTCTTATCTTATTGTTACCATTCATTAAATTTTAATGATCAGGTGGTTATTCACACCATCACACTCCCAAAGCAGAGCACGGTGGGGGATGTCCTTGATCATCTTAAAACAAAGGTGACTGGTTCATACTTTGATTTTTAAAGACCTAAATTGGATGTGCAATTAAAAGAGTTGTTGATGTGGAACAGGATGGTGTGGAGGAAAAGGATCTATATTTTTAAAATTCAAAAGATGAATTCAATGTGACAATGATCAAGGTTACAATAATTATGAACTAGAGCCCCTCTTTGTACCCAACAAGTATCTTAATGATACTAGGTTTCCTACTCATACTAGGATACTATGGCCACGGCTGATAAAACCCTAGGCTTTTCAATTCTTTTCTTGGTGGATGCAAGGACAAAAGAAGGCATCTTTACCAGGCAGTGGCAATGGAAGGTTTAAGGTGTAGTAAAAAAAAGAAAAAAAAAAATTAGGCTCACAAACTCACTAGGGTTAACAAACTTAATTTGAAAAAATATTGTTTCTCTCTAAATTCTTCAACTTCAGGATTAACAATGATACGGTGGTCATCCTTTGAATCAATTCCAGCCTGTTCAGTCTATATCTGTGGAAGCCTTGACGAACTAATCCATAAAAGATTGCGATGCTCATTTACCCACAATTGATTCAGTTACTTCATATTCAATGATGGGATTAGTTGCTTGTTGAAAAATGTTTCTTGACAAAAATTTCAAAAATTCACTTATTTTACGCAATTCTTCTGATCTTTTCATCTTTCGTTAACTGAACAAGTATCTTCTCTTACTTCATTCATATCGAAGCAACAATGTTTATGATAGAAAAATTGTAATGAGACATGTAGGACCTTTGTTGTTTATTTCTTAGGCTTAATGATGTGGTACGAAGATCATTGTTGCACTTTGATTCCACCTTGATGCAGAACATGGAGGAATGAAATAAAGTGAACCAAATTCTCAAATCTTGGAAGGCATATTTAGTATATCAGTAATCAAGGTTATGGTAGCGACTAGGTTATCCAATCTTGAAGTTATGATTATATGGGCTAGCCACAAGGCCAAAAGCCTTTATACTTATATATATAAACCTATTTATATTCCTAAGTTCCCATAAGGGCCCTGTTAGAATCCTGGCCTTCAAATAATAAGTATATTGTCTCTTAATAATTGATTTGTTCTGCTGTTTCTTCTGCCCTCAACTAGGACACATGATCTAAGTTTGACATGGAAAATTATGGTTCTTTCTCAACCTGAATGCTGTGTGTGCTAGATTTAAGCAGTTAATTACAGTTATTCATCTTCATTTTTTCTAAATATCATTGCTGACATTCTCCTTTTGAAGTTCTTAAAAAAGATGTATTTTGCGCTTAACCTTTTATTATTATTGGACAGGTGGAGTTGTCTCACCCTGATGCTGAGCTTAGGCTGCTTGAAGTCTTCTATCACAAAATATACAAGGTATAAGTGCTGACCAAATTGTTGGGATGTTTGGAAAAGAAAACTTAATGTTGGGTTTACTTGCGACCTTCCAGTCCAGTATGCAGCTGCTGATGCTGATGCTTTTAAATGATGTCAATTTTTTATTATTATATGTTGATCCTATCCTTGCTTGTGTCTGCAGGTCTTTCCGCCCTTGGAAAAGATCAAGAACATCAATGATCAATACTGGACGTTACGAGCAGAGGAGGTAGGATTCTCACTGTGTGGTTGAAAAGTGATGGTCAACTGTTATTGTATGAATGATAGCATGAGGAGTATTATTTCTTAAAGTAATGGGCGGTGTTAATCTATTTCTGGTTGTGTTTGAATTGCAGATTCCAGAAGAAGAGAAAAACCTTGGTCCTCATGATCGTCTGATTCAGGTGTACCATTTTACCAGGAACACAGCTCAAAACCTGATGGTAAATTTTATCTCCTTCATTTTCCTATCTGCAATTTCCAATGTGATACCTTTGATATTTGGTGCTGAGATTGAAAGTATGTTGATATTCTTGTACCTTTGGGTTCCATCTGTAATGCACAGCAAATTCAGAATTTTGGGGATCCCTTCTTTTTGGTCTTACATGAAGGGGAGACTTTAGCTGATATTAAAGTACGAATACAACAGAAACTTCAAGTTCCAGATGAGGAGTTTGCCAAGGTACATTTCTTCTACCCCCAAGCATCCCAGGTTTCTTCTGAGTAAATATTGGTTCCTATGTCGGGTGTTTTAGACAAAAAATAGAATGTTATGTTTGATGTTTCTAAACCTTCTACTTTTATTATTATATTTTATGTGGCCAGTGGAAGTTTGCATTTTTTTCATTAGGGTGGCCAGAGTACCTTCAGGTCTCTGACATCGTATCCAGTCGATTTCAGGTACATCCATTTGAACCTCAATTAAGTTTTTATACTTGCTTGAATGCAATCATACCATTATTTTAATTTGTTAGCTTGAATTTATATTTATATGTTTTTAATGTAAAAATTCTTGCTTATGATAGAGAAGGGATGTTTATGGTGGTTGGGAGCAATATCTTGGCTTAGAGCATGCTGATAACGCTCCTAAAAGACCATAACTAAAAGACCATATACTTTTAATCAGGTTAGTTAGCATTGCTTGAAAGGTTGGATTTCCTGATGGACATTCTGGTCATTATGTCTGGTACCAGTCTGGGTCATAACTACTGGTGCAACCATTATTTAATTTTGGGCTGATGTCTGGTTTGTTTCCTCCATATCAATTTATATACGGGTTTTGCTTTTACAGAATCACCACACGTTTGAGAAGCCAGTAAAGATTTATAATTAGGAAACCAATATTGATGAGTTCTTTTGCTACGTGGGATGAATTTAGCCTTGGAAATTAAGAAGTGGGCTTGTAAAGACCGCAATCATAGCAGGAGGGTACTCTGTGTAGACAACAAGTGAGTTCAATCAGCATCAGAGGTGGCGTCTGCAGGATTTTATTCTAGGTTTTGTGGTTATGTAATTCTTTCTGTCCATGGAGTGACATTGGTCCCAACACTCTGTATCTGCCAACCACAGCCTCTTGAGCTTTTTGCATGCTACTTTCGTTTTTAGCACTGTTAAACGTAAGGAAGATGATTAATGTATCATGTCAAATATGCACTCTTGCCCTAAGATTTATGTCTTGCACATGCCAGTTTTATCTTAACCAAAGAGTTTCTGCACGGTTAAAACTTTTTGTTTTAGGTTGAACGGAGCATTTGAGCCATTAATTTTTGTTCTTTTGATGCTTGGAGGCTGGAGCTTAAAATATCTATCTGTGTTAGTTTTTTAGAAATGTTTTTACGATTTTTAAGGCAAATTTGTAAGAGAAATTTTACCGGAGCTTGTGAAAAAATGCTTAAAAAAGACTATTGAGATGTTCCAAAACGAGCACTTAGTACTGAAATTGTTTTCACTAGTTGCTTTTGAATACTTCTGCAGAAGATTGTAATGTGGCAAAATCTTATCATGGGTCACTATGGCAATTATATATATTTGGGTTTTGTTTTTTCAGATCGCCCCACGTTTGAGAAGCCAGTAATAAAGATTCATAATTAGGGGACCAATTTCGACAAGCCAAAATACGTCAGCATTTGCAGGATTTATTATTATTATTATTGGAGTTTTGTGGTTTGGAAATTGTGTCCATGGAGTGACATTGCTCCCGACTTTCCGTTTCTATGTGAGCTTACATACACTTAATAATCGTAGGAAATATATAGATTATATGCTTAGATTATTTGAACTAACATTGCTACTCTTTTGGTTAATTGAAAAACAGTGCACGTAAAATATTGGGAAAAAAGGTTGTGGTGGGATTATCATGGATCATTATGGCAGAGGTCTCTTGTCTTCTTATAATGGAAACCGTTTGCATGGTGAACTTTGGGGTGTCCTTTTAGGACGTAACGATATACTATCCAAATTGTTGAAATTGAAACAAATTCTCACGAGACCTTCATGCTTATACAGACGACGACTGTTTGTGTGTGCCCCAGAGAATGAGCTCGCGGTTTATAAGGTCCAACCGGCTTTAGAGATTCCTAAGGTTCGAGCTACAAGTGGACTCACTTATCACTTGATTACACCTCTTGAACATCTCAATGGGTTTCTTACTGTTGATGTTAGCTCATAGAATAGCAGCAAAATATACCTTTTAACTCTTTAATTTTAAGGTTAAAAACCATTTTTGGCTTGAAAGTTTTCCCACAAGACCAATTTTACCTTGAAAGTTTTTTGTGGCTCAATTACGCTCTGGAAGTTTTAAATTGAAGCAATTTTGCCCTTGGCTAACGGAGACATAACGATTACCGGGAAATTGGATAAGCTGGTATTTGATGTGAAGTAAATCGATTTGTGGGAGGCAAGCGCAGCAGGTTGCAATAAACCCAACCATGGGTACCTTCGGGTTTTCTTTTTGTATCACAAGAACCACCACATTCTACTACAATTAATAAAAAAAAACTAAGATCTATCCTGATCAACTGTTCTTTGGCCCTTCAAACTAAATGAAATTATTTTTATATTTTACTATGAATTTAAAATACAAATTTTAAGCAAAATATAATCTACTCGATGGTTGGTACATGTTTAACAAGTTCCCATAGTACACGTAAATCGATTTATAAGTCATTATAAATCGATTTACAAAATATAATCTACTTGACGGTGGGTACATGTTTAACAAGTTCCCATAATAAACATCTTTGACAATAGCCAAGGGTTTATGTGAAGTAAATCGATTTATTTATCAAAGATGTTTATTCTAATTACAAGAGTATCCTTAGTATACTATGGGAACTTATTAAACATGTATTCACCGTTGGATAGATTATTGTTTGTAAATCGATTTACAATGGCATATAAATCGATTTACGTGTATTATGGGAACTTGTTAAACATATACCCACTATCGGGTAGATTATATTTTTCTTAAGATTTTTGTTTTAAATTCATAATAAAATGTAAAAAAAAATCATTTAATTTGAAGGGCCAAAGAATAGTTGATCAAGATGGATTCTCAGTTTTTTTTATTAATTGTAGCAAAATGTGGTGGTTCTTGTGATACAAAAAGAAAACCCGAATGTACCCACAGTTGGGTTTATTGCAACCTGCTGTGCCTGTCTCCCATCAATCGATTTGAATAGTGTAACCCCCTGCCTTATAAACCATAATTATAATTCGATAATGGGTGATTAAGGTGAATTAGAGACCACGATCAACTTAAAACTTATTCAAAATCTCATCCTTAAGACAGAGTTTTCAAAATTTCTTTCAACATCTATTAACCTGGTCTCACATTTACATTTCAAATATAATTAACCTGTGCAGTTAAATTGCATTACTATGTATCAGAGTGCATAACCAAAAATTCTCAGCATCCCTCTGGTTTTCATATAATAACTAAAGGGTTTACGGGGCATATTTGCCCCTTACAGATTTCCCTCCAAGGGATTACATATCCACAACCAAAAATACATTTACAAATGTACAGTAATCCCAATCCAAAAATAACACCCAACCCACAGACTAAAATCGAGTACTACCCGCCCTTGGTCGCCTGCTATTCCTTCGAGCCACTTGCCATGTCTGAAAGGTTAGTTAATGGAAAGAATGAGATTTAAGAGAATTCCAGTAGTAACAAATCACTTATACAATATATAATCATATAGCATACAAGTAAATCACTACAGTAGCAGCATCAACACGAACACAAATCACACCCCACCTTCATCCTCTTTCTCCGCCGGGAAGGCACACAGCCTCACCCGAACCGTTGTTAGATACTAGAGTACTATTGGTGTGGTGGTGCATATACATAGCCTTCCGGCTCACAAATCCACAAGATGCATGACCAGCATCACAATCGACAGCACTCACGGCTGTATACACATGATGCATGACCAGCGTCACAACTGTCACACCCCACCCTCATCCTCGTTCTCCGACGGGAAGGTACATAGCCCTTACCCGAACCGTTGTTAGGTACCGGAGGACTATTGGTGTGGCGGTGCAACTCACAGATGTATTCACACAGCAGCAGACTCCGCAATATCCGAAATCATCACAAAACAGTGATAAAACATACATACCACATGTTACATACAGTATAAGAGAAAACGTCACTACCTTATTCTTTCCAGGCGTGCTCCAGTACTGATTACTCATGAGCAGGACAATTATCAAATCCTAAAACCAAACCAATAAAGAAAATTTAATCCCAAATCCAAGTTCTTAATCCCGAAACACTTAAGATTGGTTGTCATTTAAGCTCTTTAAGTGGCTACATAAGCCTACATACATGCTTAAAGGGTTGGGAAAAACTATACAAAACCACTTTTTAGACGTGCAAAATACTGATTTTTGGGTGTTGACCGTGGCCCAAAAATAGGTAAAAAACATTTGGGCCGCGGCAAAGAAAATCCTGTTTCCTAGCTGAACTTCCAAAAATCATAACTAATTCCAAAAAAATCGAAATGAGATGATTCCAAGACCAAATGAAAGCTATTTAAGTCTTCTTCATAGGAAAAATATGGACCATTACTAGAAATCATCACACAATTCCATAATTACACAAAAATCCACCACTGCCCCAAAACAGAGTCTAGTTTCAATCCCAAACTTTGGAATACTATAACTCCCATCTCACAAAACGAAATGATACACATTATATGTCCATTTTGAAGCTTGGGATGTGAACATTAAGATTGGAAAATTTCATAATTTTTAGACATCATTTGGGCAGTCAAAACGTCCACACGAGCAGACTGCCTAGTACAGAGTTCCGATGAACATATTTCCAGTTTTTGCACAATGGCTTTCAATGGTTCCAATTTCACATCAAATATCATTCCTACATAAATTTTCACAAGGAATCCATTGGAAACACTAGAACCACAAAATTCACATCACATTTACACATATTCAGTTCTTGAGCACATTGCAACACAAAACCTCATACAAGACTCCACATTGCAATTGCTTTCCATTTCAAATTCCAAACTTATTCCAATGACACAAAGACACAACATGACACCAATTGCTACCCAAAACACCATCCAATCCATTCATTCAAAAATCACATGAAAATCAGGGCAAAATTCCAAATTCTCAAAACTTATCCAATGGCTACAACACTTAGATCAAAATACTATAATTTCTTACCTCTTCCTCTTCCCAATACCAATTCTTGATTCCACAACTTTCAACTTTTCTTCAAGCTCGTAAACTCCTCCTTTCAAAAATCTAAAACCATGAAGATGAAGCTCTCATCACCATGATCAAGATTAATGAAGAAGATTTCGCCATCCAAGGTTATCTACTAGGCTAAAAGGGCAAGAGTTTACCTTATTTTGTCTTTCTCTTTCTTCCTTGGCTAGGCGAACACGGAGGTTGAAGTGAGAGAGTATGAGATGTTGATGATGATGATATGTTCAATTTTCTCTTCCCTCCTTAGCCTATAATTAACTGACCCATAAAGAGAGGAAAGAGGGAATTAAGTTGAAGCTTTGACTTTAATCCCAAAGTTCATATGGTGACACTTGGCAACATCTTGCACCACTCTTCTGAGCACACACATGCACACATGCACATGATTACTCCCTCTAGATCCCTTGACCAATGAATCACAACCATTGATCTTCAAGTTACCAATGAGTTCCCTCCTCAGTAACTGACCAATTGGTTAATAACTTTCCTTTTTCCTCATTTTTCCCTTGATTATCACAAGACTTATCAAATCACCACTAAACACATTCTTCTCATTCTTTATATTATTCACACGCCCTCCCCTCTATTTTCATTCAATTTAGAATCATATCCTCCAAAAGTGTTGGTTTAACTTTAATTACCTTTACTCTTAAAGTCATTAATCCTTAATCACATTTTGAGGTATTACAAACAGCATAGCAAATTGATTTACTCTGAGTTTGTGAAACATAGTTGCTCTCGGCCAGATTTAGTAAATTGATGTACAATGTCTCACAAATCGATTTACTTCATATCAAATGTCAGCTTATCCAATTTCACGGTAATCATTATGTTTCCATTAACCGAAGGCGAAATTGCTCCAATTTAAAACTTTCAGGGCATAATTGAGCCACAAAAAACTTCCAGAGCAAAATCGATCTTACGTGAAAACTTTCGGGGCAAAATGGCTTTTAACCCTTAATTTTATATAAAGTTTTAGTCTAGTCACTCAACTTTAACAAAATACCATTGGGAGAATCGTAAATAAATACCTTTTTGGTAAATTAATTGTTGAATGCTACTATGAAAGATCTGTTGTATAGAACGGAAAATATTTTGCACACAATGGAAGATTGTTTACACATTTATATGGAAGATTTTTGCATACACAGAAAATGGTTTGCACAAAACGGAAGATCGATTGCATACACAGAAGATCGCTTGCATACTTGGTAGCAACCAGCAATTAATCTGCCTCCAAAATATTTTTGGGCAATTCTCCCAATATCTTTTCAATCCTTTATTTTTATCGGATATTTATAAAAAATACTGACATTGAAGTTTTAATGTTGATAAAAGTCAAATGCTAATATATAAAGTATTATTTTCAATATATTAATGAATATTGCAAAAATTCATTTGATACCAACTGTGTTAATGTTTAAAGATTAAAAATAAGGAAAATTGCACTAAGACCCCAAAGACCAGAAAAATATAAAAAAAGTTTATGTGCATATTCTCCTATAAAAAATTTCTAGAAACTACAGTGATATATATTCTATATGTGAAGTTATCTTATTGTCCCAATTGATTAAAAAAGGAAAAGAGAAGCAGAAGAGATTGTCAGTTGCCACTCTATGATTTGTTAATAGAGGCACATACACTTATTCACATGAGCTGCTTTAAATTATATTGAAAAACTAACATTAGTCAATATAGATAAACTTTTTAATTATCACTCTATGACTTACTAATAGAATTGAACAACATGCGGGCAAGGGTACTCCGTGGCCTAACCCTTATCCTGACTGTTTATTTTACACGGGCATGGGGCCTGACCCGTTTAACCCGTGATAAATGGGTATAGGTAAACATGGGCGGGTTTTGTTGGGTTCCGGGCTCCCCATTTATACTTCAGTTTTAAAAAAATAACACAAGATCAGATCTCCGCCAATTAAACTCAGAGAATTAAACTCAGAGAAACAAACAGATCTCAGATAAAATGGCGGGATGGAAGAAAACATGGTGGATAGATTTGTGATGCTCGAGGCGAGATGCAAAAGAAATGGAAGAGCTTTGAGATACTCGAAGTTGATGGCAAGATAAAGACCTTCGCAAAGATCGACGACGACAACCAATGGAGAAGGGGAACTGGGGAAGGAGAAGGCGGCGAAAAAATCGAAGGATCAACGGCGCCGTGCACGAAATCGCCAAACAAGAATGGTAAAAAACGAAGCTGATGGATAGTTGGGAGGTACGAGGTGAGACGGAAGATAGAGGGTGAAGATTGAAATGAAGAATGAGGGAGAGGTGAAATTAGGAATGCGTAAAATCAAACTAAAAGATCGAACTGAATCGAATCCACTTTATCTATTTTGGTTTGGTTTTTTTGTGTTCGGTATATATTCGATTTTTTTTTCACTGTGTCGGTTTGGTTTGGTTTTATAAAAAAAAAAAATCGGTTTTAACTGAAAAAATAAAGAATAAACCGTATAATATTTTTTTCATATTTTTTTATTGATTTAATTAAGTGTAAATAATACATTGATTATATATATTATTTATATTTTGAATCATCTTTCTTAAATTTTATTGAGGCTATTTAATTTATAATTTGTATTAAATTTTGTTTAATGAAAATTCAAATATTCTAGTTTAATTAGGAAGACAAAAAAATTTCAGTTTTATTTATAAAAATCGAAACCCAACTGAATTATTTTGGTTTGGTTATATTCAGTTTAAAAAATTCTTATATTTCGATCGTTTTAATTTTATCGAAAACCAAATGCTTTTCCTAATTGAAACTGGGAAAGAGAAGAGAAGGTGAAAGAGAAAGCGGCATGCTGAAACAAGGTGGGGTACGGGCACACCCACGGCTGCCTGCACCCTCCCATATATGTGTATATTTATCAATGTTTCCGGACCCGGACCGGACCGGCCGGTCCGGACCGGAAACCGCCGAACCGGTCACTAGACCGGTCCGGTTCACGGTCCGGTCCGGGTCCCAAATTAAAAAAAAAAAAAATTTTAACCTTTTAGAATTTCATACTATAAGCCTAAAATTTTCAATTACTCACCGGTTTGGTCCCGGTTTAGCTCCGGTTTGGTCCCGGTTTGACCCACTGACCCTTAACCCAGTACCCCGACCGGTTCAATACCCGGTCCGGTCTTTAATACCTTGATATTTATCAATGTTCCCGGACCCGGACCGGACCGGCCGGTCCGGACCGGAAACCGCCGAACCGGTCACTAGACCGGTCCGGTTCACGGTCCGGTCCGGGTCCCAAATTAAAAAAAAAAAAAAATTTTTTAACTTTTTCCTTTAGAATTTCATACTATAAGCCTAAAATTTTCAATTACTCACTGGTTTGGTCCCGGTTTAGCTCCGGTTTGGTCCCGGTTTGACCCACTGACCCTTAACCCAGTACCCCGACCGGTTCAATACCCGGTCCGGTCTTTAATACCTTGATATTTATATATATTTTAAAAATATATTATTTTTGTTATACCACATTAAGTTTTCAATGTATCACATAACATTGACTCTTGATTGAGTGGCGTAGAATTATAGCCTATAATCATTTAGGTCTCTTGTTCGATCCCTCCAAATCTTTATTTTAAAAGCTGACACCTTTTTTAAAATTTTTGGGTATGTTTGGTTGAGCGATTCGATTGCTTATAAGTTACTTTTTAATAGTGATTTACGGTATACGAAGTAAGTATGTGAGAGGAGTTGTGTCTTGATTTACGTAAAAAGCAACTTATAAGTTTTTATAAGCTCAAACAAACATACTTTTTATTGATATTGGGTGAAGAGGGAGTCAGAGTAAGACAGTTAGTGACCAGCGTCTCTAGGCGCAATGGTCATTGGAGTGCCTCTAGACACTTCTCTCCCCTCCCCCACCAGGGTTCGACCTGTGTCGCCTATATATATATAAAAAAGAGTAAGACAGTTAGTTAGGGTTTGGTTTTTTATTTTAAGTTTTGAAATTTAAGATTTAAAAACTATAAAAATTGAAAAAAGGTGTCAGCTTTAAAAATCGAGGCTTGGAGGGATCAAACAAGATACCTAAATGAACTATGGGTCATAGCCTACACCACTCAACCAAGAGCCAATGTTATGTAATGTTTTGAAAACTTAATTATAACAAAAATAATACATATATATATATATATATGTATGTATGTATGTATGTATGTATGTATGTATGTATGGGGTTGGGTACAGACAGCCTGTGGGTGTGCCCGTGCCCCACCTTATTTAAGCATAAACTTGCTTGTTTGAGCCCGCCGCTATGGGCTCAATTTGGGAGGATTTAAACAAGCAAAAAAATTTGCAGGTTGCGGATATTTTACTTAACCCTACTTATAAATATAAGAACATATACTTGTCAATGAAAACTGTTTTAAATTTTAGATTGTATTGGAAAATAACATTAGTGAATATAGATGAAGTTGTCAATAGTCACTCTATGACTTGTCAATATAGGAACATATACTCATCAAGGGAGTTGTTTTAAATTAAATTGGGAAAATGGCATTAGTTAACTTAGATAAATTGGTCAATATAGGCACGTATACTTATCAAAAGAAATACATGTACACTTGTTAATGTATAACTTGTTGGTATAAGCACATAAACTTATCAAAAGAGGCACATACACTCATTAATATAAGCACATAAACTTGTCAAAAGAAGCACATACACTCATTAATATAAGCACATAAACTTGCCAATCTAAAGGTAAACTAACTTCAACTATCAATTACTAAAATCAAGAATATAATTTCATATTTAGAATTTATATCATTGATATCCCTACACACTGAGACTTTTTTTTAATATTTTTCTGGTTCTTGGGACCTAAGTGGGATTGTCCCTTAAAAATATGTCTTTCTTTTTTTTAAGTTAAAAATATGTCTCTTAAAATTAAAACCTTTTATAGAGTCAGAGGATCAAAAAGCATGCTAATGCCATTTTGTAGACCATTTCCATGTCCACAAGTCAACATTATTCCATTAGGCGGGCTAGGCAGACCATTTCCTTGATTTTGTCAAAGAAAAATTCCTCCTCTTATTTTTTTTTTGTCTGCCAATAATATCCTTTTCCTAATGACGCTGGGCTTTTGAATATGGTTTATCTCCAGGTTCTAGTCTGCCTTGAGGAAAGCTAGGTTGAAAATAAAAACATTTTCCTAAATAACGTGCCTGCATATTCACATGTATCCTACCAAGCAATGTTAATTTGCTAGGCTTTTCTTTCTTGTCCTTCAAGTTCTTCTGTACCTAAAAAGGCCTTTGGAAAGACATCAAAAGAACTCTATGATCTCTAATCTAACGCAACCAAAAAACCCTTTCTTGCCAGCTATGTCCCCGAAGTTGACCTACAAATTAGTCCCCAGATGAGGATGAAGAACAGCTTTGTTTGCTGGCCAGTGGTGTGTTACGCCGAGATCGACGCTTGGTTTGGACCAGCACAGGATCCTGCACCCATTCTTCCATCATTTCATCATCATCACTATCATCACCACCCTTAAAAACTGGGTGGATGTATGCACTCTGGAGGAACTCTTTCAAATTCAGGTTTGGCTCTCTTGCTTTCTCCAATGTATCTTTCATCATTGCTTCCTGAAAATGCAATGGTGAAACACCAAGAAGCACAAGGATCAACACTGGTGAAGAAGGTTGAAATATACAACAGGCCATGGACTATATTTTTCTTAAAACAATGTAATTTTGCTTCATCACATAAAATATCTATTTATGCCACACTAAACATGTTTAAAGATTATTTATTCCTCAGTATTGTGAGCTCCCCAAATTTAGCATCTAAATCAGTAACTGAAATTATTGCCATAACTGGAGGGACCAAGAGATGTTTAAGCCATTTTTAAAGGGTTGAATAATTGAATTGCACATAATCTACTTTAGATCATGAGCAAAAAGACTCCAACCTTCAAAGCTTGAGAATGAATTCTCCTAAGCTTTCAAATTTATGCTGAAATATTCCCTACTTTCAATTAGCTTATTTCATTAGCAGGGTGTGACCAGTCGGCATTCAAAGTTCAAATGCTTATCAGTTAGTTTATGCAGATTATTTATCAGGGGATTCATTCCTAACACAGCGTAATCTGTTGGTATAGAAAAATTTTAAAAATTTTGAAGTTCATTATCAAACTTCTAGAGATTTATTTGCAATTCAAACCCTAACTGATTTCTACAAAAAATATCCACGAGACTTGGCCTACTTTTTGAAGCAAACCCGAATTACAGAGAAGAAAAAACCAGCATGCCAATTGCAATATCTGACAAACCTGTAATGGATATTTTTTGAAGGCAGGTTCATGGCGGCCCTTGCAAAACCTATGAAACCATATGGTCAAAACTGGGAGTGCGATGAGAAACGGAGTTGAGTGAGCAGCTTCTTTTGTACTCAACAATCCCATTAAGAGCAGCTGTGACACAACTAATGCAACCACTATACGCCCATGAACATCAGGCCAGAATGCTGCAGCACTTTCATACTCTTGGTTGTACACATTTATAATCTGCACAACACAACCATTCAACTTCATGCATTGGGTACAACCTCTTGTTGTTGTAAGAAAATTAATTGAACCAAAATGAGTTTTCTTTGAAAAAAATCAGAATTTCATAGCAGTTCCCTTTTTCAACGTCTTTTGAGATAAAAGCAACACTATCAAGTCAGGATGATTCAGTTAGGATGAATCAACTTTATATTGTAGTCTCAAGCTGCAAGATGGGCAAGGAATCTTTAGCTAATTTTAGTCTATGGCAGAAAGCATGTGAAAATGGTGACCAAGAGCATCAAAACAGAATATCTTAACTGTAATTTTTACCTGATGGCGATAGACAACATATGCCAAGCCAAAGAAAACTACAATGAATGGAAGTAGAATTGGTGTGACCACAGCATAAACAAGGCCAAGCAAGAAATAAAGTTGTATTTGAGGTTCACCGGTATTGAAGCCAAGAGTGCCTGGATCCATTGCTTCTATTCGATCCTTTTCTGTCTTAACTAGAAAGAAATTTTGTAAATGATAGAATATCAAAGGCTTCAATCTAAGAATCTCAGCAGCACATCCAGCCCACCCATCAACCATTATGTAAGTTATGAAGAAAGTTGCTTTCATTGGAATTGAGACGCCAATTGTTTTTGGGATACTGCAAACACAACAAAACTTATTATCATTACAAAGAAAATAAGATATACTGAGTCTAGGTCCTCCAAAGATGCACCTTGTTTCAATTTAGCCCTCCAAAGATTGATAGCCACATTTTAGTCATTCAGAGAACATTACATGTGAAGTGACTTAACACAATAGTTATTTGACTTTTAACTCCTAATGTCGCCATCAAAATGTTGTATAAGCACTCTTCCTAATCCTAATCCAAACAGAGTCTAAATGTTGTAAAACATGGCGTTTTGATAATTATAGGAAAGGTGAATTATAATTACAAATGATGCATTGATTTTCAAAAAAAGAAAAAAGAAATGCTGCATTGAAGAGAAAGACTAACTCAGTTGCAGACTGATGGATAAATTCGTCTAGTTGTTGGAATGCAGTCCCAGTTATAATGCTCCCCAGAAATACGTTGATGAATTGGAAAATGTAATATCTTGTGGCTGATCTCCTTTCTAGAGTAGAAAGGCTTATAAATCCTTCAAACTTGGACATTAACATCAATATTGAAGGTAAAAAAATGAGAAATATCTTCAAAGCAATCCCAGGAAGGAACCCTTGTATGAAAGATTTAATGACTTTCCTGCATGGAAAATAAGAGAAGAGATTAATTTTCAGTTCCACTATGGGCCCTGTAAGGTTTGAGCATTAGGTTTTTCTGCAAGACTTTCACATTCCATCCCATTTATCATTCTACAGTCCAATAATAACACTAGCAAAGTGTCAAAAATTTAATTTATAATAAAGAAGACAACAAGTAGAAGACAATGTTATTTAGATCCATCAAACGTTATTTCCCTGTAGCCCTTCAATCACTAAAACTCCTGTAATTTTGCCCTTTCTTCTAATCTCTACCCCAATATTTAAAACCAAATGTCATACTTTGTTCACTTGGATGCCAAATCTGAGGTGAGTTAAGAGTTACTAGTTAGCATTAAATTTTGGATAGAAATGGGATTGAAAGGCAACAAGGTAAGCATTTTAGGGATCAAGGGATTACAACAACAACAAGCCTTATCCCACTAGGGATCAAGGGACTAAATTGAAAGAAAACAGTTGTGGAAAACCAAATTGAAAATGCATCTATGTTTTTTGACACTGTGTTTCCTCAAAAAGTATTTAACACCGCAAACTAAGTTATTGCAACAATTATCACTCTAAATCACAAGAATGAAATTAGTAGAATGTTACCATAATACTACTTGATAAATTTGGTTTATGGAGTTCTGGACACACTGTGTTTCCTCAAAAAGTATTTAACACCGCAAACTAAGTTATTGCAACAATTATCACTCTAAATCACAAGAATGAAATTAGTAGAATGTTACCATAATACTACTTGATAAATTTGGTTTATGGAGTTCTGGACAACTAAAAATGAAGAATGCAACAATGCAAAACAGGATGGAAAAAGGAAGATGGCATTGGAGGAATGAACAAAAGAAAATTGCTTACATTTCTATGACGGGCTTCAAGAAAGGAACTGCTTTTTCAATGCCTTCTATGTTAGCAAGTGATTGTACAAATGCAATGGGAATCATGAAGAAGAAAGTAAGAAAGAAGAAAGCAACAGCAATTATAAGCCTCCTTATTGAGAGTGAAACGTATGGTACTGCCATGTTATCCCAGTACACATCACGAGGTTCTGGAGCCCACTCTGTCAACCATGTAGTTGGATTTCTACACTGTTGTGTCTGTGCACAAACTGCTGCACCCCATCGAGTTCGGAATGAAACAAATGCTGCTGGTATTATATATTTTGAATCTTTGGTGATCTTGTCTTTCTCCAAAGCAATCTGAAAGTTGCAGAATTGTCAAACTAAATGAATAGTTCTTGGAGTAACGAGAATTTCAACAAGTTTCTGTCCCCAGAAATAATTCAAAACACTCCCTGAACAGAAATTTCGTTTTGCTTTATGTTCAAAAGACCTTTTTAGAAATATATATCATGATGGCATAACCATAGATCTAAATATTAAACATGACAGCAAACTTCTGTCCTATGCAATCAAACAAATTAAAACTACAATCAAACTTCTCTTATTTTCACTTCCATGGGGTTCTGTTGGGAACCTTTTTTTTCCCCTTCAATTACAGTAAAAAGCATACCCATAAGCGCAGAAAATTATACTAAATCTCTTGGGGTTTAGTGAAATTTACGCTTAATCCTGAGTATTTTATGTAGTACAATTGCAGTTAGAGGGTATAAAAGAAAAGGGATCTTTACTTACTTCTTCTGATAGTCGTGCAACTTCAGAAGTATAAAAGTCAATAGCATCCACTTTACTGCCCCATAGACCTAGAAAACCAGTCTGCTAAGACAATCTTAGCTACCATGAATTTGAATAATGCACGTTGAATTCAAAATGGAATACTTCTTTAAAAAATTGGCACAAGAAAGTTAATGCTAAAACCCTACTTCAAAATGAAAAATAGTATAAATCAGACTATTTGAAAATGGAATACCTTCTTTGATGGCCTTTTGGTTTGATTTCTAGAATATTTAAGATTATAGTAGTCAAGCCAATTCTGTTTACTTTTCTTCTGAGACACTAGGCTAGAAAGTTTTTTTGCATTGTAAACAACCTGAAAAAACAAAAAAAAAAAAAAAAAAAAAATACAAAGTGAGCATAAATCTATGCAATTCTACCATTGAATTTCGGGTCAAACCAAATCTATGCTTGGGTTATCCTCAAACTTCGTTTCGCTAAACACCTTTCTCAGGTGTTCTTACACTACACTCCCCTACATCTCTCACTAACGATGCCATTCCCTTGGATTTGATAGTTTTGCTACTATAGGGATTTCAAATTTGATTCATAACAAAAAAGTTCACAGTATATGGAAACTTGTGGCGAGCCCTAAAATATAAAACATATGCATGTGATTATAATCAAAATGATCAAACCTGATGAGTCAGATAAAGATCTGGATGGTTGACCAAGAAAAAGTGCTCCACAAGCTCACTAATTGGTTCGTCAGGGTCTGGTGGCACATTCCTAACAATCACCTGTATAAGATAAATCAGTTTCGTAAAGGAACAGATGGTCCAAAAAGTCATTTAAGAGAATTGAAACTTCTGTACAACAGGTGTATACATCCACATACAACAAAGTGAATCTTAGCCATAGTTGATAGTTTTGAATTATCATTAAGCTATTGAAAACAATACATAAATTTATTAACCTAATATAAAAGTATCCTATACATATTTTAATGGTGAGAAAGCACAATGTGATTATTACTTGAAACAACTCAATTCAAATATTCATAAGTCATAACTACATAAAGAGTTACAAGATTTATCTAGAAAAGAATTGGCATGCGGTTTGAATTTTTTTTTTTGCCACATCTACCTTTTCTTCTTTAAATTATTTGATTGTGTTAAGGAGTGAGCGAAGTACTTATTTTCTAAATCAATTTCTTTGACCACATGGGTTACACCTCTGTTTGCTAAAAGGAATTTAACGATGCTACAGTATACAGCCCCATCTCAACTCACAAGATCATACCAGTGTGCTAACATTACAGAACTTATTCCTACACTTATTTCTTTAACCACATGGGTTAAACCTTTGTTTGTTAGAAGGAATTTGACAATACAATTTACAGCCTCATTACAGGGCAACAATGTTGCGATGAAGAATTTGTTTTTCTCATCACTTGTATTCTTCTTCTACATAGGTTATTCTTTTGTTTGTTAAGAGGAATTTAATAATTCTACAAAACAGCCCTGCCACAAGATCCCACCATGTGTTACCATGATAAAACTTATTCTTACAGTGAATTGGTCAGGACGGCGATGTTCCGAAGCAACGAAATGCAATCTCATGGAAGCAACTATTTGATACTCCCTTTTTAAGATATAGCATGTCCAAAAGGTAAACGCATAAGCCATTACCAAATGGGCCCAAAATCTGCAAAACATGTAACATAGTCATTGAAGAAGAAAATGCTGATATGGATGGAGATAAAGAGCAACAAAAAGCCCATCAAGTAGAGAAGCATCAATTTATACAGTTGGAAAGCTGTAATACCTTGTTTTGGAGTTTGGACTAGCATAGTCATTGCAAGTAACTATTAAACAGTAATTTTAGCAGCAACATTTATCGTGTGGATCTAATTTGAAATTTTAATTCTTTTAAACAATTATACCCAGAATTTTTGTTAATAAAAAATACATATTAGATGACAGAATACATAAAAAGACAAAAAGAGAAGTAAAAATGAACAAAACCTGACAACTAAGGGAAAAAAGAAAGAAGATTGCGTACCTATCTGATTTAAGTGGAATATTTGAAATGGAAAGCTTATCTATGTTGCTGTAAGTCAACTTTGAACCCTGCAAGCTTCCACTGGTCCAATTGACAGGAATCATGACCGCAAATGCTAGGAATGCAATGGGGACAAAAATTTTTATCCTGCACCTCAATTCAAAAAAAAAAAAAAAGTTGAAATAAAAGTATAAAGCTTATGTATAAGTGATCTGTGGTAATCAAGTTCTTCACATTCTTAATAATTCCATAAGCTTCAACTAAAGAGTGGCACCGCCTTACAGTAACTGATAGTTCAGATGTTGGGAAAAAAGTTAAACGTCAACTATCTTGAGATTACTGGCAAAAATAATTTAGTATTATGCGAAATACCCAACAACATATGCTGAACACATAGCAGAGCATACCCAAGCAAATAGATCCGCAAGTAAACAGCAGAATCCAACCCAGCATGATGAATTAATTCAGGTTCTGGCATTTCCAATGCTGCAGGCATCCAGTTCAAAAACTTTATGTATGACCTGAAGTCCACATTCACAAACTTGTTCACAAAAGCTCCAGCACTCAACGGACTGCTCCTTAGACCCCGCAGATACCATTTTGGAAAGTACACCCTATCGTTTATAGGCTGAATTCGAAGTATGGCAAATGCCAGAAAAAATACAAATGCGCTAAGGATGTTTATAGCTGCTGCAACTCCTATATCTTCAAGCGTTGCCATATCCACACCTCAACTTACAAATAACAGGCTACCTCCTGTAAAATAAATAAAGAACATAATTAAAAATATAAAGACATCATGCTGCCAGCTATAAGGTTACATTCCCCATTAGGATGAAGAATATAGGTATCGTGTAGATAGAGTAATAGGACGGCCCAGTGTACAAAGCTCCCACTAGGTGTGGTCTGGGGAGGGATAGATGTATGCAGCCTTATCCCACAATCAGAGAGGCTATTTTCAAGATTTGAACTAGTGATCTCCAGATCACATGGCTGCAACCTTACCGCTAACTTATCCCTTTGGGTAGAGTCGTAGAAAGAGCAAAAAAGATTATAACATGGTAACTCCTAATTTGATAGTTGTTGAAGTTTCTCATACGGACCACTCTTTCTCCCATCGTATTATCAGAGTCCAGACCATAAACCAGCTTTTAAATGCACCAAATGGAATTTTTTTCTACTTCTCACCAGTTAGTCCAAACCCGACTGGAAATCTAAGGCAAACATTTTCAGAGCTAATCGAATAGAAAAAGAAAAGATGACAAATTTCATAACAGTTGCGTTTCCCCTACCATCTTGACCGCCTGCGTTGTAAACATAAACTTCTATAATATATATATATATATATATAAGAATAAACGAAACACCAATAGACACAGAGAAAAGCTCTTGATTGGGAATCGCAGTACCTAAATAACTGAGAGAAAAAATTGTCAAGATCAACATAAAATCAAATGTAAGAGTTCAAGACCGACAGAAACATAACCTCAGCAATGCAAAATAGCCTCAATAAAGTCCTCCCCGCCAATCCAGTTGAGTCGATCACACCTGTTAGTTCAACCAGTCCCAAGAAAAGCCAGAAGCCAAAAAGTCAGCAATCACCAAAAGTTGATGACCTTATGCCTTTGCCTTCTGCACATAAAATACGATACGATTCGCACCTACATATGAACAGAGAGGCTGTAGGCCCTTTCCAGTCGTCAATCCATGTATAAATGGCGCGAGTATAAATGGCGAGAGAAAGAGAAAGAAAACGACAGAAACATTTGAAAAATGGGTAAGAATTGGGGAAGCTATGCATGAAGTAAGAGTGAAATGAGGTGTCAATCGAAAAGCAATAGTTTCTTCCGTTACTCTTTCAGGTTCTGTTGACTGTTGGTATGCGTTGAAAAATAAAATTGAAATGTTGAAAAAAATGAATGAATCTGAGTCGAAAACGACAAGACAATAAAGAATAATTAATAGAGAGGATACAGTTTTAAAATCGCAAAAGGCAGAGTAGGGTTTAGTTGTCGGCATGTGGAGTGAAGTGAAGGCGCAGGGAGGAGGAAAGGGAAGACACGTTGGCAATCTGTCTCTTTCCTTCCTATAACGGCTATTTATTTAATTCAGACAACTATTAAGGGCAGATCTGAACCATTCATTACACTTCCCAAATTGCTTTTCTAAACGACTAGGCGTATGAAAATATAACAGTTCATTCATTATTTATTTGGCTAAAAAAAACGGTTTTAAAGTTACGATTTTTGTTCTTGAAATTATAATTAATTATTATTAATACAGTTTCTTCTAAAATAACTTGACAACCCTCCCTGGACCAACGTCTAGGAGATGAATATGCGTATTCAAACTTCAAAAGACAGATGATTGACTTTTAGCTTTTAGCTTTTTAGGAACAGCTTCAACAACTAAAAGTTCAGCAACATGCATGCATAATAATATAATTCCTTTTTCCTTGGGTGAAATAAGATATTCTTTTTTATAACTTGCGTGTCACGTGTTCATCTTTTGGGAAGGGAATATATATAAATAATTTTTTCGTTTCAATTAGCTTTTGATTTTGTGCTTTATATAGTTTGGCCCGAAAGAACAAAGAAAAGGATATACTACGCCACAACATTTAAACTTTCCAAACATTTGTATAATTGGCATAACCGAATCAATTCGAATTGATATCTATGATAGTACTTCCTCCTATCTTTAATGATAAGATATATTTACTAATTTAATTAGATAAAAAAATTAATTAAATTAGCTAATATAACATATATTTTCTTAAACACCTAAGTGATCTTTCCAAATTCTCTCATTCTATCCTTTCTTTGATTATTGTTAAGAAGTATTAATATAGGTAAATTAAGGAAAAATCGATAAATAAGCAAACTATATCTTGTATTTAAAAATCGAAGTCAAATATCTAAATATATCTTATATTAAGGATTCAATGGAGTAATTTGTAAGATCCCATCATAACATAGACTTCAAGATTAGAACAAGATTACAAATGAATGTTCATTAAATTTTTCATCAAATACTAGGATAGAACAGTGTCCAAGTTTTTCATCAGGAATCCTGAAGTTTTCAAGTTAAACTTCACTGCTTTCATGCAGCTGCCTTTTTTTTAGGGAAATCTAAGGAAAGACCCCCATTAAAAAGTAATTAAACAAAAATATCTTCACCCAAAAAAAAAAGAAAAGAAACATCAAAAACTTCTTTTTCTTTAATTAAAAAAAATAGAAATCCAATATAAGGCGTGAATCCACACAAACTCTACAATTTTTTTAATGGCGAAGACAAGTTGGCGACACAATGCCATGAATTCGCAATTATGTGGAAATCATAGGAGGGAAGTGCTTGGAATAATTGAAGGCAACAGACAAGACGCAGCAGCGCCTGAATGAATGAATCTCAGGATAAACAGATTACACACGTATCCCCCAAACCATGTTTCATGCAACAATTTGTGTATCGCATTGAAATCTGATACTATATCCATCCAATCAGCCCCTCAGATGACAAGACACACAAGATTCAGCTCCAGCTTCTGCCTTCCAATCTATATATATTCAGCAATATGGTGCCTTTCATGCTAAGGCAAACTAACTGTATGTGCAATATCTTTAGAAGCAAGGGCTTTTGGCAATCATCAGAGTTATCAACCTCGTTGATGAACAGCAATGTGGTGAATGTCCATGTCCTTCAACATCACTGAACGCCCACAAGAATCACATGGGGCTGTCCTTGATCCACAAACACTCTCATGTTCAGTTAACCCTCTCATCTTGTCACGGATGTCAATGGCGCAACTTCCAGCTTGAACCATGTCACCACAGAAGCGGCATGCAATTAATCGCATGGGACACTCTGAAGCTTGGTGTTCAACCTAACATGACATGAAAGAAACCCATAATTGCAAGTCATATCAATTCATATTGAGATTGATGAATGATTTTCTAATAAAACCATGATACGAGCACAGCAAAGATATAGGGGATTATTTACAAGTATTTTTCTCATAGAAATTCAATTGCCTGGGGATGCATCAACTATCAAAGCATAAATTGAATATTGACAAGTAATATTAATCAACCAACAATAGTGTAAATTGTTAACTATCAACTTCGAAGTTTTGCAAGACCTTCTACATATCTTAATTTAGAAAATGGATAACCAAACTTTTGGTCCCTCAAGTTTGCCTCACTTCCTAATTTGATTCCTGAATTTTAATTTTTATCATCAAGTCCCTAAAGTTTCATACCCAACTTTACATTCTTATTTGACCTCATTCAACCAGCATTTTTTCCCGCAATCCATGAAGAGGTTGCTATCCTTGAGTTAATGGTTAGACCACATGTGTGTTTAGGATTATGTGTCTTCAAACCATAAGGTCTAATTATATACGATTAGGAAACTTTAGGGACCTGATTAATAAAAATTAAACTTTAGGGACCAAATTCATAACATGGCAAACTTGAGGGACCAAAAGCTCTGTTATCCTTTTAGAAAACAACCCCAATTTCTATAACTTCATCTGACTCTAAATAATTGGATTTTTCAAAGGAGACATTACCAAAAAAATATAAACAAATTTAAAAAGGCTTTGTTGAATCTTCCAATTCTGAGGACGGATGCTAGCCTCCCTATATAGTTAAACAAGTCTTTCTCCTAATTGTTTTGAAAAATCTTTCTTAAGAGTTTCTTTCCTATTTCAATGCCTTTTCATATCTCTTTGAGCTTCTTCTACCTTGTGCCCATTGGCATGTAATGAAATACCACAACAAACGGAGATTAATCATAAAAAATTAAAGAGGAAACAAACTAAGTGCTTGTTTAGATTAGCTTATTTTAAATAATTTGCGTTATACGAGGTTAATATGCGAGAGGAGTTTTGTCTTGTAAAGTGTAATGGTGCTCTTCTATAGAGCTTCCAAATACCCACTGAGTAAAAGAAAGGTGAAGTGTCCATACATGGTAAGTGCAGTCTACAAAACAATTTTGGCTGAATATATTGATTGAAAAGCTTTACACTTCCCATAATACACTTCCGATAAAAAGAAATCATCATCTCTGGTTGTCAACCTCAGAAAAAAAAAAGAAATCCTTCCTCTTAAATTATCCTGTTAGGATGACACGAACTTTCCTGGTGTATTCTAGGAAAAAACATCCTATCCGGAGTAGTTTATGTTGAGTTTAGTTAGGTTTGTATTCTGTAATTATCGTTCAATTATCTTGTACGCACTTAGCTAGTTTATAGTTGGTTTATTTGTCAGTTATGTAAATCAGTTACTTGTCTAGACTATTTAAGTGTGTTGTAAGACTTAGTGGGGAAGGAAGTATTATTCAGATATTTGTCCTCTTCTCCTTTCTAGAGTTTCAGATCCTGGCTCTAGTCTTCCCTTCCCTTCTTTTCCTCTCTTCTTCCTCTTATTCTCTATTTATATCCTAGACTCTACCATATCGTATAAAAATCTAGGAAAAGTTTCCCAGTGAAAAACTTCCAACCATACCAGGAAGAGCAAGAGAGATATTAATCATTTCCCCATCCGCCCTAATGGAGGGTAGAAATTATCCCATTTCTTAAATGACAGGTTATGCTCTCTAGAATTAAAACTAAAAATGAATAATTAAAATTTCCATGTGTTTGGAACAAACTTAAGGTAAGAATCAAGTATTTGAAATTGAAATTTCAAATCTAACCCAGACCACAAAGCAATCATGAGAAAAGGTAGATAACATTAAAAGGTCTAGGGGGGAAAAAGGTCACAATGCATAATGCAAGGAGCAAGGATATATTACTCACCATTTGTTCTTTCTCAAGGACTATACCACAAGGACATTGAAGAGGCTCGTGGAAAACCTTCATGTGCTTTTCCAATTCTCCCTGCTGAAAAGCTTTACCACACCTGTCACAGTGAATGTGGTTCTTGGACTCCTCAATCCTAAGAACAACTCCACAACCAGCATGTTGACATATAACATTATGTCTGCTACAATAAACTTCATGCAATGCAATAGTCCTACTAGGTATGTAATGCCTGCAATTCCGGCACTGTTCAGTGTCTGTCTCCATATGTGACATAGACGATGATGCTTGTTGGCCTATTTTCTGGTGGAAAATTTCCTGAATTGCCACAGATATTTTGAATTTGGTTGTTCCCTTAAATCCAAAAACTCCAATGCTGTACGTCCCAGCCCCAAAGTTCTTATCTTTAGAGCTAAGAATCAAAGCCTTTGAGCCAACATCATGGGATGACCACTCATGCTGGTGTCGAGTAGGAAATATCAGAGGATGTCTAGATATAAAAAGATCAGTGTCTCCGCCACCTGTCTCAGCTTCCAATTTTACCTCAATACTGGAATTCTCAGCAACAATTCTCTCCCAGGTGCTGTTGTCTATTGAGAATTTGTAGTATACAAAATTTCCTTCATCAACCATTCCAGATTGTGGCACGCCAAATTCAAGCAGGAGTAAAACATGCTGATCACTCTCTTCTAAGCTTGCATCAGGATTAACAATGTCAACTTCGATGTCTGTTTCTAAGACAGATACACTTGAAGAAGGTTTCAGCTCAAGCACCCTCAATTTGTAAGCAAGTTCCCCATAGTTGACTGTTAAAATATCACCTTGAGAAAGAGTGGCATGTTGCCGAAGACTTGTTTCAAGGATAGCCTTATGGTTTGGCAAATCAGAAAATCCTGCCCTTTCAGGTTGAAGTTTTGCATAAGTCCCCTTTGAAAGCCCAACATAACGGACCTCCACTAATGGAGACATAGGAGTTATGTCAGCCAACAAATTATTCCATACATGAGGAGGAAGACCTACTGAACCTTCATCAGCAGTGAATTCTAAAACTCCTGAATGGGTGGTCGCTTGGTTCTCTTCACCAGTAGGTTTCGTGCCTGAAGAACCCTCCCCATGAACTAATGACAACTGAAAGTACATGGGTCCCTTATCAAGGGCACCCTGATCGGACAATTCTGTGAAGCATGAAGGTGGCAGTTTGATCTTATCACCATTACCTTGACAAGGTATAGCTTCTAATAAACGGTAAAACACAATTCCTCTTCCAGTAAGTAAGCTTTCTTGCATCTGTTCCTCAGCCTGAAGAAAAGAAGGTAAAAGATGATAATTATAATTTTTTCATATCAGAAGTCCTATAGCCACAAAATCTCGCACTGTACTATGCGTTTTACACTGTTACCCGTAAATTGCCAAGATTTATTTTCAATGGTGGGATTACAGAACAAGAGCCTAGGTTTCAACAATATGTTTCCTTGCTGTCCCACCCTCTGGCATTAATTAAACTATATTTCAGCAAAATGTAATTTTGGACCCTTTAGAGACCAAAAAGATTTAGTACAATTGCTGGAATATGGCTGGTGATTCCCATCGAAGGTGCAAATATGTGTGTGTAGATGGATACAAGGTAATGGCTGAGTAAGAGATCAAGGAATACGTGAGCGTTTTTGGAAGAGAGCTGGCCTCTCGAAAGCTAGTCTGGCCTCTCTGATCAGACCTACATTCCGCCAGATTATTGTTAATTTTAAACCGTTCTAAAGGTGCATTCCATCATTTTTACGCTCGAGGAAAAGCCAACAGGGAATCCTACGATTGCAATGTCGGTGTTGCAATAGTACATTAGAAGCTCAGGTTCAAGGTCAATTCTTGGTGTAAGGCTTGGCCCAAGAGACACTCGTACATGGTAGTCCAAATATAGTCCTGCACATGACAAGACGATTCCCAGAATAGCGAGGCCAACAAAATGAAAGGGATGGGAGATATGTCATCTATTTCAATGTTTCAGATTCTCTGAGCCTAAGTTTACCACTAAAGAATTTCAAGTAAAATTTTCTGCAATTCTAGACTTAGTCAGAAAGCAAGGCGGGACGTAGCATCCGGATAGGGCTGATGCATGGACAATTTATGGCATAAAGCAAAAGACGTTTATCTCAAGCATCTAGTAATCCCATGACAAAATTACCTTTAGAATTCACCGATAAGTGGTTCAAACAATTTAGAAAGCAGATAAATTACGAAACAAACCAATCAACTTCAATTGATAAAGCGCCGATCACCCGGAAAAAGCGATTTTAAGACGGCAAAAGAAAAAATAATTGAAGAACAATAACGAAAGGCGAAATCGACGAAAGGGGTAAAAAAAAACGAAGGGTATTCGAGAAGGATGATTTGGGCAAGAAAAGGGGGACCTTTCGTCGGGCTTTGGCAGCATCAATACGGCGGGATCTTCGAACAGCTTCAATTGCATCCCTTTGATTCTTAGCCTCTTGTTGAGCCTTCCTTTCCTTCTCGACTTTCAACCGGGCCTTCTCCATCCACTCCTTCTGCTCTCTTTCTAGTCTTTCTTTCGCTCTTCGCAGTTCGAAATCCATCCCTGCTTCTCTGTTTCTCTTGGCTTGCTTTGGCCTCTCAGGATCAATGCGTTAACGGAATGGTGGCTTCGTAGCGATGAAGAAAACAAGTTTGCAAAGCTCGTCTCTTTATTTGTTAGGTGGAAGAATGGAACTTCGGTTCTATTTATTATATGGGATAGTACTTTGTAGTACTTGTTGTGGGTGTTGATTTTAATTCCTATTTTCATTTATTTAAATTTAAATAATTTGGGTCTTGATTGGTAGGCTGGCTGGTTGTACGTAATTTAGAATGTTCTGGGCTTTTCTGGGATTATCTCCCGTAGCCCGTGTTTCTTGAAGCCCACGGCGTGTCTTATTAATTAGGACCAGATTTTTTTTTTCCGGCCAACTAATTAGGATTAGAATTAGGCGCGGTTTATTTATATTAAGATTGAGATATCAGGGTGAAAAATAAGAACAAAATAAAATAAAACCAAAATATTATTTCTTATTTATTATCATTTTTTTTTTATAAGTAAGCCCAAAAAAATGTCTTTAGTTTGTTGTTGAATGATGACAAGTAAAATATATTATGTCCCGATTATTTATTTTTAAAAAACTTTCTGTTTATTTGTATATTGTTTTTTATTTTCTAATTTATATAAATATTAGTTGAGGGCCCGTAATAAGTAATGTATAGAGAATGAAGTTGTGATTAGTTTTATACATCGGACATATCTCATAGTTTATTCTGTTAGGAGAGTATCTAATATTAATATTTTTATTAAAGATGTAACTAACATCATTTTTATAATGATATTATTATATAAAAATATATTATAAATTTATCATATTGGTTAATACAAAATATTAAATATGTTAGGAAGAAGGTGTAATTTTACCAACAAAGTTTTTCTAATGAGCGTTTA
Organism: Inga leiocalycina; assembly: GCA_963242795.1. Classification (NCBI taxonomy): domain Eukaryota; kingdom Viridiplantae; phylum Streptophyta; class Magnoliopsida; order Fabales; family Fabaceae; genus Inga; species Inga leiocalycina. The sequence goes on from OY725325.1 coordinate 72,727,263, forward strand.
GCATAAATAAATTTTGAAAGGATAAAAATACTAATAAACGATTTAAAATGAGGCAGATTCACTAAAATTGTTAAATTTCATCAAACGTATGTTAGATTTTATTTTAAATTGACCTTCATGAATTTAACGTACATTTGATAAAATTTAACAGCTTTGATGAATCTACATCATTTTAAATTATTTATTAATATTTTTGCATCTTCCAAAACTTATTTATGCCATATGCTTCTGGAGAAAAACTTTGCTCATAAAATTACACCTTAATCCAATATTTTAATACAAGATATTAGAAATATCTTAGTAAAACCCTCGCAGTCTACAAGACCACTAAAGATTTTAATACAAAATTGACAGATAGTTTCCCCACTTTTTTATATACTCTAACCCTATATATATATTTCTTGAACAAAATAAGCACAAGACATATTCTAATGATTATTTTTATTCATTGGCTATGCTGGAAGCCTGGAACCCAGCAGAACATAGATTCACTGTCATCATTTTAACCCAGCAACATACAGGACGATAAAACACAGAACCACATCTCATTAAGTTACAACCTTCACAAGAAAAAATGGGGGGATTCTAATTTTTTTCCACTATTTGCACCAACCAGTGGGTCAATGACCTTCCTCCAAGTTTTGTAGTCAAGAGCAGACCCTGTATCAGGCAACAAGAATCCATTCACATAGAAATACGGCGTTCCAGATACCCCCCTTGAAGCAGAATACTGCATTTTCACACCAAACTCAGCTAGTTAGCAAATAAGTTTATATCATTGAATCAGGACAACTAGTGAGTTTACTCTGTATATAGACAATGTTTATTTCTGTAAATGGAACCTGAAGGGTAAATTTATTTTATCTCACCTTAAATGACACCCTGGTTTGGAGATCAGTTTTCCGGTCATTGAAGGCACTCTTGATGGAATTATAATGGGATCTCCCAACCACTTCTGTCACAGCCTTCACCACCTTGTTCTCAACGGAAGCCCTTGAAAGATTCTTGGTTTGAACCCGATAGAACTTCTCCTATTAAATGGGGTATCTAGTTAGCAAGAAACTGAAATAATTTTATGTATAAATGAGTTCAACTCTAGATACAGATTCCGAAATTCACTTTCTATCCTAAGGACATTGGAGAGGATATAAATCATTCTAACATCAACATGAACAATTATTCCAAATAAAAGCAATGGTCTTCTAGCAGCTCTTCTTTGAATTCGTATTTCATCAAAGAGGAATGAGTTATATTAACAAATGTTGCTGCAAGAAAGTGGAGGGAAACCATTAAAACCATGACATCAACTTTTTTCTTTCATGAAACATACGCGGAGGTTCTAGACACAGATTCCTGGTTAGCATAGAAATTTTCCTAATTCTAAATCTGAGCAAGGAACGAATAAAAAAATCAATATCCATATGATCGGTAAATAATGATAGGGACAGATCTAAAAATGATTTTTCCTCGGGAGGTGGTTAGGAGAGAAGTTTGGAGTAGAAAAAGTTAACATGCTCGTGTCTATTGAGTTTTAGGGTAATAGGGATATATGTTAAACCCAGAGTTGATTAGAGGAGTTACTAGCAACTCGTGTAGTTCATTAAGAAGGCATGTATTGTAAATCAAATAATGATAATGACTTAACAGAGTTATTAACACCTGAGCAGATATTACCAAGTAATAGTCATAGTAATCACTCAGCTGAAATGACAACCCATAACAATTTCTTTTTACTAAAAATAAATTAATTGTCTGAAGCTATCAAGCATAAGGGTGGTCTTTCATAGGCACTCATTATTTTTTCACATGCACTTCGGGAATTTCCTAACCAGTAGTTGGGAGACGGAGAACCATCAATGGACAAAAGGAGAGGGGGGAAAAAGAAAATTAAGGGAATGAAAATTTATAGGCACAGAATTACTTTCTCATGTTCATCCTTAGATGTTAGACAAACCAGGGAATAGGAATAGGAACAGAGAATGTCATTTCCTATTGTTGTGAAAGAACCTAAAAACCAAGTTCATGAGGCAGAGGTTTTAAAACGTAACATGCTGAATCATTACAGAAAAGAGAAACCACAAAGTACTTAAGCAGATGGAAGTGCTGACCTGATGCTTGAAGAACCACTCCAGCATGGGGAATGTGGCAGTTTTATTCAATGCATTCACAATGTGCAAAGCACGAGATGTAACAAAAGCATTGTCATGGTAACTGCAATTATGAGAAAAAAGGTATATTATTCCAGGGGCAACATCAGTCACCACCCGTTATCAGAATGGCAAGTGAATTGATTACAATGTTAAAAACCATGATCAAGCATACTATTGAGCTTAAGCAAGCCAAGTACATGTTTCATGATCAATTAGTTAGCAAAGCACTGACCAAGATAAGTTTGAAAAATATGTGAAATAAATAGAATTGATCATTCAGTTATCAAATATTAATTATTAGCATAGACTTGCACCAAGTCTTTGCTTAAATGATTTGATCAAAGGAGAAGAAAAGCCATACGCTTCTTTCCCCAACAGTTCAAAAGAACAAATAGATACAGGAGGAGGACCATGCCCGATCATCCAACTGCAGCTTAATATAAACTAATCTTAAAATTCTATTGAATCCACCACTACCACGCTCAAATTATCCACCTGCAGTGTATATTACTGTTGAGGAAAAAGATAGATAGGGATGGAGAAAGATTGTATACATTTTTTGAATTTAAGGTTACCACTTTTCCCAAGTTATCACTTCTGCTTCACAATACTACCATCTATACTGAAAAATATCCTTGTAAAGTATGGGGGAAAACCGGTTGCAACTTTAACAATAATCAATATAAATTTAATCCTTCAGAGTGATTATAAGTTTTGAAGTCAACTATGGAGTTTTGGAAGTTCTCTGTGCCATTTTTCTCACAGTTCGGAGACTGAAACAAAAGAGAGAGGTGATGACTGACGGTAGCGGAAGAAGATGAACGACGAGAGAAACGCGAGAGCCGTAGTGAGTGCTAGCCTGTTTGAGCGGCGGCCATGAATCCCTGCTATCAGGGCACAATGGGTCGTAAAACGCTTCGATCAAAATAGAATCGGGGTGATGCGGATTCGCGTAAACGAAGCCATCCAATCTCGCCGGTGGGATGTAATCGGCACCGACCTTCGCCGCCAGAACCGAACACAACATGCAAATCAGTAACACGACCGATTGCCTCATAGCCTGAGATCTAAGTCAACAACGACAACTTCAAATCTCTCGCTAAATGCAAGAAATTGTGATTTCAGTAACTTCTTGTACTTTGTTTGGAGTGAATCTCTCTGGACTATCTTCAAAAAGCTGTCTTCTATAAAATACACACACTTGTAACCACGTTTTGAGGACATGCGCTGCTGTCACAAAAGTCGAACACCACGCCTTTAGCATAGGTCCCTCGAAAAAGACTTTTCCTTTCATGACACTAAAATATTAATTATTTTTAATTATCAATGATTTAAAGTCTTTAGTCGCCTCAAGTTAAATCAAAATAAACTAAATTATGCAATGAAGGGTACAACTCGGGTCCTATTCTTTTGAGGAGCCTTTTATTTAATTCCTAATCTAAACTAAGTGGCAAAAATATTAAGATGGGTCCTATTCCAGAAGTGGTTGCTCCTCCACTTGAGGTTGCTCAACTTCCTTGCCATTCTTCTTCCCTAATATCTCTTTATCTTTGATGCTTTCAGAATCACCTACTTTCATAGGGCTTAAGGGTGGACTCTCAGCTTCTATCTCTTCATCCACATGGTCTTTACTATCTCCTGGGAAATGCACTATCTTGCCACTTCTTAACTCAATGGCATTGATAGATTTAGGATTGATCACAGTGGTAGAAGGTAGACCACTTCCATTCTTAGCTTGCAAGTCATTAAGAGTGTTGGAGACTTGAGTCAAGTGAGATTGCACCGTGTTATTCTTCATTTCTAACTCTTCCAACTTCTTGCAAATATTTGCCATTTGGTTGTTGTTACTTGCTCTATCACCTTGCATTTGTTGTAGGATTGTGGCAATAGAGGAGAATTGACTATCATTTAAAGCCTTGTCTTCCTTCATCCGATTGTCCATATTAGTAAGTTGAGCAGCCATACTCTTCAACAGTTGGTTGGTCTCATCACTCTTTGGTTGGGAAAGCGTGTTATCTTGGAGTGGAATGACCATCTTTGAAGATTCTTGAAACTGGTTAGAAGAGATACCAGCTCCAATATTTCCTTGTTGAAAAAGATTTTGTCTTCTATTATCATTGTCTCTCCAACTAAATTTAGGATTTTCCCTCCACCCTTCATTATATGTATTTGAGTAGGGGTCCCATTTGGGATTGTTAGGGCGCCCTTGATACATGGCAGAGACTTGTTCATAACGAGATGGACAATTGCAGGAGATATGCATAGATGAGTCACAAAGATCACAACTTGGGGCTACCAATTCCTTACCAACCGAATTGACTTCTTCTTGAAGGGATGGTTTAGAAGCAATCCGGTCTAACTTTGTCATTAAAGCGGAAATTTGAGCGGTGAAGGTGTCAAGCTGAGGAATGTGTAGAGGTGAAGAGTTAACATGATAAACTCCTCTAGAATTCCTTCTTGGTTCCCCATAGGTTTGCTTAGCTAGGGCCATCTTCTTGATCAATTCCCAAGCTTCAGGAGCAGTGGAATCAATGATAGCACCACCAGCGGCTGCATCAATCTTGTCTTGATCTTTCTCTTTCAAACCGTCATAGAAAGTTTGAGCCAGCTGCTCATCAGGAATCTGGTGATGTGGGCACCGAGCCAAAAGATCTTGAAAACGGTTCCAATACTCATACAAAGTCTCATCTGGATCTTGGAGGATTGAATTGATCTCTTTTCTCATGGCAGAAGTTCGAGATGCAGGAAAGTACTTCTCAAGAAAAGCTTTTTGCAAGTTTTGCCAACTTTGATATGCATCAGCTACATGTCTTGGTAAGCTCATGTACCATTCCTTTGCCTTGCCTTCCAATAAGTGGTGAAAGACTTTCCACATGACGTCTTCCACAGAAGCTCCAACTGGCTTCATACTCGAACAATTCAAGTAGAGCTCCCTTAGATGTAGATATGGATCCTCTGCAGACAAACCATGAAACTTAGGTAGTGAATTGATCAATAAACCTTTAATCTCAAAATCAGCATTCATGTTAGGTCCAGCATTAGCAAGATGATTTAAATCAATACCAGAAGTGGTGACTTCCCTAATTGTTCTTCTATGTGGAACCCCATTATTTTCTCCTTCATCCTCACCCCTTCTATGTGGAATACCATTATTTTCCTCTTCATCCTCATTATGGCGTTCCATATCTAAAATTTGATTAAATTGATCACCTATTTCAGAATGAAGTTTCCTAAAGGCACTAGGTTCAGCAGATATGTGATGTCCTAAGGGATTTTTACTAGTGCTCCTTGCTCCTTTTCCTTTACTCCTTTTTAGTTGTTCCCTAAGCTGTTTTAAAGTTATGTCAAGATCAAGATCACTAGGTACAACTTTTTTACCTCGGGGCATGCACACAAAATTCAACCACAATGTGCAAAATGTATGATATGTGATGCAAATGCAATCTAAAACCTAAATGATGAATGAATGCAAGAAACTATAACTAACTAACTAACTAACTAAAAGGCACACAAAAGATTAACCCAAAGAATTTTTTTTTTTAAAAAAATTGACACTTAGTTAAACAAGGAGTCAAATAAATTGACTCCCCGGCAACGGCGCCATTGATTTAAAGCCTTTAGTCGCCTCAGGTTAAATCAAAATAAACCAAATTATGCAGTGAAGGGCACAACTCGGGTCGTATTCTCTTGAGGAGCCTTTTATTTAATTCCTAATCTAAACTAAGTGGCAAAAATATTAAGATGGGTTTTAAATTGATTTTTTTTTCTTTTTAATAATGGAAAATAACCTAAACTACTTTTTTTTGGATTTTTGAGAAATTGTTGGAATAATTAATGAAATTGTGATTTAAACAAATTAATGATGAATGCTTCTTGGAAAAATGGAATATAGGTTATCATTGCTCAAATTGAATTGGGAGTTAAACCACTCACTAAGTCAAAAATTAAACCTTAACAACTCGCTAAGTCTAGTATATTAATTGGTGATTACCCCTAGAACTCTAGCTAGATAATTACGTCTTAATACACTATTAAATACCACTTAGTGTGTAATTTAGGATTGGATTTATGCAACTTATTCCTCTAAACAATGAACACTCAACTAAGATATTCAAACAAGATCAAAGTAATCATAATACTCATTCAAACTATGAAAGAATAGCACAACCACATTAATCCAAAAAGGGAATATAGAAATTTAAATCTCAAATCACATAATCCAATTTAAATCACAATTGTCCAATCCAAACTAAGATAAACAACTCGCAATCTCAGTAAATTAACCACATAACAAAAGAAAATCCTAACTCAGGAAATCTGTTACATAGTTAAATAAAAAGATTAAAACAAATGACTCCGCTAAATGTACCTCTAGAACTCAAACCAATCTCCCATCTCCAAAAAGCAAGAAAGAATTTAACCTCTCATCATAAAATTCATCACCGCTGCAACTCTTTGAAGGCACCAAGAACCCATAAATTAAGATGGAAAGAAAAGATTAGAGAAGGAGGAGAGGAGAGTCGACGGTAGTGCTGGTGTAGGTAGAGATTCTCGTCTGCGGCTGCTCCTCTGATCTCGTCTCTCAATTTCGTCCACGCTGTGTGCTCGTGCCTGTGAGTCTCGTCTCTGCCTGCTGTTCGTGTTTCTGCTGCGTGCTCGCCTCTTTTTTCTGTGGCTCTGCCTCCCCTCTCTAATTCCCTCTTGTTAATTTCCTTTTTTTTCTTTGAAATCTAGGTCAAATCCTCTTAAATTTGGGATAAAATCTTTTCAGATTATATTTAGATAAGATTTTCCAAGATTATATATGAGAATCTGGAAAAAAATCAGTTTCAGGAGTGAAGGACGCTGGTTTCGGATATCTGGACCAAACTGGAGATTTGGAAATTCAGGGTCTATTCTGTAATATTCTCTGATGGCCAAGTGAATCAGTTCCAGCGGCATCTTCGTAATTTGGGACCCAAGTGGTGTTTTGTAAATTCGGGGTAATTTTATGTAATTCTTTCTGACATTTTCCCACTGAAAGTGAGAGCTAATATTACAGGAAAGTACCCTTTTTCCTGTCAAAATTACCTTGTAGCCACATGCAGAATTTTATTTTCTGTTGCAGTCCTTGAAAATCTTTACAATTTAGTCCCTCAGCTCCTCCTTTTCCAATGTGACCTACAATTCAGATCAATATCTTGTAATATCTTTATTAAAAATTCAAATTTTAAAAAGTAATTACAAGATTATAACAAATATATGCTTTTAAGATTTATTTTCACACAATCATCTTTAATTCAATTTAATCATAATAAAGGCTATTTAATGCAAAAATTAATGATAAAATCCCTAAATATGATATTCAATATTATGATAAAATCGGGATATATCAGTCAAATTATTTTTTTTTAATCTTGCAGAACTTATTAGCTATTCCGATAACTGGTGATTTGATTTGTGTGGATATTAGTGCTTGTGTTGACTAAAAAAAGATATTATGGATGGTAACTTAGTCAAATGACAACATTTTTACAAGTAAGAAATCGCAGTTTATAAATAAGATCTAATTTTTTAAAAAAAAATTAGGAAGGATGACAGAAAAATACCATTTAAACTTTAAAATCTAGCTAACAAAAATAATAATGGGATTGACAAAAATAGTAATGGAATTGATAACGTAAATCTTTGTTAAAGGATTAATTGGGGATTTTAAAATTCAAGTGGTATTTTTTTATCATTCTCTCAAAAAAACTATTTCATTTGGAAAAAATGAAAAAGGGGAAAAATATAAACTTGACGTGTTAATGTGATATTTATACGTCCTCATCATGGATCGTAAGATAATTTGTGATCCAAAATTCATGAAGTGGACACTTGACCGCTTATATCTTTAAATAATTGGCCACTAAATCACACTTCAATCATGCAATCTTTACTTATTACCGATAAAGTATGATCTAACCGACTTCCGCACTCAAAAGAATTATACTGTATTACTCGCTCCAGGTTTTTTTTACGGAAATTGTGAATAAATCTCTCATTGACAATTTATTTATCAAATGGGACCTTTATGTGCATATTATCTTCCACGTGTGCAGAATATCTTTCTTGGTGTGCAGATGATCTTCCTTATGTGCAAAATTCTTCTCTATACGTGTACAGAAATCTTCCCTACGTGTGCAGAAATCTTCCCTGGTGTGCAGATGATTTTCCCTGTGTGCAAAATTCTTCCCTATACGTGTGCAGAAATCTTCTCTACGTGTGCAGAAATCTTCCCTCCGTGTGCAGATATCTTCCCTCTGTGTGTAAGATATCTTCCCAGATCACATTTAACAAATAAGTTGTCAATGAGATCTTTTTTAACAATTCTCCCTTTTTTGTATAAATAACTTCAATCCTTATTAACAAATTAACAGTGAAGATTGATTAAAAATAATAAATATGTAAAAAATGTTCTATTTTTTCTAAATATATTTTTATTTATAAAAAGAGCATAGAGGAGATAATGAGTAACAACTATAAGAGAGTATGAGTATAAAATAGGAGAGAGAATGTATAATATGAGTATAAAATAAGAGAGAGAGAATGCATAATAAATAAGTAAATAAAAAAAAATAGTGATAAGTGAAAGCTAATTAATATAAAGATGTTAATTTAATAGGACTAGAAAAAAAAAAGTTTAAATTTTGAGACAAAGAAGAAAGTTACTCATAAAAAAGACTAATCATAACAGAAAGAAAATTACTTATAAAAAGAATTAAAAAGAATAGTTGTTTTTTTAAATTAATATTTTACCCATAAAAAATTCTATCTTTCTCGCTCTACTCTTTTTTTTTTTTTTGGGGTTCTGTTTCTTAGTTGGAAAAAAGGCTAAACCGGCGTGGTGGGAGATATCCACCTTCTCTAGGCCTAAGGACTATACTGCCATTAGGACAATGCATCAAACGTCGGGTACTAATTTTTAGTCAAGCATCGTTTGTATTTCCTCCGGTCCTAATTATAAGATAAAGTTGATTTTTTTGGAGAAATTAAGAAAACCAATTAAATCACTTTAGAATATTTATATTTATATTTTTTTCTTCAAACTAATTAATTTGACTAATAAACTGATATATAATCTAAAGATACTAAAAATATAAATACTCTAAAGTAATTTAATTTGCTTCCTTAATTTCTCCAAAAAAGTCAACTTTATCTTATAATTAGGACCGGAGGAAGTATTAAATTTCGGTGTTTTTTAGGGTCAAACGAAAAGTTTCGGTGTTTTTCATTGACTTGTTTTTTGAATTCCTTGTGAGACAACATGAACAATCATTTAAATTTAATCTAAGCCATTTGAATTTGAATATTTTATTCATCGTTTTAATCTAAATAATTTTAGAGATCATCAGCATTGAGAGAATAATTCTCAGGTGAAACCAATTTTTTTATTTGTTCTAAATTTTCAAATTTAAATAGAAGAAAATAAATAATCAAAATCATTTTTTATTTATGATCTTATAAAACATAATAAACTTCTTTAAAACAAACTTTTAAATTTGAATCAAGTCAAAATTACTCAAGCTAGACACCATAATCCTAGGGGAATTGTAGTGATTTCATTATATCTTAATCTCACTTTAACCCCAATGAAAACAAAATGCTGTCACATTCCCTGTTTGAAATAATTCATACTATTATGGATAATATAATTTGTTATAAATTTCATACAACCTCCGATTCAACGAGATCTTATATTAAAAATCGGAGTCACATCGTTTTGTCAACTCAAATGAAGCCTGCATGGCAAGATTACTTACAAAATCAATTTTGCAACAAATCACAAGTGTCTTGTTCGTATGCTAGTAATTTGGCTAAGAACACGTAATTCAGGTTACCATGAGAACTAAACTGACAAAGAATTTGAAGGTGAAACACTAACAAATTGAGAGAGAGAGCGCGGCAAAGTATCAAATTGAGAAAGCTTGCATATTTTGGTAACCAAAATTTGGATTCCCTGCTTGATATATCATTCATTGTATCCAGTTTGAAAGCATTTTGATTACCACAAATGTGCCATCCAAAATCTGCTCTTATTAAAAGTCAACTCCAATTATTCTTTCATATCAGCATTAAGGTTTTACAATCAAAATTTGCAGGGTTCTTTCAATGCCCTAGTAATAAAAAAGAACGAGTATAATTAACCTTTGTACACACTACCAAAATTGCCTTCTCCAATCTTGTGTGAGGAATTGAAATTCCTAGTCACATATTTTAATTATCTATCCTCCTCCTTTGGTAAATCTTTTTTTCAATTCGTTGGGTGAATTTTTTTCAATCCGGTTGAGTAAATCTTTTTAATGGTAATTGGTTCTACATATTTTAATTAACTTTTATTTTGTATTGTTTTAATTTACTTATTTCAAATTAAAAATTAATATGTCTTCATTTAAATGCTGAATCATCATCTTAAAATTGCTCCGTCAATATTTGCTATTAGTAATGTTAATTTTGTTGAAGTTTAAATACTAAAAATACAGTTTTCAAACATAAAAGACTAAGAAGAAAAGGATGTAAACTTAAAGGATCAAACATATATTTTAGTAAAAAAAAAGATTATTTGAAAAAATGAAAAAGGGAAAAAAATATAAACTTGACGTGTTAGGTGGAAGAATGGAACTTCGGTTCTATTTATTATATGGGATAGTACTTTGTAGTACTTGTTGTTGTGGGTGTTGATTTTAGTTCCTATTTTCATTTATTTAAATTTAAATAATTTGGGTCTTGATTGGTAGGCTGGCTGGTTGTACGTAATTTAGAATGTTTTGGGCTTTTCTGGGATTATCTCCCGTAGCCCGTGTTTCTTGAAGCCCTCGGCGTGTCTTATTAATTAGGATCAGATTTTTTTTTTCCGGCCAACTAATTAGGATTAGATTTAGGCGCGGTTTATTTATATTAAGATTGAGATATCAGGGTAAAAAATAAGAACAAAATAAAATAAAACCAAAATATTATTTCTTATTTATTATCAAATTTTTTTTTTATAAGTGAACCCAAAAAAATGTCTTTAGTTTGTTGTTGAATGATGACAAGTAAAATATATTATGTCCCGATTATTTATTTTTAAAAAACTTTCTGTTTATTTGTATTTTTTTTTTCTAATTGATATAAATATTAGTTGAGGGCCCGTGATAAGTAATGGATAGAGAATGAAGTTGTGATTAGTTTTATACATCTGACATATCTAATAGTTTATTCTGTTAGCAGAGTACTTAATATTAATATTTTTATTAAAGATGTAACTAACATCTTTTTTATATTGATATTATTATACAAAAAGATATTATAAATTTATCATATTGGTTAGTACAAAATATTAAATATTTAGAGTTAATTTTTAATTTTACCAACAAAGTTTTTTGAATAAGCATCTGGCATAAATAAGTTTTGGAATGACAAAAATATCAATAAATACTTTAAATTAGGGCAGATTCACTAAAACTGTTAAAATTCATCAAATGTTAGATTTTACTTTAAATCGGCTTTGGTGGATTTAACGTACATTTGATAAAATTTAACAGTTTTGATGAATTCATATCATTTTAAATTATTTATTAATATTTTTGTCATCTTTCAAAATTTATTTGTGCCATATGCTTCAAGGGAAAAACTTTGTTAATAAAATTACAACTTAACCCAATATTTTAATGCAAAATATTAGAAATATCTTAGTAAAACCCTCGCAGTCTCGCAGAACATTAAAGATTTTAATGCAAAATTGACAGATAGTTTCCCCACTTTTTTATATACTCCAACCCTATATATATATTCCTTGAACAAAATAAGCACAAGACATATTCTAATGAATATTTTTATTCATTGGCTATGCTGGAACCCAGCAGAACAAAGATTCGCTGTCATCATTTTAACCCAGCAACATACAGGACGATAAAACACAGAACCACATCTCATTAAGTTACAACCTTCACAAGAAAAAATGGGGGGATTCTAATTTTTTTCCACTATTTGCACCAACCAGTGGGTCAATGACCTTCCTCCAAGTTTTGTAGTCAAGAGCAGACCCTGTGTCAGGCAACAAGAATCCATTCACATAGAAATACGGCGTTCCAGATACCCCCCTTGAAGCAGAATACTGCATTTTCACACCAAGCTCAGCTAGTAAGCAAATAAGTTTATATCATTGAATCAGGACAACTAGTAAGTTTACTCTGTATATAGACAATGTTTATTTCTGTAAATGGAACCTGAAGGGTAAATTTATTTTATCTCACCTTAAATGACACCCTGGTTTGGAGATCAGTTTTCCGGTCATTGAAGGCACTCTTGATGGAATTATAATGGGATCTCCCAACCACTTCTGTCACAGCCTTCACCACCTTGTTCTCAACGGAAGCCTTTGAAAGATTCTTGGTTTGAGCCCCATAGAACTTCTCCTATTAAATGGGGTGTCTAGTTAGCAAGAAACTGAAATAATTTTATGTATAAATGAGTTCTACTCTAGATACAAATTCTGAAATTCACTTCATATCGTAAGGACATTGAAGAGGATATAAATCATTCTAACATCAACATGAACAACTATTCCAAATAAAAGCAATGGTCTTCTAGCAGCTCTTCTTTGAATTCGTATTTCATCAAAGAGGAAGGAGTTATATTAACAAATGTTGCTGCAAGAAAGTGAAGGGAAACCATTAAAACCATGACATCAACTTTTTTCTTTCATGAAACATACGCGTAGTTTCTAGACAGAGATGCCTGGTTAGCATAGAAATTTTCCTAATTCTAAATCCGAGCAAGGAACAAATAAAAAACTCAATATCCATATGATCGGTAAATAATGATAGGGACAGATCTAATAATGATTTTTCCTCGGGGGGTGGTTGGGAGAGAAGTTTGGAGTAGAAAAAGTTAACATGCTCGTGTATATTAAGTTTTAGGGTAGTAGGCATATATGTAAAACCCAGAGTTGATTAGAGTTACTAGCAACTCGTGTAGTTCATTAAGAAGGCATGTATTGTAAATCAAATAATGATAATGACTTAACAGAGTTACTAACACCTGAGCAGATATTACCAAGTAATAATCATAGTAATCACTCGGCTGAAATGGCAACCCATAACAATTTCTTTTTATTAAAAATAAATTAATTGTCTGAAGCTACCAAGCATTAGGGTGGTCTTTCATAGGCACTCATTATTTTTTCACGTGCACTTCGGGAATTTCCTAACCAGTAGTTGGGAGACGGAAAACCATCAGTGGACAAAAGGAGAGGGGGAAAAAAGAAAATTAAGGGAATGAAAATTTATCGGCACAGAATTACTTTCTCATGTTCATCCTTGGATGTTAGACAAACCAGGGAATAGGAATAGGAACAGGAACAGAGAATGAGGCAGAGGTTTTAAAACGTAACATGCTGAATCATTACAGAAAAGAGAAACCACAAAAGTACGTAAGCGGATGGAAATGCTGACCTGATGCTTGAAGAACCACTCCAGCATGGGGAATGTTGCAGTTTTATTCAATGCATTCACAATGTGCAAAGCACGAGACGTAACAAAAGCATTGTCATGGTAACTGCAATTATGAGAATAAAGGTATATTATTCCAGGGGCAACATCAGTCACCACATACTATCAGAATGGCAAGTGAATTGATTACAATGTTAAAAACCATGATCAAGCATACTATTGAGCTTATGCAAGGCAAGTACATGTTTCATGATCAATCAGTTAGCATAGCACTAACCGAGATAAGTTTGAAAAATATTGTGAAATAAATAGAATTGATCATTCAATTATCAAATATTAACTATTAGCATAGACTTGTACCAAGTCTTTGCTTAAATAATTTGATCAAAGGAGGAAAAAAGCCATACGCTTCATTCCCCAACAGTTCAAAAGAACAAATAGATACAGGAGGAGAAGGACCATGGCCGATCCTCCAACTGCAGCTTAATATAAACTAATCTTAAAATTCTATTGAATCCACCATTACCATGCTCAAATTATCCACCTGCAGTGTGTATTACTGTTGAGGAAAAAAGATAGACAGGGATGGAGAAAAACTGTAGACATTTGTTGTATTTAAGGTTACCACTTTTCCCAAGTTGTCACTTCTGCTTCACAATACTACCATCTATACTCAAAAATATCCTTGTAAAGTTTGGGGGGAAACCAGTTGTAACTTTAACAATAATCAATATAAATTTAATCCTTCAGAGTGATTATAAGTTTTGAAGTCAACTATGGAGTTTTGGAAGTTCTCTATGCCATTTTTCTCACAGTTCGGAGACTGAAACAAAAGAGAGAGGTGATTACTGACGGTAGAGGAAGAAGATGAACGACGAGAGAAACGCGAGAGCCGTAGTGAGTGATAGCTTGTTTGAGCGGCGGCCAGGAGTCCCTGCTATCAGGACACACTGGGTCGTAAAACGCTTCGATCAAAATAGAATCGGGGTGATGATGATTCGCGTAAACGAAGCCATCCAATCTCGCCGGCGGGATGTAATCGGCAGCGACCTTCGCCGCCAGAACAGAACACAACATGCAAATCAGTAACACCACCGATTGCCTCATAGCCTGAGATCTAGTCAACGACGACAACTTCAAATCTCTCGTTCAATGCAAGAAATTGTGAATTCAGTAACTTCTTTTGCTTTTGTTTGGCGTGAATCTTTCTGGACTATTTTCACAAAGCTCTCTTCTATATACAGACACTTTTAACCACGTTTTGAGGATATGCTCTGCTGACTGCTGTCTACAAAAGTCGAGCACCACGCCTTTACTCTATGTCCCTTGAAAAAGAATTTTGCTTTCATTGCGCCAAAATAGTAAAATCATGAATACGACGTAATTATATTTAATTCTCAAATTATTTTTTACTTAAACTTGCAGACCTTATTAGCTATTCCGATAACTGGTAATTTGATTTGTGTGGATATTATGGCTTGTGACTTGGTCAAATGATAACATTTTTACAAGTAAGAAATCGCAGTTTTATGAATAAGATCAAATCCTCTTAAAAAAAAAAAAGGGTAAAGTATACATTTAGTTCTTTAAGTATATATTAAATTTCTTTTTCATCCTTTATGTTTAAAAAATGTATTTTTAGTCCTTAAATTTTAACACCGTTAATATTTTTAACGGAAAATACTGACGAAACGAATTTAAGATAGTGAGTCAACATTTAAAAGAAGGCACATTAATTTGTAAATTGAAACATGTAAGTTAAAACAATTTAAAATAAAAGCTAATTAAAATACGTAGAACCAATTATCATTCAATAACACTTTCGCTGAACCCCCCACACAAAAAAAAACAAAAAATGATATTTACGGAGAATCTGCACACCTAAGCTCAACACCAATAGTGGGGATTCAATTGGTGAAAACATTGTTTTTCATGTACTCGTAGAGCACGAGTACATTTTCAGTTTGTTCTAATTAAAAAATTTAAAAGATTTACCTAAAATCTGGATTCCTTGGTTGATATATCGTTCATTGTATCCAGTTTGAAAGCATTTTGATTACCATAAACGTGTCATCCAAAACCTACCCCTATTAAAAGTTAACTCCAATTATTCTTTCATAGCAGCATTAAGGCTTTACAATCGAAATTTGCAGGGTTCTTTCAATGCCCTAGTAATAAAAAAGAATGGGTATAATTAACCTTTGTACACACTACCAAAATTGCCTTCTCCAATCTTATGCGAGGAATTGAAATTCCTAGTTGCAGATTTTAATGATCTATCCTCCTCCTTTGGTAAATCTTTTTTCAATCCGTTGGGTGAATCTTTTTTGATCCGATTGAGTAAATCTTTTTAATGGTAATTGGTTCTATATATTTTAATTAACTTTTATTGTATATTGTTTTAATTTACTTATTTCAAATTAAAAATTAATATATCTTCATTTAAATGGCATCATCTTAAAATTGCTCCATCAACATTTGCTATTAATAATGTTAAAGGTGTTAAAGTTTAAGGACTAAAAATATATTTTTTAAATATAAAGGACTAAAAAAAATTGATGTAAATTTAAAGGACTAAACGTATACTTTATTTTTAAAAAAATTTATTTCATTTGAAAAAATGAAAAAGGGAAAAAAAATATAAACTTGACGTGTTAATGTGATATTTCTACGTCCTCATCATGGATCGTAATTTAATTTGTTATCCAAAATTCATGAAGTGGACACTTGACAGCTGGTATCTTTAAATAATTGGCCACTAAACCACACTCCAATCATGCAATCTTCACCTATTACCGGTAAAGTATGTTCTAACTTACTTCCGCACTCAAAGAATTATACTATATTACTCGTCGCAAGTCTCTTTTATAACTAACTTTTATCCTTATTGTAAGAAAAATTGGGTGTATTTGGAGTGCAACCGTTTATCTCTTATACACACGCTAATTATATCACAGTAGCGGAAGCGATTATGACGCACAGCAAATACACCACGATAGGAAGAAGAAGAGATAAATATAGTAGAGGGAATGGGGAGTCAGTTTGACAGAGTTTCTGTATGTTATTTCGAATGTATTATCAACCGAATCCCTTTACGCCTATTTATAGGATTCTAAGTACCCCTTCCTCTTCTACTAACATGTACTTCCATCAGAGAGACAAGATATCCTTTCGATTGAAAGATATATTGTTTCAGTGAAACAATACCACTTGTAGAGTCATATTGCATCGGATAAAAAACATGATTCATAACATTTTAAAAAATATTACATATATCGACCCAAGCATTTATGTTATTTATACTTTGACCCTAATCCTATTGAGCTTGGGCCCAATCCACAAAAGGTGGACTAGGCTATTTTCCAACATCTCCCACTCATACTTAGTGGATTAGATATGTCTCTTTTTCTTCCTTCTTTCATACTAGGTGATTTGCCGTAACCGCGTAGGCATGACATCTGCATATAGGTGTATGTACTAGAAATCTTTTTTACAGAGACCAACACAAGACAACCTTCATTGTGTAGCTTGATTTTAATATTGTGTCTTAAATATCCTAGATTTATTTATATACACTTTCACATAGCTAATCTAATCCCTTTTGAGTCAGTATAAAACTCAGATTGCCTTTCTAGTATGCATAGTATCCACATTTATGAAATTATAAAAAATAATACCATAAAGGACATGTCTCAGACACTAGCATATTTGTGTATATTTCAAGTAATCTTCCTTTCGCCCAAATATCACTTCAATATACATCAGCCGCTTTCTTAACATAATACCATAGATCACATCTATCATAATCGTAGGACATATACTAAAGTAGCAGACGCTAAAGCACACCTATATGATATTGTCAAAGTCAAAGGATATCAATGGAAGAATTAGAAACTTCTTGGGACTCACACAACAATTAAGCAGGGATCTTCTTACTTGCTTCCCTTTTGCGGTTCTTTAACACATGTGGTATGAATCACATGCTACAATGTTACTCTTACACCATAAGAGCGCACGTCGTTTTGCATTTTGTTGTTAACACTGTACAGACTTAAGTCTAGACACTCCCAGCATCTAAACCCAAATTCTTCCTGTCTACTCAGACGTCAATATTGAAGAATTTGTTATCTGGCTACAAGCAACATGGAAGTGGATATCCATGATTCGATCCATATTTATGTTCATGTTTATGGATCTCATCTTGACACACTACACTGTTGTCAAGGCGATATAATTTATGTTTCTTCTCTACCATATCAGCATTCTATCCTCTTTACCGGTGAACACAATTGTCTCATCTTTGCACACCCCTCCTGAGTGTCAAAGGCGGTGGCTCGTGTGAGAGAGACAACCTCATAAACCTGTACGACATACTAGACATTGTATACTTTCACACAGACATTTATACTAATAATGATAAGTACTTCAATTAATCATAAATGTAATAAAGTCTGAAATTTTACATTTTACTTACACCAAGTACCCTTACATGTTTTTCAAATGTTTCATTGGCAATTGGTTTGGTCAGGGGATCAGCGACCATACTCTTGGTCGAAATATGTTGTACAACAATAATTTTCTGTGCTATATAATCTCTTACAAAATTGTACTTAATATCTATATGATTGGTCTTACTATGATACTTAGGATCTTTAGTATAGGTTATAGCTACAGTGTTATCACAATGCATTAATACTGGATTGGTACTCTCATTGCCAAATACAAGATGTTCAATGAATCTCTTCAACCATAATGCCTCTTGTGCAGCTGCAGTGCATGCTATGAACTCGGCTTCCATAGAATGTAAAGCAATACATGTTTGCTTCTTACTACTCCAACATATGGCGCCATTATTTAGTAAGAAAGTATAACCTAAGGTTGATCTTCATTCTTCCTCATCTCCACCTAAATCAGCATCGGAATATCCAACCAGGCGTAGATTGCTACCTTCATAGCATAGTGCATAGTCAGAGGTGCTTTTTAAGTATCTCATGATCCTTTTTACTGCTTTCCAGTGACGCTCACCTGGGTTGGACTGGAACCTACTTACCAATCCTACCGTAAAGCATATATATGGCCTTGTACATATCATTGCGTACATTAAACTACCAACAGCACTAGTATAAGGAACTTTAATCATTTTCTTTTGATCAGAATCAATTTTGGGACACATCTTATTGCTTAAGGTTACACTAGAAGCCACCGGGGTATCCAAGGAATTGTAGTTGCTCATGTTGAATTGTTCGAAAATCTTTTTAATGTAATTTTCTTGTGAAAGATATAAAATTCTTTTTGAACGATCTCTTTGGATCTTAACTCCAAGTATATACTCTGCTTCACCCATGTCTTTCATTTCAAAATTTGATGAAAGCCATTCTTTAATAGCTATAATCGAATTCAGATTATTTCCAGCCAATAGTATATCATCTACATATAAGGATAATATAATAAAATTATCTTCAAACCGTTTGATGTAGACACAGTGGTCTTCTTCAATCATTTGAAAATCATAAGAGGTTATTGCTTTATGAAACCTCAAATACCACTGTCTGGATGATTGCTTGAGTCCATAAATAGACCTTTTAAGTTTACAAACTTTATTCTCTTTTCCTTTTTCAATGAAACCTAATAGTTGTTCCATATAGATTTCCTCATCCAGATCACCATTTAAAAATGCAATTTTAACATCCATTTGATGTAATTTTAAGTCCAAACTGTTTACTATTGCTAGAATAATTCTTATAGAATTAAATCGTACCACAGGTGAGAAAGTTTCTTCATAATCTATACCTTCTTCCTGTGTATACCCCTTTGCAACTAATCGTGCCTTATACTTATCAATTGACCCATCCACCTTTCTTTTAATTTTAAGAACCAACTTGTTCCCAATGGCTTTTCACCCTTTTGGTAGGTCAACCAATTCCCAAACTTTATTCTTTCTCATTGAGTTCATTTCTTCATCCATTGCCTTTTTCCATTCATCTTTAGCAGGACTGGATAAGGCATATAGTACCGAATGTGGTTCATCATCCCCATCAGGAGTAACAATAGGTGCTTCACTTTTTATTTGGAAGCGTCTTTTAGGTATATTTTCCCTGTTACTCTTCTTTGTAGGAGCTTCTTGCCTTTGTCTTTTCTTTTGTCTAGGTCTTTGTGTTGACCTTTCTAAGCTCCCACTTAGATCAACATTTTGGGATGATTCAGGCATACCAACATGTTCTATACTTGTTTGTTCTTGTGTCTCATAAAGAGATACAGTGCGGTAAATGTCTCCCCTGTTAGGGAATTCATTTTCTAGAAATATAGCATCTCTAGATTCAATTTCAGTCACTGTTCCATCTTCATTTTCACCTATAAAGACATATCCTTTGGATTGTTCAAAGTACCTTATAAAGATACATTTCTTTCCTCTATGACCTAACTTTCCATACTTATGAGAATTATCATGAATGTATGCAGCTAACCCCCATAGTCTAAGGATACTAAGATCCGGCTTGTGTTTTGTCCATAACTCATAAGGTGTTGAAGTAACTGATTTTAAGGGCACACGATTAAGTATGAAGGTAGCAGTCATTAAAGTATCACCCCAATATGAAATTGGTAGATTTACCTGTGCCATCATTGACCTAACCATATCTAGAAGTGTTCTATTTCTTCTTTCAGCAACTCCGTTCTGTTGTGGAGTACCAGGGATAGTTAGCTGCCTAATTATCCCTTTTTCTTCACAGAGCTCTTTAAATTGATCAGACAAATATTCACGTCCTCGATCAGTATGTAATACTTTAACTTTATTGTCCATTTGATTTTCAACTTCATTTATGTATCGTCTAAAGCACTCAAGAGCCTCAGACTTATGTGTGATCAAATAGACATGACCGTATCGTGAATAGTCATCAATAAAAGTGATAAAATACCAAGCTCCATGCCTTGCCCTCACACTCATAAGATCGCAAATATCAGAATGAATTATTTGCAATGGCTGTTCTGATCTGGTTCCGTTACCAAAAGGTTTTCTAGTTGCCTTACCTGCTAGACAACTTTCACACAAGGACATTTCCATATTGGATATGGATCCTAGCAAACCTTCTTTTGCTAATTTAATCATTTTATTTTGATTAATATGCCCTAGTCTAGCATGCCAAATAGCCATATCAACAGTTGAATCAGTAGAAGTAGAAAATCAATCATGTATATTATAATCATCAATAATATCCATTACAAAGAACTTCTTTGAAAGGAAAGCTAAACCATAACATACAAAATTATAAAATATGTCTGCAACTTTATCATGAAAGTTTACATTAAACCCATAGTTTACAAGACATTTTACAGAAACTAAATTCCGTCGGATGTCAGGAGCATGAAGCACATCATGTAGGATCAAAGGCTTTCCACTACGCAAAGTTAATTTGCAAGTTCCAATGCCTTTAACTTCAATCTTTGCATTGTTGCCTACATAAAGCCACTTACATTTGTCAGGCAGCCGACGGTATTCTACATAGGATCCTCGATACCTCGTCACGTGGTCTGTTGAACCTGAGTCCAAAATCCAAGAAGAACAAATATTCTCTGTTAGGAAAACAGTGCTAGAAACATAGGAAACATGTGAATTTACATAATCCACTAGTACCTTTTCACTCTCATTTAGCTCAGTGCAATCCCGTGCGAAATGACCCATCTTTTGGTAATCAAAACATTTGACCTTCTTTAAGTCATTTTCTTCTTCTTCCCGCCCTTTTTTCCTTTCTTCTTGAATTCCTTTTTGCCTTTTACAAATTTATTCTTGTCCTTCTTTCCATTCTTTTGGAATTTATTCCCCTTCTTGGAATCGGGTTTTGTATTAGAAGGACCTACACTATCTGTGTAGTAGGTATGGCCAGAGGACTTGTATGCCTCCAAGTGCTCATCCTCAAGTTCCAAGTGTTTAGCCACATCATTAAAATTTTTAATGCCTCATTATGGGTTTGATTAACCTTCATGTGCTCCTAACTAGATGGCAATGATCTTATCACTGCCTAAACTTGTTGTTCATCAGACATAGTATGCCCAGCTTCCTTCAACTCTCTAATCATATTTGTCATCTCTCTCAGATGTTGTTTCATGGAAGTATTTAGCCTAAACTTATACGTATCAAACTTAATAGTTAATCGTCTAAGCTTAGAGGTGGATGTACCACCAAACCTGTCTTTCAACGCTGCCCATATGGCTTGCGCTGTTTCATTTTTCTCATATTAACACATGAGGTCATCTGCCATTGTATTCAGCAATGTAATTCTTGCAATGCTATTTTTCTTTTTCCAAGCCTCATAGACCTCTTGGTCTCTCCTGTATTGGGCCGCATTCCCAGCAGCAGGCTGTGCTATAACTGTTGTTAGAGGTTCCATTGCCTCTTGTTCCTTCAAAATATATTGGAATTTTTGGTGCTAGATATCCCAATTGTCACCATTTAATTTGTCCCCTTTATTTAACTCAGCGATAATATTCTTAGTTGCCATTTTCAATTCTATGACAAATCTATTCCACATTCAATATGTCTCTCTAAAGGAATTAAACCATTGAACATATCATCGACAATATATAGCACAACACAGTATACAATGTCATGTACTTATATTATTCTTAACCAAAAAAATAGTAATACTACTAAGTTCATGATCAGGAGTATACGTTTGTATCTCCCATCACATAAATATTAGCATCATCACTAAAATTCTGTCAAGAATTATATATATGTACTTTAACAACTCTAACTTTTGGGACTAACAACTCCTAAAAGCTCCCACTTGTCAAAAACATATAATAATATAATGGATTATCAACTAAATCATGCTTCATTATAATATAAATAAGACAATATTCACTCTATAATATATGAAAACATGTTTATAACACATTTAAATATAACAGAAAAATATTGAAATCAACAAATGAATTTTAGAAGTTTTAAAATGATTTAAAACATTCATAAACGCACTTAGAATATCATAAACATATATTAATTAGTGTCAAAACTAATCAAATAGCATATCATATTAAAGATCATGAATTTAGGAATTTTTAGGAACAAACGGCGTCTCATTCCAACCTGGCACGCGCCCCTACACGCCAAAAGAAGCCAGAAAATTGAAAAATAAAAAAAAACAAGAAGACACAAGCATAGAGTGGCGCGTGCACACCATGCGCCACCTTTCAGCAATGATCCAGCGACACGCGCCGGCGCATCCAATTCCACGCGCTGAGATCTGTCAGAATATGCCTGACATGTGTCAAACGAATATGCCACGTGGCCTCACACGCCACGTGGCTTTTTTGCCCCTTTTTTTTTGAATTCTAGTTTAGCAATCTGGGCCTTACTTATTGGGCCTGGACTAAATTCATTTTTTTTGTTTTAGGCCTCACTGTTTGGGCCTGAAATTAAAAAAAATTTAATTCTTCGGCCCAGACTTCTTTTAAAACAAAAAACTTTTTTTTTAAACTGAAACGACGTTGTTTTGGAGGCTGGAGGTTGTCTTCAACCTCCAGTCGGGTCGACCCAAACCCGATTACAGGCGTGGGTCGGGTCCGTCGACCCGGAACCTTCTCTCCTCCGTTCGACGTCCGTTTTGGGCTTTCTTGGTGTCGTTTTCGATCGTTTTTCGAGATCTACGCAATGGGATTAGTTTCAAATCCTAATTCTCTGATTTTAAAACGACCCAATGCTAAAAGAATTTCGTTTTTCATGTTTTCTCTCTCTAAGTTCTTTTATTTTATGGTTCTAGGCTTTTGGAATTTACATTTAAAACATATAAATAGGAACTGGAGAAAACTATATATATAAAAGCATGAACTAAAAACTATATATATATATGTATGTATGTATATGTGCAAAAACTCTACTTCATTTTTTATTCGCATATGATTATATATAGCCATATACATATACTCATATAATCATCAATATATTTTCTTTCAAACTCACGAAAGAAAACGAAAACATACACACAGCGGAAGCAACATGATAATATATATAGATATTTGAAAATAATAATATGCACATCATATTATCATAATGTGGAGATCATAATTTCCTACAAAGCCAACCTGGCTCTGATACCATATAAGAAAAATTGGGCGTACCTGGAGTGCGACCGTTTATCTCTTATACCCACGCTAATCGGATAACAGTAGCGGAAGCAATTATGACGCACAGCAAATACACCACGATAGAAAGAAGAAGAGATAAATATAGTAGAGGGAATGTGGAGTCAGTTTGACAGAGTTTCTGTATGTTATTTCGAATGTATTATCAAACGAATCCCTTTACGCCTATTTATAGGATTCTAAGTACCCCTTCCTCTTCTACTAACATGTCCTTCCATCAGAGAGATAAGATATCATTTTGATTGAGAGATATATTGTTTCAGTGAAACAATACCACTTGTAGAGTCATATTGCATCGGATAAAAAAACATGACTCATAACATTTTGGAAAATATTACATATATCGACCCAAGCATTTATGTTATTTATACTTTGACCCCAATTCTATTGGGCTTGGGCCCAATCCACCAAAGGTGGACTAGGTTATTTTCCAACACTTATTAATCAAAACAAATTAATAGTGAATATTAGTTAAAAACAATATATCAAAAAGTTATGTTTTTTTCTAAATATACCCTTATTTATGAAAAGAGCACAGGGGAAATAATGAGTAATAAATATAAGAAGGTATAAATATAAAATAGGAGAGAGAATGTATAATAAATGAGTAA
Source organism: Inga leiocalycina (assembly GCA_963242795.1). Lineage (NCBI taxonomy): Eukaryota > Viridiplantae > Streptophyta > Magnoliopsida > Fabales > Fabaceae > Inga > Inga leiocalycina. The sequence goes on from OY725325.1 coordinate 72,751,614, forward strand.
ATAAAAAAATAGTGGTAATTGGGAAATAATTAATATAAAGATGTGAATTTAATAGGAGTAGAAAAAGAAAAAGTAATTTAAATTTTGAGATACAGGGAGAAAGTTGCTAATGAAAAAAACAACCATGGAGAAAATTACTTATAAAAAGGACTGGAAGGAGTAGTTTTTTTTTAATTTATATTTTACCCATAAAAAATTCTATCTTTCTCGCTCTACTCTTTTTTTTTTTTTTGGTTTTGTTTCTTAGTTTAAAAAAAGGCCAAACCGGCCTGGTGGGAGATACAATTATCCACCTTCTCTAGACCTAAGGACTATATTGTCATTAGGACAATGCATCAAACGTCGGGTACTAATTGTTAGTCAAGCATCGTTTGTATTAAATTTCAGTGTTTTTTAAGGTCAAATGAAAAGTTTCGGTGTTTTTCATTGACTTGTTTTTTGAATTCCTTGTGAGACAACATGAACAATCATTTAAATTTAATCTAAGCTATTTGTATTTAAATATTTTATTTATCGTTTTAATCTAAATAATTTTAGAGATCATCTCCATTGAGAGAATAATTCTCAGGTGAAACCAATTTTTTGATTTGTTCTAAATTTTCAAATTTAAATAGAAGAAAATAAATAGTCAAAATCATTTTTTATTTATGATCTTATAAAACATAATAAAATTTTTTAAAACAAATTTTTAAATTTGAATCAAGTCAAAATTACTCAAGCTAGACACCATAATCCAAGGGGAATTGTAGTGATTTCATTACATCTTAATCTCACTTTAACCTCAATGAAAACAAAATGCTACCACATTCCGAGTTTGAAATAATTCATACTACTATGGATAATATAACTTGTTATAAATTTTATACAACCTCCAATTCCTAATATAAGATCTCATTTATCAACAAGATCTTATATTAAGGATCGGAGTCTCAACCTTTTGTCAACTCAAATGAAGCCTGCATGGCAAGATTGTTAGAGTATATAGTTGAAAGTAGTTTCGCTTAGTTAATAAGTTATAACTGCTTGCACCAATGTAAGAGCAACACGTGTCTTAAATACTTCTTTATATATCTGTACATCTCCACTACAGTTGAAATATACAATTCATTCTTTTCTCTCATACTTTGCCTTTAACTCTTTTCTCTCGACTTATCACATGGTATCAAGAGCTTCTAATTCTTCCATGGCTTCCCATTCTTCTATTCCGCTTCTTTTCGCCTCTAATTCCAAAACTGATGTTGTTGCCTTTCATCATTCTATTTCTGTGAAATTAGATGATACTAATTTTCTCATCTGGCGTCAACAAGTTTTAAGTGCTGTTAAAGGCTACGCTCTTGAATCATTTCTTGATTCATCGATTGCTCCTCCTGAGCGTTGTGAATCTACTGATGGTCATCCTGTTGCTCTTACTCTAGATTTCATTCGATGGATACATCAAGACCAGCTCCTTATGTCTTGGCTCATGTCCTCAATGTCCGATTCTGTGTTGACACGCACTGTTGGTTGTGAAACAACGGCCCAAATCTGGGATTGTATTACGGTCTACTTCGCTTCTTAGACTCAGGTGAAGGTGAAGCAGCTGAAGACTACTCTGAAGACGACTAAAAAGGAGAATTCACCGATGAGTGAGTTTCTTCTCAAAATTAAGGCGAATGTTAATGCCCTAGCAGCTATTGGCTCACCGATCTCCATCTCTGATCAGATTGAGTTCATTTTTTATGGTTTATCTGAGGATTATGATCCATTTATCACCTCTATTTCTACTCGGTTGGAGCCCTACACTATTGCTGAAATAGAGGCACAACTTATGGCGCAAGAAGCACGTATCAAGAAGAATCGTCGGACTGTTCCGATGTCCTCTACGGCTTCCCAATTGTCACTAATGTTGCTCAAACTCATCACATCTCTGACACTCATCGTGGTGGCCGTTCTCGTGGCCGGCGTGGCCAGTCCTTCAGTCGAGGGAGCATGCCTCCTTCTTCCTCTGCTTGTTCGAAGGTTACGTGTTAGCTTTGTGGCAAGACAGGACATGTGGTTTCGTCTTGTTGGTATAGGTTTGATTATTCCTTTCAAGGTCTTTCTCTTACTGATTCAACTTCCTCTTCATCGACTACTCGTGCTAATCCAACTGCTCTTGTCGCTACATCGGACATTGTGGCTGATCCGTCATGGTATTTTGACTCCGATGCTACAAGTCATCTTACCAATGATATGTCTAACCTAGCTGAATCAACTCCTTATACCGGTTCTACAACGGCTCATATTGGCAATGGTGCAGGTTTGCCTATTTCTCATATTGGCTCTTCTGTCATTCTTAATGCTCATCCTTCTCTTCGGCTTACAAATGTGTTACATGTCCCTAGTATTGTCAAGAACTTAATCTCTGTCTTCAAATTATGCTATGATAACAATGTTCTAGTTGAATTTGATGCAAGGCAGTGCCGCGTCAGGGATCTAACAACTAGACGTGTGCTTTATCAGTGTTGCTCAAAGGATGGCATGTACCCTGCCTTGGACCTAAAATTTCGTCCAAGATCTAAATCATGTTTTTTTGCTATTCTTTCTGATCATCAATGTAACACAGCTATGTCAAATGTTCCTTGTAATTCTTTCCATTTATGGCATAATCGATTAGGCCATCCTTCTTCTGCTGTTGTTTCATCTGTTATGCGCTCTTGTAAACTTTCTTTCAATAAAAAGGTTGTTGTTGATTTTTGCAAGGCCTGTGTTTTGGGCAAAGCTCACAAGCAACCATTTTCACATTCTGTCACTTCATTTTCTACTCCTTTTGAGCTTGTTTATTCTAATATTTGGGGGCCAGTACCAGTTCCGACTAAAGAAGGTTATTTGTATGATATTCATTTCACTGATGCGTTTACAAGGCACACTTGGATTTATCCTCTAAAACTTAAATCGGAGGCCTTCCCTATCTTTGTGCAGTTTTATACCTATATGTCTACTCAATTTCATGCCTCTATTAAGGTGTTTCAGTCTGATTGTGGAGGAGAATATCATAAATTCACTAAGTTTTTAGTGGATCATGGTGGTTTGCACCGACAAAGTTGCCCTTATGTACATGAGCAGAATGGTTTGGCTGAGCGCAAGCATCGTCACATTACTGAGGTTGGCCTCACTCTTCTTGCTCAGGCCTCTCTTCCACTTATGTATTGGTTTGATGCATTTTCTATGGCTGTTACTTTGATTAATGTGTTGCCTACTGTCATTCTCCATGATAAGACGCCCTTTGAGGCTTTGTTTTATAAGAAGCCAAATTATGGCAGACTTCGAGTTTTTGGCTGTTCTTGCTTTCCTTTACTTCGCCCTTACAATGTGCACAAGTTTGATTACAAATCTGCAGAATGTGTTTTTCTGGGTCCTAGTGCCATGCATAAGGGTTACAAATGTTTGTCTTCCACCGGTCGACTGTTTATTGCTCGAGATGTCATTTTCAATGAGACCTCCTTTCCTTATTCTTCTATGTTTCCTGCCCCCACTAAACCCTCTTCCTCTGTTCCTCCTGTTGTACCTTCTGCTACCCCACCTTTATTACCTCCCTTCCATTCTTGTCCTGGTCCTTCATCCTCTACCCCTTCCCAGTCTTCTCCTTCTTCATCCCCTACTTCATCCCAACCGACCCTTTCTTCTTCCTTACCACCTGCCTCCTTGCCTCTAACCTCTTCTCAGTCTCATAACTCTCTACCGACTACATCCTCTTCTTCACCATCTCCTCCTCCACCTACTCACCATATGATTACCTGCTCCAAAACAGGAAACCTTAAGCCACGAGTCTTTGTTGCCACTCTTGCTCCTGAACCAACCAGTGTTAGTGAGGCTCTCACTTCTCCTCACTGGCAGCAAGCCATAAAAGAGGAGTTCACTGCTTTACAGAAAAATGGGACTTGGTCTTTGGTACCTCTGCCTCCAGGCCGTATGGCAATTGGGTGTAAATAGGTTTTTCGCACTAAGGTTAATCTTGTTACCTCTACTCATAAGTACAAAGCAAGATTAGTTGCTAAGGGATTTCATCAACAAGAGGGCTTCAACTTTCATGAGACATTTAGTCCTGTCATTCGCCCAGTTACTATTCGTCTTGTTTCAAGCATTGCTTTATCTCAGTATTGGCATATTCATCAAATTGATGTTAATAATGCCTTTTTAAATGGCTACCTTAAGGAGGAAGTTTATATGTTACAACCCCCAGGTTTTGAGAGTAATGACAAATCCTTGGTTTGCAAATTACATAAAGCACTCTATGGTCTTAAACAGGCTCCTAGGGCCTGGTTTGAGCGACTTGGTAGTGCTCTCTTGAAACGTGGGTTTTATGCTAGCAGATGTGATCCTTCCCTGTTTATTCGAGCTTCTTCCTGTGATCTTATGTTTGTTTTGGTGTATGTATATGACATTGTTATCACTGGTTCCTCCTCTTCTACTATTAAGCAGCTTATTGTTGAGCTTGATTCTGAGTTCTCACTCAAAGATCTTGAACCTCTCAGCTATTTCCTTGGTATTGAGGTTAATCGGTATCTTGATGGTTCTATGCAGCTGGTCCAAACTAAGTATCTCAAGGACATTTTGTCTCGGGCTAGAATGGCTAATGCTAAGGGTGTTGCTACTCCCATTACTGCTGGTTTAAAATTGTATAAGGATAGTTCTGACCATATGCTTCATCCTCAATTGTATAGATATGTTGTGGGTGCTTTACAATATGCTACTATTACTCATCCAGATATTAGTTTTGCTATTAATAAGGTCTGCCAGTTTATGCATCATCCTCTTACTTCTCATTGGAAAGCTGTAAAACGCATTTTGCGCTATCTTGCTGGTTCGTTGGATCATGGGATTGTTTTACATTCGTGTCCTAGCAAGCAAATTACTGCCTACTGTGATGCTGACTGGGCATCTGACTGCAATGACAGGCGCAGTACCACTGGTTTCTGCATCTATTTTGGCTCGAATTTAATAGCCTGGTCCTCAAAGAAACAAGTCACAGTTGCTACTTCTAGTACTGAATCTGAGTACCGCAGTATGGCCTCCACAGTCTCTGAAGTTTTATGGCTTAAGTCTCTTCTGCATGAGCTTCATGTTGTTCTATCTGGTCCAGCTCAGGTCCTCTGTGATAATTTGAGCACTGTCCTGCTCACTGCCAATCCCATTTTACATGCTCGGACAAAGCATATTGAATTGGATCTTCATTTTGTCCAAGAAAAGGCCATTAACAAGGAGTTTTTGGTGCAACACACCCCAAACTGTGATCAAGTTGCTGATGGCATGACTAAGGCTCTTTCCAAAAATTTATTTTCTGCTTTAAAGCGTCATTTGGGTGTAAAAGGGCGACCAAACGGATAGTTCAGTTTGAGGGTGAATGTTAGAGTATATAGTTGAAAGTAGTTTCGCTTAGTCAATAAGTTATAACTGCCTGCACCAATGTAAGAGCAACACTTGTCTTAAAGACTTCTTTATATATCTGTACATCTCCACTACAGTTGAAATATACAATTCATTCTTTTCTCTCATACTTTGCCTTTAACTCTTTTCTCTCGACTTATCACAAAGATTACTTACAAAATCAATTTTGCAACAAATCACAAGTATCTTGTTCATATGCTAGTAATTTGGCTGAGAACACGTAATTCAGGTTACCATGAGAACTAAACTGAAGAATAATATGAAAGGGAAACCCTAATAAATTGAGAGAGCGAGGAAAAGTATCAAATTGAGAAAGCTTGCGTATTTTGGTAACCAAAACAAGAATATACTATATTTCTTTTTACATTACACCCATTTACAGACAAGACATGAGGAATTGCTTCACCATCCTATCTTCCAGACATGAGATTTATGAGAGCTGGATTTTCATAGAAGGAGCCAACATCCCAATCCTCGGTGGCGGAAGAAAGTGTCATAAGAGCAACAACGATAGATCTCATTGTTGGACGCAGTTGGGGATTGTCCTGTGTGCATGCTTTGGCTAGCTGAGCCACCTGCAAGCCAAGTATTATAATTATTTCAACATAATAATCTTTTCCTTTTCTATTATTTCTGACATTTTCAAAATCTCAGACCAACACGAGTTCGAATCAGGTGATGAGACTACGGGCCTGTTTGGGATAGTGTTAGGAAGCCTCATAAATCAGTTGGGGGAAAAAAGACTAGTTGGATGAAAAAATGATGTTTGATATGACTCTGGGGACAACTAACTTTTTACCCAAGCCACTATAAAGTTTGAGCAACTTTTCATGCCTTCTGGCTTATGAAACTTGACTTTTTATTATATCATATAAACAAGTGTTTCTGTCAAACTGACTTTTTTAACAAAAGCTTATATAAACTTAAATCACATTACACTAATTAACTTTTAATCCAACTTCAGTTTGCAAAAGTTAGTTAGGGTAAAAGTCACTTTTGCCAACATTAATCTAAACAAACCCTAAAATCTGTTGAACCACCAGATTTCAGGGACCAAGTTGTTAAAACACTATGCCAGCATCGTACAGACAGATATTCGAAGGAATCCTCTGAAGCTGGTGTAAACTTGTGCCTAACTTCAGAGAAACTTCAGCACCAATTTCAAAGCGTTTAATTACTCTTAATAAACATACTAACCTTGAAAACTGAATCCATAGGGTAGTCATCCCCAAGTCTTGGGTCCACCAATTTGCGAAGATCTTCGGTTGGATTTGGCTGGTTAAGAACTCCCTCAAACTGCATCAGTAGAAAGCAGAAAGAGAAATGAATTTATGAGGCCTATAATTTATTTTGACGTATAAGAGAATAGTTTGGTTGGTTTGAAAATGATGATAATAATACAAAGATTTAAGTCTTAGGGATTAAGATTGACCAAAGATACTATGCCCTTCGAGTCTGTGATTGATTCGCTTATCTTGACGATAGCTTCCTTAGCAGAGATAAGTTCATAGAGAACTACTCCAAGAGCATAGACATCTATTTTAGGAGAAACATCCCCATATTGAGCATATCTGCAGACAGGAGCACGTAGATCATTAATCAAATCCAGTCACACAAAAGGGAACTTCTTTCCAAAATAAACAATAAAGCAAAAACCAGTAAAAACACTATGTGGAATCTAAGATCCAAGTGAACCAATCAGCTAACAGCAGGATACGCACCAAATTCCAGAATAATTTTTTCACTAGTTATCCTGGAAACTTTTACAGAATAATGTATCAAATTGTACATGTTAAGAAAATTAGCAGCATCCAGGCCATCAAACAGTAATGGCTACATATTCTCCATTAAAATTGCCTCCATTAAAAATTTATATAAAAAATATCCCACGGTTGTTAAGCAACATAGCAAATAATTAAGGCGTTGAATGATACATACTACATCAAAGGAAAGTACCACCACAAGAGAATAAGCTATAATTTGCTTGTGAACTAGGTATATAAATTTAAAAGGCTCCATCATTAAGGGAAATGCCTTTTACAGAAAAAGAAATAAGAAAAATCATCATACTCTGGTGGCATATATCCAAATGTACCCACAAGACGACCAGTGGGAAGTGTCCCGCTGCCAACTTCAGTCAGTTTTGCCAACCCAAAATCCGCAACCTGTATACATGAATATTATCAGAGGATTTTGCACTATATGTCTAATCCCATAATTTAATACTTTTAAAACACAATCAACCTTGCCACGGAAGTTTTTGTCTATTAAAATATTAGCCGACTTTATGTCACGATGGATATATACTGGCACTGTATGCTCATGAATATATTCAAGACCTCTTGCAGAATCCAAAGCAATTTGCACCCTGGTAGACCAAGGCAGTGGATCTCTTCCTGGCAAAATATGACTCTGCTGTTATAACACAAACACTATGCATCATCAACAAACAAGATCAACAACATGCAGATCTAACCTGAACTTCGGAGATGCTGACTCAAGTTTCCATTCTCAATGTACTCGTAGACAAGGAAAAGAGATTCCTCAACACAATAGCCGATCAAACGCACCTACATGGTCATTGAGAAGAATCATAGAACATCAGGCTTTAGATCATTAATTTTTATGTCACACTCGCCTCTTCATTTGATGATTATAAAAACTTTGATCAAGTACATAGCACTACCTAGTACACTTAACAAGTTATGCAAAAGAAACTTCACAGAGAAAAGAGAGATTATTGGCATAATAACCAACCAATTTCACCAGTCATAAATTCCCATCAATATTTTATCTGAAAATAACCAAGTTGATAACCGAAGCTTCCCCCCAAGAAAATACTAGATTTCATGACTAAATCAATTAACGATTGTATGCTAAGATCCCCACTTACATGGCACACGCTTCAATACATCAAAGAGATGAAAACAAATGCCTAAAATGTGGGAGATATAGTACCAGATTAAGGTGATGAACATTTGTCAGGACTTTCAACTCAGCCAGAAATTCTCTTGTTGCCTGCATATCCATCTTCTTGATTGCTGCTTTCTGAACAGAAATCATTTAAGGAAATGAGAGAATCAATATTAAAAAGAACAAAAATGAACTACAATAAATTAAAAGAACTATCATCAGAACTCAAAAGAGCATTATCAAGTATCACGCGACAGTAACTGTTCGATTAACAACAAATCTGCATTGTGCCATATTCAAAAACATGGAAGGAAGTAATTATTAGGAAATCGTCTCATCTTTTGCAGTGAATAACAACTCACAAGAAAGAAGAATACATTAAGAATAAATTTTATATTTTATATATCTAGCATTCAATTTATTTAATTGAATTTCCCTGCCAAGGTCTACTCAAACAGCATCGTATAACCATTTTGAATCATCACTTAATCCTTTCCCACTAATCTTTTTTAGCTTTACGATCACAATAATTAGTCATTTCCAACTTATAGAAACAATTAATTAACAATATTGACATATAGGAGATCAAAGCTCATTGATCTTATCCTCTATTAATATTATTAAGCATCAATCCTCTTCTACAGTCTAGATGAACATAATGAGACTCCAATATCAATCAATTATGAACGAAACTTTCTTGCAGTAATGATTGTGATAAAAACAGTACTTCATAGAGTTCACAAACCTCTCCTCTCAGCTCTGCATAGTAGACAGCACCAAAACCACCTTGACCAATTATTTTCGCCATATTGAAGTTGTTTGTTGCAGTAGCTAGTTCTTCATATGAAAACTCGACAGATTTGTCCACTGTAATGTTAGCCATGCCAGCAATAGGAGGTACAGGACCCCCAAATCCGGAAGTTCCATTTTCATCATTACCAGAGGTTGTATCTGAAATGGGATTCATCAAAGTGTCCTTTTATACAAAAATAAACTATATAACAATTTCATAAAAAGCTTAAAATCATATCACAATGGTTTGTTATGAAGTGTGTTAAAAAATGATGCCTTGTACAACCAGCATACCAAGTAAGTCATACAGGATAGTTAAGTGTGTTAGATAGTCATTAGATGGTTAAGAGAAACAAATATTATTATCCATGATCTCACATTCTGGTAACATCACTTTTGCTGCAAAGACCTATACGAGGAAATTCAGGAAGAACCAAGAAAAGGGAAGCCACTTTCTGATGATCAGAGCATTGAACTCGTGACTCCTACGGTTAAAGAGAAAGAAATGAAGAATTAGAGTGGCTATAGGCCTGGTCCAGGAGAGGGTAATATTTGGAACTGTGAGAGTTACTTTTTTTTGGCATATAGTAGTTGTTAGGGTTTACTAGTGGAAGCAGGTCATATTTTGTATTTTGACCGTGGTGAGGGGAGACCGGCCTCTTTATTGCTAGTAGTTATGTTTTGTGCTTGAGTGTTGTTCTGTAATTTCAGTATTTGTTTCTGCTCCTTGTGATTTCTGGCTGAAAGAGAGGAAGAGGGTTTTGGCTAGAATCAGTGGAGTTCATCGTAATAGTCACTTGGTATTTTGAAGTATTAATATCAAAACCTAAGGATTTCCCTCATTTATAGTTTCTGCTGTCTTTTATTCTTGCATTGAGATTTTATCATCAAACAGGACTGCGTCATATTCTCACTGTCTATCAAATTCTACGCTTGAGGAAAAAGAAGAAATAATGTTGATGCTGGCAGAATGAGGAGACGAAGTAATAAGCAATCAATGAGATTAATTGAATTATGAGTGGTTGCTTGAGATCATTTGAGTTAGATTTTACTTTATTAATGGAGGGCTGTTCAGTCAGGTAGACTTTGCAGCACTGTATTTATTCACCCACACCTAAAGAGCAAAAGTAGGGGGAAGAGAGAAATGGAGAATTGCAAGAAATAAAAATAGAGTGAACTATACCCCGCCTGTCATGAGAAGAGAGACCTTGGGACTCTTGGGGGAGTAATTTAACCTTGCCTGTCTTTTTCTTTTTGGAATAACCAATATATATACCAACTGCCAATAGCAGAAGCCCTGCTACTACTCCAATAGATATTCCAACTATAGCCCCAGTAGAAAGACCTGTTTATACAAAGGGAACTTATGAGCTCAAATCAGGATCGGCTTTTTAATTTTAGCCGATACTGACAATTTGTATAAGACAAATGTCAGAGTACACAGAAGATAATCATCATATAACCAGTTTTGTGAGTAGAGCCAAAGTCAAACCTCCAGCCTTTCTGTGGAAAAGGAAAAGATAGCCATTAACATCAGTTGATGTGTTGGAGAATGAACAAAATGATGCAACCATGTATGCAGATGCCAGATAGCATGCAAGGTAAAATTAATAAAATTTACCTTGATTGAAGTGGCACGTAGGTACCATTTTGATCTGGAAAATGAAAGCAGACAGTGAGAAAAGCTATACTAATATTAGAGTACCAAGCATGAAGCTTGCTAACAGTCTAAATACTCAAATTCCTTTTTAAGCCTAAAAAACATAGAGCACAAATAGAGATTTCTGTCCAGGAAGATGCTTCAAGAACTGACACATAAAACCACCACAGCTGTTGCCAAAACCTCAGTTAAATGGAATTCTTTTTCAGTGGGGCAAGGGGGCTATGAGCCAGCATTCAAGACCAGTTCTTGAGCTATCCCAGTAAAAACAAATTTTGGTCCTTGAATGATATATCTCTGAATACTTGGTTATTGAGCAAAGTTATTCCCTCAAAGGTTGTATTTCTCTACATGCTAGTCCCATCGTTGAACAAAATTATATATTTATTTTAATTTCCTCAAACCCCTCCTGGTGTAGGCTTGTGCACTGCGCCGGCTTTTTTTTCTTTTAATAAACTAACTTAATATAAATGTTTAGCAAGCTACGAACTTTGGAAGAAAAAATGCTGCGAGTTACAAAACTAAAAAGAGTAAATTGCAAGGAGATATGGTTTTCAATGACCAAATTGTATATTTTCTATTTGTCGTTAAAATAACATACCATTTTTACATGCCTAACAAAAACCAGATCACCATCCTTCCAACAATAAAATTTAGCTACATTCCAGGAGAACATATAACCATAACTGAGGAGGCTATTTAATGAGGCATCCATAACAACTTTAAACAAATTCTATGTGCAACTCCAACAAAATTAAACTTCAACTATCAACCCTCTTTCTTAACTCGTGAAGAACTGAGATTGTACCATGTAGCTTAAACCTATTTTTTGGTCTGCTAATTTAGGAAAAATTTCAATTTGACAGCCTAGTTCAGAAAGAGAGGATGTTAGTATCTTTTTTCCCTGAAGTAACCAAATTATGTCCTTTTCGTTGTCATCATCCAAAATTCAACACCAATCTTACCTTTGCCCGGAATAAAAACCAGACCACTTCCTTGGTTGAAATTCACAGACGGGTTGTACTTCTGCAGTAGTCCGGGGTCAAGACCCACGTCTTTTGCCACTAACCCCAAGGTATCCCCAGGCCTTAGTGGGTAAGTGATGAACAGTCCATAATCCATAGAGACATCTCTGTTCCCGCAGGAACAGTTAATCGTAACATTTAAGGTTCCAGTGTCAGGAATATTGTCCGGTGCGTAGCTATTGAACTTCCGCAACCAGTCAACAGTGGTCAAATTGGCATATTTTGTTACAGCAACCTGCTCGTACGTGTCCCCTGTCCGAACATCATATTGAAACGTGTGGCCTAAAAATTCACCATTAATGCACTCACATGGGAATGGAACGTTGGCTCTTATGAAAGCTGAGAGGCTGTCTTTATTGGGTATTTTGTCTTTGTTGTAGCTGACGATATCGTCTGGGGTTGAAACAAGCCGGGATTTCAAAAGCTTCGAAATGTATTCTAGGTTCGTACCATTCGGAACAAAGTACGAAGCAAGAGCCATATCGCAAGTCTCGCTACACCGTGATTCGGCGCTGGCAAAGATTGAAGCCAACATGAAGACAAAGAGGAGAACAAGGAAACTAAATCTGGGTTCTTCCATCGGATTGACCTAAAGATTTAAGAAAAGCAAAAGGCCCTATTCGAAGGAACGAAAATCAAAAATAGGCATAACTTCTGAAGATCCGAATAGGAGCTCGAGCTCGAGAATAGAGAGAGTTTATAAGGGGGATTCAGTTCTGGCGTGCCGTTGACTTGGGGAAAATCCAATCTCCAAAAGAGAAAAATTAAAGCTGGAAATTTGTGAAGGCTCTGTTGTGTAACTAATCCGCCGCATTTTTGAGAAAGGAATAAAAAATTTAAAATCATCAATATCTTTGTTTAATAATTGATTCAACTCACAAGCTCAAATGGGGAGAACAGTACGAGTGATTTGTCGTATGTTTAAACTTTCAGGATTCAGCCTTCCATAGTAGATTCCCGCGGTTTTTACGGCAAATTATTTTTTACGTCATGACTCGAACTTTATGAGTTGCGCACTGCCTACCTTTTTTTAGCTGCTTTTGATCAAAAACGGGGACTCTGAAATTAGAATAACTGGTCAAACGCTTTGAATGTGGGGAATAACTGAATTAAGCGGATTAAGAGATACGTTAAAATTAATTAAAATAATAAATATAACTGAAATAAATTTTATTTTCTAAAAATGCTTTATTTATGAGGAATAAGTAAGAGAAAGAAATAAAATAAATATAAGTATTACTAACCTTTTAATTAATACAATAAATATCATTAATAAGGATAAAAAAAACAGTCATTAAATGCTCAAATAACTCTTATCTAACTCTTATAAAAAAGATCAAGACAAATTAAATTTTAAGTTCTTATACAAAAGTATAGGAGGAAGTATATCACTCTTGTCTTTTTTCTTTTTTCTTTTTTCTTTTGATAGAGGGCGTTAAAAACAACAACTAGTTTCTGAAAGATGGCATTACATAATGCATATCATTTCATAGGATAGAGGCTAAATCGGGAAATATACTACTAAAAGGATGAAAACCGGGCATGCAAGACAAAGCCTGCTTCTCTAGGAAGTCAGCAACCGTATTGGCATTACGAGATATCTGACCCACCCTAACGACCCAGTATCCTTTTTACAGGTTTAGTTTATTTAATTCTCAGATATAAAAATATTAATTAACTTATTAAATATAATTTAAATTGATATATTTTCACAACTTTTTTCCCATTTATGAACTGTATTATGATATTCCTAACATTTCCTCTCTCTTTTTTCTCTTACCAACAGGAATTAATTTATTCTTTCATTACATTTAATAACAGAATGTGTGATTTGTCTTATGTTTAAGCTTTCAGGATTCAGCCTTCCGCAGTATTCCCGCGGTTTTTACGTCAATGACAGGGGGCAAATTATTTTTTACGTCATGACTCGAACTTTTCTTTTTTTATATACAATCATGAGTCATGACTCGAACTTTATGAGTTGCGCACTGCCAACCTTTTAGCTTCTTTTGATCAAAATGGGGCCTCTGAAATTAGAATAACTGGTCAAACGCTTTGAATGTGTCAATGTGGTCAATAACTGAATTAAGCGGATTAAGAGATACGTTAAGATTAATTAAAATAATAAGTACATACAAAATAAATTTTATTTTAACTAAAGTATACTTTTAATCTTTAAACTTTACATGAGGAATCGGTTTAGTTCTTCAAGTTTATAAAATGCACTTTTAATCCTTAAAACTTAATATAGTTAATGTTACTAATGGAAAATGCTAACGAAGTAAAATTAAGTGGTAACAATACAATGTTGACGAAGCAACTTTGGACTAGCACCACAACACGTCATTTAATTTTAATCCTACAAAGCAATTACTTAATTTACATTATTTTATTTTTTAAATAAAAATATAATTTAAATAAATTATTTTAATCCATTTCTTAATCCATGTCTCTCTTCTTTCTTCATCAGAAAACCCTAGTCTTTTACCGCAACACCCTTCTTCATCTTTCATTCCCTCACTCCCTTTGAATCCTCGCACCACCAAACCTGATGGTGGTTGATTACCTACAAGCATAAAACCATCAACTCTCCTAATCATCTCTTGATTTAACAATTAATTAGTATTAATCTAAATACATGGCAGGAATTGACTAAAGGGAGATTTAGGAGCTTGAGGCACAGAGTTGTAACAATAATACTTTTGTGCAGAGTTGTAACCCAGCCATTAAAACAAGAAAATTTCATTGATGAGCGATGAAGAGGGTGAAGATGAAGAAGGACGTTATTGCCGCTGAAGGCTAAGGTTCCTCAATGAAGAAAAAAGAGAGAAATGGATTAAAATAATTTATTTAAATTATATTTTTATTTAAAAACAAAATAATGTAAATTAAGTAATTGCTTTGTAGGATTAAAATTAAATGACGTGTTATGGTGGAAGTCCAGCTTGTTTAATCAGCATTGTACTATCACCACTTAATTTTGCTAAGTAAGCATTTTCCGTTAGTAACTTTAACGGTTTTAAGTTTTAAGGACTAAAAGTGCATTTTATAAACTTAAAAAACTAAAATGATACATCATATAAACTTAAATGAACAAACATATACTTTAGCCTTTTGTTTTTTAAGAATGTCCTTAGCGAGGGACAAGTAAGAGAGAAAATTAAAATAAATATAAGTATCACTAACCTTTTAATTAATACAATACATATAATTAATAAGGGTAAAAATGAAAAAAAAAAAAAGCCATTAACTGCTCAGTCAACTCTTGTCTGGCTCTTATAAAAAGGATCAAGATAATTTAAATTTTAAGCTCTTATAAAAAAAAATCGGAGGAAGTATATCACTCTTATCCTTTTTACAAGTTTAGTTTATTTAATTCTTGGGTACCAAAAAATATTAATTAACTCATTAAATATATATTAAATTAATATATTTTCACAATTTTTTTCCTCATTTATGAATTGTATTATGATATTCTTTAATTCTTAACGTTTCCTCCTATTTTTTCTCTTTCCAACAAGAATTAATTTATTCTTTCATTACATTTAATAACAGTAAAATTGTAACATTTTCATTAACTACTATCTACTATGTAAGTAGACTTATAATACGACCATAACTTCTTTAAACTGATTTATAAAAAGGGTCCAAATGATAACAATGTTAGTTATACGTAAAAGAGGGTGTATATTTTTTTTAAATACTTTAGGAAATTAATTTCATAAGTGCAATCAATAGTAATAATTTAAGAAAAATGCCATAAATAAATTTGAGACACAATAAATTGGTATTTTATACTAGAAGTCTAGAACTAAAATAAACCCTTCAATTAACTCTTACATTTGGGATTTGAAGGGTATATTTAATCTTTTAAGAAAATATGAAATGAAAACTAACCACATAAAAATTTGAAAGATAATATTTAAAAATATTATAAATTAATGTGACTTTTAAAAAAATATTTTATCAAAAACAGAATAATATTGATTCATATTTTTACTGTGTATTGACTTTTATATATTAAATAGAATTATTTTAATTCCAATTTTAAACATCCTTTTTCTTTGGAAGAAAATAAGATGAAACCGCGTAATTTTTTATGTTATACTTTTTTTATATTTTAATTGGGTCATTTAATAATAAAAATATGAAAAGTGGAATTTTAGTCTAGTATTTTCAAGACTACGTATCAGTTCAGCCGAAACTGCTCTTAATCCGTGCATGAAAATGTTAGCAGATGAGTAACAGTTTAAAGGCCAGTTTGAGTTGGTGTTCGAGGAGCACGTTCACACAAACCGAGATAAAACTCCTCTTACTTATTTACCTCGTATTCCATAAATCACGTTGTAAAAACAGCTTCTACCGCTAACCCAGACAGACACTAAAGATTGAAGAACTTAACCAGAATAAATTTTTCCACGAAACGTTATACACCCGTTACTATATCCACATGCTTAACACACATACCTATAATAAGGAGGTAAAGCAGGGAAATAAAAGTGAAAGTGCCAAGAACAAAACCTTGCACGTTATTGGAAATTAGATGGCATACAACTGTTTCCCAACTCAAGCACAAAACATCAGACTCTATATGCCAATAGTACAAAAGGAGAAGCAGGGAGGGAAAAGGCAAGAGGAAGCAGCAAAACCTTATACTACACTTTATTGGAAAAGATAGGACTATATTAGAATAGTTCTGTTACTCAACTCAAGCACAAGATATCAGAACAGCGATCTTCCCTGCTCGTTCTCCTACTCAGGTCGATTTGGCTAACTGGGTGCGAATTTGTTTGGCAGCAGCAACCATATTAGTGAGAGCAGGCTTAACCTCGGCGTATTTGCGTGTCTTGAGGCCACAATCTGGGTTGACCCACAGAATGTGGCTCTCAAGAACGGCGAGCATCTTAGTGATTCGGTCAGCGATCTCCTCCGTGGGTGGGATCCTTGGAGAGTGAATATCATAAACTCCAGGACCAATGCCGGCACCGTATTTAACTCCCTCTCGGAACACAGAGAGTAGTTTTTCATCTGATCTCGAGTTCTCAATGGTGATCACATCAGCATCCATGTCTATGATAGAGTGGATGATGTCATTGAAGTTTGAGTAACACATGTGAGTGTGTATCTGGCCAAAAACAGAAAATGTCAATAAAAAATTCCCACCACCTAACATTGTCAACAGAAAACAAGCATGTTTGTTTAGACTTAAAAAAACTTATAAGTTGCTTTTTACGTAAATCGAGACACAACTCCTCTCACATACTTACTTCGTATATCGTAAATCACTATTAAAAAGCAACTTATAAGCAATCGAATCGCTCAACCAAACATACCCGTAGTCAACTTCTCACCCTCCTCCCCCTTTTCACAACTTTATAGTTTATACTGCTACTAGAACCACCCTAACCTCATAAGGTTCATTTCTAGCATACTTTTGACTAAGAATTACTATACCAAAATATAACATAAAATATATAAAAAAAAATACATGATTTAATAAGTCATGAATAGTATGATTTACATGGAACCACATCATAATACAAGAAAAGCCTAGTGTAAAGTAATTTGTAAGGACAAGAGCCAGAGAAGAAAAATTGAACCTGGGTAGAGTCCTTAACACCAACGTTTGTAATCCTAAATGAGTGAACAGCCCAGTTTAGATAGAATGCCTCCTCAGACTTCCTTAGAGGCAAGCCTTCTCTCAGAGCAGCCTCATCAATCTGGATGACGGTAATACCAGCCTTCTCAAGGTCCTCAACCTCATCCTTAATAGCCAAAGCAATTTGGTAGCAGGTCTCATGTCTAATAACAATCAGAACAAGTCAAACATAACTGAATATCCTATGGAACCGTTTCTTCAAATTTGAAGGGCATGTTTTCATACCTGGGTTGGTCATCTCTTACAAAAGACCAGTTCAGAATTGTAACAGGGCCAGTAAGCATTCCCTTCATAGGCCGTTTAGTCATACTCTGAGCCATTGAAGACCAGAAGACAGTCATTGGCTTGGGCCGGCTCACATCACCATAGATGATGGGTGGCTTGACACAGCGAGATCCATAGGATTGCACCCATCCATTGGCAGTGAAAGCAAAACCAGATAATTGTTCTCCAAAGTACTCAACCATATCATTCCTCTAAAGGAAAAAACTTTAAAAAGTGAGTACTTGTACTGCATTTCACACTAAAATGTCTTCATTAAAATTCAAAAGATGACACAAATCTGCTCCTCACCTCAGGCTCTCCATGTACCAAGACATCAATATCCAATTCTTCTTGCAGCTTGACAACTTTGTTGATTTCCTCCTTAATAAAGTTGACATATTCTTCCTCCGATATTCTAATAGAAAAAACGGTTTACCAGGTTATAATATCTAGTAGCAAAAATTCTCAAAGTCAGAAGGTAAAAGCAGATGAAAAGCCAGGAAGCTCACTTGTTGGCCTTAAATTCACGGCGGATCCTTCTAAGATCTGCATGCTGAGGGAAAGAACCAATAGTGGTAGTTGGAAGAATAGGAAGATTCAGTTTCTTCTGTTGAGCATCCAACCTTGCACTCACATTTGTGGCCCTCCGGTGATCAGAACCCTTCAAACCAGCAGCCTAAGCAACCAAAAGATAACAATTTAGGAACACATCTAAAAGATATGGGTCATGAAAAACAGAAATAACAAAATTCATGATCCTCAAGAAGGCTTACAGCCTTCTGGACAGCCTCGTTTGTCACCCTTGGGGAGGACTTCCTTGAAGCCAAAGCAGCAGCATTAGCTGAGAAGAAAGCCTACATAATTACGGGCAGCAAGAAGATTAAAGAGAACCCTAGTAAACTAGCAAAGTAATCAAAACTAAAAGAGAATACCATACACCCATTGAACAAAAGACTCTCTTTTAAAATGCAGAAACTTTTTTCCCTTTTATGGTTACAAAAATGCAGGAGCCTTAGCTGGAGAGAAATAAAATTCCAAGAAGCCAAGACTTTGTGAGGATGTGCGATTTTTCAGTTAAATGGTAGTTAATTGTCATCAAATATTCAATTATTCAAGGAAAACATTTCTGGCAAAGAAATTGTACCTCATCCTTTTGTCCAGACAAAGCCTTCGCCAAAGCATTTACTTCAACTACTTTTTGTGCTGCAAATGCAAGCCAAGACTTGATCTCTTGGTCCAATTTTGTTTCATTCACCAGATCAACCGCAGTGTGAAGAAGAGAACAAGACGTAGAGACCACTATGCGGTCTGCAGAAAGTGGCAGCGCACAGTTTAGCTTCAAGTGTCATGGTAATCAACAACTAATGCAATCAATAATAAATACCCTTTCCAACAATGCCCTCAATAGCTTGCAAAGAACTCAATGAAGATGCAAGGTTATTGGCCCATATATTCCTTCCATCAACTACACCAGCAAAAAGAAATTTTCCAGCTGGAAATCCTTCCTTGATCAAATTGAGGGTCTTTGCTCCACGAACAAGGTCAAACCCATATGCAGTAACACCCTTCAAAGAGGTAACTGTTCTGTATGCTTCAGCAGTAACATCAGCAAAGTATGTTTCTATCAGGACATTTAGACCAGATAAAGATGATTCCATCTCTGCATAGGCATGAGTAAATGCTTGTAGCTGGTGAGCATCAAGATCCTTCACAAGGGTGGGTTCATCAAACTGGATCCAAGTAGCACCAGCTGCCTTCAGTTCAGCCACAACCTCCCTTCAATAATTACAAAAGCAAAATTGTGAAATTGTCATTTACAAGTCATCTGTCATTAAAATTTAAAAAAAAAAAAAAAAGATGAAGTCATACTTGTAGACTGGAATGATCTTGTTGATAAGGGAAAGAAGAGAAAATGATCTATCAACACCCTTTGCTGGTTTTGACAGCAACAAGAAGGACACAGGTCCAACAAGCACGGGTATGGTATCAACTCCTAGCTGCATAGTAGGAGGTACAAACATCAAAGAGAGAAAAATGACACAAAAATAATCAATTTCGTTTTTCTTTTTAACAAATTAAATCTACTCTTCCTGTAAAAACAAAAGGAAAAAAAATTCAATGGTGTGGATTTCTTTAGCATAACAACCAACTCTTTCATTTTGAACTGCCTTAACTAAATTTTAATCCCCCATGTGGTGCACGGGGAGCATTACAAAATTAACAGCAACTAAAAGTACTCACTTGGTATTATTACAAATTACAAAGATTAATAATAATACTCAATTATTGATCAATTATTTATATTATTATAAATACAAACAAAGTAAAAAGGAGTCTTGTTTTTCTCCTTCTCTATAGTAAATCAACCAATTTGATCATTTATGATTCTGAATATAATAAATACATTAAGTTAAATAACTACAGTGAATCTCTTGTTTATACAATCCATTCAAATAAGAAAACAATAATTAAACAAAATGTGATCGTTAAGTATTGTAAGCTTGACTGTTAATTTGAATCACAAGAAAAACAAATAAATCACTTGAAGTAAAGAAATCAGTGAACTTACAGCTTTAGCCTCTTTGTATTCGTTCACTGCCTTGTGGGAAGCATAGGAGAATTTAACATCTGGACCCAATTCAGGGACAATGTAGTGGCTGCACCATAAGCAGTTATAGTTACATTACAGTTCTTACACAAGAAAAAACATTTCAGAATTCATTAGGGATCATAATAATTAGATAAATCATTCAAGTATAAGACAAGTGGATTTGAAAGGCGCATCCTCTACACTTGACACAACAAAAGTGATAAAATTATTAATTGAATATCTTCATAAATTTATATTATATACTATAGTTATTTTAAATGTTCACAATAATTACTTTAGTTCCTTATTAAAATCTCCACGCAAATTTCGAATTTCGATAACAACAAAACACATAACATTTTCAATTTCACTCATCCAAATTAAGTGAAAGAAATGGAATACAGACACCAAAATGGAGATCCAAAAACACCACCTATGAAATTACAATGAATAGGGAGGAAAATATACATACTAGTTGGTGTCAAACCACTTTGTCATTTCCATCGCAGGTACAACAGCATTCCCTCGTGCCATGGAAAAGTAAATATCAAAGCCAATCTCACCACCATTCCAATTATATCTAGGAGGAACAGCCCCAAGCATGGTGGTGGTGTCCAATACTTGATCATAGTATGAGAAACTGTTGCTTGGAACATACTTGATTCCAGCATCAGCCATCTGCTTCCAGATGGCTACCCTAAGGTCTGCAGCAACCTTTTGCAGTTCTTCAGCACTACTCTTACCATCCCAAAATGATTCCAAGGCAAACTTAAGTTCTCTCTTGGGTCCCATGCGGGGATAACCAACAATGTGAGAAGCCATTGCTCTGTGATGGCAAATAACAATTTGAATACATTATTCAGTCAACTCAAATATGTTAAAGAATGACATCTTTTACAAATCCAATTAATTTATTTTTTATCAGAAATCTTTGTAGAGTCAACACACAAGACAAACCAATCCTTACATGAAAATAATTCAGGAATAAATACATGCAAAATTAGGGACTTAATGTTTCCAAGTGCAACACCACATATCATAAGTATGCCAATGGGACCAACGTAACGAAGAAAGGGGAAGTAATGAGCTTTTTCGAGTTTTCTTCTACTAAAAACTACATGCCCAATAAATGCCAGGAGAAGATTTATTGGTTAAAAAATAATCTTCTTCGTTTTATAATGTTATTTAAGTTTTGAATTTTGAGGTCAACATTCAAGATAATTTAATACATAGGCAGATGTGTTACTTATAATCTGAATAAAATATCCTTCACTAAAGGTTATTTGCTAGTGTACTCAAGTTTCCGCTATCAGCAAGTAATAATTACTAAAGGCAAAATTCTTAGTTATAACTTGTACAGACACCGATGTAAAAAGTAACCCTAAAAAACCCAGGATTGCAACCTACAAAGCCACAACTTGGTTTTAGATTTGTCAATCATTTCATGCTTGCCAAAATCAGAAGAATTCTACATTCATATGTGGATTCCAACAGCGACAGCAACTGGTAAAAAATAGCCATATAACTTCGGAATATAGTCAAGGACAGTGGGCCTCAAACAGATACTTTGGAGCTCGGAGGTTGGGTGAATAAAAGTACCTTAAGAAGGCCTGGCTGAAGCAAACTTATTTTCTGAGCTGTGGGAATAATTTCAAAGAAAGGGGGAATCCAACAACGTGAACAGATTCAACAAAAATGGGTAGGACAGACAAGCCTGAAACGCAATCCAAACCTACCTCAAAGATATGAGTTGTGATATCACTTCACACAACTCGGTTCTTTATCCAAATCTAATGGTAGACACGCCCGCTTGTGAAACAAGGGGATTCTATGGCTAAGATTACGAAATCAGAAGAGAGGGCCTATGAAAAGCTCACCTGTATATCAAAAGAAGTTTGCCCAGTAGAGTAACTCCTCAGGTAATTTTAAGACGCAAGACTAGGAAAGGATTAGCAACTCAAAGCATCAAACAATTTTCAGAAAGCACGAACAATCAGATTTGCTACAGAAAACAGCAAAAACAAATCGCATACACAAAGACCCACTGAATGGCACAGATCGAGTTTTAGTACAAAGATTTCAAGCGGGAACGCAGCAAAAGAAAATCACAGAAATTGAAAAATGACCAAAGAAGAAGTTAGAGGAAACAAAAGATACCCCAAAGTAGCACGAACTGTGAAGCGACGAAAAGAGTGACGGTTGGCAGCAAAAGAGTGTGACCAAAGTGATAGAGTGAACGGCGCAAATGACTGAACGAAGACAATGTTCATTTATACTGCCTTTCTTCTTCTCTCTCCCCCTTTGCCTTGACTATCTACAATATCCAAATTCTGAATTACCATAAAAATACTCCCTCCGGTCCTAATTATAGGACATATTTACCTAACTTTGGAGAAATTAAGGATAGTAGTTAAATTAGTTAATTTTATTGATTTTCCAAAAATGCCCTTATTTAATAGGAGTGATTTAGGAATATTACATGAGTCTACTATGAGGCAATCCAATCATTATCTAAAGCAATGGGGGTATTTTGGGAACAAATTGATAAAAATTAAAATTTTGTCCTATAATTAGGACCAAGATGAACTTCAAAATGTTGTCCTATAATTAGGACCGGAGGGAGTATAATAATGGTATTTGCCGATTTGGCCAACTTCTCTTATTGTGTTATTTCTTTTTTTCCTGCATTCTTTTGTTCTTTTTCTTTTGCTTCCGGCCTATCAAATAGTACTGGGAAAACGGGTCGGCCTGGCCCTGCAGGGCCGGCCCGTGACGGGCTCGGGCCTAAACGGGCCGGCCCGTTTAGGCCCGAGTTCAAATCCGTACACGTTTGAAGCGGCCCGACCCGTTTAAGGTAAGCCCGCGGGCCGGCCCGACGGGCTTTAGGCCCGTTTATGTTTTTTCCTTCTTTTTTTTTTTGCTATTCCTTTTTTATTTTTTATTCTCATAAAGATTAAAATACTTAATTTAAAACATAAATATCATCAACACTAATTTAAAACATAAATATTATCCAAGTTTAATAGAATATAAACACTAAAACTTATGTCTAAACCATAATTAATATTCATAACCAATTAAATAAGTTCACAGCCACAATCAAACAAGCCTACAAGCTTCAAATGTCAGTAATAATATAACACCTAATTTGGATTTTGGCGTATACATGCAAAAAAAGAAAAAAGAAAATCAAAGAAGAGAAGCTTCAAATGAGGTCTAAGTTAGTGTGAGAGTATTTCTAATATGAGGGTTAGGTTATGTTAACTCTACCCTCTGACTAATGCTTGTTGCTCATTGCCTTGTGCCCATTTTTTTTTTTAAAAAAAAAAGGTTAAACGGGCCTAAAAGGGCCGGCCTTACAGGGCTACAGGGCCGGCCCTACAGGGCTTGCGGCCCTACAGGGCCGGCCCTTTTAGGCTCGCTTCCATTTTCAGCCTCTAAATCATAGGCCCGGGCCTTGACGGGCTCGGGCTTAAACGGGCCGGCCCGACGGACTCGGCCCGAATTCCCGGCTCTACTATCAAACAACAACCGTTATAATTGGCCAAAAATACAAATATAATAACGGTAATAAATTTAGGGAATATTCTAAAAAAACACTTTGAGAATTGGAAAAGGACAATTCAATGCTATGAAATTAGGAAAGGATAAATTAGTTCGATGTCAACAGGATGAGGAATCTAGAATTTTGAAATCTCGGCGAAAAGACAAAAATGTACTTCAACCCTCCCTCTCTCCACTTCAGAATAACAATCCGGACTTCTTAATTAACAACTCCGGATTTTACATTAACAATTTCATTTTTTTCTTTCACAATTAACAAGTTTCAGGGCCAATAACAACACATATCTCTTTATTAATAACACCGTATTCTACAGCAACAACTCCATTTTGTTCTTTCACATTTAATAAGTTTCAAGGCCAATAACAACTTTTTTTTTCTTTATTAATAACATCGTATTCTATATTAACAGCTCCACTTTTTTCTTTCATAGTTAACAAATATGGACTTTTTGGGGAATTTTGGTGTTGTTAATATAGAATCTGAAGTTGTTATTTAAGAAGCCGGTGTTGTGTTTCCGAGGGGGGGCTGGAGAGCATTTTCATCTTTTCGCCGAGATTTCAAAATCCCATATTCCTCCTTTTATCTGACAGTGAACTAATTTGTCCTTTCCCAATTTCAAAATACTGAATCATCATTTCCCAATTTCCAAAGTATTTTGTTGGAATTTTCTCATAAATTTATTTTAAAAATAATTTTCAATCATATAATTAAGTAATTAAGCCACCGTAACAATCAATTATATATATGATATATAATTAAGCCACCAAAATTTTAAAAATTGTACCCCTAATCTAGCATTCTCCTATTGCCCGCCTATAAATATTAAAACTCACGGCCTCCCATTCATGAGAGGTTTGGTTTGCCAATTGAGTCAGGTGCTCGCAACAATCAATTATATATATGATATATAATATGGGAATAGTGACTTAACATTTCAACCTAATTCAACACCACTAATTTATTATGTTTAAAAAATATAGATGAAATTACAAAAAAAAAATTTGGAAAAAGAATCTAAGAGGAACCACACATTCAAATTATTCATGTTTTATGCATATTACAATAGCTCCTTATAAATTTCATATTTTATAGTAATATTGATTTTTCACTGTACAAAACTATAAAACAAGTTATCATAATTGTAGAGATCACCTTGCTTTTTTGAGTTGTCATTTATTTTTGCTTTTACTTTCCTGTATATCAAAAAAAAAAAAAAATCATCGAGATCAACTTTTTTTTTTTTTTGGGTCAAAAGAGATCACCGTCACCTACCTCTTTCTTCACATTGCTTCTTTTTTAAAACGTTGATGTTACACTAAAGTAAACTTCAATCAAAAGATTATCATTTGAAATTGGACCACGACCTAAAAATTCTGCAAAAACCTTTGAATGCATAGTTGCATATTACTTTTAAATCGGATTAATTCCACATGTCAAAGCGAGAATACTATACTACCCTATCAGATATAAGTATCTATTAAAAAATGTAATTAAAGTCTAATACAGTATATATTTTCACTACCTTTTTTCCGTGGTTTTGAACTTTTCTTTAAAATTTTTTATAATATAATAATATGATGGGTAGAAATGGTAATCAAGGTGTAGCCTACCTTGCCATGTTCTGTTCAAAGAAGTCTAGTGTCAGGTTTAAATTTTTGGCCTTATGTATAGAGCTAGGTATGTTTGTTTTAGCGATCAGATTGCTTATAAGTTGTTTTTCATATAGATTGAGACACAACCCCTCTCACATACTTACCTCGTATACCATAAATTACGATTAAAAAACTGCTTTTAAGTATTCTAATCGCTATCCAAACAAACACAAAGATTATAATTCATGTTACAAGTCGGGTAAGGTAGGGTTTGAACCAGTCATGAGATTAATTTAAGATTTAATGGTCAAATCATGATTAAAATCATAATCAAGCATATGGTGATTAAATTAGTATATTTTTAATTTCATATCAATTAGAGTGAAAGAGACAGGTTAATATAATCAAAAGATAGTATATTTACCAAATCAAATACAATCCTACATCATGTTCTTTTAATAAAAGATATACTAATAGTTTGTAGTATAATTTATACTATAAACTAAATCTTTTATTAAAAATTGGAAGAAGTATGCATTTATGCATACATAATTTTTTTGAATAAAACAATATTTAGACTATGTATTTTATTATTACCTCTGGTCCTAAATATAGGATATAGTTTGTAGTGCAAATTACACTATAAATTATGTCATATATTTAGAACCGGATGGAGTACTTTAAAACATAACACGTGATAGAGGTTTGATTATGGTACATTGGTATCAAATAAATGTATTCTTTCTTTTGCAACTGATGGTTATGTATTTATAAGAAAATAAATATGAAAATGACGTGTTCCAAGTAGGCAATACTAATGCATAAAGGAAAATTATTTCAGAGGTACCTATAATTCTTTTAATTTTTAGTTTGGTACCTGTTTGTTTTTTCCTCTTTATTAAATTCCTTAATTTTATTTTGTAAGCAGCATTTGTACAGAAGCTACTTAACAATGTTAACAAAGCAAAGTTATAAGGCCTAGGGTGAGGAATAAGTAAAATTAAAAGATTTAATAATTAACAAAAAAAACATACATATTGTACTAAATTTAAGATTAAAGTCAGTGAGTGTCATATTTATTAGCGAACGCCGAAAATTCCTCCCATATGTCACCTGGCATATCCTACTAAATTAAAAATTAAAAGAAATTACAAGTACTCCCTCCGGTCCAAAATATATATCAATATCTGTGCTCTTTTTGAACAGTGATTAAAATCTTTAAAAGCAGTTTTTTAATTGTAGTTTACAATATACGAAGTAAGTATATGAGATGAGCGTTGTCTCGATTTATATGCATAAACACTTATAAACCTTTCAAAAGCTATCTCAAACAAGCATGGGCCTATAATATAAGTCATTTCGAGAGCAATTAATATTAATTTATCAATTTTACTCATATAATTAATGTTTGAACATATTTCATTGTATTTCTCTGTCTTCTTCAAAACCTCATTTAATATAAATAAAGTTGAATTTCTTTTCTTAAATTTAAGACCAGTTTAATGAATTAATTATTATTTTTTAATTCTAATAAATTAGTTAAAGTAATTTATATTATAATAAGTGAAAGTGTATTAGGGATGATTGTGTCCATGTTGGGGAAAAAAAACAGGGATGATTTTGTCCATACTATAAATAGTGCTCGTTTGGGATAGCTTATTTTTGGGCAATAAGTGCTTATAAATCGTGATTCACGGTATACGAGGTAAATATGTGAGAGGAGTTTTGTCTCGACTTACGTAATAAGGACTTATTGTACCAGAATAAATGATACCAAACACTCACATAATAACGATCTTAACTCATCGGCCCTAGGCACCTCCCTTGGCTCTTTTTTATCATTTTATGTTTTGTTTAGTGACTCACTCAACTCCTTTTTAAACGTGGGGTTATAAGTGCAAACCAAGTGGAGGTAATATTAAATTATTTAAAAAAAAAAACCCAATCTTATCTTATCTTATACTCCTATGCCTTGGAAATGTACGATTAAAATTGATCTGTCAAAGGAAAAGGCTCTTCTCACCGATGATGTTAACTTCAATCTAATCTTTGTTTTCGCTTTTTTTTTTTTTTTTGCCGACAACTTGAATCTAATCATGTTGGCATCTTCGCTGCTCTTCCTCACATAATGTTTGTCTCTATCAATTTTCCACCAAACTATTTGTTTGCTTTTGACAAATGAACCACCTCATCTTAATTCAACTATTTAAACAATTCAATGCTATTCAATTTCGACAACATTCACTTAAATAAAAAGTTACACTTTCTTTTTTTTTTTTTATGGTTTATGCAATGGACTATTTTTTACCTTCGATGCACCCACCGTCCAGGTATTCAGCGTTAACTTGAAGGCCAACGTCGGATTTACTGACATGAGCCTCCGACAACCGACTAGTCCTGACGCCCATAATCTGATAGGCTCGAAAGAAAACCACCTCTTTAAGGCGCTCCAGGGGAGAGAGCTCCCAACGGAAATTCTTTACACCTTCCGTTTCCTGGGATTGAACCCAGGAACGGATTGGTGTGGCGCAGATGCCTACCTATCTACGCCAACTTCCGTTGGTATACTTTTTTTTTCTTTTAATAACAACTATTCTAATCATATTCAACTCTACCTTGAAATTTAACACACCCAACAGTACTTCTACTTAATAAATATACTTTTTAAGAAAATAACAATAATAATAATAATAATAATAATAATAATAATAATAATAATAAATGTTTGTCGTAAAATATTACATTCGTGTTAAAAATTTAATAATGTGACACGTAAATATTACCAATACAAACGTACATTCTTTGCCTTATAAATAAAATCAGATGAGGGGCTGCTTCATATTTGATATTATTAATGTCACATTTGAACATTATCATATATAATTAGAAGTAGTGTACTTAATCACTTCCAGTCAATCTAACTATTGTTGGTTAAAAATAAAAAAATAAAAAGATGTACTCTCGAATTAAACTATTGTGTTATATATCTCAGTCTCTTTCATTCTTACATAGGTATGCGGAGTTATCAATTTGGAAAAAAACTCATAGAAGATAAAGAGTTCCCTATATTTAATATTTATTGGCAAATAGAAAAAATATTGAAACAATTTCAATACTTGGAGATTCAAAGTATGAGGGAACACTATAGAATTATATATGTAAGAGATAAAAAGATAATTAAAAATATGATTAAAGTGTAAATTAGTTTTGGAAGTATTCACAAAATAGCAATATTCCCCTAAATTAACGCCCAAATGGTCAAACGTTAGTTGACCTTACAAATAAGAAAATGAAGGAGATTTTCTTTTTCACTTGTGAATCTAACTTTAAAAAAAATGTGATAGGCACGCCACGTCATCATTATGAGGTCTACTAATGTGTAACCATTTGGATTGTTGATTTATAGATAACATTGTTACGTTTTAATATTTTCAGGATAATATTAAGATAAAAAAAACTTTTAAAATAATATTGTCCTTTTATAAATATTTTTGGATGAATTTAGACCATAAACCTTATAAATATGAAAAAGGTGGGGATGGTGGGGGTTGGCGAAGATGCACCTACCTTCGAAAATGAAATTGCAATATCACCAAACTTTGTCGTTTAGAAAGAATAATATACAATAATGTCTGCAAGATGAATTTACAAGACATTAAACTATGAAAGTGAAGAAATAAGTTTAAAAAAGATTATATAATTAAACAAATCATGCCAGGCACAGTGGATTAAGTACTCTTACGCAGCCAAAAAGAAAATGTCCAAAAAACCTGAAATATCCCATATTGGACAGGTTAGTGAAAGATATAAGAGGAAAAGAGCAGACAAGACATAATCACGATCATAGAAGTGTTCGTTTGGATGAGCGATTGGAATATTTAAAAATAGTTTTTTAATCATAATTTACGGTAAACGAGGTAACTATGTGAGAGGAGTTATATCTCGATCTACGTGAAAAGCAGCTTATAAACAATCTAATCACTAAAACAAACATGTCTATGTCAATTGCAATAAAGCACAAGCTTGCTTAAAACAATTTCAAGTTTTTTAAAAGAATGAATAAAGGCTTGTTTGGTTTAGCGTTTTTTTAAAAAATAAATTTTTATTACGTAATTCGAGATAAAATTCTTCTCACATACTTACTTCGTATACCGTGAATTACGATTTATATTCACTTATTACCCAAAAATAAGTTATTCCAAACAAGCACTAAAAAAAGAAATATTTATTAATAAGAATATTAAAAAATGTAATTATTTTAAAAACCAAAAATTAAAATATAAATTTTCAACTACAAAATTAATCCTAACCAAACTCCATACATTTTTTATAACCCCTTCTTAACTATTTGACATTTAGTTATCAATTGATGTTGTTTCCCCAAATATATCCTTAAATTCATTTGACTTTTGTTTATATATTAAGATTTTTGTGATATTGATAGTTTATTTAGGGATTTATCATTTACCCCTTTTAAATTTTAGTAGTTTTCATTTATAAATTCTTTTTAGGTGCATGATGTTTTTTTGAGCTTTTTAAATTTTTTTCATGAAAAATCACATATTTTTAAAGGAAATATATTATAATATTTTTTGGTGATTTTTTTAAGTTTTTAAAAATAATCAAAATCTAGAATGACGTAGATTTCTAATTATTTATAGATTTTAGAGGCTATTCATATGATGTGTACGAGAGAGAATATCATAAAAATATTGAGTTGCATATAAATATTTTTTTTATCAAAGTATATATGGAGATATCATCAAATTTGATAATTACCTGTAAATTAAAATTTATATTTTTTTATCCTTGAAAATAATTGCAATTTTTGAGATCCTTATTAATAAATACTCTTATGATTTTTAATATAAGATATATTTGGAGAGTTAATTTTGGTCTTAAATATAAGACAAAATTTTCATGTTCGTTAATCTTTTTTTAATTTACCTCTATTCATGCTCCGTCAATAATAATAAAAAAAGAGGAGGAATGTGAAGATTAAGGAATATGACTAGAGCATTTTAGAAAATACATATAATATTAACTATTTAAAAAAAATACATATCATATTAACTAACTCAACTAACTCCTTTAATCTTAGTAAATTAGATAAATATATCTTATATTAAAGACCGAAGGAGTATTTTGTTTCCTTAGTCCTTCTCCCTATAATCTTTTATAAGTTTTGCAAATTTAATTTATAAATGATGCACTTCAGGATAAATATGAAAGTTTGACTTAAAAGGATAAATTGTTAAATTTGACGTATAAATATCTAAATTTAACTCATGGAGATGATTTTTTAAGAGTAAAATACATCAACTTCCCTTTTATATACTCTAAATTATAAAGATTTCCCTTCTATTTTAAAAATCTACATGGAACTCCATCAACATTAAAATTTTTGTCACAGAAACCTCTTTTCAAGTTTTAAGATTCAATTTTTATCTACCCAAAATATTCATTCACAACATTGACCCATTATTTTGATCAAAATGTTCCTACTTAACACATAAGTATCAATTAATAATCATTTAATCACACATCTTTATCCAAAATTTTAAAATAATTTTAATATATATTTTTAAATATTTTTTCATACTGTTAAATTGATTACCATATTAATATTATGAAGTTAATTAATTTTATAATTATATATATTTTAATTTTTTAATAAATTTAAATGTTTAATTTTGTTTATTCGTTAAAAGCACTTATCTTAGAAAAAAATTAAACACACTTATGATCTAATTTTTTAAATACGTATGTTACCTAAAATGTATTTAATTAAACATATTTTTGTTAAAAAATCACTCAAATTTTTAATATTTCTCACATGAAAAATTAATTAATTTTTTTTATAAACTTATAAAAACATTAAATATGAGGAATTTGATATAATTAGAGGTAATTTAGTAAACCAGATTAATATATTCTAAACATGGTTTTCGATTAAAAAATATACTTCGAGAATCTTTTTAGAAGATTCTTTAATGGTGTTCATGGCTTCCATTGAAATGTAGGTTTTCAAAAGAGAGGCGATGAGGGAATGTTTATATAATTAAGGGAAAATAGAGGAGTGATCAAGACATTTTGCTCTTTTTTTAACCACGCTGTGTCCAAAACTTATCAATAATTTTCCCTTTCAACGATGTATTTTGTTTGAGATTTTAAAATGAAGGGTTAATGTGTAATTTTGTTTTGGAAGTTTTCGCCGAGAAACAATATTACTTAAAAAGCTTTTTCAAGTTCAATGTCACCACGTAATTTTTTCTTACCTAATCTTTTTAAAATTCAATGTCACATCGAGAATTTGAAAACATAGCAATGTTGCTATTCCATTAAAAAACCAACGTATGGAGGTCAACACTATCTATTTGGCGTAAGAGATTTGAGGGATTGGCTACCGTCTCCATCCTATGTTCTTGCAGTTCTTTGCCCTCCGTTTCTCATCTCTATCTTTAAATTGAAATTTAAGATGTTCAGATGTAATGTTTTTATAAAAATGTGAATAAAAAATCAAATTGTTAAAAATAAGTAAATAAATTCAAAAGCTGTTAAATTTTAGTTATGATACTTAAAACTAGTGATAAAAATATCTTAAAAGAATATTTTTGTAAAATATTAAATTTGAATTGTTCAAATTTCAATTTAAAGGCTGAGATAAGTAATTGAGAGAAAGAGAAGGGGAAGAGAACGGTAAAAGTAGAGTATGGTAGCCAGTCCCAAGATTTGGAGGGTGGGGAGGGGAGGTCCATATAGGAATGATGTAGCTCAATAGTTAAAAAGTCACTCCCTCCGGTCTTAAATAAAAGATAGAATTGATTTTTTTTGGAGATATTAAAGAAACTAATTAAATGATTTTAAAATATTTATATTTATCATTTTTTCTTCAAATTATTTCTTCTAACTTATGAACTGATATATAATTCAATGATATACAACATATAATATGATTAAGTAACTCATTTAGATTCTCTAATCTCTCAAAAAAAAAAAAATCAACTTTATCTTACATTTAGGAGTAAAGAAGTACTAATTTTCACGGTTAAATCTTCTTCACCATATTGAAATGGCAATTCTGCCCCTAACTTCACAAGAGGTAATATGAGTGCCCGTTTGATACACGAAAAAGGTGGGAAGGGAAATGAAGATATGGAAGTTTCCTCCGTCAAAACATGTTTGGCACCTGAATCTTCCCTTGACTTAAATTTCCACTGACTTCAAAGTTCTTTTAAATATGAAAAGATCAGTTCACTAAAATTGGTTATAACTCATCTTTCATTACAAATAGGAAAATACAAAAGATAAACTTGCCGTTGAAAATACCCCATCATGAAAACTAATAGTAAGGCTAGAGCCTCACAGCGAAGCAATAGGCATTAATATATGGATTGAGAATAAGCTGGGACATGGATCGTCGATTTGTGATTACGGAAACCGATGCCTCTGAAGTTATGCGATTAACAAAGATAATGCTCATCCGGATTGTAACCTCATCTAGCGGTGGTAATATGGGTTGGGACCGTGGACCAAACCCGCCCAACCGGATAAAATGGGCTGTTTGGATTCTACAAAATTATGACCATATTGATGCGGTCCTTTTTTACCCTAACCCATATGGTCCCAACCCGTCACGGGTTGGACCACTGGGTTGGCAGGTTGACCTATATTTTTTTTTTAAACTAAGAGGGAAAAGGAAGAACCATTAGCCAATAATCCAAATCTCCAAAGCCGTAACTCTAAAGTTCAAAGTCCAACCCATTTCTCCTCAATCCCCACTCTCCTCAGCGTGCTTCAAATTGAAACACCTTTAATATTAACTAATTATTGATTATTGTTAAGTTATACTGATGACTTGTGGATTTATATTTATTTTGTTGTGTATGGACCTGTGATGAATATTTAATTTGTAATGTATTTTAATTTTGTTATGTTTAAGTGTGTAGAGAAAACAATCTTATTGTATATAAAAAAAACAATCTTAGTATATTGTTAAAAAAAATTGAAAAAAAAATATGGGTTGGCCCGCCCAACCCGCCAACCCAGCGGTTATGATTTAACCAATTCATATTGATGCGGTCCTTTTGGGATCGAATCCATATAATCCTAACCTATGATGGATTCGCCGAACCCACCGGACTGAATCATATTATCACCTCTAACCTCATCGAGATAGCAAAGGATTTATTGGCAAGAGATTGGTCGGTGCAAATTCGTCATACACTTGGGGGAATGCAAATTATGCAGTAAACTTCCTACTTACTAGCCCAGCTAGCTTTGAATTTGGTGCCGGGCTTTCATCCCATACTTTCCTAAGTTATTGAGTGCTCGTTTGGAATAATTTATTTTTAGGTAATAAATGTTTATAAATCGTGATTCACAGTATACGAGGTAAGTATAAGAGAGAAGTTTTATCTCGACTTGTATAATAAGGATTTATTATCTAAAAACAAGTGTTTCCAAACACAACTTGAATTGGGAAGGAACAAACCCCCATTTTGCTACTCAAAACAAAAAAGAATTCTTCTCCAGTAAATGAATTCTTTTAAAGAAAAATCAACAAATGAATACAAAAAGGATAAAAACTTGGGTTGTGACTTGCGAGTGCTGCCGCAAATTGCTTTGTTTTAGCAACTGTGAAATAGGGGCAAACAAAATTTGATTTTCAAATTCAAATTTATATTAATAAATTCAGATTTTATTAAGGGGGTATTCCAGGTATTTCATTTGTTTTTTTCACAGTCATCACTTCATTTTCATCCAATCAAAGTATCAAACAAGTCATTTTCCCTCTGCCTGTATTCCGTTCCTATGTCGGCCACATAGGACAGCCTCTGAGTTCCCTCTCCGATCAATTCCCTTCCTTTCCTCTCCTTCACGGCCTCTGAATCTCCCAACCCCACAAGCTCCGACAGTCACCCATCATCAATCCGCGGAGAGGATCAGTACGAAGCTTGAAAACGGCATCAGATTACCGACAACGGCAGCAGCAAAAGAAAGAAGGTCCATCATCAGCCTTTGGGGCTTCAAAAAGAAAACTGAAGCTTGAAAAGGGGTTTTTCTTCTTAAAATCGATGAACACTCAGTCCCAAGTCTGAACTCCATACCCGAAGTAGCGCCGTCGACGTCGAGTGCTTCCTTTTGCAGGATACTGAATCCTTTGATATCGTAAGTTATTCTTTTCTTACTCCGCCCCATTATTTTGAAATTCATTATTTGATGGCAAATATATCAATTTAGGGATTTTGTATGTCCTTTTAATTCGGAGAAATTTCAGCTGCTCCAACTGTGTCTGTTTCTCCTAACATTCGCTTGCTTGGGCCTTTGGGTCTAAATTTCCTTTTGAAATAATCACTCTGCGTGTGTTTTCTCTACTTTGCTTATTCATTTGCTTCCTTACTGTTTCTCTCTCACCTTCTCTATCTATCTTTCTATCCCGTCATCATCCCTTGGGCTCTGTTTGTTTCGACAGAGGGAGGGGAGGGGAGGATTTTAACGTTACTTGTTTGGTTCAGTAGGAGAGAGAAATTATTTTGACATGGACAATTTTATCTTTATTAGAAGGAAAGGGAGGGGAAAGATTTTAATGTAATTTTGTTTGACTCGAGGAAGGGGGAGAGAAATTATTTTCATATGAACAATTTTCACATGAATAATTATGTTATTAGTGATTTTATTTAAACTCTATTAAATGTATAATAAAATTTAAGTATAAATAAAATTTTTATGTCCTAAATTATAATCAACTGTAATCAAATGGCAATCACATGACATCCCAAAAAATATGGAGCATGGTATTGAAGACCACCAAATGTGTTGGACACCTGAACATGAATGACAATGTTAATATAATTTAAAGTTTTGCTTATGTTTATTGCTACTGTATTTAATATTCTTGTTAATTCTGTTTGTAAGTAGTCATTGACAACAAGGATATTATACCAAATTTTTTTTCCAGATCAGCTCTTCTCTCAAAAGATCAACATAAAATTGATTTGGTAACAAATTATGCAAATACGCTGTGACTCCTGCTAGAGAGTTTTAGTAATATAAAACAAAATTATTAACTGTATAACCATAGTTTCAAGGACTCCGAATACGTAGACACTTATCAAATAGAAAATAGATTTCGCTTTCCTTTCTGCCTTTTGGATCTCTTTGGATAGTTAAAAAAAACTATATAAGGTATACAATGTAGACCCAAAATTTTACATATAATATAGACACACAATTAAAATATAATCAAATGCAAGACAATATAACCAAATACCATGTTATTTACCAAAATAAGGAGTTCATCATATTATAGTTTTCCTAATGTAAGACATCAAGTGCGAACCACATGACATCTCAAAAAATATCCAGCATGACATTAAAGGCCATCAAATGCCATCATATGGCAAACCAAAATATGAATGGTGGCATCTATTGCCATCATAAGACAAATTAAAGTATCTAAGGTGGCATCAAAAGCCATCACATGCCATTGTAGGCCAAAACAAAATATCTAAGGTGGCATCACATGCTAATCTAACCACCGAAAACTATTTTCATAATAACTTGCTTGTGCATTGGAGGGGGGCATTCAATCAATGCCTTGAGTTTGCCAACATCATGCATGAGGAAACAGTAAATGTCAGGGACTTTATCTTCATCACATCCACTCTCTCGAATTAGCTTGAAAGTGTCCACCCCTGAAATTTGAGGTGCACATCTCTTTTTAAAAACTTGATTTCCCTCCCTCGTAACACTTACTATTTCTTGCATTTGCTTTGCAATTAGAGCTTCAGCAGAAGTTACTCTATCATTATTTGCAGCACCCCTTCTAGTCCTCTTGGAGCTCTCACTTTGTACTCTATGAGACAGCTCCTCAAATTCAACATTGTTCAAATTGACAGAAAAATCTTGAAAAGTCAGATTATTTTGGGACAGTAGCTGATCAACCTCATTCTCAGCTGGTGGAGGAATTAAGTGAGATACTGGAGTACTTGACCGAGCTGCTGGAGGACTTGAGCGATGCCTTTTCTTCATACTTGAAGGAGTATCACCATCATCTCTAGTGGCTCTATCATCTCCACTAGTGATACTCCTTCAACTATGAAGAAAAGGCGTCACTCAAGTCCTCCAGTAGCTCGGTCAAGTGCTCTAGTAGCTCACTCAAGTCCTCTTCCAGCTGAGAATGAGGTTGATCAGCTGCTGTCCCAAAATAATCTAACTTTTCAGGATTTTTCTGTCAATTTGGACAATGTTGAATTTGAGGAGCTGTCTCATGGAGCACAAAGTGAGAGCTCCAAGAGGACTAGAAGGGGTGCTGCAAACAATGATAGAGTAACTTCTGATGGAGCTTTAATTGAAACGCAAACGCAAGAAATAGCAAGTGCTGCAAGGGAGGGAAATCAAGCTTTTAGAGAGAGAGAGATGCATCTCAAATTTCAGGGGAGGACACTTTCTAGCTTATTTGAGAGAGTGGATGTGATGAAGATAAAATCTCTGACATTTACTGCTTCCTCATGCATGATGTTAGCAAACTCAGGGTAGTGATTGAATGCCCCCCTCCAATGCGCAAGTAAGTTATTATGAAAATGGTTTTTGGTGGTTAGATTAGCATGTGATGCCACCTTAGATATTTTGTTTTGGCCTACAATGGCATTTGGTGGCTTTTGATGCCACCTTAGATACTTTAATTTGCCTTGTGATGACAATAGATGCCACCATTCATATTTTGGTTTGCCATATGATGGCATTTGGTGGCCTTTAATGCCATGTTGGATATTTTTTGGGGATGTTTTACATTAGGGAAACTATAATATGTTGAACTCCATATTTTGATAAATGACATGGTATTTGGTTATATTGTCTTGCATTTGATTATTTTCTAATTGTGTGTCTATATTGTATGTAAGATTTTGGGTCTACATTGTATACCTTATACAGTTTTTTTTTGAACTATCCAAAATTGGACCCAAAAGGCAGGAAGGAAAGCAAATCTATTTTCTATTTGATAAGTGTCTTGGTTAATTAGACAAGTGTCTGCATATTCGGAGTCCTTGAAACTTTGGTTATACAATTAATAGTCTTGTTTTCTATCACTGAGCTCTCTAGTAGGAGTGACAACGTATTTGCATAATTTGTTACCAAATCAATTTTATATTGATCTTTTAGGAAAAAGGGCTGATCTGGAAAAAAAATTTGGTAAAATATCCTTGTTGCCAATGACTATTTATAAACACAATTAACAGGAACATTAAATACAATAGCAATAAACACAAGTAAAACTTTAAATTATATTAGCATTGTCATTCATGTTCAGGTGTCTAACACATTTGGTGGCCTTCAATACTATGATCCATATTTTTTGGGATGCCATGGGATTGCCATTTGATTATAGTTGATTATAATTTAGGACATAAAAATTTTATTTATACTTAAAACTTTATTATACATTTAATAGAGTTTGGATAAAATCACTTATAACATTATTGTCCATGTGAAAATTGTCCATATGAAAATAATTTCCCTCCTCTCTCCTCCTGAACCAAACAAGGTAATATTAAAATCCCCTCCCTCCCCTCCCTTTTAACAAGGGTAAAATGGTCCATGTCAAAATAATTTCTATTCCCTTCCCTCTTGAAATAAATAAGGTAACATTAAAATCCCCCTCTCCCCTCTAACCAATCAAAACAAAGTAATATTAAAATTCCTCCCCTTCGCTCCGTCGAACCAAATAGAGCCTCAGGGGGAATGATTTTGAGGGGAGGGAAGAAAATTTCAAAAAATTTCCCCTCAAGGGGAGAGGACTAAAATCCTCCCCTCCCCTCCCCTCAAACCAAACAGAGCCTTGGTGTTTTTTGAAGGTTCTAATTTGCCATGGTTTTTGATGGTGTGTGTTCATGAAGATCTTCATCTTCTTAGCATGCCGAACGTTCGGTTCTTTTCAAAATAAAGCTTTTTCCAACTTACCGGCCATGTCACTATAAGGAGGTGAAGAAGGAGAATTTAGCTATCAAAATTAACTTTTTAATGAGGCAGCATTATTACAGTTTAAAATTTTTTTGTAGTGATATTGAACTTCAAATTTTTTTGATGAATTTTTTTAAATATCCGGATTTCCTGAGTTAAATCTTTTGAGTCAAATTTGTATCTTAACCCTTTATTTTTTTGACAAGTGATATAATTTTTTTTGGAGTGAAAATGTGGATTATTACTCAAAAATATGTCCAGAGTCTGTAGCTGCTAATGAAAGACAGTAAATTACAATAAAATAATAAGCTAATCTATGGGTACATTCTTGAGGATTTCACTCGTTGTTATGATGTGAGTTGAGGAGGCTAGGCTTCCTTAACCAGCGTATGAGCCTGAGTGCCCCATTTGGTTCACAGAATCGGAGGTAATGCAATGGAATGATAATTACATGCATTTGTTTGGTTCACCATTAAGGAAAGATGATGTATATGCATATAAATATTTGGTTGGATTACATAACAAATGAGAATATATGGAAATAATATAGTAAGAGATAAAATTATTCCTATCTAAATATATATGTATAATGTACATGTTGGATTCAAATTAATTTTTTTCCAATTTGTGCCGCGTATGCGTTGAGTTCATAATAATTTTTTAATATTTAATGGTGGAAATATTATGAAGGGGTTCATGGTAATTTTTTAATATTTAACGGTGGGAATATTATTTAATGGGATATTTTAATATTTTTAATGATGGAATATAATTTTTATTTAGTGGGGAATATTTTTATTTTTATATAATTAATTAATTTTTTTAAATATTTAATGGTGGTAATTATTTAATATTTAACAACATTTTTGGGTGGGTACTTTGGTCAAATTAAAAAATTATAATGATAATGGTGTCTTTTTCATTTGATTACAGGATGCCTGCATCCTCATTCATCAGTTCTAGTATTGTAATCATGATTATATCAAATAATGTAATCAGAATTACAAAATGTAATCATCTTTATATTACATTAGACCAATCAAACATTGTAATCAGTCATTTACATCAAGATTACATGTAATCATCTCCCATGAAATCGAATCAAACGGGCTATCATTTCCTGGGCAAATAGTTGTTTATTCTAAGCTTGCCAGTGCTTCCAACACAGCGTGCCAAAGATGATGCACCAAGGCAAGTTGTTCTGCTTTGGTTTTAAACTATCTGTAATTTAAGATAAGATTACAAGGGCCTAGTAAAAATTTGAGTGAATTTATAAGAATTCAATAAAATAAATATGAAATCCAACTGACTCTGTACCGGCCAAGAAACTACAGGTTCACTGCGGTTGGGTTGAGTTAAATTATTAATTTTTCTTTTTCTTTTGTCATGGGCAGGGTATTCCAAAAGATGTCGATTTGGTGAGGGGAGCATCGGCTTCTACTATACTCACTTCCACTTCCTCGTCCTCCATCTCGTCGCCGGCTTCTTGTGATTCACCGTCGTTTGTACCTCCGCACTCAGCGATAAATTCGGTGGTGAGTTTTCGATCTTTGTCAGTATTCGCTATTGCGCTGTTCAGTTTCTTGGGTGATAGCCTGTGTTAATTATTCCCCTTTTGTTAGAGAAATCTGTTATGGTTTCAAGTTTCACCCAGGGGGCATCTCATGAAGCCGAAAATCCAATTGAGCTTTCCCTTAGACAAGCGTTTGAGTCTCTTGAACCAAAATTAAGGCCCCCATTCTCCTTAACCATCCCAAATCCTGATGAGTACTTGGAGCTTAATCGGGCAATCCTCTACGGTATTTTGTGCGAACCCCATTTTTCCAAAACCCATATTAAGCATTTGCATGCTATTGTTTCTGATGGGTACACATTTTTTGTTAATTTGCTCGTCAAAATTGTTCACCAGTTGTACCCAAAGCTTGTCATGTCAGTGAAAATCCAGTTGATTTGGGTTACCAAGGAAATGGTTCATGTGTTGGCTGTTGGTTTTGATGGCTTGTTGGTGTCCCTTTTGAGGCAAATTGTTGAAGGAGATTTTAGTGATGGCAATTTGTGGTTGTGTTTTGAGCTGGCCAACTTCTTTCTAGATAAGTGGAATTACATATTAGAAGAAGAACCGCTAGTTTTGTCAAGTGCATTGTATGTGTATCTTCGCCTATTAGCTGATCATTGTAGGTCTCCAAATAATGAGGGGTTAGGGACACTAAAGCGATTAGAGATTGATTTATGCGTCAAAATAGTGAGGGAAGAATTCCATTTATGTTTGAAGATTGGGAGAGATGTCGTTTGGTTACTGCAAAATTTGTTTCATGTTCCTGAGTTTAGAGCTATATGGAAGGATTTAGTAATGAATCCATCTCAGTTCAAGACACCAGAATTTACAGATATTTCACAACTTTACTGTTTAAGGACTTCAAGTAGGTACTTTTTACTTCGAATCACTCCGGAAATGGAGTTGTATCTACGGTTTTTGCTGACACATGTGAAGTTGGGACAGCAAAAGCGCCACCAGATGTGGTTTACAAGGAAGTTTCTCAGTGAGCCAAGTAGAGAAACTGTTATAGTTGATCTAGTTCGATTTATATGTTGCGCGCACCATCCATCAAATGAAATCATTCAGTCAGATATCGTCCCAAGATGGGCTATTATTGGTTGGCTTCTAAAATCTTGCAGGAAAAGCCATGTTGAAGCCAATGTGAAACTGGCCTTGTTCTATGATTGGCTCTTCTTCAACGAAAGTGTGGATAACATCATGAACATAGAACCTGCAATGCTATTGATGATGCACTCTATTCCCAAATACATTGACGTGACTCACACTCTCGTTGAATTCTTGTTACTTCTTGTGGACAATTTTGATGTAGAACGTAAAGATATTATAGTTAAAGGTGTGTTATCGGCTTTGCGAGCACTCGTCCACAAAGGCGTGGTTCACTCAATTGATGTTTTGACTTCGTGTGCCACACTCGCCCCTGTACTGAAAGAAGGCCTAGGAAGGTTATTGTTAAATGTGAAGTAGGATTTTCTAGCAGCCACCTTGAGTTTCTCTAGTTGTGTACTTAATCAGACTCATGGAGGCATGAAGATCCCCCCAATTTATCTATTGTATCTTCCATCTCTGTGGTTTAAAGATTTGAAATGTGGGTTGGAGATCAAACCTAATGACCTTCAAGCACCAGGTCCTTGTATATTTATTTACTTTTTTGATTACAAGCTGGATATCAACTCCTCTATAACTCACGACTTAGATAAACCCCTTACAGACAACCTATATTCTTTCATCATTATCCATCTATTGGATCATAGGTGAAGGATGATCAAAGATACAGAAATTCCCTACAATCCCATGAGCATATTTGGCTAATGTATCCGCAAGGTACAACTCTTCTCGTGGAACATTAACAAAACAAACCTGCCAATCTCTAGACATAAGATTCTTAATTTCATCAACTACATCTTTGAAGGGATAGTCATATTCACATCCTCTAATTGCCAGATTAATAGCTTCAATGTAATCAGAGAAGAGGCAAACCTTTCGGATTCCCCTCTACCAACATAAATATAGGTCCTTGTATATTTATAAAACTAGATTTTTACTGATTTCGTCTGTGTATCATAAAACAATCAAGAAAAAAAATCCTTATCCGATTATATGCATATTGACAGTGGCTACATTGGAATCTATAAAGAAATTGACAAAGTGATTCACTAAATTATGAAAGAATAAAACTAAGTACTAATTTTTATGAACAAATGAAAACAAGTACTAAAATTCATGAACTGCCTTAAGAAGGCATCTGAAAGCGACATAGGGGACAATTATTCTTGCTCAGCAACCGACCAAAAATACAATTCTTATGAAATGCATGGGAGCAAGGCAGACGAACAGCTTTGATATCATGTCTAAAATCTTCCAAGCATCTAGTACAAGGACTTAGCCCCTCTTGGTCATAATTCTCTTAGTTGTGGTCGTCAATATGATAATCATAAAAAAGCGTTAACAGTAGTATCCACACCCAGGTAACAATTCTTGTGGTCTCTGAGAGATACAATAGCCATGTTTTTTGCAAGAGGTATGATCATTCCTGCCACGGGACGTCCCACAAAATCAACAGGAACATCCATATGCTCTATAAGTTCTGGTATCATATATTGGCTCTATGGACCTCTTTGGGATATTGAATAACTCATGTATACTGCTTATTTCTCCAATTAAGTCAGCTTCTCCTCCTCCTCCTCCTCCTGTGTTTGAATTTTCTAGCCATTGATACGTTGTCTTGTTAGCTCTGATATTGAAATTTGAAATATTGATCTCCGCTCGGAGGATCAACCGGAAAATAGTCATCAGGACTCGTAACAGGGATGATCGTGTCCATTTGATAAAGTCCTTTTAAATAAACATCAACCTGATCAGGTTCCATGGAAAAGAGATCTCCAAAAGAATAACTAAAATCACCAACAACTTGCTGGTAGAGATAATTAAGCTGGTTCATCCCTTTAAGCAGAAGGACACAAGTTCGAATTTTAGGAAGTGTGCCTGTTGGGAGACACAAAAATCCTTAATAGTTTAAGCCTTGAAAGAAGAAACCCCTAGATTAAATAAAAAAGAGAGAAATTGAGGAACACCTGCGTGATCCAAAGCGTGATTGCGGAGAGCTAGTGACACAAAAGTACAAATTACTATATGACGCTCTGGGATTATAATTGATATGGAAGGAACCACTGGTGTGCGGATGCAATTTCTCCTTATTCATTCTTAGATATATTATAAAAATGTGTTTTTCATTTGAGATAAATAAAAAGAATCTTCAAATTAATTAGATAATATAAAGATTGGATTCTAATTTTGGAAAATAATTATAGATATAACTTTTAGAAAAAAGAATAATAAGCTACATCCATAATATTTAAAAGAGATTTGTTAATTCATTTTCAATTTCAATTTTAATATAATTTAAAAATACATATAATATATGGGTTGATTAGTTTTGTCCCTACCGTCCTTTTCTTTTTCTTTTTTGATGATGATCAGCTCTACAGGAACCTACGAAGCAGCATTACAAGCACATTCCTCCTCCCTGGCTAATTCCTTCACGCACTCTGGTGTCTGGTAAAGGAGCGCTTCTTTTGCCAGCAGATCAGCAACCCGGTTCTTGTCTCTTCCAATCCAGTTAATACTAGCATTCCATTCCCGATTCAGCAATCCACGAACCTCCCTCATGAGCTCCGTATCGTGTCCTTGATTCTGCACTTCAACCTCAACTGCATTCACCAGCTCAAGGCAATCCGTTTCAAGTATGACGTCCTTCAAGTGCATGTCCCATGCAATTTTCAATGCCCATACTACTCCCCAGCACTCAGCCAATAAGCTATTTGCTCTTCCAATATCAAACATGAAACCCCCAACCACACTTCTATTGTGGTTTTGGGCAATGCCACCGCATGTTAACAACAATGTATGTTCTACACAGGCACCATCAATATTGAATTTAACTACCCCATCTAGCGGTGGTGTCCAATGTGTCAACTCATTTCCACTATCCGGTAGTTGTGATAACGTAACCCCAGACCATCTTACACAAGCACGAGACTTAGCCACCACAGCCTCTGCTCGATCATCGTCTTTGTTGAAAATGCGTTGGTTCCGATTCAGCCATATTTGACGGCATATCAATGTAAACCATATGGCCCACTGAACACCCTCAACCTCAACCTCAACCTCCTGGCGTAAATTCCAGTAAACCCAGCTTTTACAATTCGACAGGGCAAAAAACTCATTTCTCACTTCCGCAGGAATATTAAAATGCCAAACTCCCCTTGCTTTATTGCAACTCCGTCGCAAACTGAACAGTCAGCGGTTGAGCTTAGCCCACGATGCATGCGGCTTTCATTAGTCAACCAACGTCCTTTGTTGGACTTTGGGTCCAAGTCCGCCCTTGATGGGCCGGACTATTTGATTAGGAAATAAGTAGTCTAATCAAATAAAAATAAAATCAGCATAAAATATAGATTGGGGAATAATTCAGTAATAATTATGGATTTGTTAATTAAGGAACAAATCACCATAATTAGGGAATTAATTGAGAATCAATTAATTGCTGTCTTGAAGGGCAATAAGGTGTGCACACATTTCCTAATTAGTGGCCTCCATAAATCACTATAAATAGGGTGTGCCTCCTCAATTGCAATTCACCCCGCCATTGAGTTTTCTGGCAATTCTCTTCTCTCCTACCATCTTTCTGGTTCTGGTGATCTGCTGTGCAAATCACAATTAGGCTCTAGTAGTCTAATAATTGTGTGGGCACAAGTATGGAGTATTGGAGCTTTGACCCGGATCCGAACATGGATTCGCCCAGGTACGCCTAATCTCCCTTTTAGTTATATTTTTCTTACATTGGCATCAGAGCCATTTGATCCTTGAGGCTGTGATTATTCTATGTGAATAAACATGTGTTATAATTTTTTAATTATATCCCATCATGATTTTTTTATTTCGGCTGTGCAATCATATATATGAGATTATATGAT
This sequence comes from Inga leiocalycina, assembly GCA_963242795.1. NCBI lineage: Eukaryota > Viridiplantae > Streptophyta > Magnoliopsida > Fabales > Fabaceae > Inga > Inga leiocalycina. The sequence goes on from OY725325.1 coordinate 72,796,574, forward strand.
AAAAGAATATATGCTGCTTCAATTTATTTTCGAATGCGTACACAGATATACCATGAACAAGTGTCTCGCATATGTATATATATTTGGTCAAGCATAAAATTTGTTTTTGTTTTATATATACATGTTCATGAATTTGCCTCCTATGTTTTTTTTCCGATCATATGCGTATGTGTATATGGATCCCTCTGCCCAGCATATATCTATACATAAGATTGTATAATATGTCATTGTTTTTTCGAGCTTTACTCTTTGATTCAATTGCTTGAAACTACTCCATGTATGCTCTTTGTTTCGCATATGGATATATGATAATGAGTTCGAAAGATTAAAACTTTGTACATATAAATCAAAATGCTTCTGCTCCTCCGAATTCCTTCATCTTCTCCTCACATCTTCGATTTCTTAAGGGTTGACGTTTTTGAAACCTAGGTGGAACCAAAAACAAGAGAATTTAACCCTCAAAAGCTAGGAAAGCTTTTGAAACGCAGAGGACACACATCCAGGACGAATTACGCAGCGCTGTCAACGTCGAGAAAAATAGGGTGTTTTGAAACTGAGTGTTTTTGCCCAAAATGAAGCCATGGATGTGTAGATCTCAAAGAGATGATTACAACGATGCTTAGAACGCGTCAAACGGAGTTCGGATGAGGGAGAAACGAAGGAAAGAAATTGGCGGGTCGTTAGTCACCGCCGCCACTTCACTCGAGATTTGATCAATGAAATTGAGGTTTTCAGATCAAATGAATGCCATGGATTTGTAGTTCGTTGAACTACGATTCCAAAGACACCAAGAACGCAAAAAACGGAGCTAAAACAAGGGAGATATGGCCTCCCGAAGTTTGCGGGTCGCGATGACTCTCCGGAGCTCCAACCGGGTCGGGTTGACCTGGCTAGAGGTTGAAGATGATGATGTGGCAGTCAACACCACGTCATCGGTTAACCAATGCTATGTGGCCCAATGAGAGGTTGCCATATCAGCGTCAAGTGCCCCGGCAGCATAAGTCAACGACGGCCACATCATCCGTTGACTAGCCATGTCGATCGAGGCACGTCAGTGCCATGTCATCGACACGTCAGCAGTGACATGTCAAGGTTGGCCAGTTAGCATTGACTGGTCAATGGTCAATGTTGACGGTCAACAGTCAACGGTCAGCATTGACAAAAAATTTTTTTTTTTGACAGAGGCGCGTGGGGCCCACTGGGGGTTCCGTTTGACATGTGGCAAGTACCGTCGAAGAGAGGACGGCGCGTGGAGTTGTTAGAGCCGGCGGGTGTCACCGGCTGACGGCTGCAAGGCGGCGCGTGTACGTCACGCGCTGCTGCCGAGAGTGGCCAACGCTGGAATTTTCCAATTTTTCAGGTTTTTTTTCCATCCAGACACCTTCTAGGGGTGTGTGACGGCGTATGTGACCTCCGATTGAGATGTGGTTTGTTCCTAAAAATCCCTAAATTTGAGAGCTTCAATTTGATATATAATTTACATATATTTGAAGCAATTTTGGGTGTAATTTGAATAAAAAAGGTGCTTATGTGCATTTAGAGGGTCCCAAAAATGTTGTAATTGAATCAATGTAGGTTCTATTATTTTTTGGGATAGGTTGGCTTATTTTTTAAGAGTATTTTCAGTTACAACATAGGGTTAAATGCTGAAAGATTCTTTAAAAGTAAGGGATTATTCGAATGAGTTTTTTGAATATAAAATCCTATCCAACCTTGACTCAAACTCTTAGAGATAAAACCTGAAAATTGCAGCAACTTGAAATTGTTCAATAATTATTGAATAATAATAAGTCTTCCCATGCTTCTAACTACATTGATCCACTTGGATTGAAGCAATGACTTCTAAAAGTCAATCCTTTATCACAAATGTTGTGACAAAGGATAAGACATATAGAGATGTTAGAATCATCTCATCAAATGGGAGGTGTGCTGCAATTATATCCAAGTAAGTGGATGTAAACATGGCAAAGAGGAGCTGGACATTGTAGCTAGATGCTACATGAGTTAATATGGTCAGAAGGGCCTATGAGAAGGAGAATCTGTTAAAAGACAACAATATGAGGCTTAAACTTTTGAATGTTCTTGTTTTTCCATTGAATTTAAGATTAAATTCTCTGTTTGTTTTTAGAATTGAATTCAGTATATTCTCTTCTTGTTTTCTTGAACATTCATGCTAGTTAGATGATATTGTGTTATTATCTTGTTAATATAACTGCTCTTTGATTGAGTGAGAGTTTTTCTAGAATGCGTCTAAAAATCCAAAGGAGAAAGTGTTCAATGAAAACTGTGGTTAAAAGGGTGATGAGCTAACTAGTATGATTGGGATGGGAGTTAACATAGTTGTCTCTTGAACATGAAACTAGTGAACTTATTATCTAATTATCCTTTGTCTTATTTGAACAAATAAGATTTGTATACCATAATCATCTAAGTGACTAATTATGACCAAGTCTATTTGACTGAGCTTATGAAGGCAAGCTCAATAGAGATGTTTATGGAGTTAGAAACTCTCAAATCTTTTTCATTCAAGAAGAATGAGATGTTAGGGACATTCTACCAACTAGTCTTCAGCATTTAGAGGCTGAAGCAACTAAAGGATACAAAAGGTTTATGCTATCAAGCATAGAAAGAACAACATGGCTTAAACTTATGATGGTACGAGCAATGTAACCTTATCCAAGCCGTGTGGATAATATTGGAAGATAGTGGAATATGTGATCTTCTTCCAAGTTAAAACTAAGTTAAGTTTTAACACAGTGTGCTGAGTCCTAACATGTTATTTAGGCAACACTTGGGGCAAATGTCAAACTAAGAAGTTGAGACAAACTAAATGTCAAGTTCTTTCTAACAAACAACAAGTGAATGTTGTGACAAGACATCTCCTAGTGAGTGGGAGGAAGCTATGTCTCCTAGTGAGTGGGAGTGAGCCATGTCTTCCAATGAGTGGGCGTATACGTAAGTAAAGATTACCTCTGATATGCATATTGTAACCTTCAGCAATGTGATTCACTACATTGAACTTGAATGTGAAAGACTGAAGGATTCAAGATCAATCAGTCAGAAGAACTTAGCTAAAGAGTGGGAGGATTCATCTTCTAAGCCTAAGGGCAAGAAACCTATGAGGTAAACTTGATGTAGAGGAGGTCAAATGGTTTCTACAAAGATGAAAAGCTACATTCATAACCTTAAGGGTTGTAAAAGTAGCAATCCACATGAGTTGTGGATATTTCAGAGAAGCATATGGCTTCATGTCATATGCAAAGCAACAAAGAGATAGAATCAAGGGATTGGAACTTGCACATTAACTCTGTATAGATAAACCACCCTGATTCACTCCATGCAATTACAACTGACAGAATCACATCTTTGCTATCTCTTTAGTTAAGGATCAATGGGACTATGATTCTCAAATCCTTTGTTGGATTTTGATGTTTCTTTTCTAGGGATAAAAGATTCTATTTCTTGCCACATGTACACCTTGATCAAAGGGGATGATCAAACTAGCAAAAGAGTATTTGCTAAATGTGTGCTAAAAGGATAATACCCTAATGAATAAGTTGAGAACTCATTCTACCTGGCAAGAAAGACAAAGAAACATTTTTGAGAAAATCCACTGCAATTGGTAAATTATGACATTAGTGAACCAATAAACGTGAGGGCCAAACACAGAATTTAGTGTTTCGTTAACGTCATGGACGTTTACATGAAATATAGTAACGTTTACTTGATTTTTGGCAAGTGTGAAGCTGTTAGATAATGGCTGAACTAGTCAGGAATCAGTTAAACTAAAAGGAAAAGACCTTTTTTGAACCAACAAGGGTTAGAGACACCCATGTGATTAGTTCAAGATGTTTTGTGTACAAGAAAGGCATTGTTAGGCAACTATCAATACCTATAACCCTTCAACATAATAGAGTTGTTGAAATGGAGAGATAGACCTCCCCTTTGATTTGGTTGTGAACATCATGGCATCAATGAGGCTATCAGCCATATATTAGTAGGTAGACTCACAGCTATTATATTCACACTTAACCAAATGCCCTCTATGTCAGTCACGACCTTACCCTATGAATCGTGGATGGGCCTTAGATCAGGGCGAAGCTCGTTAAGACCATAAGGGTCATCAACTTTATATTCATAATTCTTCCTATGAGTAAGGAAGATTAGGGCCAAGGTATATAAGGTATCTCTTTGTGAGATGACATGAGAATTTGACATGACACGTCTTCATTAGTGAAAATGATGGCGGTTCAGTGATTGAGAGAAAACCGTGGGACACAACGTTCATATAAAACCCAAATTTCCTAGCAGGAAATGAATATTAATCACAATAAATCTCTTTAAGAGGTTTACAAGTGACAAGGAATAACCAAGTGTTCCTAAGTTCACTGATCCGAGTGGGAGGATTGAGACCATTTTTACAACGAAAGAGGTAAGAGGTAAGTTATGAGAGAATTACCTCACTCATACATAGGAAAAGAATTCTATGAAATCCACCTCGGAGCAAATTGTCATCTAGCGAATGACTATAAGGGATAGATTCCCTAATGGATTGAATGCTCTCTTCATCATTTAGAAGGTGATGATAAGTACCTATAAGTGTCTGAAAAATACTAGAAGGACCTGCTAAGATGAATTGTAAAGTGTCATGCAGGAGGATTTGGATTCTTTTTAAGCCAAATACGTGTTTGGGTAATTTGTCACTTGGTCAAGAGGCGATTGGGAACAAGTAGGTTCTCAAATCTGTTGGGGGCATATAGAACCTAAAACACTTAGTGGCTAAGGGGTAATACAATGGAAGGTTGTCCGTTGTGCATTTTAACTCTGAACTTTGGCTATGACAACAAGCTTAGTCTTGAAATTGCATTAAGATGATGTAAAGACCACCTTCCAATTTGGAATTTTGGAAATTGGATAATGAACTCTACATGAAGCAGCTTAAGGGCTTCGTAGAAACAATCACCCAAATAGTAGTATATAAGGTTTTCACAAGGTGAAAGCCTCACCAACTTCGAAACAATCGAAGAACACTATATAAGTCCCAAACGGTCTAGTGATGATTCTTTGTGAAGTCATCCTTTGTTAAATGACATATGAAACAAGTGTCAAGTGAGTCAAAGGAATAAAGGATTAGAGAATCTTTAAATTCTGAGTTAAGAAAGTCATGGGTTGAACAAATATCTTGAATGACAAGATAAAAGGAGATTGCACAAGAAATATACAGTTTTTTCCACCTAAGACATGTATAAGTGTACTCCCTAGACATCTTAGGATGTTAAACTGCAAACCCATGGACACCCCTGAAGTCAAGGGTATAAACTTAAAGAGGATGCATGTCTTATGAGGAATCCAACATAAGAAAGGTGGATAGAGTCCCATGTAAGACTATAGTGAGGATTTGATACTAAAGAGACAGTATTAAATCATAGTGAAAGGGAATCTAAAAAATGGAGAAACTTCCTAATGCCAAAACTCCGGATCATTATGAGATTTAGGAAAGTGATGCATCTCAGAAGGAAGAGCCTACTTCATGTGTGAAAAAGAGCTTTGACCCTAGTCTAACCACCAACATTAGAAACTATAAAAGACTTGAAAGCAAATACTACTTAATGTTTGCTTGAAAAAACAAGGAAAAACTGCATAAGACATCTGAGATATCTCTTCCAGAAAATCGAGAAACTCCGGAAGATGATTAAAACAACATGGGACATAAAATTCTTCCAACCTTAGAAACCAATGGTTGTTATGAACTTTATCAAATTGAGTTTCAGAAGCAAAGAAAATTCTCCCCAAATGTATAAATGAGATGCATATGAACCAAAGAAAACTATTGAATTGTTCCAAATTCCTTGATAATAAGACATTATCAACATAATAATGCTCTAAGAGACATGAAGAAGTAAATGTCAAACGCTCTTTATAAGTGAAAGATTTTGGAAAATGAGTCTTCTAACAAGAATCATATGTTCTATCTAAGTGGGAGCTTTCAGAAATTAAGCCTTATGAGAGTCATAATTGAGCATCTTATGTGAAGTACTTGTAGGAAATTCTTGATAGATGATAGTGGTATAGCTGAAATTTGTGTGAAGGGAGGTACCAACGTATTCTCCTGATCGTAGACCTAATGGTGTTATTATCTTTTCTAGTTAAGAATAATACAAGTGCATGACATTGTATACTTAAATGTGTTGTAAAAGGACATTCTTGGTTCAAATCAATTGTGAATAACCCTATGAGTGGGATGACTTAAGTGACTAAGCCAAGAAAAGCTGTTAAGAACAAGAATGTTAATTAATAAGCTAAATGGGGATAATTGTGATATCTGGCGTTGAAAGGTTTCATATAAATAAAAGATATTGTAAAGCCATTGATTTGGGTCAAATGGCACTAAAGTTAAGAATTTGCTCGGCAAAATAAGAGGTTATGAGACCAACATGGCCATGAAAAGAAAAATTCATAACATTAATTGCCTTGCTTATGCTATACTTGATAAATGCATGTGCAAATGTGAAAGAAATTCAACAGCAAGTCCATGTATAAGGTAGCACCTACATGAGATACCCAACATGACAAGGAAACTGAAAGAAGCTGAACATGTATTGTCTAACGAACAATTGTAGCTTGTTCATCAAGATGCTCTTTTTAGGTGGGAGCTCATGAAAGCTAGTAGGACCCATAGTAAAAACATTATTACCTTCAATGATGCATTGAAATATGTGGAGCTTGGAAATAAATGTCTAGAGGTTTACGAGTCCTCTGGACAAGCTTACCCTTTAGGGGAGGCCACATCCTCCATACTCTAAACACAACAATTAAGGAAGGGTAAGAGGTTCCAGAAAGGAGATAGAAGGATGACCCTAAGTTCAAAGAAGGTAAGAAATTCTTCTAGCAGAAGGCTAACCTAAATGAGGTTAAATGCTTTTCTTGCTAAAGAAACATCCATTTTGTAAAGAATTGTTCTAAATAAAGGGAACGCAAAAAGATATAAGCTCCATAAATCATGATGATAATGATTGAAATTCTTTATAGAATGTTCTCTATTATCAAATCTAAGCAAGAAGCTTAGTGTTTTGTGGTGACATAAGGATTGAGGTGAAAGGCATAAGTGCCTACAAGTCTACTTTATGTAGTGGAACGACCTAAATTCTCTGTGATGTGCTTGATTTCTAGTTCAAATGAGATTAAGTTGTTGTCTCATGCGGTCTAGATTATGGGCTCAACTGATTTAAACTTTCATGATTTTGTGACACTTATATATAGTTCTGATTCAGTTTTCCTTTTATGAAATTTTTTTAAGCTGAGCATTGTTGGTGACTCTCTATGCTTAGTTGCTTCACCACTCTCTGTAATTCAAGTATTGACTTGATTACATGTAATGCTAGACAAGGACATAGGAATTGCTACCAAAATTAGCATAATGAGGATTGCTTAATTTAATTTCCAATGTGGAGATATCCTTGTGATAGTTTAGCAAGTAAAGCAACATGAAAAGATTTATAGAAAAGGGAAAATGACTGTATTTCCATTATGATTATTCCACTATGATAAATTTGGTACTGTGTATGAGGGTAAGGCACATAGCTTAACATTTTATAACTCGTGTTGAGGATTAGTCACAATATGATCATACTTGTTTGATTTCGCATAAGTTGAAGCTTAAGTATTTTAGACTATGAATGGATAAGTTGTGAAGTCAATTGAATCAATTAAATAAGTTTTTTGAAATCCTATATATGAACTAATCAAGGTTGTGAATGATCAAATGAGCTTTGTGACAAAAGAAAGATAGTTAGATAGCTAACTATCCCATATACTCCAGCACCATATGGAGTTATTGAAAGACGTAATGAAACATTATAAGACATGGTTATGTATGTGATGGTTCAAGTTAACCTACCAAATATGAGTGGTAGAATATTGAGGTCCATTTTTGATGGATTAGTACATATTTTTGTTTTCATCAAGTGTATGTGGTGTTGAACTTAACCATATGCCTTCTAAAGTGGTCACTTCTACACTATGAATTATGGTCAAAGTGCAAATTGGATTTGACAAATTGGATTTGACTTTCCGCAAACCATAAGAGTGAAAACCATAAGGGTCAGTTACACATTCCCATTTTGCTTATAAGTAGGAGCTAATTAGAGTGGCGTCTTCATTTTTCATAAGTGAAAAGATGGAATTGTGACTGAAAAGAATTAAGAGGTACCATATTTATTATGTATCAGTTTCCAAACAAGGGCGAAACTAATGACTATGTGTCTCTTTATGAGACATATAGACAAGACAATATAAAACCAGCCGGTGATTCTTAATCATCCTTGTGAGTGAGAGCTTCGAAGGGTCAATAAAGAGACCTATACATGAGAAGCAGGAGGCTTTAACAAGAAGGAGTAATTGAGAAAGGAGTTCATGGCTAATCTAGAAGATAGAGTCATGTTCTGTATAAAATTCCTGCTAAGGTAAAATGGAAGAAAGTAATGGAAGTGATGATTTATTGAGAAAGAATCATGTTTGAGAATTAGTTGATCTAATCCAAGCTAAGAGGCTGTTTAGAACTAGTTAATTTTGAAGACTAGAGATTAAGAGTGGATAAATTGATTATCAAATACAAGAATCATTTGATTGCAAAAAAGTAAGCATAATAGGAAGGTTTTCATCTTACTTATTGTGCATTTTAATCAGACTCATTCTGGCAACAATTTACTGTTTAAATTTAGATATACATCAAGAGGATGTAAAACCTACACCTTTAAGTGGTGATATGGATGGTGAAATCCATTTGCAATGACAATTAAATTTCACTAGAAGTGGTATTTGAGGTTTTATAAAGGGAGAACCTCATGTTTTTGCAGAGATCTTTTATGGATTGAAGCAATCATCCAGACAGTAATGCATAATGTTTCCTAAGAGCGATAACCTAATATAGTTTTTCAAATGGTTGAAGTGAACCATTGTCAAGTAATGTTTTGATATTATCCTTTTAAATGGATGATATATTATTTGCAAGAAATAGTTTGAATCTAGTAGTATATGTTAAAGAATGGTACTTATAAATTCTAAAAAGAAGCATATAGGTGAAGCAATGCATATTCTTGGATTGAGATCCAGTGAGATAGCTTAAAAAGAATCCTCTCTGTAACAAAATAATTATATTAGGAGATTCTTGAGCGATTCTATATGAGTGAATGCAAATCCATGGATACTCCAATGGCTTCAGCAATGATTTTGAATCTTGATATCTGTCCCTGAAGTAAATCAACATAGAAAATGGAAAAATGTTTCCATGCAAATGCTGTTGGAAGTCTTATGTACGTAGTGATGTGTGCAAGATCGGATAACTATTTTATGATAAGACTTGTATGTTGGTACTAGTCTAACCATTGTGAGAGACATAAAAAGGTCTTAAGATATTTTTAGGGCACATAATGATTATGCGCATATTAATGTACTATGTCAGTACAGGTGACTGTATGGCTGATGATGTTTAAAAAAATGTCTATGATTAATTTAAATCTAGTGTTAATATATTGTGAAAACACTACAGCCATTACTTAGGTAAAAAACCCTAAGTATCATATCAAGACTAAACACAAATATGTGATTCTTATTAGAAATACTATAGCACATAAAGTTGTTGTTGAACAACATATTTCCATGCAAAGTTCCCTAACTAAGCAGGTGGCTAAGGAAATACATGAAAAGCATAATGAGTCCTTTAGCATGCATAGGAAATGAAGTATAGATACTTTATTATGGTTTTACATGTGTATGCGAAAGTATAAAATGTCTAGTATATCATACAGGTTGATGAGGTCAGCATTCTCATACAAGCGACCACCTTTGACTCTCTGAAGGAGTGTGCAAAGATGAGACATATGTGTTCACCAGTAAAGCAGTGAGAGAGCTGATATGGTAGAGAAGAAACACAAAACTAAATGTCGCCTCAACTTAGTAGTGCAGTTAGTTGGGATGACATTTGTGATTATAAATATAGATCAATTCATGGATACCCACATCCATGACACCTGTAGCCAGACAACAAATTCTTCAAAATTGATGTCATATGAGTAAAACTGAAGAATTTGGGTTTAGACACTGTGTGTGTCAATACTTAAGTCTGTACGGTGTTAATGGTAAGATCAAAATGACATACGCTCTTATAGTATAAGAGTAACACTGTAGCATGAGATTCATACCGCATGTGCTAGAGAACCGCAAATAGAAAGCAAGTGAATAGATCCTTACTTCATTACTGTGTGAGTCCCAGAAAGGTTAACCCTTTCAAGATGTCCTCTGACTTTGACAATATTATGGAGATATGGTTTGACGTCTGCTACTTTGGCATTTTTCCTATGATTATAATTGATATGATCTAAAGGCATTATGTTAGGAAAGCGGTTGATTCATATTGAAATGGTATATGGGCGAGAGGAAGATTACCTATAATATACACATTTATGCTTGTATCTGAGACCGGTCCCTTATGATGTTATTTGGGTAATTTTATAAGTGTAGACACTATGCATATGAGAAAGGCAATCTGAGTTTTATCTTGACTCAAGAGGGATTAGATTGGCCATGAAGAAAGTGTATATGGGTTAAAATCTAGGACATCAGAGGCATTATATTAACATGATTAAGATGCATTATAAGGTTGTTTTGTGCTGGTCTTTGTGAAAGGGACTTCTGGCACAAGATACCAAAATAGAGACGTCATGCCCACGCAGTTTCGGCAAAGCACCTAGTATGACAGAAGGATGGAAGAGAAAGAGATCTGACCCATAACATCTAATCCATCAAGTATGAGTAGGAGATGTTGGAATATGTCTAATCCACCCTTGGTGGATTTGGGCTTAAGCCCAATACAAATGGGGGCTATTAAGTAATTATGGAAAATATGGGTGCAAATAAGCGGTTTCATCCTTATGATTTGAATTTCAAATCATAATAACTCCTGTACGTGATATATGGGGTTATTCTCACTTGGTGGGAATCAATTGATTTATTCTCAGAAAAACTTCCAAAAACTTCTCTTTTTGTTCCTTTTCATCCTGATGGTGAATCTACCCATCAGAGTCTGAATCGGTACTTCGATTTCGTGTGGGTACTCAGTGACTCAATTGGATTCCAGGTACACCCAAACTCCTACACCCCCAAAGGAAATCCCTACACTTTCTATCTATTTCTTTGCAGCATTCCATTGGAAGCGAGGTTGATTGCATGGCATATATGATGGAATTGCTGACATTACAGAGCTCAGGAGCGTATGCCTCATGGCCATAGATAGTGTGTGCACCTTCCAATTCGATAGCCAAGCATCTATCTTATCCAAAACATACTTATACATATTCTTCATCACATTCTCATGATGCAAAGGAACCCCCAAATATTTACCAAGGTCGGATGTAGGTGTGAAACCCAAAAATTTGCTAATCTCTGTTACTTTGTTATGATTGACATTGTGAGAAAAAAATACACGTGACTTCGAGTTACTAACCTTATCACCAGAAGCAACACAAAAATCATCAAGGCAGGCCTTCACTATAGCTACTTGCTCCATACTAGCTTTCGTAAATAACACTAGATTGTTTGCAAAAAATAAATGTGAAATTGCCGTACCTTGTCTTTTTAAATGAAAGGGTAGCCAGTTACCTTCACTCACCTCAAACTAGATGAGGTGAGCTAGCTTCTCCATGATGATCACAAACAAATAAGGTGAAAGTGGATCCCCTTGATGTACAACTCTTGTCGGAATGAATTGCTCCCCTTTCATGCCATTCCAAAGCAGCTAGAAGCTAGGAGAGGAAATACAGTGCCTAATAACTTCACAAAACTGATGCGATAGATTTAATTCCTCTAAACATCTCATTACAAACTACCACCTCATTCGATCATATACTTTCTCCAAATCAATCTTGAGAGCCATAAAACCATGTTTTTCTTTCATAGTCCTCATGGAATGAATAATCTCTTGAGCGAGAATAATATTATCCACCCCTTGCCTACCAGGAACAAAGCTGCATTGATTGGGTGAAACCACAAGTGCCATAATCCGTTTAAGTCTTGTAGCTACTACCTTTGTGAGAGTCGTATATATAACATTACAAAGACTAATCGGATGAAAATCTTTTATCGTTTCAGGACTATCTCCCTTGGGAATAAGCACGATATGTGTCTCATTAATACTCTTAATTGAGGATGGATTCTCGAACAAGTGCTTGATTGTATGAATTACTGATTGCCCCATTGTGTCCCATTGGTTCTGAAAAAACAGTGGGTTTAACCTATCAGGATCAGGTGCCTTTAAGGGACCCATAGCAAATAGTGCACTTTTTATTTCTCCCTCTTCCACGTTCCTTCCAATTCCATTTCTTATGCCTTCTTCCACTATAGGGAATGTGCTCCCAAACTTAACTGTTGACCAGTCAACTCCATCATCCATAAATAATTCCTTATCGAAACTCGTACCAATGGCTCGAATCTCTTCTTCATCATATGTCCATGTTCCGTCATCTTTTGTAATGGCAAGAATATGATTCCTCTTAATACACTTATCATATTCCCAAATAACATTCTTCCCTTGACCTGCCCCATTTTTTTCTCCTCACTTTCCTATATTTTCTCCTACCATCCAAATAACAAAATCCAATGTTGTCTAACTCCTGAGTTTAAATAAATTTATGATGCTCAAGTAAACTCGTATCGTGAACTCAAATCAGAAACTCATAAGAGTTTACTTTTATCATTAAATTGGTATTAATAATGTATAATTAAATAATAAAAATATAAAAATTACAAAAATTTGATTTAAATATATTTTAAATCCAAATAATTGAAATTAAATCCATAAACATTTATAATATATCTTACTTAACAAAGAAGTTTCTATAAAATTTATATATAAAACTGCTGAGCATAATCAAATTTAAAAAGTTAACACGAGTTTAAGAGTAAGTTAACACAGTTTTGTTAATTAGAAATGTAAATACGGTAAACTTAGTACACAAACTTGTAAGTTTAACCGAGTTTAAAATTGGCACAAGTTTACCTGTGACTTGACTTGATTTTGTAAGCTAAAAATGTAAACATGGTAAATTTGGAGAGTCAACTCATGAGTTTGACAACAATATAGAAATACCTATTTTTTCCTTTATTTCCTCCCATAGTTTAATTTCCTCCCTCCCCTAATTTTCTCTCAATCTAGGCACACTACATGGGTTCAAAGTCTACCCAATAACAAACGAAAGATAAAATTAGACATTTTTATAAAACTCGGTTAAATTGGATTTAAACTTGGCAGGAAAGTAGCTTTCGTTGAGCGTTGAGCTTTTTCAACTCGGTTATAAAACTCGGTTAAATTGGATTTAAACTCGATTAACTAGTCCATCTTTCGTTGAGCGTTGAGCTTTTTCAATGTGAAGATGGCTTCTTGGATATGCAAGATGCAGCTTGCAAGGCTTCAAGCCCATCAAGTGATGAGAACGAGAAGGCTGAAGCGTAAGAAGCGTAGATCTTACTTCATGTTACTTCATTCCATATACACTTGTAGTTTCTTGCACTTTGATTTACTAGTCCCTGAAACTCTCAAGCAAAGGCTGGTGCTCCACTTGCATATGTATATTGGTCAATTTTCTTTATGGTTCATTGGCTTTATATGTTAGCGGTTGAGAATCATCGATTTGTTGAAATCTTGGATGGTTTGTGGTTGTTATCATGGTTGCTAATGCTTCCATTCTCGGGAGCAGATTTCCTCATAATTATATATCCATTCTCTGTGGCATTAGATTAATTATATATCCTATTATGATTTGGAATTTATCGATTAAGATTGTTGTCATTATTATTTTCTTATGTTTTGAACTCTTGAACTATTACTCTCTATTCTTCTATCTTTCACTAACACTACAAAAAAAAGCTATTTTGTAGCGGTGAATTTGTAGTGGTTATATTTAACCGCTACAAATATTGATATTGTAGCGGTTATTCTGTAAACCATTGCAAACTTGTAGTGGTAAGCCACATGATAAGTGGCGGGTGTGATTGACAACGTAATTTATAGCAGTTAAAAGGATAAAACGCTAAAAATATGGTGCGAGATTCCTGCCTTAATTTCTCGCAGTTATTTTGTAGCAGCTTTTTTTGTTGTAACCGCTACAAAATGTGGTGCCACTTGGCGCCAACTAGTCAAGACAATAGTGTCCGTTTGGTTGTAGCGGTTACTACGAATTGAACCGCTATGAAATACAAAAAGACCCCTATTTGTAGCAGTTAAGTTATGGTAACTACTATAGAACTTCAAAAGTCATATTTGTAGGGGTTATTATATAACCGCTACAACGTGTAGCTATTTAGTAGCGGTTTATGTAGCGATTTTTTTCAAAACCGCTACAAAATCCAGATCTATAAATAGCCACCACCTTACTCATTTTTCTGTTTGGCCATTTCATTTTCTGAAGTTTCTTTGAGAGTTTTCCTTTAGATCTGAGCGTTTAGGGACTTTCTGAGAGTTTTCACTACAACATTTCTCATTCATCTCACTTGAGGTATGAAAAATATATATTTTTTGTTTATACTTTTTATTATTATTTTATTTTTACATTATAAATGTGACTAATTGGTTTGTTTTTTGAATTTTTACAGTTGATATGGCTTCAGGGAGGGACAACGAGAATGAACCTGAGATCCCAGACCAATTCTGTGGGGTGGCAGCAGCAGAGGAGGGGGCAGTGTGAAGACGAGAAGGGAGGGTGACCGCGCCATTTCAGCCTATCTCCCCACAGTAGCCACAGGAGTCGCCCCTACCACAGCCATCGCAGACGGTCCCACAGGAGCCGACTGCATCAGAGGGGCCTTATCTGGGAGAGGGAGAGCTAGTGTCAGCGATTATGAGGCGAACGAGGATTTCAACATCCCGATTCTGATTGCAGACATGGAGAGGTTCTTGCATGCGGATGACGCGCAGGACCAGAAAAACCAATGACGGTCGTCTTCGCGGTCTACTGGGTTTGAGGTACAAGTCCAAGGTAAAGATCTTTTTTATTTAATAAATTAAATATTTAAATTTGAAATGTTAAATTTGAATTTCAATTTATCTAATGTATGTGGTAAATTGTGCAGATGAGCAGGGGAACTTGTCCACGAGGAGGATGGACGTGACCAGCCTGAACAACCTGGACTGGACACTATGAGTTGTAGTGCCATGAAATAAGGCCACGAACCAGTGCATCCATAATGGAGGTCACCTGTTCAACTGCTTTCTGAATGAGCTGGGTTTGAATTGGATGCGGTTCCCCCTTCATTTCAAGAACATTTTCTTGTGAAGCCTTTCCCGGAAGACTATTCGTTTTGGGCAGTTCATGGTGAGAAGGCCGGTATGAGATATATGATGCTTTTCCTTAAAGTTCACAAGTAGGAGTTCAATTAGATGAAGATGATCCAATTAATGATGTTGTGCATGATGCATTTGGATTTCAAGTCGACAACTTCAATGAAGAAGTGCAAGGTTCAGAGTCGGTGTTCATGAGGAATGAAGCAGCTTGAGATTTTTTCAGCTTGATGAATGAATCAGATCGTCCTTTATATAAAGGTTATTGAAAATACTCTAAATTATCTTTCTTGATCAAGTTGTATCATATCAAGTGCTTATGTGGAATCACAGATAAGGGAATGTTAATGTTGCTTGAATTATTACAAGATACATTCCTCGACACGGAGATTCCCAAAACATTCTACAAGGCCAAGAAGATTATTAACAGGTTGGGGTTGAACTATAAAAAAATTGATGCATGCCCCAATGATTGTATGCTGTATTGGGGAGACAATTCTAGCAGGGAGACTTGTAAGAGATGTCACACGTCAAGGTACAAGGGGGGGAAGAAGTAGAAGAAGAAACCTACAAAGATTCTCAGTTACTTCCCTTTAAAGCCGCACCTACAAAGATTGTTTATGTCATCCAAAACGGCAGAGCACATGAGGTGGCATGACGTTAATAAGAATGAAGATGGAAAATTAAGACATCCCCAGGTTGCAAACGCCTATAAAACGTTTGACAGTGATTTTCCATCTTTCGTGGCTGACCCTAGAAATGTTTGGCTTGCTTTAGCGACCGACAGTTTCAATCCATTTGGGAATCTTAGCACAAGCTATAGTATTTGGTTGGTAGTCTTAGTTCCCTATAACTTACCCCTGGATGTGTATGAAACAAAGCTTCTTCATTATGTCTATGATCATTCTAGGCAAAAAGGCATCGGATAATGACATCGATATGTATCTCTAATCACTTATTACAGAATTGCTTGACTTGTCTACATCGAGACATACGACGCTTACGGGAAGACATTGTTTAACTTGTGTGCAGCCTTGATGTGGATGATTAGTGACTTTTCTGGCCTTGGCCCATTATCTGGTTGGAATATTCATACTGGGTCGGCGTGTCCAGCTTGTAATTTTGACTATGACGCAGTACGCTTTCCCCACAGACAAAAGTGGTGCTTCATGGGGTATTGGAGGTTTTTTGATGAAAGGCATAAGTTCAGATTGCAATGGAATCGCTTCAATGGGAAACCAGAAAAAAGAGGACCACTTCAGACTTTGCTCGGTATAGTATCTTACAGCAGCTTGAGAATGTTGAATTCGAGTTTGGAAAAAGCGACAATTTAGCACAAGCTCGCCAAGAGATGTGTAGGACTTCGGCGCCACAAGAATGGAAGAAGATAAGTATTTTCTTCACTCTTCCATATTGAAAATCTAATTTACTTTGCCACAGTCTTGATGTCATGCACATTGAAAAAAATGTTTGCGATAATGTGCTATATACGCTACTTAACGAACCCGGCAAGATAAAATATCATATTCAAGCAACATTTCTTAATGTATTGACTTGTAGGCTCGAAAGATTGCTGGCATGAAGAGTCATGACTCACATGTTCTTATGTAATAGTTACTCCCTCTGGTTATAAAGAATGCAGTTCCTCCTGATGTGCCCATTGTTTTGGTGGAAGTTCTTTCTTTCGGAAGTTGTGGTCCAAGGTTTTGATCGTTAAGGAGCTCGATTAGCTGCAGTCCAAAATCATTCTTACGCTTTGTCATTTGGAGATGATCTTTCCTCTATCCTTTTTCACTGTGATGGTTCACCTTATAGTCCACCTTGTTCATGAAACAAAGCTCGCTGGCCCAATTCAATATCGATGGATGTATCCTATTGAGAGGTATTCATTTTACATATGTGCTTCATTGTTAGTTCCTATGTTTATTAGTCACCTTTTTCAGCATTTAGTATCATTTTCACCTTCTTTACTTTGTAGGTTTCTTGGGAAATTAAAATCTTATGTAAGGAATAAGGCATGGTCAGAAGGTTCTATAGCTGAAGGCTATATAGGGGATGAGGTGCTATATTTTTGTTCAAGGTACTTTGATGACCTTGAGACGGTTTTCAACCGCCCGCCTCGTGTTGATGATTATCCTGAACCTACGCCAACATCAGGAGAATTTATCCCTCTTGTTGGTAAACTAGTTGGAGGAACTGAGAACTTTAAACTAACGGCACCTGAGAAGTTGCAAGCACATAGACATATCTTGATTAATTGCACTCAAATTGAACCTTTCATCAAGGATTTCAAACTCAAAATTTGGGTGTTTAAGGCACCTTTGGGATAAGGAGTTATGCGAGCAGCAGTGACGCCAACATGCAATTCGGAGGCATCCCTTAATATGGAAAGCTTCTTGATGTTGTCGAACTTAATTACCAAGGCCGTTTCATCGTGCGCTGTTCAAGTGTTTGTGGGAAAATACCACTATTTCCCGGGGACTGACAACTAACGACTTAGGCATCACATCAGTCAATTTCTCACAGCCAATTCATATTGGTAATTCTCAAGATGATGAGCCGTATATTCTTGCCTTAGAAGCACACCGGGTTTATTATGTTGAGGACGAGAGGCACAAGGATTGGCACATGGTCGTTTATTTAAAGCCACGAGACCTTTACAAAATGGGTGAAGGCGATAACATCACCTACGAGAGTGAGCCATTTCAGCTTGACAATTTCGAAAACTCCTTCCCTGAAGGCGATAACAATTTACCTCTACTTCGGTGCGTTTTTTTAAGTTTACATTATTTAAATTAAATTTTTTTAACAAAATAATACATATCTAACAAATTTTCTACACAATTTCTATAGGGATGGCGAGGATGGATGATCAAACAAATTATGTTTTTGTTTTAAAAAAATATTTAAAAAAATAAATAAAATATTTGTAGCGGTTAATAAACGGCTACAAAAACAAAAATAACTGCTACTAATAAAAACCGCTACAAGTGCTATGTAAATCCCTATAAATATTCCCACCACATTTCATTTCAAACACTCCCCCATTTCTTTCCACCTTACCCCTCTTTCATTTTCTCTCATTTACAAATTTTTTTCTATGAGCTGAGGAGTTGAACAAGGTGATCAAATATGGTAACAAGTTTTTAAATTTTTTATTTCAATACATTTTTCCTTCGCATAAAATTTATTCTCACTATTTTTTTTGTAGATATTTAAGTGCCTTTTCTCATTTTCATCTATTTGCCTTACACATTCATCATCACATTGTAATACACAACATAATAGTTTCTTGTTACCTAGTATCCTCAATAATATTATCAATACAATCTTCATACTTATCCAACTAAATTAAATCATTCCTTTTAAATTATAAATGAGCTAAACTATTGAATAATAAGCTAATTAAATTAATTAGCTAAACTACTAAAATAATAAAATATTTAATTTAATATCAAAAAAATGGAAACAAATGATTGTATTTTTTTAAAAAAATTTTACAAACTTTTGTAGCGGTTATTTAACCGCTACTAATTAATAGCACCATTTTTAAATGGAAATTAAATTTTTGGCGCAAACTTTGAATTTCAATGAAATTAGTAGCGGTTAAAGAACTGCTACTAGTTAATGGCGCCATTTTTAAAATCCATCTTAAGAACCGCTATAAAACAGAGCCAAGTTTTTATTTTTCATTTCTTGCCTTCCAAATTTTAGGGTTTGAGATTTATACAACCGCTATAAAGTTCCCAGAAAATGATTTTTACTCTTGACAATATTGTAGTAGTGGTTTTAACCGCTACAAATATAGTAGCGGTTGTTGTGCTTAAGTAGCAATTTAAAATAACCACTACAAAACCGCTTGCAATAGTGGATTTAGTAGCGGGAACCACTACTAATGCTATTGGTAGCGGTTAAAACTGCTACTAATACACCTTTTTAACCTCTACTAAATAACAATTTTTTGTAGTGTAACCTAACTCCCCATAGGTGGCCTACTGGTGTAGAAGAAATCTTTGGGGAATGCCCTTCTCTGAATAGAGCACATGACAAGTAGTGTAGGATTTCAGGCATACCTAGAGTGTAGTTTCGTACTCTCAAGATACCCACACGAACCAGATCACGTCAGACTCCGGCTATAATACACAACAAATGGCACTAAGGAAAGAAGATAAAAATTTGTCTGAAAGTTTTTCTCACAGTCTGTCCTGTTTTTCAGAAGAGGAGAGCCTTTAATCACACAGGCAACATATATATTAACTGTTCCCATCAATTGTTACGGAAAAACTGTTCCCACCATTTGTTTCAAATATTTAGAGAATATTGCCAACAATTGCCCCAGAATATAGTCAACAAATGCCCCATAAAATTGGGTATTTTATTTTGGCCCTAAGGCCAATGGGTTTAGGCCTAATCTACCATGGGTGGATCAAACCCCTTTCCCAATAGGCAGCGTATTGAGGTGATAGATGCTACCAGACCTTACACTATCTATTGTTCTATCAACACAATGCAGCAAGGCTCTTTGTCTATTTGTACTTACTTCAACAAGATCTCAGAGCTATGGACTGAGTATTCATCCCTGGTAGTTTTTACCACCTGTTGCCTTGAATCTGCTGACAATGCCAAGGCAATCGATCAACAAAAAGTATTCCAGTTTCTGATGGTCTTCAACAAAAGTTATCAACAACTTAGCAACCAAATTCTCTTAATATCACCGTTTCCATCCCTAAATCAAGTATACGACAGTCTCTTAGATGAAGAAGCATGCCTGAAAAATTCCGCTGAATCAGGTATGCTCCATTACCATTGACAAGCTGTTATATTTGTGTCTTGGTATTCTTGGTTATACAGTATCTTGTTCTTGATTATGTAGGTGTTTACAATGGGTTATACATTTTGATTAGTTTATTCAATAAAGTTCTACCGTTGTTAGCCTCTGTAGCTCACCGGCTATTGTTTTTTTGTAGGAGAAAGAGTAGCGACTGATACTGACACACCAATAGTTAATTTTCAGTTTCTCAGTAAGGAATACAACGAATATGATGGATACAAATGGAGAAGTGCCGGGGGCGATTATGCAAAGAAAAATAGGTGTGGTGATTCGTACACTTATGAAATAGAAAGTGCCGGTTTAGGGTTGGTGGCTGAGGGAGTAGGGGAGAGGCAAAAGAGTTGGTGATGGCATACCATTTTTGACTCCTGTATTGTTTTTCCTTATTTTAATGATTGTTTTAGTAGTATAAATAGGTGTCTCAATATCATTGTAATCACATTTGAGACTGAAATAAGCATTTGTGTTTGGTTTTTATATCATTTGGTATCAGAGCTTAGTTCCATATGGCTAGAGAGTGAGAGAGTGAGGAGTGGGTTGAGAAACAAAAAACGTTGAGAAACAGGGGTGCTTGAATTTACCCTCAGGGCAATTTTTTGAAGAAACCGACCTCACCATCGTGTTCAGAAAACCAGAAAACCTCTGATAAGTGCTAGAAGCCATCGTGCAACACCACCACGTGCCAACACACGCCACCGCCTGTATTAATTGTTTGAAACTTCAGTTTTAACAATTGAATTCGATCAGGTGGAAGCTATTAGGGATTTGGATTCTATGGAATGATGGGAAGGTTTTGGTTGATTACATTTTCTCTATCGTTAATAGTGGATAAAGTCTGTTTCGGGGATACTAATAAGAAGAGGAGAGATCTTTGGGAGTCTTGACTCGGTACTTGATATGGCTATTACTCGGTGAATTAAATTCAAATATAAATCTTAACCGTAGGATAAGAAGGATACTTTAGATTTTCTATTTAATTAAGATATTGCAAAATATTAAAAGATAAATATAATAAATCATGATAATTGATATAATGGATTAATATAATTCTAATAGATAACTCTAGATTCTCACGAATTTTGTCTATATATATATATAATATAAACTAACGGGGAGAAAAATCCTTGTACAATTATATGGGCAACACTTACTTGGTCCAGATGTGCTATCTCATTTGCTTGATGCGAATGGCGCATAAGAGATAGTTTGTTAGTTTTCCTATGTGTGTATATATATATGGGCAACATAACAGCCACGTTGGAATTCATAAAGAAATTGACAAACTAATTCAGTAAATTATAAAAAAAATAGGGTTAAGGAGCAAAAATGCACATAAACTTTTACCAAAAGTGCATCTAGCACCATATACATTTCAAAGGTGCAAAAATACCTATTAACATTTCAAATTAGAGCAAAAATATCAACTCCGTTATATATGTATGCATGTGCAAAAAGAGTGTGGGTCCTACTGCAAAGAGTAACGGTGTCAGGTCAAATTTTTCCTTCAATTTTGAATGTTTATGGGTATTTTTGTAGCTCCAAAATGTATATGATATTGAATGCACTTTTAAAAAAAATTCATGGGTATTTTTACACTTTCACTCAAAAAATACAACAATAAATAACAAAGTAGTGGGCTAGGGCTGGGCGCCATTATGTTTTATCAACAATTTCAGTATGTTTAGTAGCATCTCCATCATCTTCATGAGTTTCACCATCTTCATTAATGGTCTTCCAAAGGCATTTGAAATCGACATAGGGGACAATTATGCTTCCGCAACAACCAATTAAGAACACAATTTTTTTGAAATACGTGCGAGCAAGGCATACAAACAGCTTCTTCTACATCAACTCTATAATCTTCCCAGCATAATGAACAAGGACTTAACCCCTCTTGTTCATGAATCTCTACTCTCTTCAATCGCTCAATTATTAGAGATGAGTCACTCGCAGGATACGATTCCATAGATGCTTCCACGTCTTGATCATCACCGTAATTATCATAGTTGTCGTCAATATCATAATAATAATAATAATAATAATAATAATAATAATAATAATAAGCGTGAACAGTAATAATATCCACACCTAGGTATAAAATCTTGTGGTCTTTGTGAGTTATATTAGCCATGTCTTGTGCAAAACCTAATATCTTTGTTGCCAAGGGACCCTGAACATGTCTGGGAATATCATCAAAAAACTCAATAAACGTTGTTATCTTATACTCCATGGACGTCTTTGAGATATTGAATGACTCATGTATGCTGCTGTTGTGTCCAATCAAGTGGGTTTCTTCTCTTGTGTTTGAAACTAGCCATTCCCACTTTGTCTCGTTAACTCTGATATTTAAATATTGATCTCCACTCGGAGGATCAACAGGAAAATAGTCATCAGAACTCGTAGTAGGGACGATTGTGCCCATTGGATAAATTCTTTTCACATCAACATCAACATAATAATAAGGATCCATGGAAAGATATCTCCAAAATTAATCAAAAGAATAACTAATTGCCGACAAATTGTTGGCTTATATGGTAAGTAGTTGAAGGAGAACCCAAATTTAAATACCGAAAAGCAGGTACAGAGAAAAGGGATACCTGCGTGATCTACTGATCTAGAGCATGGCGTGAGAGGAGTGCCACAATGACTCGGGCCACTAGGCCGATAAGATGAAATATTTAAGGTAAATTTGCGGGGAAGGCTAAAATTTACAGAAAAATATCAACAGAGGCGCTGAAGGTAGAAGAATTTAGGATATGATTATATGATTAAAATTTTAAAACTTTCAATATATTGACAAAAAAATAAAGGTTAAGGATATATATATGTGTGTGTGTGTCAATTCTTTTGACCAGGGAAAAGTAGTTTTAATCACTACAAAAAATATGACTTTCAGCGGCGACTTTTGTCGCCGCTGAAAGTATAAAAGTCGCCGCTGAAAACCTTTCAGCGGCGACAAATTGTCGCCGCTGAAACGACTGTCGCCAATACTTTTGGCGGCGACATTTTTTTGTCGCCGCTGAAAGTGGACAATCAGCGGCGACATTCTGTCGCCGCTAAAAGTCTAGGGGAAGTCACTAAAGAGGAGTCGCGGCTGAAGGTTGGGAATCAGCGGCGACAAAATATGTCGCCGCTGAAAGAGGTATCAGCGGCGACAAAAATGTCGCCGCTGAAACTTGTATCAGCGGCGACAAAAATGTCGCCGCTGATACCTCTTTCAGCGGCGACATATAGAGTCGCCGCTGATACCTCTTTCAGCGGTGACATATTTTGTCGCCGCTGATTCCCATTATTTTTTAAAATTTTTTAAATTTAAATTGATAAATTTAAAACCTGTATTATGTTAATAAAGATAAATAATTAGCAATGATAACTAACACAATTCTTCAAAACTAACATCTAATACTCATAATGTTCTAAAACTAACATCAAGTTCTTAAATTTCCTAATAGTACATACATTTGATACTCAGAATGTTTCAAAACTAACATCAAATTTTTAAATTTCTTAGACAAGGTTTAAAGATTGTCCATTGAAAAAATCAAACATGAAAACTATGACGAAGGACCAGCTCGTGGGACATCAAGACTAGGAGTAGATGAAGTAGGAGCTGCTAATTGCCCATGTTGCATCAAGATAGCTAGTTGAGCATGTATTCTCTGCTCCATTTGTTCCATCTTGTGCTCAAATTGTGCACGCTCCACTTCCATTTTTTCACGCTCCACTTGTATATTTGTGCGTTCTTCTGCAAGATTTGCTTCCATCTTTTTGCGTTCTTCTGCAAGATTTGCTTCCATCTTTTCACGTTCTTCTGCAAGATTTGCTTCCATCTTTTCACGCTCCTCCTGAAATTTTTTGTCAAACTCTTCGTGCAATTTGGTACGCACATTCTCCACAACAGAATTGTCATTGGATTGAGAGCGATCTCTCTTCCTCAAAGGCTCTGCTCCATACCCTTTTCCTCTTACATATCCTGATCTCTCACCAAGAACAGCTGTCAATATTTGATCAGAGGTCATCCGAGCATCACTCTCTACCTCTTCTTGTTGTTGTTGTTGGAGAAGGTCTTGCAAGTCAGCCTACGATTAAAGCATGAAACAAATGAGATAACAAATTCTTGAACTTAGTAAAGCATATAAAAACACAACGCATACATGAATTTGCTCAGATTGGGGATCTGCCCACACTAACTGTCCATCTGCCGTCTTCCTAGTGTGTGTGATCTGCCAAAACTGGTCAGGGGGTGCGGGCTGTCCAGTAGTGGGGTCCGTCTATAAAGCATAATATACAAAGATGGTACAATTTAAAATAAAAAAATGATTCAAAACATAAACTAAAGTAAAGAGAGATTGAACTTACAGTAGCAAAATTAATCTCCTCAAATGATCGAGGACCACAAGTATGCTTTGTTACTTGTTTTTCTCGGTTGTTCTTGTTTCTTTTACTTTTTTTCTACAAAAAATTTAGGAAAAAGGAATTAATGACTAAAATAAATAAATGATCCATTTGAAAGGATAGAAAGGTACCTTGAACACATCAGTCTGAAAGTATGTCAATAACAACTCCCAATCTTCAGAACTGAGATTTTCAGGAGGATTAGCCAGCCTATCCTCATCAGAAGCATATTTGTTATAATGTTTGTGCAAGTTGGTTTTCCAATTTCTAAAGGCATTTTTCAAGTTTGCCTTTGGTTGACCACCCTGAAAGGTTTCCATACGCAGGAAAGTCATTTATTGTCCACAACATTGCTGCATGCATGATAAAATTTGATTGAGTGTGCGCATCATAGGTTTGCACCCCTACTTCCCACAATTGTTTCAACTCTTCAATCATTGGTTGTAAGTAAACATCTATCTCATCACCTGGACACTTTGGACCAGGAATAAGAAGAGTCATCATAAAGTATGGGCTTTTCATGCAAAGCCAAGGGGGCAAATTATATGGTACCAAAACAACAGGCCAAATGCTATGATTGGCACTCATATTCCCAAAAGGTTGAAATCCGTCACTAGCCAAGCCTAATCGAACACTTCTTGGATCAGTAGAAAAGGTGGGGTATTTTTTGTCAAAGTGTTTCCAAGCAAGTGAATCAGATGGATGTCTCATTACATCATCATTTGTGTGCTTCTCCTTGTGCCACCTCATTTTTTTAGCTGTGTCTCTTGCCATATAAAGCCTTTGTAGCCTAGGTGTTATTGGAAAATGCCTCAAAACTTTTTGCGGAACTTTTTTCCCTTTTTGTTTGTTTACCTTCCATCTAGGCATCTTGCACCTAGGACATGATTTTGCATTTGCAAGCTCTCCCCAATACAATATGCAATCATTCCCACAAGCATCAATTTTCTTGTAATCTAAACCCAAATCACGAATTATCTTCTTAGCTTCATAAAATGTGTTTGGCACTAAAGCTCCGTCTGGGAGAACAAATTTCAATAGGTCTAATAGTAGATCCATGGATTTATTGGTCCAATGGTTAAGGCACTTCAACTGAAGCAACTTTACAATAAAAGACAATTTTGATATCTTGTTGCAACCTGGATAAAGATCTTTCTCTGCATCCTTTAACAAGTCAAAAAACCTTTTCGCATTGGTATTAGGCTCATCACTCTCATTTAATCCAATGTTCATATCATCCATACAAGGAACTCTATATGCATCACATACCATCCTTACAAGGTTCTCATCCTCATAAGTATCATTTTCTACTACTCTTCTTGAAGTCTCACAACCACTTTGAAATCTAGTAATTTCTCCATGCAAGTCCCACACCTTATAACTATCCCAAAAACCCTTAATCAATAAGTCTGCCCTAACATCTATTTTCAACTTGAATGAAACATTCCTACATTTCTTACAAGGACAACGTATTTTGTTTGTCACACCACGTTGAGTAAATGCCCATTCTAGAAAATTGTCCACTCCTCTAATGTATGCTAGATTGCCTCTGTCTTTAATGTCTAACCAACTTTTATCCATTCCTATATATTTCAATAAAAATTCAATAGCATTTCATAAATGAAAAAAAGAATACAATAGCTTATGTGTAAAACAATCTAAGAGCAATATTCACATTAAACAATATATGAATAGTTCATGATAAAAGAATAATAAGACTTCACTAAAAAAAAAGAACAATAAGACAAACTAGCATGTGAAACAAAATAAACCAGCAGAAAAATGATAAGACTAAAAAAGAAACTATTTCAATTAAACCATGCCTTCATCCCTATTTTCAAACACTCCTTCATAATGAAGGCCCACAAGTTTCAAGTGTAAACAAAGCGCATACACAGCATGCCTTATGTTGAAACTTAAATTCAGAAACAGGAAATTATGCAGGAAAAAAAACATTGTAATTCTCAATTATCATTCAATTTCTGCCATTTTCATTATAATTTTCAAGTTCCACCAAGTGTGATTGAGGTTTTAAGATTCTAAAGCACAGTGACAATAACAAAAACCCAAATTTCAATTGAAAAAAATATGTAACAAGCCTATGACAGAAGGAGTTATCGTCTATGAGAAAATTGGCAGCACCAAAAGAAATACAAGTACTTTCCTTTTTCTTAAATATTTGGAGCATTTGTTGGTATAAACATAAATGGAGGAGTTATCGTCACTACGGTGCTCCACAAGTAACAAGAGGAAGAGAATTTTTTGTTTTAAAAAAAAAAAAATGGATTCCATTACTAATTTAAAAGCGCAATACGTAGAAGAACCAAGAATGAATTACTTTCCTTTTTCTTAAATATTTGGAGCATTTGTTGGTATAAACTTAAATGGAGCAGTTATCGTCACTACGGAGCTCCACAAGTAACAAGAAGAAGAGAATTTTTTGTTTAAAAAAAAAAAAACTGGATTCTATTAGTAATTTAAAATCGCAATAAGTAGAAGAACCAAGAATGAATCATTACCTAACTGAGGAGGATACAGCGACGCTGCCGGAGGAGGACAGGAACGAAGCAGAGAATTGTAGCAAAACAAGGCTTGACGGATTTTCTGATTATACTTCAGATTCAGATTTGCAGCGGAGGGAAAGTGGCGCTGAACGAAAATAACAGGGGCGCTGAACTAAAATTTGGGGATTTAGGTTTTAGATTTTAAGTTATTGAAAATTATATAAATATTATAATTTTCGCTATAAGTACTAAAATCAAATTGGCTCAGTTGGCATTAGTGCTTTTGCTGAAACAACACACACATGGGTTCGAATCCTAGCTTGGCTTGCTGTCAATAATTCTCTTGTATAATTTTTTAACAATTAGCCAATTAAAAAATTACCACTGAAATTGCACTGGGTAAAATCGAACCCCAAATCTCTTAATTGCTTGAGTAACTCACGTTATACCAAGTTATACCAATTCGACTAAAGAATTAAATTGGAAACCTATAACAACAAATAATAAAAATATAAACTATTAATTTGATAAAGTAAATCTTAATTAATTATAAAATATATAAATAAAACTTAATTTAATTATATCTTGGATTAATATCACTTTTGATCCTTAAAGTATCACCCAATATTAGTTTTGATCCTTCAACTTTAAAATCGGTAGTTAATAATAGGATTTTAATTAATATTACATATGAAATAAGAATTTAGTATATCTTCTTATATGGCAGGTCCTCCCATCAATGAAATCCCATAAAAGGCTATTACACATAAAAAAATTAATTAAATTCATTAATATTAAGATTTAAATATTAAGATCTTTAAATTAAACGTGGCATATAAATTTTGAAAAATAACCAATAGGATCCAGAACACACCTGCTTCAACTTATTAAAACTTGGGTTTTGAAATAAAATAAGGAATATGAATTTGGATTAACAATTACTTTAAAAAAATGCTTTCAATATTGTTACCCATGATATTTCAAAGCAATTTACAGATGATGGCATTGGAAAAGGTCACTGCCTCAACAACTGATGTAATTCAATGTTTTAAAATGGAACAATGGATGCACTGCATACAGTTTTAATATACAATTTTACTACATTATGGTTTTTATATTATATATGAAAGATGATTTTGGACTAATATAAATTTTTATAGAATATTTAGGAATATATTATGACATCCAAAACGAACCCAATCCAATTTATTCACCAAATCCATTTAAAAAACTTCTAATGAACATTACCTTTCACATTCCATCTATTAGATAGGAGAATAACATTTTGGACAAGGATTACAATTATGTTTTTGATATAAAAGAAAGACCCTTGATGTGATTAAAATTTAATCAAGCACTGCAAGTATATGGGCCATGAAAATAGTACTCCCTTCGGTCCTAATTATAGGATAATATTTGGGAGTTGATTTTGGTCCTAATTATAGGACAAAGTTTTAATTTTTGTCAATTTCTTCCCAAAATACCCCAATTGATACTTCAAGGCAAGTGATCAACATCAATAGAGCATGATTTCTTGTATGTATTAAATAAGGGCATTTTAGAAAAATAAATAAGATTAACAAATTTAACTACTATTCTTACTTTCTCCAAAGTTAGATAAATATGTCCTATAATTAGGATCGGAGAGAGTAAGACACAAATTAAGGTTGTCTTATAGAGACTCAAGTTTAAAAAAAAAAAATTTAACCAAGACTTTCAGCGGCGACATAAAAGTCACCGCTGAAACCACCTTCAGCGGCGACATGGAAGTTGCCGCTGAAACCCTCTTCAGCGGCGACATTACAAAGTCGCCGCTGAAAGTCAGGCCTTTGGCGGCGACATATTTTGTCGCCGCTGAAAGTCTGACTTTCAGCGGCGACTTTGTAATGTCGCTGCTGAAAGTCAGACTTTCAGCGGTGACAAAATATGTCGCCGCCGAAGGTCATAATTTTCAGCGGCGACATAGTCCAACTTTCAGCGGCGACATTTAATGTCGCCGCCAAATGTTGCCACTGAAAATCCATTTTTTTGTAGTGAATCTAATTTTATAGAATAAACTTAATTAATATTTATTAGCACAAAAGTACAAATTAACATATGAGGCACTTAAATTATAATTGATATTGAAGGAAGAAGCAATATCTTATTCATTTCTAGATATAAAAAATGTGTAGTTCATTTGAGATAAATAAAAAAAATCAAATTAGATAATATAAAGACTGGATTTAATTTTTTTAAAAATTATATATAACCATTTTTAAAAAAAATAAATTAATCCTTAATCTTTAAAAGAGATTTGTTAATTTTATAAATTTTAAAATTTAATTATAACACTCCCTCCGTCCCTATTTATAAGGTTTCAGTCTTCCAATAAGTTGGTTCCCCTTTTTATAAGGTCCTTTTTGAATTTGTCTTATTAATAAATGCATTTTTACTCTTTCTATCTTTTAAATGCTCACTCATTTCCCCATACATTCTCTTTGGTTTCATCGTTAATCTCTCTCTTACTCATTTATAAGGACATATATGAAAAACTCATTTATAAGGACATATATGGAAAACGAAGTATAGTTCCTACACATTTATTTATTTCAACTAATTTTTAACTATTTTCTTCACACAAATTGGTTAGAAAAAACCTTATATATAGGGAGTGATAGAGCATAAATTATAACACATATAATATAGGGCTTGGTCAATTTAGTCCCTATTTTTTTTTAATGCAATTGTGACATTACCAATCAAACTAGAAAGTTGTCCCCAGTGATGCACGAAATGGTACATATGGTTAGATGTATATATGTAAATAACTTAAAGTTTAAAGGGTTTATATGTCAATGTCTCAAAATTTGAAAGGATTATATTTATATATGTATGAAAATAAAGTTTAAGAGAGAATAAAATTAAGGAAAAAGAACAGAAAAAGAACTTTGAAATTACAAAATTCTAAATCAAGTTTTCCCCAAAAATTGAGTTATAAATTACTTATCAAATTTCGTCATTTTCTTATTAAATTTTGGTAAAAACTTATTTAAAATTTTATAATTTCAAAGTTCTTTTTTTTTTTTGGTCTTTTTCTCTGAAATCAAATCCCATAAATTCTAATATAGGTTGCTTCATGACTAGAGAGAAACGCCAGAATCAATTAAATTTTATGCTTTACCACATAAAACCCCTCTTACATATGTCTTCCTCATCAATTGGCTTGAGAGGTTTCCACAATACAAATCCAGAGACTTCATCACTGGAGAGAGTTATGCTCCACAATAAACAAAAACCTAGAAACATTATCAACCTCAAAGGCATTGTTGTACATTGTTAACTCGTTACTTATTAATTTAACCACAAATCTGTTACGAGTCTCACAAGAGATGTGGCGCTTATAAATTTAAGAGGCCCTCTCGCTTAATAAGCTAGTTTTTTGGGATTGAACTTTTCCTTTAAACTTATGTTCATAACATTAGCACTTTCATTAAGAGTTCACTTCTCAAATGGGGTACATTATTATGAATCCTACATTGGTTTTTTCCTTTGGACTTGATCCCGTAAAAAGACCCTTTGTTGTAATAAAACACTTCATTACTGTCAAATTTCATCTAACTTGAAATATTTGCGATGAAATCTCAGAATGGGAATGCTTTGATTGATGATTCAACAAATTTAAAGGGAATGTTTGATTTCTTTTGGACTCATGCTATGAACTCAGATGAAACCCATGCAGCTATTGATAAGCACTGTGACTTTGTTTCTAATACTTTTCAAACCTATGTGTGGATGCAACAATGAAGTTTTATGAGGAGAAAGGGGAGATAGATTGGTACAACATTTATGCAACACTCTGCCATGACACTTTACTCAGAAATGGTCCACCTGGTTCTTTAAGTCTTCCTGCTGTATTATTCTTTTTGTTACCAAGATCTTCTCAATAAATTAATGTATTAGGACATTAAATTTCCAGGTGTACAATTATGATCCATTCTCTAATTACTCCTTTCATGCCTATATGAATAACCCAGAGGCGCAGCTAGCTCTTCATGCACTTCCCCCGCAAACTGGACTCATTGCAAGTATATATTATTGTCTATTTCATTCATGAGTTCAATGAACAAGTATGCGCGTATTAATTTCATACGCAACTATATTTGCAGCGATAATTATAACTGGACAGATCGCCCAAGTACCATCCTACCCACCATCAAGAATCGCATAATAAGTGGTATCAGAATTTGGCTTTACATGTAAGTTTCCTTTATCATTACAACAACGCGTTACACTAGTTCAAGTCCTGATAACCACAATAAATTACACAAAAATGTGTTGTGAAAGCCTACTGGTGATTTGTGTTTAATTATGTGCGCAGTGGGGACATAGATGGCGTTGTGTCAGTCACATCTACAAGGTACACAATCAATCATCTTAACCTTTCGGTTGACGTTCCATGGCGAGCTTGGTACTTAGGAAACGAGGTAAACTATGATAAACCATTTTCATCATTTTCTTTTGTTTATATCGCTTTGCCCTATTTATAAATCTAAATTACTTAATTCTCATATATCGATGAAAGTTGGTTAACTCAATATATGAGGACTAAATTGATAAATTTTTCCAATTTTGCGGTAATTTATGAATGTATATTTTTCACCTCTTTTTTCTCTCTCTACCTCTAATATGGGCAAAATTGTAACACTTTTATTTATTATTCTAAAAATGGGCTTATAATAAGGACCAAATTTTTTTTTTCAAACTAGACTGGAGTACAATAAAAGTGACTTGGTCTTAATATTTTGTACACATTGATTTACAGGTAGGAGGATATGTGGAGCAATACAAATTAAAGGACTAACTTTGTGATAGTGAGAGGAGCCGGCCACACTGTGCCTAGTTGGGAACCAGCAAGAGCCCTCACTCTCATCACTTCATTCCTCAAACGCTCTCTGCCTCCTGCTTCGCCATGGCCATAATACCCGACCCGACCCAGCTTATTATATATTTGGATATCTCTTATTCATAAATAATAATACATGTGCATATGTATGCAATCCAATCTATAAAATGATGAACCAACAACAGAACTTTTTGAAGATACGCTTCTATATACATGCATGGTATCAAAATCTCACTAGCTAGCCTTTTGCACTTATAACTTTTAGTTGAGCTTTAATCTGTTTTTATTTTAGTCCAACGTTCATAGCTAGGGTTGTTTGTTTACATTTTAATAACAGACTATTTGATATTCTTTTTAAGGTGAAGGATCGACTCTATGCTTGAAAATCAACCGTAAAAAATAGTATAGAAAATAGAACATAAAATATTAGAATAGCCTTTGAATGATTAATGTAAGCGAAGGCTTTTAATGAAGCCTGAAAAAGAGATATTCTAAAGTACTCCTTGCGTTTAGGACTAAAGGTAGTAATATTTTTGAGACTATGTTATGTAATCAGGATGATTCTCCATTTGACTCTCCATAGTATGTTATGTAATAAACCATTTATGACAAAATATCTTTGAACTTAATTTGCAATATTATTATAAGAACATCCGGCCGATTCCAATTGAAATTATTTATCTAGCAACTGTTATAAAATAAGCATATATGAATCAAGTAGTATCAACTATCAAGATTTTATTATCGGATCGGATGCTTCATGACTAATTAAGTCGATTTCATTAGATAATATACATCCTCGCGCACTTAAGTTGCTAATGAATTGATAACGATATTTTCACTAGGCACAATGAAGTTTCTACATAT
Source organism: Inga leiocalycina (assembly GCA_963242795.1). NCBI lineage: Eukaryota > Viridiplantae > Streptophyta > Magnoliopsida > Fabales > Fabaceae > Inga > Inga leiocalycina. Next base: position 72,829,384 of record OY725325.1, read on the forward strand.
GAATTTCTTGATTAGCACGCAAACTCATAAAGTGTGGAAATAATTTATACGATCAATCACACCTCATTAAGCCATCATGACAATATACTATACTATATGTGCTAATCTTTTATACTAATGGAGGAAAATCTTGATTCTTTTGTTTATTGTAGTAGCAGCTATGATGACTCATTGAATGAACCGTTATTTAAGTTGTTCATTCATTGGATGAATATAAAGACAATCACCTTTTATTTATGAATACATGTACCTAATCCAGTTTTTGAAGTTAATTAAACTTCCGCGTACTTTCCCGCTTTAGCAATCTATACCTGGTATCAAAATCTCACCGTTCTTATTGCAGTTAACTTTTGACCTTTTAAGTGAGATTTTATGTTTTTATTAATTTAGTCCAAATTAAAGTTCTTACAGTTGTATTTGTTTACATTTTAAAACTGCTCTGAAATGCTTAAAGGCGAAGGATCTATATTCTAGGCACGAAAATCACCCTTGATTGAGTGAATTGAGTCAAGTCAATCACAAACAAATATAATCAACTCCAAAACTCTTCCGAGAAGCTGATGTTTTAAAGTGCCAATTTGTGATTCTTTCTAAATTCTTTGTAGTTCATACATAAGTCAAATTAGTAAAGCCATCACTTTTTACACCCCACCTGGGAGGGAGGAAATAAAGCCCCAAACACGCGTGCAAATATGGGTCAAGGTACAAAAATACCTATAGATTTTTATAAAAAGTGCATCTAGCACCATATACTTTGAAAGAGTAAAAATATCAACAAACATTTAAAATGGAAACAAATATGCCAGAATAGTTACAGTTAAATACTTCCTCCGGTCCTAATTATAAGACAAAGTTGACTTTTTTGGAGAAATTAAGGAAGCCAATTAAATTACTTTAGAGTGTTTATATTTTTAGTATCCTTAGATTATATATTAGTTTATTAGTCAAATTAATTAGTTTGAAGAAAAAAATAAAAATATAAATACTCTAAATTAATTTAATTGGCTTCCTTAATTTCTCTAAAAAAGTCAATTTTATCTTATAATTAGGACCGGAAGGAGTATAACATAACATCATTGCATGTACATATGTAAAAACAGTATGCCCCCCACCACAAAAAGTAATGATGTTAGAATATATTTAATAGTTTTAACATTTTTGTTTTCATTTTGAATATTCATGGGGATTTTTATATCTCTCGAAAAACATGTATAGAGTGCTGGATGTACTTTTGATAAAGGTTCGTGATTATTTTTTCATTTTAACCCTATACCACTTTGGTCCTTATTATAAATCCATTTTAATTAACTAATTTTTTCATATAAAAGATTGTTAGTTAAGTCATTGAATAAGCTTAAAGTTTTCCAAGTTTACCGTTATTAAAAAAAGTTCTCTGTTTACATTTGCAAATCATTCTCACATCTCTCTCCTCCTCCTCTCTTTCCAACAAAAATTGAATAAGGGTAAAATTGAAAAACTTTCATTAATAACATATAAGTGCACTTGTACACACACACACACACACATATTTTGGTCACATATTTGGGACCAAAGATTTCTTCTAAAAGTGGATTTATAATAGGGATCAGATTGGTATATATTAATCCCAAACAAAGTTCATTTGAGTAACGTTCATGTTTATGCATAGGATCTTCTTATTGAAAGCTCTAACTAAAAATGACACAACGAGAATATCACTGAATTAGGACAGTAAAGATTATTCAATCACTAGCGACTGAAAATTCAATGTAATGCGTACTGAAAATGGAGCACCACTATCAATTAATATGACAAATTAAGATTGTGATAAGTGCAAAATGGGAAAACGTGTTTGCTGCAACAAGGAAATAATTAAGAGCTAATAAGAGTACTGCACGCAATCGTACGTGTCAGATCCCTTCTACCTGCTTTCACAGAATTTCTTTTTTTTGGGGGGGGGGTACTGTAATTTGCAGGCTGTATATAGATATGCACATATATATAATAGATAATAAATTTAATGTTTTAATTTTATTCGAAAGTTGAGAGATTTGTTTCGTTTGCGCTTTGAGAAAGTACACACACACACACACCAATTTTGTAATTATGCCTTATCGTTGAAGGACCAAAATGTAAATTCCCATACATTTACGATGTGTGCTTGTGTCTATATATATAGACGTATAATGTACTTGTTGAGACACAGAGAAGTACTAATTAAATCAGGGAGAGAGGAGGAGAAGAAGATGAAGGCATTTTCTCTTTATGCTGCTTATGTGAGTCTTTTAGCCGTGCTTTTCATCATCACAAGTAGCGAAGCGAGTCAGCAGGCAAAGAGGCTTCAAGAACTTATTTCATCAAAGAGATACAATTCAAAGAATAATAAAGTTGAAGTGATAAATCCATGGTGGGACGATGAGGAAGATGATGAAGCGTTTAAAGAGAAATATCATGTTTCAGAAGCACAAGAGGGATTAAGGAAGGCTGATAAGATGAGGGCGCTGCCTGGACAACCTCATGGGGTGAATTTTGATCAGTATTCAGGTTATGTTACAGTTGATCCTAAAGCTGGAAGAGCCATTTTCTATTATTTTGTGGAGTCTCCTTATAACTCTTCTACTAAACCATTAGTATTGTGGCTCAATGGAGGTACGTATAATCATAATTTCTTACACATGTGCTTGATGATATATATATATATATATAAATCAATTGAGTCAAAACATGTTTGCTCATATGATTTATGACTGCGATTAAATCTTGATGGTATTCAAATCTTTAGTTCCAAAAATATGCTTTCAGTGAACTAAAATTCACTAAGTCATCAATCAATATATATATATATATATATCACATGAAAACGCATATCTTATGCCATCTTATATTTACAGGATACTCCCCCATCCTCATCTATAAGGTATCATTTTTTTAATGGGTTAAGTAACAAATTTACCAACGAAGTTTTAAGGCATGAGCGGTTGGCACAATTATAAAATATAAGTGTATTTTTGCTTATGTGTATTTTTGCTCCTTTTAAAATATAAATGTACCAGACGCTCTTTCCTTAAAACTTCGTTGGTAAATTTACTCCTTAACCCTTTTTTAATAGACTTGTCTCTTTTTATAAGGTACCCTTTGAGTTGTCTGACTAATAAATGCATTTTTATTCACCTTACCTTCAATAAATTTCATATATTGTATTAATTAAAGTGTTGACTAATTTCATGCCCTCTATTCTCTTACGTAATCTTTCTTCATATATTCTCTTTCATCAATTTTTTTTTCATTATTAGTTTCTCTTTTACTCATTCATAAATAAGGGTATAATATTTGAAAAAAAAAAGTATATTTCTCATATATTTAATATTTTTAACTAATTTTACTTATTTTCTTGAACAACAAAACTCATTTAAAAATGCCTTATATATATATATATAGGGACGGAGGTAGTATATGCTACTCATTTCACCAGGTCTTGCCTTTAGAACCTGGGTAGTACTGAGTTTAATGCTTTCTGAAATGGTTGAAATTGGCAGGACCAGGTTGTTCCTCACTTGGCTATGGCGCCATGCAGGAATTGGGACCCTTCAGGGTCAACCGTGACGGAAAAACACTGTTCCTTAATGAATATGCTTGGAACAAAGGTAAGATATATATAACTTAATGCTTTTGATGATCACTTCCAAGAGTACTTGAATATTAATTACAAGTATCTTCTGGTTTTGATGAATCTGCAGAGGCAAATATGTTGTTCTTGGAATCACCAGCTGGGGTAGGGTTTTCCTACTCAAACACTTCATCTGATTATGATGAAGAAGGCGATGAGTTTACAACGAAAGATTCATACGTCTTCCTCATCAATTGGCTTGAGAGGTTTCCACAATACAAATCTAGAGATTTCTTCATCACTGGGGAGAGCTATGCTGGTCATTATGTGCCCCAGCTTGCTTCCACCATTTTGGAACGAAACAAACTAAAACCTAGCACTGTCATCAACCTCAAGGGCATCGCAGTTACGTTAATTATTCTCTCCTTTAACTGCATTTAAATAATGTAAAACCTTTGGACGCTTGTAATTTTGCTATTATTAGTTACTAAAATGTTTACATACACTTGTCAATCCACCTGTGAAAACTCATGAGTTTTTATATCAGCTTTGTAAATTAGATGTAAATTTCTTTATGTACAATTGTAAATTTGGCTATTATTAGATGTTAAAAATGCATAAGTGCACTTGTAAAAAAAAATGTGAGTGAGAGCATTTGGTCATTTACCATCAAAATAAAATTTCACTTTAAATTCATAATCCTTTTTTCCTTAACTGAAATTATATGTGGGGATTAAGTGAAATTCTCACAACATTAATTCTGTGGAAGTTGATATCTATCTGTTGGCTAATAATGCATGAAATTGTTTACAGATAGGGAATCCATGGAGTTGGGTTGATGATGAAACAAGTAACAAGGGAGTGTATGATTACTTTTGGACGCATGCTTTGATGTCTGATGAAACCCACGAAGCTATTGATAAGTACTGTGACTTTGCTTCTGAAACTATTTCAGACAAATGTTTGAGCTTTATCAATAAAGCATATCAGGAGATAGGCAATATCAATGAGTATAACATTTATGCACCAACCTGTCACGAGGCTTCTACCAGAAATGGCCCACCTGGTTCTGTAAGTCTCTTCACCTGCCTGCGTGTGTGTATATATATATATATCGTTTTAACTAATTAATACTCCACCTCGCTGATAACAAAATGTATGTGTTGCATGATTGCATTATTTCAGGTGTATAATTATGATCCATGCTCTGAGTCTTACGTGCAAGTCTACATGAATAGCCCTGAGGTGCAGCGAGCTCTCCATGCACTCCCCACAAATTGGACTCATTGCAGGTCTGCTAATAATAATAATAATTCATGAATATTAATTACTTACATCTCTCACTCTCTCTGTGCATATATTTCATGAGTTCAAGAAATCACAAGGACGCATTTATGAGGGAGAGGAATGTCTCTATTAATCACACTCTCTATTTCCTTTCCATTTAGTGTATCTACCATTAGGTTAACTTTTTAATGGTTGAGATATAATACTATGTAAAAATATTATTATAACATGAAATATAATAAAAATCTACCATGGTCATTGAAATAAATTTCAACCATTAAAATTTTGTCTAATGGTCGATAAATTAAATGGAGAGGAAGGTCTTTCCCTTATTTATAACGTACAGTTATAATATTGCAGCAATTATAGCTGGCTAGACAGCCCAAGTAGCAGCTTGCCCACAATCAAATATCTCATTGCAAGTGGCATTAGATTCTGGATTTACAGGCAAGTCGATATATTCTTTTCATTACACTGGCTCTTGATCCGTTTTAATTAAGCATACAATAAACAAGTGAGAAGATATTGTATTGGAAATGAAGGAGTAAGCGTGATATGTGATGGACAAAAGTAGATATATATATATATATATAGGACAAGGCCTAAACCAAGAGTCTCTGTGCAGAGAACCTTCTGTTTCTCTTCTTGTTCTGGACTTGAGATCGATCTTATATATGTTGCTGGCATGCATGCTAAGCTTAAAAATTCGAATCAATTATTTGCTTTGTTGAACAAACTGTGATTTCCACTTGTGAGAAAGAGTTCTATATCATAAATGATGTGTGTATATATATGTATGTATGTATGTATGTATTGATGATGTTGTGTTGACGTGTACAGTGGGGACACAGATGGAAATGTTCCAGTCACATCGACAAAGTACTCATTCAACAGACTCAACCTTACTATCCTGGTTCCTTTGCGTCCTTGGTATTCTGGAAACGAGGTGAGTATCTGTGTATTCTTGTCATGATATTCTTTTTTTCATATGTATATATATAGTTATTTGATTGGGTTACATATGATCATTATCGGGCCCAAGAGGGGTGGTTCTCCCAAAGGTGCTTTTTGCGTTCACATGGACTCAAACTCGAGACCTCGTGTCTAAGCAGCTAAAGTTCCTTCCTTTAGAATTAAGGCTTGTTGGTTTCTTGTCAGGATATTCTAGAAGTGTGTGTAAGTGTCATGTGTATGTATGTATGTATGTATGTATGTATGTATGTATGTATGTATGTATGTATGTATGTATGTATGTATGTATGTATGTATGTATGTATGTATGTATGTATGTATGTATGTATGTATGTATGTATGTATGTATGTATGTATGTATGTATGTATGTATGTGAGATATGAATGGTGATAGTGAGATGATGAATGAATAATGCAGGTAGGAGGATATGTGGAGGAATACAAGGGAGTGAGCTTAGTGACAGTGAGAGGATCAGGGCATGAAGTTCCAAGCTGGCAACCTGCAAGGGCTCTTACTCTCTTCACTTCTTTCCTTAACAACTCTCACCCTCCTTCTTCTCCCTCCCCATAATTCAAGTTCATTCACATATAACACATGTTTTTATGGCACCTTAATTTTTTTTTAAATGTTTACTTCTTCCTAATTTGCGTAGTCCTAGCTAGTCATTAGATACAGAAAAATGTCAGACAAATCTGGTTGCTGTTTCTGTGAGCTTATATTTAAGCATTTAGAAGAAGTTGAAAAACTTCATTTATGAAAATTGTTACTAGTACAATAAATGGAAAAATAAGGTATTTCCTCATTGATGTAATTAATTTGTATAACCAGATATGTGATGTGTGTGTACATATATAATACTTAGAAAGGATAAGATTAAACAGCATTGAAATGCGCATAGAAGAGAAAGGGTTCTACCTAGGTTTGACATTGACCTTAATTATTCTTTTTTTTTTCAATTCTTACAAACAAAAAATAAGTCAATCACAAGTATAGAGTAGTAGTATTACAATATATATATATATATATATATATAACAAGAAGTTTTGTCTCTCTAGATGAACTGATTGTGTAAATTGTATCATGTCATCGTCAAAACTAATTGATCAAATATATTATTCATTGTAGTAAACTTTTTCAAATATCATTCTTGACTCACATTCGGGATGAATTCGATATGACACATCAACTAAAGCATATATAACTTTTTTTTTGGGTCAAAACTTGGGCAATCCGCATGAAGAAACTTTATTCATCATCCACACATGAGCATGGGTACGAAACACCCACCAAATCCCTAAGAAGTATATCGGAGAGCCCTCTAGGGGCACATCAAAATGACACAGATCATCTCCACAATCCAAACTGAAGTTTGCAAGCCGATCAGCCATAAAATTACCTTCCCTTAAGGTATGGGAAAACTGTATCTAGATATTTCTATTAGCTTCTCTAAGCCACGAACAAAGCATTCTACTTCTTACCTTGCCTCTGTTCCAAACTTCCAACAGCATCTGGATCACACGAGGGATCACCCTCCACAATACTTTCACTGGAAGCACATATGGAGTTGAATCTTCTATAGGATTTTCAGCATGGGAAAATGGATTCTTTGAAAGCACACTAATGTGTCAACACCTCCATATTTTACAGAGAGTAGGTTCCTGTAGGAAATGCCGTTTTGGAAATCAATACTTTCATGGGAAGTAAGACATGGAGTTGCATCTTCTAGGGGATTTTAAGCATGGGAAAATGGATTATTCGAAAGCACACCAGTGGTGGCATCTCCGTTACTAATATCAGAACCTGCACCATCAACTGTGGCATTGGCAACTCCTCCATATTTGCCAGAGACTAGCTTCCTGAAGGAAATGCCGTTTTTGGAAGACAATACTTTCGCGGGAAGCAAGACATATGGAGTTGAATCTTCTACTGGATTTTCAGCATGGGAAAATGGATTATTTTGAAGCACACTGGTTGTAATATTAGAACCTGCACTGTCAAATGTGGCATTGGCAACCCCTCTATATTTGCCAAAGACTAGCTTCCTGCAGGAAATGCCATTTTTGGAAGACAATACTTTTATGGGAAGTAACACATATGGAGTTGCATCTTCTAAAGGATTTTTAGCATGGAAAAATGGATTATTTTGAAGCACATAAGTGGTAATATCAAAACTTGCACTGTCAACTGTGGCATTGGCAACTCCTCCATATTTGCCAAAGACTAGCTTCCTTAAGGAAATGCCATTTTGGGAAGACAATACTCTCATGGGAAGTAGCACATATAGAATTGCATCTTCTACAGGACTTTCAGCATGGAAAAATGGATTCTTTGGAAGCACACCTGTAGTGGCATCTCCGTTAGTAATATCCAAACCTGCACCGTCAACTGTGGCATTAACAACTCCTCCATATTTGCCAAAGACTATCTTCCTGCAGGAAATGTCGTTTTTGGAAGACAATACTTTAACGGAAAGTAAGACATATGGAGTTGCATCTTCTACAGGATTTTCAACATGGGAAAGTGGATTATTTGGAAGAACAGCAATAGTAGCATCTTCGTTAGTAATATCAAAAGCTGCACCTTCAATTTTGGCATGCATTAGTAACTCCTCCATATTTGCCAGAGACTAGCTTCTTGCAGGAAGTGCCATTTTTGGAAGACAATACTTTCATAGAAAGTAAGACATATGGAGTTGCATCTTCTATAGGATTTTCAGCATGGGAAAATGGATTCTTTGAGAGCACACCAATGTGGCAACACCTCCACATTTTCCAGAGAGTAGGTTCCTACAGGAAATGCCGTTTTGGAAAACAATACTTTCATGGGAAGTAACACATATGGAGTTGCATCTTCTATAGTATTTTAAGCATGGGAAAATGGATTCTTTGAAAGCAAATCAATAGTGGCACCTCCATTAGTAATATCAGAACCTGCACCATCAACTGTAGCATTGGCAACTCCTCCATATTTTCCAGAGACTAGCTTCCTGAAGGAAATGCCATTTTTGGAAGACAATACTTTCACGGGAAGCAAGACATATGGAGTTGAATCTTCAATCGATTTACAATATGGGAAAATGGATTATTTGGAAGCACACTAGTAGTAATATGAGAACCTGTATTGTCAACTGTGGCAGTGGCAACCCCTACATATTTGCCAAAGACTAGCTTCTTACAAGAAATACCGTTTTTGGAAGACAATACTTCCATGGGAAGTAACACATATGGAGTTGCATCTTCTACAGGATTTTCAGCATAGGAAAATGGATTATTTTGAAGCACATAGGTAGTAATATCAAAACTTGCACTATCAACTGTGGCATTGGCAACTCCTCCATATTTGCCAAAGACTAACTTCCTTAAGGAAATGCCATTTTGGGAAGGCAATACTTTCATAGGAAGAAACTCATATAGAGTTGCATCTTCTACAGGATTTTTAGTATGGGAAAATGGATTCTTTGGAAGCACACCTGTAGTGGTATCTCCGTTAGAAATATCCGAACCTGCACCGTCAACTGTGGCATTAATAACTCCTCCATATTTTCCAAAGACTATCTTCCTACAGGAAATGCCGTTTTTGGAAGACAATATTTTCACGGAAAGTAAGACATACGGAGTTGCATCTTCTACAGGTTTTCAACATGGGAAAGTGGATTATTTGGAAGAACAGCAGTAGTAGCATCTCTGTTAGTAATATCAAAAAGCTGCACCTTCAATTTTGGCATGCATCGGTAACTCCTCTATATTTGCCAGAGACTAGCTTCCTGCAGGAAGTGCCATTTTTGGAAGACAATACTTTCATAGAAAGTAAGACATATGGAGTTGCATCTTCTACAGGATTTTTCAGCATGGGAAAATGGATTCTTTGAGAGCACACCAATGTGGCAACACCTCCACATTTTCCAGAGAGTAGGTTCCTACAGGAAATGCTGTTTTGGAAAACAATACTTTCATGGGAAGTAACATATATGGAGTTGCATCTTCTATAGTATTTTAAGTATGGGAAAATGGATTCTTTGAAAGCAAATCAATAGTGGCACCTCCATTAGTAATATCAGAACCTGCACCATCAACTGTGGCATTGGCAACTCCTCCATATTTGCCAGAGACTAGCTTGTTGGCGTCAGCACCTCACACCATATTGATTCTTAGCGGCAGTACCTGGTGAAACACAACAAAAAATAGTTCGAGTCACGTCCAAGGACGTTGTCCTTAGGAGATATTCCGCAACCCCTATAGTAGATTAGGAAGCAGCACTCCCCAGGATAAAACAAACCCTTCCTGCAGAAAGCAGGGTGACAGAACTGCGAAAAGATATCGGTGTAATTCAGAAGAAGGGAGAGAGGAGAGGAGCATGGGGACCTTAGTCTCACCTAACCATGTATAGAACATTGCCTTTTATAGGCAGAAACATGTGACCTTTGGGGAGTTATAATGACTATTAACAATGGTTTAATGACAATTAAAACGACAGTTACAAAACAAGTGTTAATGACAATTTAATGTAATAAAAGCTTTTAAATGTCATTAAAACCGGTCAATTAAAATTCCAACGGTTATCTCCAACGGTAAGTTCAAAGACTCCTCTTATCATCCTTTTTACTAACTCAAGCTCATATTTAATTATATACTAGGGTGTTCTCAATCTTGAGTTATACGAGACTCCTTCCTTTGACACACTTACACACAACATTTACAACAATCCCCCACATGTGTCTAAGGAAGCTAGTAGTCCCATTAGCTAAGTTACACACATGGATATAACCATTGTATCTAGTGGTCCTTTGAACTTAAAACCAGACCTAGACTGATAACACTTAGTACATAGAGATGTTGGTGGTCCTATGAACTTAAAACCGCTCATCTCTTGGGCGTATACTAGAGGCATTAAGAGTCAGATTATAGCCCCCACATTTTCCGCTGTTAGTGCGTTTTTGCACATTAAAAAGGCCATGCGTGTGTTCTAGTATTTAACAAATGCTCTAGAGATTTTGCCACGATCTCATAGGAGTGGCCCCACTCCTCATTCGTATAGGTAATTTCATGAAATGTACCTGTAATAAGCACATCATCCCGTAGGATTATGACATCATTAAGAGCTTTTGCTCAGCCTCACCAAAATGCATTATAGCACTTTCTCATGCCATAGGAAGGGACAAGTAATTTATTTTAGTGCTAACAGAACTAAACAAAGACTTATTCTTACCCATTAAACCTCCTTCATGGGATCACCAATCACAAAGGTTGAGTTGTCATCGCAATTAATTTCAAATTGGTTTTAGTCCCATTCCCCTCGGCTAATTTAATTCTTCACAGGGCTTGTTAACGGATCGGTAGGTCAACTTTTGACCTCACAAAATCGATTGAGATAACTTTACAATTTTTAAGCATGCTTGTTCACAATATATCTCAAACGATTTCCACTTGAACCATTGCTCTTTCTACAATGCCTATTGCTATTTTAGCAATCACAATTCATCAACATTAAGTGTTGGTTTTCCACCAAAATATTTGCTAAGAGTTTTTTAACAACTTAGCCTCCAAATTTAGCCAATTCCAGAGTATCAAACTCTAACTCACACAATAATTATTTTGGCTACTGGTGGATTTTCTCACATAAAATTGAAATTCAATTAACATCCGTGTATCTCATACAATGGGAATCCATCGTATATGATACCAACAGTTATGGTACCCTTCAAATATTTAAATCTCCTCATGAGATTGTATATTTATACATGCTCAATCTTCACATAGCACAAACTATGTCACAGGATTAACGTCTATCAATTAATGCAACAAATTCTCAAAAATTTGTGGATATCTAGATTGAGCTGCAAAACCACTTTAAATCGTGTTAGAATCATAATTCACAAACATTCTTAAACCAAGATAATTATATAGCCTCAAATTATGAAAATTACATTTATCTATCATAGATAAATGATCAAATTTTTCATGCCACATAATGCTTATTTCAAGCAAAATATTTGATAATCCACAAAATTTGCTCACATTGGCAAATATAGAAAAAGCCTCCACTCAATCAATTATTTGCAGCACACATCTTGTATTTATAAAATGAGGCAACAAGATGTATAATTTTGTAAGACATATTATAAAACATATGTCATCTACATTAAAAATTCAATATTCATAGTAGTCATGTATATTTATCCCATTATAAATATATACTTGTAAATCATGAAATTTAAACACATTTATCTCTATACTAGATAAATGATTAAATTTTCACACCACACGAATAATTCACAAATTTGCTTTCTGCAGCAAATAACAAAACCTCCACATAATTAATTTTAAACCACAACTTAGTTTTATCTAACGAGGCAAGAAATAATTTGCAACTCTAAAAATTTATAAGGTATCCTACATGTTAGGAACCCCCACACTTTCAAATATCTCAAAAATATATGAAAGTATTTTCACATAATTCTAATATAATTAGAATCTCACCCTATAATCTCCTTCCATTCTAATTAAATTAGGATGTCTCAAATATTGTTTTTCTAATATTATCATTCTAATTTCACAAAAATATCACACTGACTATTTGCATGTCAATATGCAAACCATACCATCATTATGATTATAAATCAATGCATACACTGAATACATGTAACCCCAAAGGTGGATTCATTATGGCATATGAAGCAATATTGATCCACCGAACTCATATCTCTCATATATACTCCTTCCACAAACAACTTAAATTGAAAACCATTGGCTTGTACATGTATGAACTAACATATGATAACAACATTTACAATATAATATCCATAATATTATATTATTGCAATATTATAAATATGTAGCCCTATGAGGGAAATGAAATGTAACGCACATTCTAAACTCATAAAGCTCAATTACATGCCATCAATGTATAATGGAGACTATGGAGGCCATAAACCCAAAAAACCAACGGGAAGCCAAATCTTAATTTATGTTTAATGCCGAATAAACACCTTCACACATCTAATATGATCAAGGATTTAAACATAATAGACTAATTTCAATTCATACACGCCACATAATAAACTATAATCTTTTGACCAAGATTATCATCAATGGATAAAAATCGCCAACGTTTTTCAACTTAATAAATTGTTTGAAATACCTTTTTGCCCCCTCAACTCCAAGAGCCTTTCTTTGTTGATGATTGCTTGTGTTCTCACCAAAAGCCATTTCACCTAGATTGTGAAGGAAAGCAAAACTCTAACCTTTTCATAAAAGTATCCTGCACTCACAGTAAGTTATTCCTTCCTTTCTTGAAGACAAATATGGTTAGTTAGCATGTCTTAAGGGGAAATAAGATTTCTACTTGCTATTATTCAAAATCAGATATATGTGGATGGTTATAGAGAGAGCTTTAGATTTGAAGATCAATATAATTAAGGAGTTGATAATTCAATACTAATGCATAGAGATGAGGATCAGCCTGTTTTAGCCAGAAGAAAAATATCTTATCATGTTTCCTTTGCAACCAACTAACGGAATTAGAGAACACTTATCTTTATGTGCTCCCAAAATATCAGTAGGTAATATCTCCTAAGATTGTTGGCGTCAGCACCTCACACCATACTGATTCTTAGCAGCAGCACCTGGTGAAACACAACAAACAATAGTTCGAATCACGTTCAAGGACACTGTCCTTAGGAGATATTCCTCAACCCCCCTAGTAGATTAGGAAGCGGCATTCCCCAGGATAAAACGAACCCTTCCTACAGAAAGCAGGGTGACAAAACTGCGGAAAGATATCAGTGTAACTCATAAGAAAGGAGAGAGGAGAGGAGCTCGGGGACCTCGGTCTCACCTAACCATGTATATAACATTGCCTTTTATAGGCAAAAACATGTGACCTTTAATGACCATTAACAACGGTTTAATGACAATTAAAACGACAGTTGCAAAACAAGTGTTAATGATAATTTAATGTAATAAAACTTTTTAAATGTCATTAAAACTAGTCAATTAAAATTCCAACGGTTATCTCCAACGGTCAGTTCAAAGACTCCTTTTATCATCCTTTTTACTAACTCAAGCTCATATTTAATTGTATACTAGGGTGTTCCCAATCTTAAGTTATACGAGACTTCTTCCTTTGACACACTCACACACAATATTTACAACATAGCTTACTGAAGGAAATGCCATTTTTGGAAGACAATACTTTCACGGGAAGCGAGACATATGGAGTTGAATCTTCAACAGGAGTTCCAATATGGGAAAATGGATTATTTAGAAGCACATCGATAGTAATATCAAAACTTGCACTATTAATTGTGGCATTGGCAACTCCTCCATATTGGCCAAAGACTAGCTTCCTACAAGAAATACCGTTTTTGGAAGACAATACTTTCATGGGAAGTAGCACATATGGAGTTGCATCTTCTACAGGATTTTCAGCATAGGAAAATGGATTATTTTGAAGCACATCGGTGGTAATATCAAAACCTGCATTGTCAACTATTGCATTGGCAACTCCTCCATATTTGCAAAAGACTAGCTTCCTTAAGGAAATGCCATTTTGGGAAGGCAATACTTTCATGGGAAGTAACACATATATAGTTGCATCTTCTACAGGATTTTCAGCATGGGAAAATGGATTCTTTGGAAGCACACCTGTAGTGGCATCTCCGTTAGTAATATCCAAACCTGCACCGTCAACTGTGGCATTAACAACTCCTCCATATTTGCCAAAGACTATCTTCATGCAGGAAATGCCGTTTTTGGAAGACAATACTTTACGAAAAGTAAGACATAAGGAGTTGCATCTTCTACAAGATTTTCAACATAGGAAAATGGATTATTCGGAAGCACACCAGTAGTAGCATCTCCATTAGTAATATCAAAAGCTGCACCTTCAGTTGTGGCATGCATTGGTAACTCCTCCATATTTGCCAGAGACTAGCTTCTGGCAGCAAGTGCCATTTTTGGAAGACAATACTTTCATAGAAAGTAAGACATATGGAGTTGCATCTTCTACAGGATTTTTAGCATGGAAAAATGGATTATTTGGAAGCACACCAGTAATGGCATCTCCATTAGTAATATCAAAACCTGCACTATCAATTGTGTCATGATATTCTGAAAGTGTTTGTGGGTGTCATGTATATGTATGTATGTAAATGAGATATGAATGATACTCCACTCTGCCATGACACTTAACTCAGAAATGGTTCACCTGATTCTTTAAGTCGTCTTGCTGCAATTTTATTCATCTTGTTACCAATATATATCTTCTCAATTCATTAATGTATTATGACATTTCCAGCGGTACAATTATGATCCATGCTCTAATTACTCCATTCATGCCTATATGAATAACCCAGAGGTGCAACTAGCTCTTCATCTTGCACTTCCCACAGGATGGACTCATTGCATGTGTGTCTGTATATAAAATTGTCTATTTCATTCATGAGTTCATCGACCATGCATGCACGTGTTAATTTTATACGCAATTATTTGTAGGGATTATAACTAGATAATTGCTCAGGTACGATACCCATCATCAAGATTCTCATAACAGATGGTATCAGAGTTTAGCTTTACAGGTAAGTTTCCATTATCATTACAACAGGTGTTACACTAGTTCAAGTTCCAATAGCTAGGAGAAACTACACAAAAATGTGATATATGAAAAGCTACTGATGATTTTTGTGTTTATGTGTGAAGTGGGAATATAGATGGCGTTGTACCAGTCACATCTTCAAGGTACTCAATCAACCGTCTTAACCTTACTGTTGAGGTTCCATGGCGAGATTGGTGCTC
Source organism: Inga leiocalycina (assembly GCA_963242795.1). Classification (NCBI taxonomy): domain Eukaryota; kingdom Viridiplantae; phylum Streptophyta; class Magnoliopsida; order Fabales; family Fabaceae; genus Inga; species Inga leiocalycina. The sequence continues at coordinate 72,845,021 of OY725325.1, forward strand.
AGGAAATAAGGAAAACTATGATAAACTATTTTCATCATCTTAACCATTTCATGAAGCTTTTGTTTATACCACCCTAGTCGTATTTAATTTTGCTCTTATTTATGAATGAGTATTTTTCACCTCTTTTCTCTCTCTCTATCTTTAATAAAGGCAAAATTGTAATATGTCCTCTCATTTATTACTCTAAAAGTGGACTTATAATAAGGATTAAATTTTTTCCCCAAACTTAACTTATAAATAGGACCAAAGTGGTATGTAAGTGATTTGGTCTTAATATTTTGTACGATTTACAGGTAGGAGGATATGTGGAGCAATACAATGGACTAACATTTGTGGTAGTGAGAGGAGCTGGCCACACTGTGCCTAGTTGGGAACCAGCAAGAGCCCTCACTCTCATCACTTCATTCTTCAAACGCCCTCTGCCTCGTGCTTCGCCATGGCCATAATACCCGACCCAACCAGACCCAGCTTATTATATATTTGGATATCTCTTATTCATAAATAATAATTCATATGCATATGTTTGTAATCCAATCTATAAAATGATGAACCAACAACAGAACTTTTTGAAGATAAGCTTCTATATACATGCATGGTATCAAAATCTCACTAGCTAACCTCTTGCACTTTGGATGTAGAGAAAATTAGGAGGGAAATAATACCAGGAGGGGAAACTCCCAAAATAGTAAATTTTTTTATCATTTTTTAGAAGTTTTATTTCCTAATATTCCCTCACTCCTTTTTTTCCCTCACTTTTGTCTCCATTCAAACATATAGCATTAGGTGAGCTTTAATCTGCTTTTATTTTGGTCCAAAGTTCATGGCTAGGGTTGTTTGCTTACATTTTAAAAACAGGTTATTTGATATTCTTAAAGGTGAAGGATGGATTCTAAAATTTTAAATCAACCATAAAACAATCATAAAAATTTAGTATAGGAGAAATAGATAATAAAAAAATTAGAACAGCCTTTAAGTGATTAATGTGTGCGAAGGGCTTCAATGAAGCCTGAAAATGAGATATTCTAAAATAATAATATTTTTTAGAGTATGCTATGTAATAAAACCCCATAGTTTAGAGTCTCCATCGGACTCTGGCCGGTCAAAAGAAAGAGAGAGCGGGGGAAAAAAGAATGACTCTGCATTGAACAATCAACATTTAATCCACCAGGTTTCTTATGATGTTGAATTAATTCCATGGATCAACTTATAATTAAAGATTTTGTCTGGTAAACAAGTGTCCAATCACATGTCATACATGTTTTTCGCCCATTTATTATAGTAATCAAAAGATCACTAGTCCCAAAAGGGGATAGCTCTCCCAAAGACGCTTCTTGCATTTACACATATTTGAACTTGAGACACCTTGCCTAAGCAGCTAAAGCTCCTTCCACTAGAACTAATCAACGCCAATTGGTCTCTTGTCATGATATTCTAAAAGTGTGTGAGTGTCATGTATATGTTGGTGTGTGTGTGTGTGAGTGAGATATAAATGATGATATTGAAATGAATGAATAATGCAGGCAGGAGGGTACGTGAAGGAATACAAGGGAGTGAGCTTAGTGACAGTGAGAGGATCAGGGCATGAAGTTCCAAGCTGACAACCTGCAAGGGCTCTTACTCTCTTCATTTCTTTCCGTAATAATTAACTCTCTCATTCCTTCTTCTCCCTCCCCATAATTCATGTTCATTTACATATCACACATATGTTTTTAAGCATCTTGAAGAAGTTGAAAAACTTCATTTATGAAAAATTTTAGGGTTAATATAATCTTTAATCCTTCAAGTTTGCTTTCATTCTGGTTTTGACCCCTTAAATTTCAAAACATAAGTTTTGGTCCCTCATATTTCATTTCATTTAAACATTAATTCCTATAACTTAATAAAATCCGGACCATTTTGCTCCCTACAGGGACTAAAATCAAAATGATGGCAAACTTAAGGGACCAAAAACAGTATTAACCCAAAATTGTTACTAGTTCAATACAGGGAAAAATAAAGGTATTTTTTCATTGCTCTAATTAATTTGTATAACCAAATATAAAATAACATAAAAAGGACAAAATTAAAGAGCATTGAAATGCATAGAAGTGAAAGGAAAAAATTAATCTATCTAGGCTTGAAATTGACCTTAATTATTTTTTTTCTCATTTCTTACAAGCAAAAAATAAGTCAATCACATATAACAAGTTTTGTCTCACTAGATGAGCTGATTATGTAAATTGTACAATGTTATCATCAAAACTAACTGATTAAATATATTGTTCGTTATAATATTTAATTTTACAACTTTTTAAAATGTCGTTCTTGCCTCACATTCGGGATGAATTCGACATGACACATCAATTAAAGCATTATTTACTTGACCACAAATAAAATTCATTGGAAAGTGCATCGTTTTTTGCTGAAGTATGCCAAGGATATTCTTTTTGAAGCCTATATGACCCAGCAAAAATATCACAAAATTCGAAAAAAAAAAGAGTGGAATAAAAATAGAGATATGACAATTAAAAAGCTGTGTTTTTTTCAAACAAAATCTCCAGAAAATTGACAAATAAGTTATTTAGACGTCGTTTAATGGGGAAAAAACAGAATGCCTGTGTAACAATTGTGCATACTTTTAATTAATCCAACTATACGCCTCCGTCAAAAGCAAGTCGTTTGTGTGAGGGTGTGTGGTTTTTTTTTTTTGGCCGGACGTTGTCTATCTTTAAAAATAAGAAATTATTCACCCAAAAAAAAAAAAGACCTTGTTCCAAATAATTAATTTACCTAGTCAAATTTATAAGAATAACTGTCAAATCACATGTTGCATGCTTAATTTATTGGGGCGAACTCCCTTCCTACATGGAGAAAGGCTCAAATTTAAAGCTCATTTGTATTTCAGTACCTAAAGTTAAAAGGGTTCAGTGTGTGAGGTGATGTAAGAGTAACCATTTTGGGTAAGAAAAAGAGAGAAAACTATTTTCCCGTATATATAGAGCAACGATTGGACGTTGTCCACCGTGAAAGTTATTTAATGCTTGTTTGGGAAGTGCCGAAAAGTATATTTTTAAACATTTTTTTATAACGCAAGATAAAACTTTTCTCATATATTTACTTTAAATGCCGTAAAAATACTTTTAAAAAGCTAAAACAAATACACAAATAGTTCGCCCTACAACTTCAGGATTAATTGGGTATTTTTCAACTTCCTTGTTGTGGATTTAAGTTGCTTTGGTGGTGTAAGAGTAACTGTTTGTACTAATTGAGACTCTCCAACAAAGATTAATCAGCCAGCTGGTCAGTGAATGATCATTGGCATTGTAAGGTGTTAGTTGTTCTTTTCAAAGCCCTCCAAGCTTAGGTTCCAACAGAGATTAGGGCATAACAACTGGAGGTGTGGGTACCAACAGAGATTAGGGCATAACAACTCGGTTGCTGCGAAAATCCATGCTATTCACAGCGAGCTTCAGTTATGCAAGTAGTTGGGTTTTACTAGGATTAAGCTATTTACAGACTCTTTACAGGCTATTCACCTCTTATCTAACGATGGTGGAACGGCTCATCCTCTGTATGATGTCATCCTAGATACTAGATCCCTCATTTACAGGGATTGGGAATTGGTGATCGCCCATACTCATAGAGAGAACATCCAGTGCGCGGACTGTAATATCCCGAATTCTGAGACTTGAGGCTAGAGAATAAGCCTGAGATTAGTGGACTGTTAAGCCATGGTTTAGCAAGATCCTAAATTGTGATTAAGAGATATTGACTCCAAAAGTGGATGTCATTAGTGGTAAATGAACCCTTTTGGAGATTATGGTGTGAGTTGGCACCCAATGTGATTCGTATGTGCTGTGAGCAGCGCCAAAACTCTGTATTTAAGTTTAATTATGGATTAACCTCTAAATTGACTTAAAATAGAGGGGAGGGCGCATTGTGGAAGAAAATGAATGAGAAAATGAATTTGGTGGTGATTCAAGAGGAATTGCCATAATCAGGGGCAAAACGGTAAAGTTACCGACCAATTGGTCAGTTACCGAAGAGGAAACTCATTGGTAACTTCAAGATCAATGGTTGAGATTGATTTGTGTAGAGATCAAGGGGGTGGAATCACATGTATGTGAGCTTATGTGAGCTCATGTGAGGTTTGTCAAGATGGTGACACTTGGCACAATTTGGACCCTTGGATCTTGGTCAAAAGTTCAACACTCTTTTTCTCTTCTCTCTCCCTTATTTGGTCGTCCATGTGTGTTTTTTTTGGGGCCAAAATCTGATCATCATCTTCATCATTTTCATCTCTCTCTTGTTCTCCATTTTCGCCAAGAGCAAGCTAAGGAAAGAGAAAGGGAAAAGCTTGAGTTTTGGTAAGTTAATGCCTTCATATGCTCAAGTGTCTTTCATTAATGTTGTTCATGAGGTTGAGGGCTATATTCCTATGGTTTTAGATTCTTGATTGGTGGTGTTTGATGGCTTGAGGAAATTTGGAAAGATGGAGAATCAAAGAATTGGTTTGGGAAAGAGGAAGAGGTGAGTATTTGAAGACTTTTGATCTAAGTTTTGTGAGTTTTGGTTGAGCTTTGTGAATTTCGAATTTTGCCCTGATTTTCTTGTGATTTTGGATTGGATGAATTGGGTTGTGTTTTATGTTGAAAATGGTGCCATGTTGTGGTATTTGATCATTGGAATTGGTTTGAATTGGATTGGACACAATGGTTGAAAAACTGGAAATTCTGTCCAGTGAGAATTCTGTCTGGGCAGTCTGTTTGTGTTGCTGTTTTGAATGGGCAAATGATGTTAGAAAATTCTGAAACTTTCCAGTCTAAAATTTCACATCTTAAGCTTCAAAATGGACATATAAACTGTGCCATTTCGTTTTGTGAACTGGGATTTATGTTTGCCTAAAGTTTGATGTCGAAACTGGGTGCAAATCTGGAACAGCGAGGCAATTTCGTGGAAATCTGGATTTGTGTGGTGATTTCCAGTATTGACCAGTATTTTTCCTGTGTAGAGGACTTGAATAGCTTTCATTTGGCTTTGGGATCACCTCATTTCGATTTTTGTGGAATTAGTTATGATTTTTGGAAGTTCAGCCAGAAACTGGATTTTATTGGGCCGTGGCCCAAGGATGTTGGGCCGCAGCCCAAATGTTTCTGTGCGTCTCTGGACAGCCTTGGGCCGCAGCCCAAGGATTGTGGGCCGCGGCCCACCCCCAAAAATCAGTGTTTTGTATTTTTAAAAGGTGATCTTTGGTCAAGTGTTTCCCAAGCCTTTAGGCATATGTTTAGGCTTTGATTAGCCACCTAAAGGTGTTAAATGGTAACCAACATTGAGTGATATGGAAGTAAGGTTTTGGAATAGAGAATAACCCTATGTCCTTGCTTTGGTTATAGGGTTGATGTTCGCCCTGGACGTGGTTCGGTATTTGTTTTGATCGCGAGTAAGCGGAGCTGGAGCTTACGTGGAAAGAGAGTAGGGAACTTACCTCTTTTGCATGCTTTGATATTTGTGTTGGTGTTTTGATGCATGTATTGCTTTGCTTGATTATGTGAAACATGTATGAATGATGGTAGCTCTGTTTCTAGTTATGCTATGGCCATGAGTATGTTGTTGAAACATGGAGCACGCAGATATGTCATTATGTGACCATGAGATATGTATTGCAAGCATGTCATGCATTAAACACATATCATACATGCATATAGGTATCTGTTTCCTACTGAGATTCTCTTGAATCTCACCCTCCCCTACCAACATTTTAGACAGGGTAGGTGGATCGAGGATGGAGGCAAGCAACTAGGGGCGACGAGGCTTCCTTCGGAATATTTGAGTTGGTAGTTGGTTATCATAGTTGGGAGTATTATGTATACTTGGATTTAGATTTGGATATGTACGGATTGGAATATGTTTGGATATGATATTTGTAGATGTATTTGAGAGGATTTGTGTAATCCCCATGTTGAAATTGTAAAGGGCGAATGTGCCCTATGAATTCTATGTAAAGGTATGAACCCGGGGGTTGCCGGGAAGTTATTGTTATACACTCTGATATTTGTTTAAATGTGATATTCCGCGTGATGTAATTGTATTCGAAATTGAATATGAGACCAGGTTAATTAGATTTCGAAAGTGATTTGTGAAAACCCTATCGTGAAGATGGGAATTTAAATAAGTTTTGTTTCTTATGGTCTCTATTTCATTTTAATTGCGTATTTCGGATATAATTACGGCAGGGGGTTACACGGACTATCTAGCAAGGAAAGCTCAGTTGAGCAATCAGGAGTTCTTGGTGATAGAAACATCCCCGGTAGAATGCTACGAGCTTTTTGCGATGGAATGTGGTGGTATACCACAAGACCACTCTGTGATGCAGACTTTCTAGCATTTTTGTAGTTCTTCAAGCTCTGCTTGCCTTTGTACTAAAAAAAAAAAGCCCTCCAAGCTTATATAACCGGAGAGAAAACAGCTAGCATTGCGGTATTACATTTAAAAGAAATTACGTTTTTTTTTTCATTAAATTTAATTACAAATTTGTACAACAATTACATGAGCCTCTCTCTCTCACTCGAACAATTTTTTACATTTTAAAAATCATATAGTTGATGTTGAAATGCAATTTCCTGCCCTGTATAAACCAAGTTGAGGCCTTGAAGAAGCAAAGCAAGGTGAAGTGAAGAGAGAAACAATCAAATCACAAGATGAAGATCATAGTTATTGTTTATGTTTGTGTGACTCTTCGTGCATTGCTTTCTTTTACGAGCAAAGCCAATCAAGAACATAATCTTGAAGATCTTATTCTATCCAAGAGATCAAAGAACAAAAACTTTACAAGTTCTTGGGAAGAAAAAGAAGTGTCCAAACAGCAATATTATGTTTCAGCTCAAGAGGGTCTAAGGCAAGCTGATAAAATAAGTGCATTGCCTGGACAGCCTTATGGGGTCAAGTTAGATCAGTATTCAGGTTATGTTACAGTTGATCCACGAGCTGAAAGAGCCCTTTTTTATTACTTCGTAGAGTCTCCATATAACACTTCCACTAAACCACTGGTCTTGTGGTTCAATGGAGGTAATTAATAAGAATTCCTTCATGGCCCGCTATATAGGTTCTTCTATTTTAATATTTTGGTTTTTATTTTGATAATTTTCAAAGAACATTATTAGCATAATGTATGTGATTTTTTACAGCATCACTTGAGTTGTTTGCAATTCACAGGGCCTGGTTGTTCTTCACTTGGCTACGGGGCGTTTCAGGAACTAGGGCCCTTCAGAGTCAACTCTAATGGAGAAACTCTGTTTTTTAACAAGTATGCTTGGAACATTGGTGAGATATATGATATGATTGTTTGTTTTCGAATATTTAAGTTAGCGCTTTCATTTTCAAAGACTTTGAATATGACCTGGTGTTGCTGATAAATATGTAGTGGCAAACGTGTTGTTCTTGGAATCACCGGCCGGGGTAGGCTTTTCTTACTCAAACACGTCTTCGGACTATGACCGAGCAGATGATGAGCTTACGGCGAATGATGCGTACACCTTCCTCATCAATTTGCTTCTGGTAATGTTTCAGAATTATGTCTCAATGCAATAAAAAAGGCTCGCCAGGACATAGGGCAGATAGATCCGTACAACATTTATGGTCCAATCTGCCATGACCCTTTACTCAGAAATGGTCCACCTGGTTCTGTAAGTCTTCCTGCTGCATTATTGATCTTGTTACCAATATATATCTTCTCAATTACTTAATGTATTATGACATTTTCAGGTGTACAATTATGATTCATGCTCTAATTACTCTGTTCATGCCTATCTGAATAACCCAGAGGTGCAGCTAGCTCTACATGCACTTCCCATATTCTGGACTCATTGCAGGTATATTTAATTGTCTGTTTCATTCATGAGTTAAAATGAACAAGCATGCCTGTATTAATTCCATATGCACCTATATTTGCAGAGTATATAATAATTGGCCACCCCAGCCAACTACAATCCTACCCATCATCAACTACCTAATATCAAGTGGTATCAGGGTTTGGCTTTACAGGTAATTTCCTTTATCATTAGTATAATTTACAAGGAGTGTTACACTAGTTGAAGTCCCAATAACCACAAGAAACTACACAAAAATGTGTTGTAAAAAAACTACTGGTGATTTGTGTTTATTCGCACAGTGGGGACACAGACGGCGTCGTGCCAGTCACATGTACAAGGTACTCAATCAACCGTCTTAACCTTCCGGTTGAGGTTCCATGGCGAACTTGGTACTCAAGAAATGAGGTATTGTGATAAATAATTGATGTCATCTTAACCATTTGAGCATGCATACGTTGAAGTTTATTTCTAACAATTTCATGAAGCTTTTGATTATATGTGATTTGGTCTTACAGGTGGGAGGATATGTGGAGCATTACAAAGGACTAACATTTTTGACAGTGAGAGGAGCTGGCCACACTGTTCCTAGTTGGCAGCCAGCAAGAGCCCTCACTCTCATCACTTCATTCCTCAAACACTCTCTTCCTCCTGCTTCACCATGGCCATAGCCATTGCTACCCTGCTTATTTGGATAATATTTCCTAGTTCTAGTTGTTTTCTTCAATACAAAGACTAGTCTCTTGACCCAAAATCATACTCAAATGTTCATTGTCATGCTCACTTCTTATGGTGTTTGATTCTAGAATTGTTAAGTTTATTTTGTTTGTTGTCATAAAAATGAATCTGAAAGCAAACTCATGATCCTTTTTGTTGGTGTATTTTGTTATGCGACTAAAAACATTCTCCTCATACCCATTTAGTTGAAAAATTCACCAGATCTAATATATATTAATATATCATTTATCGTAAATAAATACTCAAGGATAACTAGGCTTACAGAAAACAAGCCAGCTTAAAAGCTAGAAGTCATGCAAGCCAACATCTGATTTAAATTAAGCCTTTTAACTATAGAATCAAACCACTTTTCAGTAGGTACTTGGTATTTTTCCATGACTAGAGAATAATAACAACCTGTTATCTTCATATTCATTCGGGATAGCTTATTTTTGACTTATAAGTGCTTATAAATTGTTATTTACGGTATACGAGATAAGTATGTGAGATGAGTTTTATCTCGACTTACATAATAATGACTTATTGTCTAAAAATAAGTTATGCCAAACACACACTTCCTAAAATATAAACATAAGATTAACAAGTGGATTAAGAAAGAACTTTGAACTACACAAGTTTCAGTTATCATAATACTAGTTAATACAACCTCTGGTTCTAAATACAAGAGCTAATTTAAAAGTAAATTTCAGTCTTAAATATAAGACCTTTTTCATTTTATCTCTTATATTTATTATTTTCTTTCAAACTAATTTATCTGACTTATTGAATTATATATAATCCATTTATACATATAATTTTTTCAAAGAGATCCTGTAGCATGTGCTATGTCTTAGTCTCCCCAAATTAGTCAACTAGATATTATATTAAGAACGGAGTTAGAAGTTAATATCCAGATTTGTGAGTTGCAAACGATGATTCTGGCAGAGTCCCAAATCTAGTGATGTTGATACTTGATACACCAAGTATACTCAGGTTTTGTTACACCAAGTTTTGAAACAGAACAGTTACAATAGTTTAGACGAAACAGGTAACAGAAACATGACATCTTCAAAATTTTTCCCGAATCCTCTAAATTCTTTGGTGGTGACTTCCAAATAAGAATTTGCTTACAGTAGTAATTTACGGCAGCCATATTAACCACCTACCTCAAACCCCAAGTCAAGTGAATGCGAGGGAAGGCCCAAAAAATAACAAGACAAGACAGCCAATGTGTAACACCCTTGTTTCCAAAGAGTATGGACGGCTGAAGTGCAGTATTATCTTTAATAAGGAAACCGATAATCTTTTGTAAACAGCGGAAGTTCCATCAAACAGTGTGTTGAGCGGGTTTTTCAAAAATCTTTTCAAAAATTGTTTTCAAATTTGGTCTCATTTTATTTTATGATTCATTTCAAGCCATCCGTTTTAGGTTTATTTCTTCATATCAGGGTTTTTACTAATAAATTCTCTACTGGAACCCAAACTACTATAATAAATTAACGGCCCTAAATGGACGGCTGTCCACTACTGATTCGGATGTCACTTTGCGTTTGCTTATACATAGGCGCTTATTTACGTGTCTACGATCTTGTCAGTATGAGACTGACCACACTTAAATACAAATTAAATACAACTCTAAATAGATAACCAACAGAAAATTAAATTCTAAGTCTTTTGCTTCATTCGCCCGCGTCTACCTTCTTGCCTGAGGAACTACTTGCCCGAGCTGAAAATTTGTTTTGGAAAAATAGGGTGAGATTCAATGAATCTCAGTAGTAACAGATATCATTCATATAAAATGCACATATATCATGCCATGTCAACCAAAGTTATAGTACAATCAACATATTCAACATTCAGAGATAAATTTACAATATGCAGAAAGCATAAAGTTACCAATTCAAGGACAACCATCCCTTGCCACAGCGTTGGGAAATTCTACTGGGCCTGAGCCCTTCTCATCTGAATGCTTAAATTCACAATGGTACAAACATGCATATAACATATCACATAGTATGTGAGGGATAAGTTACTACTTCACAATTTTTCCAAATCTTGATCTTGATTGACGTGCTTTGAATGTCCTGGGCAAGTGTCAAGTCCTATAATTTATGGGCAATGAGTTATTTCTTAGTCCAACTCTTCATAAATTATTCTTTTATGTTGGTTACCATTAGGGTCACTACATTAGGTCCAATATGAAGCTAATGAGCTAAAGCTACTCCAAAGGCTTAACTCAATTCTTAAAGGTCCAATTCTATTACCAAACTCTTAACTTTGAATTTTCGCACATTTACCAAAAACTGACAGATTTTTCACTGAACTTTGAAAAATCATAATTAATTCTAGAAAAATTCAATTGGGATGATCCAAAATTCTCTCTGTAACCCTTATTAAGTCTATTTTAAGGGAAAAATACTTTCAGTAGCTGTGAGACTGCGAACACTTCCCAGTTTTTCTTTTTCTCCCTGCTGCCAGAAAATCTGACCAGTTTCAATGGTCTACTTCAAACATTCATAACTCCTAGTATACTTATCGAAATCCTTCATAATACCTATCAAATTAAAGTTCTATAAGTGTACTTTAATCCTGGAAAATCTCATCATCAACAGATGAAGTTTGGAGAGTGAAAGTTTCTCCACAACCAAACTGCCAGATAAAAACGCACACTGGCAACTTTGTTGCACAAGCTTACTTAATTTCCAATTTTTTAAATCTTTAAACTAGTCTGTCAAAAATTATAACCAGAACCTATTCCCACACAATTTTTCGTGTAGAATCCAATGGAAAGATACCAAAATCAAATTATTTCTACAAGATTCAGCCCCCAACCGAAATCTGCCTCCCAAAACAACAAAAATCAAGTTTGTGTTTTTGAACTCCAACAAGTCTAATACTTCATTAAAAACACCCCTTGGTTGAATTACGTGGTTGATTCAAGAACAATGAATAACTCAATGAAAACACGAAGTAATTGGTTCAAAATGAAACCTACGCTTACCTCTTCACATTCCTACAAGTGGTTCGGTATTCGGACGGCACTCTGGCTAACTAACTGACACAAAACACCTCAGATGAGAAATCTGAGACCATAGAATTGAAGCTCTCATCAAGAGGAACAATGTTTATGAACACTCTAAGAGCAAGAAAAGTGATTTAGAGAGTGAGATTGTGTGATACTCGCTTACCTTGTTTCTGTGTTCTTCAAGTTCACCACCTTCTCTTTCTCTTTATCTATTTTCTTTTCTGTTTCTCTTACTCTCTCATATCTAGCCGAATAGAAATGAAATGAGAGAGAGAGAGAGGAAAGTGTCTCAATTAAATGGCCAATTATGAGAAGAAAACAATTGATAGTGGTGTCTTGTTTTTTTTTTTTTTTTTGCCTTAAGTGTGCCCATATGTTCCAAATGTTGATTGTCCTTTCTCTTCCTTGTTTTGTGCTTTGGATGAAAGTGTGTTGATTAATTGATTGAGTGTGTGTAGTGTAGTGTAGTGTGTGTGGGTGCTTGTGTGTGTTGGCGTGTGGACCAACTCCTTCTATCTCTTTTCCTTTTCTTGACGGAATGTGTGTGTATGGATGAGGAATTTAGTTGATTAAATATTATCCTCCTACTTGTTGTGCTTGACCGAAACTTAAGAGAGTGGAGAGAGTATGATGTTGTGTCCACATATAGAAGCTTCTTGTGTTTGGCGTAGTGTGAGTAGGTAGTTGTATAAGTGTTAGGTAAATGTTGTCCAATTTGTCTCTTAAAATTGTTTTTCAAGGAAAAATCTTAACCCTTGATTTTAGCTTCCAATTCTAACCTCAAAATCACATGGTAGATGTCCCTCTTACCCTTGATTATGGCAATATTAACTAATTTACCATTGGATCTTACTTAACTTATGTGGTTAAATCTTGATTAAGTAAAATAACCATAATCATCCTAGTCTTCCCTTCTTCCAAAAACTAAATTTAACTCCATGTAAATTTTTCTTTTTGGTTAACTTAACCTTTACTAATATTTGGGATATTACACAATGCAGCAGCAGCAACTGAAAGAAGATAGCTACATTATTAGAGTTTGTCAAAAAAGACTTAAAACCACATTCATCCCCAACCCCATAAGGAAACAATGAAAATTAGGGGTGTTCATCAATTTCCCGTCCCGACCTTCCCGTCCCGATCCCGAGCAAATCGGGACGGGATTTTCCCGTCCCGAAAATTTCGGGATCGGGATCGGGATCGGGAATGGGACTTCCCGATCCCGACTTTTTCCCGATCCCGAAAATATATCTATACGCATATATTTTTTAAAAATATTTAAGAAAATAAGACTAAATGTAAAATAAAATGTGAAAATCCCTAACAACCTTAAGATAATATCTATTCTTTTAGTTTATTTAGTTAATTTCATTTATTATTTATTAAATAGTTCTAATTTTTTGTTCTTGTTTTTATTCTTTTTGCTGCTGAATCGACAACTTTAAGCATGTATTGGACTAATTATATATTTATAATAGACTTATTTGATACAATATAATATTAAACAAATTATATATTTATACTAGACTAAAGGAAACAAAACAAAAAATTTAATATAGAGATTTTTTTAAAAAAAACAGAAAATCCCGGATCGGGAATTTCCCGATCCCGATCCCGAAATTTCCCGATTTTCGGGATCGGGAAATTTTCGGGATCGGGAATGAAAATCATTCCCGAACCCTTCTCGGGATCGGGATCGGGAATGGCATTTCAGCCTCCCTCAGTGGCTAACTTATAGCTCTGTTCCCACGTATCTGTAGGAGCAGCATCAGCATGTGGAACGTGACGAGGGTTTCTCTCTCTCTTGTCTCCCCTAAGCTGCTTTAAAGCATGCTTAAGTGCTGGCAACAAGGCTTCCATACACTCAGCAACAGCATTTGGATTTCCAGGCATGTTAATGATCTGAATAACAAACCAAGGACCATGATTTAGCCTGTATATATTATTTCACCTTCAGACAGGACAATTATGTTTGAATCAAAATACGTTATTATTTCACCTTCAATACAATAACATTGCTTAACCAGATACAACATAAAAGTAATGAGGAAAAACTTAGGAGAATAAGACATGTATATGCAAGAACAAAAAAGATGGAGATTATAATTCATGACATTATACAAGCTCATATAGCATGTTAACAAAATGATGATTGTGTGTGGGCAAGAAGGACCAGATGTTTAACTGACTGACATTTATAAAGTTTGATATGAAATTGCCGTGAAATATTAAGTCATTCAGTGAAAACATTGAAAAGATAATACGTCAATAGCAACACCAGTGAAGCACTGAAACAAAACCGTCAAAATGAGAAGAGAACTTTGGTCATAATAGCATGAGCTTCAAGGTTAATTTTTTCATACACTGTTATCCTTTATAAGCAAATTACAATATAACTTTCTTCTTTTTCTTACCAATGTGGAGCCTCTGATTCCAGCTGCAGAGCGTGACAGCATTGCAAATGGGGTCACCTATTTTACAATAAAGAAACCAATGAAAAAAGATACTTAACAACTTTGTTTCACCAGCAATAATTCAAGTGACAAACCAAATAGCGAATAGACCAATAACTAGACATTCATCCAAAAGTTGTGACAGCTGAGAAGCAGCCCCAAGAATACAAATGGAGTCAAAGTACAGAAGCACATCTTGAATGACTCATGTATGCTGCTGCTGTGTCCAATCAAGTGGGTTTCTTCTCTTGTGTTTGAAACTAGCCATTCACACTTTGTCTCGTTAACTCTGATATTTAAATATTGATCTCCACTCGGAGGATCAACAGGAAAATAGTCATCAGAACTTGTAGTAGGGACGATTGTGTCCATTGGATAAATTCTTTTCACATCAACATCAACATAATAATAAGGATCCATGGAAAGATATCTCCAAAATTAATCAAAAGAATAACTAATTGCCAACAAATTGTCGGCTTATATGGTAAGTGGTTGAAGAAGAACCCAAGTTTAAATACCGAAAAGCAGGTACAGAGAAAAAGGGGTACCTGTGTGATCTACTCATCTAAACCATGGCGTGCGAGGAGTGCCACAATGACTCAGGCCATCGGGCGGATAAGATGAAATATTTAAAGTAAATTTGTGGGGAGGGCTAAAATTTACAGAAAAATATCAACAGAGGCGCTGAAGGTAGAAGAATTTAGGATATGATTAAAATTTTAAAACTTTCAAAATATTGATAAAAAAAACTAAAGGTTAGGGATATATATATATTTCAATTCTTTTGACCAGGGAAAAGTAGTTTTAATTTATTTTTATAGAATAAACTTAATTAATATTTATTAGCACAAAAGTACAAATTAACATATGAGGCACTTAAATTATAATTGATATTGAAGGAAGAAGCAATATCTTATTCATTTCTAGATATAAAAAATGTGTAGTTCATTTGAGTTAAATAACAAAATCTTCAAATTACATAATATAAAGACTGGATTTAATTTTTTAAAAAATTATATATAAAAATTTTTTAAAAAATAATAAATTAATCCTTAATCTTTAAAAGAGATTTGCTAATTTTATAAATTTTAAATTTTAATTATAATACTCCCTCCGTCCCTATTTATAAGGTTTCATTCTTCCAATAAGCTCATTCCCCTTTTTATAAGGTCCTTTTTGAATTTGTTTGTAATTTTACTCATTGTATCTTTTAAGTGCTGACTCATTTTCCCATACATTCTCTTTGATTTCATCATTAATCTCTCTCCTACTCATTTATAAGGACATATATGGAAAACGAAGTATAGTTCCTACACATTTATTTATTTCAACTAATTTTGAACTATTTTCTTCACACAAATTGGTTAGAAAAAACCTTATATATAGGGAGTGATAGAGCATAAATTATAACACATATAATATAGGGCTTGGTCAATTTAGTCCCTACTTTTTTTAATGCAATTGTGACATTACCAATCAAACTAGAAAGTTGTCCCCAGTGATGCACGAAATGGTACATATGGTTAGATGTATATATGCAAATAACTTAAAGTTTAAAGGGTTTATATATCAATGTCTCAAAATTTGAAAGGATTATATTTATTTATGTATGAAAATAAAGTTTAAGAGAGAATAAAATTAATGAAAACAGACAGGAAAATGAATTTTGAAATTGCAAAATTCTAAATCAAGTTTTCCCCCAAAAATTGAGTTATAAATTGCTTATCCAATTTTGTCATTTTCGTATTAAATTTTGGTAAAAACTTAATTTGAAATTTTATAATTTCAAAGTTCTTTTTTTATCTTTTTCTCTAAAATCAAATCCCATAAATTCTAATATGGGCTGCTTCATGACTAGAGAGAAACACCAGAATCAATTGGCTTTACCACATAAAACCCCTCTTACATTTGTCTTCCTCATCAATTGGCTTGAGAGGTTTCCACAATACAAATCCAGAGACTTCATCACTGGAGAGAGGTATGCTGTTCATTATGGTCTCCAGCTTGTTGACACCATTTTGGTCCACAATAAACAAAAAGCTAGAAACATTATCAACCTCAAAGGCATTGTTGTACGTTGTTAACTCATTACTTATTAATTTAATCACAAACCAGTTACGAGTTTCACAGGAGAGGTGACGCTTATAAATTTAAGGGGTCTTCTCGCTTAATAAGCTAGTCTTTTGGGATTGAACTTTTCCTTTAAACTTATGTTCATAACATTAGCATTTTTATTGAGAGCTCACTTCTCAAAGGGGGTACATTATTATGAATCCTACATTGCTTTTTCCTTTGGACTTGATCTCGTAAAAAGACCCTTTGTTGTAATAAAACACTTCATTACTGTCAAATTTCATCTAACTTAAAATATTTGCGATGAAATCTCAGGTTGGGAATGCTTTGATTGATGATTCAACAAATTTAAAGGGAATGTTTGATTTCTTTTGGACTCATGCTATGAACTCAGATGAAACCCATGCAGCTATTGATAAGTCATTGTTTCTAATAATTTTTCAAACCTATGTGTGGATGCAACAATGAAGTTTTATGAGGAGAAAGGGGAGATAGATTGGTACAACATTTATGCAACACTCTGCCATGACACTTCACTCAGAAATGGTCCACCTGGTTCTTTAAGTCTTCCTGCTGTATTATTCTTTTTGTTACCAAGATCTTCTCAATAAATAAATGTATTACGACATTAAATTTCCAGGTGTACAATTATGATCCATGCTCTAATTACTCCGTTCATGCCTATAAGAATAACCCAGAGGCGCAGCTAGCTCTTCATGCACTTCCCCCGCAAACTGGACTCATTGCAAGTATATATAGTTGTCTGTTTCATTCATGAGTTCAATGAACAAGTATATGTGCGTATTAATTTCATACGCAACTATATTTGCAGGGATAATTATAACTGGACAGATCGCCCCAGTACCATCCTACCCACCATCAAGAATCGCATAATAAGTAGTATCAGAATTTGGCTTTACAGGTAAGTTTCCTTTATCATTACAACAACGTGTTACACTAGTTCAAGTCCTGATAACCACAATAAATTACACAAAAATGTGTTGTGAAATCCTACTGGTGATTTGTGTTTAATTATGTGCGCAGTGGGGACACAGATGGCGTTGTGCCAGTCACATCTACAAGGTACTCAATCAATCATCTTAACCTTCCGGTTGAGGTTCCATGGCGAGCTTGGTACTCAGGAAATGAGGTAAACTATGATAAACCATTTTCATCATTTTCTTTTGTTTATACCACTTTGCTCTATTTATAAATCTAAATTACCTAATTCTCACATATAAATGAAAGTTGGTTAACTCAATATATAAGGACTAAATTGATAAATTTTTTCAATTTTGCCGTAATTTATGAATGTATATTTTTCACCTCTTTTGACAAAATTGTAACACTTTTATTTATTACTCTAAAAGTGGACTTATAATAATAAGGACCAATTTTTTTTTACAAACTAGACTGGAGTACAATAAAAGTGATTTGGTCTTAATATTTTGTACACATTGATTTACAGGTAGGAGGATATGTGGAGCAATACAAATTAAAGGACTAACATTTGTGACAGTGAGAGGAGCCGGCCACACTGTGCCTAGTTGGGAACCAGCAAGAGCCCTCAGTCTCATCACTTCATTCCTCAAACGCTCTCTGCCTCCTGCTTCGCCATGGCCATAATACCCGACCCGACCCAGCTTATTATATATTTAGATATCTCTTATTCATAAATAATAATACATGTGCATATGTATGCAATCCAATCTATAAAATGATGAACCAACAACAGAACTTTTTGAAGATACGCTTCTATGTACATGCATGGTATCAAAATCTCCCTAGCTAGCCTTTTGCACTTATAACTTTTAGTTGAGCTTTAATCTGTTTTTATTTTAGTCCAACGTTCATAGCTAGGGTTGTTTGTTTACATTTTAATAACAGACTATTTGATATTCTTTTTAAGGTGAAGGATCGACTCTATGCTTGAAAATCAACCGTAAAAAATAGTATAGAAAATAGAACATAAAATATTAGAATAGCCTTTGAATGATTAATGTAAGCGAAGGCTTTTAATGAAGCCTGAAAAAGAGATATTCTAAAGTACTCCTTACGTTTAGGACTAAAGGTAGTAATATTTTTGAGGCTATGTTATGTAATCAGGATGATTCTCCATTTGACTCTCCATAGTATGTTATGTAATAAAACATTTATGACAAAATATCTTTGAACTTAATTTGCAATATTATTATAAGAACATCCGGCCGATTCCAATTGAAATTATTTATCTAGCAACTGTTATAAATTAAGCATATATGAATCAAGTAGTATCAACATCAAGATTTTATTATCGGATCGGTTGCTTCATGACTAATTAAGTCGATTTCATTAGATAATATACATACTCGCGCACTTAAGTTGCTAATGAATTGATAACGATATTTTCACTAGACACAATGAAGTTTCTACATATGAATTTCTTGATTAGCACACAAACTCATAAAGTTTGGAAATAATTTATACGATCAATCACACCTCATTAAGCCATCATGACAATATACTATACTATATCAAATATGTGCTAATCCTTTTATACTAATGGAGGAAAATCTTGATTCTTTTGTTTATTATAGTAGCAGCTATGATGACTCATTGAATGAACCGTTATTTAAGTTGTTCATTCATTGGATGAATATAAAGACAATCACCTTTTATTTATGAATACATGTACGTAATCCAGTTTTTGAAGTTAATTAAACTTCCGCGTACTTTCCCGCTTTAGCAATCTATACCTGGTATCAAAATCTCACCGTTCTTATTGCATTTAACTTTTGACCTTTTAAGTGAGATTTTATGTTTTTTTTAATCTTGGTCCAAATTAAAGTTCTTACAGTTGTATTTGTTTACATTTTAAACCCGCTCTGAAATGCTTAAAGGCGAAGGATCTATATTCTAGGCACGAAAATCACCCTTGATTGAGTGAATTGAGTCAAGTCAATCACAAACAAATATAATAAACTCCAAAACTCTTCCGAGAAGCTGATGTTTGAAAGTGCCAATTTGTGATTCTTTCTAAATTCTTTATAGTTCATATATAGGTCAAATTAGTAAAGCCCATCACTTTTTACATCCCACCTGGGAGGGAGGAAATAAAGCCCCAAATACGCGTGCAAATATGTGTCAAGGTACAAAAATACCCATAGGTTTTTATAAAAAGTGCATCTAACACCATATAGTTTGAAGGAGTAAAAATATCGACAAACATTTAAAATGGGAACAAATATGCCAAAACAGTTACAGTTAAATATAACATAACATCATTGCATGTACATATGTAAAAACAGTATGCGCCCCATCACAAAAAGTAATGATGTTAGAATATATTTAATAGTTTTAGCATTTTTGTTTTCTTTTTGAATATTCATGGAGATTTTTATATCTCTGAAAAAGCATGTATAGAGTGCTGGATGCACTTTTGACAAAGGTTCGTGGTTATTTTTTCACTTTAACCCTATACCACTTTGGTCTTTATTATAAATCCATTTTAATTAACTAATTCTTACATATAAAAGATTGTTAATTAAGTCATTGAATATGCTTAAAGTTTTTCAAGTGTACCCTTATTAAAAAAATTTCTCTCTTTACGTTTGCAAATCATTCTCACATCTCTCTCCTCCTCCTCTCTTTCCAACAAAAATTGAATAAGGGTAAAATTGAAAAACTTTCATTAATAACATATAAGCGCGCGCACATATTTTGGTCACATATTTAGGACCAAAGATTTCTTCTAAAAATCCCAAACAAAGTTCATTTGAGTAACGTTCATGTTTATGCATAGGATCTTATTATTGAAAGCTCTAACTAAAAATGACACAACGAGAATATCACTGAATTAGGACAGTAAAGATTATTCAATCACTAGCGACTGAAAACTCAATGTAATGCGTACTAAAATGGAGCACCACTATCAATTAATATGACAAATTAAGATTGTGATAAGTGCAAAATGGGAAAACGTGTTTGCTGCAACAAGGAAATAATTAAGGGCTAATAAGAGTACTGCACGCAATCGTACGTGTCAGATCCATTCTACATGCTTTCACAGAATTTCTTTTTTTTGGGGGGGGGGGGGTACTGTAATTTGCAGGCTGTATATGGATATGCACATATATATAATAGATAATAAATTTAATGTTTTAATTTTATTCAAAAGTAGAGAAATTTGTTTCGTTTGCGCTTTGAGAAAGTCCACACACACACACACACACCAATTTTGTGCTTGTGTCTATATATATAGACGTATAATGTACTTGTTGAGACACAGAAGTACTAATTAAATCAGGGAGAGAGGAGAAGAAGAAGATGAAGGCATTTTCTCTTTATGCTGCTTATGTGAGTCTTTTTTTTTTTGTGATACAAAGGCAAGCAGAGCTTGAAGAGATACAAGATCAAGGGCAAGGCCCTAAAGATTGTTCTTGTGGCAACAAGCCACGTTCTAATTCAAAAAAACTAATACATTCCACCGGGGGTGAGCGTAGTTCGGCATAGCTGAGATTGCTATAGTTTGCCGATCTGGCAAGGTAATCTGCACAGCGAGTATTCTCCCTATGTGTATGGAAAATCTTCAAGTCCCAGTCTGCATAAATGAGGGACTTGGTGTCTAGGATCACATCATGTAAAGGGTGAACAAATTCACAACTTGTTGACAATAAGTGTACGGCCTGGAGTGAGTATGTGACAAGTCTGATTCTTTTGAAACCCAATTGCTTGCAAAGATGAAGTCCTCTGTGGATTGCATGGATTTCAGCAGCAGTTGGGAAGGAGATTCCTAACTTCTGTTGAAATCCACAAACCCAGTTACCTTGGTGATCGCGAATGACTCCTCCGCAGGCTGACATGCCGTCGCTAGCAGTCGATCCATCCACATCGATTCTAACAAAACCCTCTTCTGGAGGACACCAGTTAAGAAGTCCTCTCTCCGAAATTTGGAAAATCTGGTGTTGAAAGCGACCGGCCTCTACCGATTCCGAGAGATGGAATATGCATCTGTGAACAAGCTGCTTCGGTTTATCCGCTTTTCCTTCAAACGCTTGGCAGCAACGGTTCTTCCAAAGAAGCCAGCATGTGGTACTGAATACTTTTTGCCAAGCCCATCTCGCCACTCTCTGGTTTCCAGGGGAATGCTGTGAATTCCATAAGAGCCAGTCCTGCAAATTACCAGAAGCAAACATAGTAGCATATAAATGGTTAGTTAACGAAAACCACACTCTCTGAGCTTGCTCACAGTCTCTCAAAACATGAAGGATGGTTTCTCCACTCTCACACTGAAAAGGGCAAGTGTTTAGTGCACTCGGATTGTGTCTAGCTCTAATCTCATTTGTAGGTAGCTTCTCATGGAAAACCTGCCACATAAAGAGTTTTATTCTCTCAGGAACACCCCAATGCCAGATCTGCCGCCAGTGAGGTTGGTGAGGAAGGCCCTGCCTATGGTAGATACCTTCGTATGCAGATTTAACGCTGAAGATACCATCAGGAGCATTGCGCCAACAAAACACGTCATCAACTAAACCCGAGGGAGGGGGGAGCATCATGATTTTATCCACAACCCAAGAAGGAAGGAAAGCCTCCCATTTTGCTCTATCCCAATGACCGGAGGGGGAAGTGTAGAAACAGACTGGAGCTTCCATATCCACAAGAGGCAAATTCCTATTTATAAAGTATTTTAGAGGCTTATCAAGAGGGGCCCATCTATCTTGCCAGGCAAGTGTGGTTCTTCCACTTTTAAGCTTCTTACCAAGGCCGCTATGGAAATCTTCCCAAACCGCAACGATACCACTCCATACGGCCGACTGACTACGCCACTTTTGAACATGAGGAATTGAGGACGAACCGCAGGAGTATTTAGCACGAAGGCACTTGACCCACAGAGCATCCGGATTGGTGACAAGAGACCAACATAATTTCATGAGAAAAGCTTTGTTTTGACAACGCAGGTCCTTAATCCCCAACCCGCCTTCGTGTTTCCTTCTTTTGAGGATGTCCCAAGCTACAAGATGCATCTTCCTAGACTCGTCATGTTGATTCCAAAAGAAATCTCTGCTTAATTTCTCAATTGCTAAGAGAACACCTTTTGGAACCAGAGTTGATTGCATCTGGTATTGAGGAATGGCAGATAGTACGGACTTGATGAGAACCGTCCGACCAGCCATGCTCAGGAATTTGCCTTTCCAGCTGGACAGTTTGGACCTAACTTTTTGAAGAAGAGGGGCAAAGGTCATTTTGACCATACGTTTATGAAGGAGAGGAACACCCAGATATTTCCCAAGATCAGCAGTGAGCCCAATCCCCACAACCTGACTCATTTCCAGGGCTCTGTTGAAGTGTACATTTTTGAACACAAACATTTTTGACTTACTCAAGTTAATCTTGTGACCGGAGACCCTGCAAAAATGTTCCATAACATTTCTAATCTCAGCCATTTGATCAATCGAAGCTTCGCAAAAAAGAAGAAGGTCATCGGCAAAGAAGAGATGCGAAATCCGGGGCCCGGAAGGGCATATTTGAAGGGGCTTCCAGTTCCCAACATCCACTTCTTGATGAATGAGTTGACCAAGGAGCTCCATACATAAGACAAATAGATACGGACTTAGAGGGTCCCCCTGCCGAACCCCTCTTGAGGGGACGAATGGATCAGACGGAATCCCATTCCAGATAGTGCTCATGGAGGCGGATGAAACACAACACATGATTAGCTTGATAATATTCCCACGCAAACCAAGGCTTTGAAGGGTGAATTCGAGGAAGCGCCAGTCTAATCTATCAAAAGCCTTTTCCATGTCCACTTTCACAGCTATGAAGCCTTTTTTCCCTCTCTTATTCCTCATGGAATTAATAGCCTCTTGAGCAATGATGATATTGTCAACGCTTTGCCTCCCAGCAATAAAGCTGCACTGGTTTTCGGCGACAAGGTAGCCCATGACACTTTTAAGACGATTGGCAATAACTTTACTTACAATTTTATAGCTCACATTGCAAAGAGAGATGGGTCTAAAATCTTTAAAGGATACCGGATGATCAACCTTAGGAATAAGGACAATATTAGTATGGTTAATTGATTTCACCTCCTCCGGGTTGTCGAAGATCCTAGTGACCAGGTCACAAATCTTCTGCCCGATCAAATCCCACTGAGATTGAAAGAAGTGGGGATTTAAACCATCCGGGCCTGGGGCTTTAAAAGCCCCCATCTCAAAAGCCGCATTCTTGATCTCAAGCGGGGAAACCCGCTTGTGAATAAGATCAAGCTGAAGAGTGTCCAAGGCAGGAAAATGAGCAGCCCAAGGGGAAAAGGGAGAAGAAACATTTTTGGCCGAATAGAGATTCCGGAAATGCTCACGAGCCATAGCTCTCAGACGATTCTCCTCGGAAACCCAGCTACCGTTATCATCTTGGAGAGCTCCAAAATTACTTCGCTTACGCCTTGACACCACACTGGCGTGGAAGTATTTCGTATTTCTGTCACCTCCACTAAGCCATTTACATCTAGATTTTTGGAACCAGATCAACTCTTCCTGCATAGCCAATTTTTGGTACATGTCCCAAAGCTTCTTCTCAATCCTATTAAGACCATTCCGGGAGCCCTCACGGAGCCTGGCACGGTCAATGCCCTCCAACCTACGAAGGATTTCTCTTTTCTTCTTTGCGACATTACCCACCACATTATCGTTCCATTCCAATGCATCATTAGCAAATTGGGAATTACCCTGGAGCCAGTCCTTCCCCTGCCAAGCATCTTTAACCACGTTGCTGAAACCATCTTCAATACACCACGCAGCTTGGTAGATGAATTTTCTTGCTCGGTTACGGCCTGTTTTATGTCTTTGATCCACAACAGCAACAACGCGATGATCAGATTTGAACCTAAGAAGGTGGAGAGATTTGGAGTGGGGATTGCGGATTTCCCACTCAAAATTACAGAAAACCCAATCAAGCCTTTCTTTAACCCCAGTTTTCTCCCAAGTGAATCTGTCGCCCTCGAAAGGGACCTCAATGAGATTGCAGCGGTTAATGCAGGATTGAAAATCCATCATAGAGCTATGATTAGGGCTTGCCCCACCTTGCTTATCATTAGAAGAAAGATAGGCATTGAAGTCACCCAAAACCATCCAGGGGAGAAAAACTGATTGGGAGATAGCATGCAAAGCAGACCACAAATCCCTTCTTTTAGTCACACTAGTATCACCATAAACAAAGGTCACAAACATCGGACTCAAATTATTTTTGTCACAGATTTTGCAGTGAATCAATTGGGTACTAGAGACAATATATTCAAGATGAACCTCCCAGTTATTCCAAAGCACCCAAATACCTCCCGCGAAGCCGGAAGCCTCAATGCGCAGCCAGTCATTAAAACCCAACCTCCTAACAACATTATCAGCTCTAATTCCACTAACTCTGGGTTCTACAAGACACATAACATTAATACTATAATTTTTAACCACGTCTTTCAACACTCTAGGGAAAGAGCTACCACCCGCCCCACGACAATTCCAAGTTGAGATAATCATAGACAAAAATTAAAAAGGAAAAGCAAAAACACTTACTTATCCGGAGGCTTATCTTCCAATTGCACAACAACCTCAAGCTGGGAAACAGAGTGCAACTCAGATCCATGATCAATCAAAATCTGGATAGGATTAGGGGGCTCAAAAGGAACTACTGCCATGTGCTTAGTCTCCAAATTTTTGCTCATCTCCTGCGTCACGGAATCACTTGGAATTATCACAGTAAGAGGAGTGGGTTCAACTTCTCCATGATCAGCATTATGAGGGGTTGGGGGGTGATTTAAAACGTTCAACGCACTTGAGAGATCATTCTGGATTAAATCGTTTAAAGCACCTCCATTTTCGGTGCTGTTTGAAGGCCCACCGTTTGAGGAATCCAATTTGATTACAGCCTTATCCGCCAGACTTCCCCTGACCAAAGTATGGGTCCTTTCTTTAATTCCTTTCTTGGACTTTAAAATAGGAGGTTCAGTCGGAATGATGGGCTTCACAAAGGTTCCCATTTCCTTCTCTTTAACGCTGACAGTGGCATTGGGCTTTTGCTTACCTTGAGGATTTAATTCAGTCCAGATCTTCTTTTTACCCACGTGGACCCCACTTATTTTATGGTGTTGACCAAAGCTGACCCTCTTTCCTTTCTTTAGCTCACCTTTGGCTATGTAGTTCGCAGCATCTGGTTTAGACTCCATTACCGAACCATTTCCCAAATTTGAAAACTGATGGGAAGTCGAGCCTACTTCTTGATCAGAGACCGATAGGACTGCAAATCTGGTCTGGGTCACACTGCCATCTACCATACCTTGATCAGAACCGAAGTGAGATTTTTCACCTGCTCTGTTCCTGTTCCCAGCGCTTCTCGGACGGAGCGCTCTGGCTGGTTTGCGAACCAGCATCCAAGGGCCGTAGGGATGGTCCTTTGCCGGAGGCGGATGCTCTGGCAGATCCATCGAAGACGAAGAAGGTGTCTGAGTGGTGCACCGATTCTGCACAGGAGCGGAGTCCTTCACAGCCGAGTCCTTTACAGAGGCTGATTCTTCTGGCTTGAGCGAAAATCCACAATGCTCTTTACGGTGACCATACCTGCCACAAGCAAAACAGATAAGTCCTAGACCTTCATATTCAATATTGAATAGATTGGAAGCTGTGATTATTCTAGGAACAAGCTCCTTTTGTAAGTCTACTTCTACACATAGTCTTGCATAGCGTCCCCTGTGGATGATGGTTTCCCTGTCATTGGAGTTTTCCATAGTCTTCATATCCACTTTAATGGTTTTTCCAATCATATCTCCCATTCTCCAAAGACACTCTTTGTTATAGCAGAGGAGTGGAACATTGGGTATGCGAATCCAAGTGGCTACACGACCTAATGGGTTTTTGAAAGGGTCAAAGAAGGGAGACCATCTCTGAACAAGGATTGAGTGTTGGGCAACTGTCCAGGGACCACCAAAAAGGATCTTTTTGTAGAGCTGCTCACAGTTAGATTGATCCTTAAATTTCACAACATAATAGTTGTTTGGTAGATCAATTAAGTCAAAACCATTTGATTGCCAAAGTCTGTGAAGGTGATCTTTGAGTCTGAAAAAGTTAACTTTGGCTCCAAGGATGGTAATCACTAGGGAGGCATTCCAAGGCTTAGCCCATCGGTTGAGTTCTTCTTGCGTGATTTGCATAGATGGATAGATATCCATGAGCAACTTCATATCCTCTGAAGGTTCAGGCAATTCCCAATTTTGGTTCAGGAGCTCTGGAAGAATAGCATGTGCCTCTGTTGAAGGAATTCCGTTCCCACCTCCGATTGAGTCTGAAACTTGAGGTCCTAAGAGGGAGTCTTTGTATGAGAGGGCTTGCCCTGTTTTGAGGGTGGAATCAACCCTGACACTTGCTGAATTATTTGAGGATTTCCCCAAATGATCAGCCCCTTCAACGGGAATAGAGATGCCATTTTTGGAGAGCACACTCCTAGCCACAGCTGCCGGATCCTTTTCACACAACACATCCACCGGCGGCTTCTCCCGGACGCTGGGGATATCCATGAAGAAGAAAACACTTGCTTGGCACGAGTTTCAAGAGAGAGGATTTTTCAAAACACTTTCTTTTCTTATGTGAGTCTTTTAGCCGTGCTTTTCATCATCACAAGTAGCGAAGCGAGTCAGCAGGCAAAGAGGCTTCAAGAACTGATTTCATCAAAGAGAAACAATTCAAAGAATAATAAAGTTGAAGTGAAAAATCCATGGTGGGACGAGGAGGAAGATGATGAAGCGTTTAAAAAGAAATATCATGTTTCAGAAGCGCAAGAGGGATTAAGGAAGGCTGATAAGATTAGGGCGCTGCCTGGACAACCTCATGGGGTGAATTTTGATCAGTATTCAGGTTATGTTGCAGTTGATCCTAAAGCTGGAAGAGCCCTTTTCTATTATTTTGTGGAGTCTCCATATAACTCTTCTACTAAACCATTAGTATTGTGGCTCAATGGAGGTACGTATAATCATAATTTCTTACACATGTGCTTGATGATATATATATATATATAAATCAATTGAGTCAAAACATGTTTGCTCATATGATTTATGACTGCGATTAAATCTTGATGGTATTCAAATCTTTAGTTCCAAAAATATGCTTTCAGTGAACTAAAATTCACTAAGTCATCAATCAATATATATATATATATATATATCACATGAAAACGCATATCTTATGCCATCTTATATTTACAGGATACTCCCCCATCCTCATTTATAAGGTATCATTTTTTTAATGGGTTAAGTAGCAAATTTACCAACGAAGTTTTAAAGAAGGGGCGCTTGGTACAATTATGTTTTAAAGGGGGCAAAAATACATATAAGGAATTAAAAGTGGAGCATCCAGCATAAAACTGTTAAATTTAACCTAATGACATTAAATTATAAGAGAAGAAAACCACTAACAGCGTTAGCTCAAATTTAATGGTTTTGCGTTGGATGTTCCACTTTTAATTCCTTATGTTTATTTTTGCTCCTTTTAAAACATAAGTGTACCAGACGCTCATTCCTTAAAACTTTGTTGGTAAATTTACTCCTTAACCCTTTTTTAATAGACTTGTCCCTTTTTATAAGGGACTCTTTGAGTTGTCTCACTAATAAATGCATTTTTATCCACCTTACCTTCAATTAATTTCATATATTGTATTAATTAAAATGTTGACTAATTTCATGCCCTCTATTCTCTTATGTAATCTTTCTCCATATATTCTCTTTCATCAATTTTTTTTTCATTATTAGTTTATCTTTTACTCATTCATAAATAAAGGCATAATATTTGAAAAAAAAAAGTATATTTCTCATATATTTAATATTTTTAACTAATTTTACTTATTTTCTTGAACAACACAACTCATTTAAAAATGCCTTATATATATATAGGGACGGAGGTAGTATATGCTACTCATTTCACCAGGTCTTGCCTTTAGAACCGGGGTAGTACTGAGTTTAATGCTTTTTGAAATGGTTGAAATTGGCAAGACCAGGTTGTTCCTCACTTGGCTATGGCCCCATGCAGGAATTGGGACCCTTCAGGGTCAACCGTGACGGAAAAACACTGTTCCTTAATGAATATGCTTGGAACAAAGGTATATATAACTTAATGCTTTTGATGATCACTTCCAAGAGTACTTGAATATTAATTACAAGTATCTTCTGGTTTTGATGAATCTGCAGAGGCAAATATGTTGTTCTTGGAATCACCAGCTGGGGTAGGGTTTTCCTACTCAAACACTTCATCTGATTATGATGAAGAAGGCGATGAGTTTACAACGAAAGATTCATACGTCTTCCTCATCAATTGGCTTGAGAGGTTTCCACAATACAAATCTAGAGATTTCTTCATCACTGGGGAGAGCTATGCTGGTCATTATGTGCCCCAGCTTGCTTCCACCATTTTGGAACGAAACAAACTAAAACCTAGCACTGTCATCAACCTCAAAGGCATCGCAGTTACGTTAATTATTCTCTCCTTTAACTGCAGTTAAATAATGTAAAACCTTTGGACGCTTGTAATTTTGCTATTATTAGTTATTTAAATGTTTACATACACTTGTGAATCCACCTGTGAAAACTCATGAGTTTTTATTTCAGCTTTGAAAACTAGATGTAAATTTCGTTATGTACACTTGTAAATTTGGCTATTATTAGATGTTAAAAATGCACAAGTGCACTTGTAAAAAAAAATGTGAGTGAGAGTATTTGGTCATTTACCATCAAAATAAAATTTCACTTTAAATTCATAATCCTTTGGTCCTTAACTGAAATAAAGTCATATATGTGGGGATTAAGTGAAATTCTCACAACATTAATTATGTGGAAGCTGATATATATATCTGTTGGCTAATAATGCATGAAATTGTTTACAGATAGGGAATCCATGGAGTTGGGTTGATGATGAAACAAGTAACACGGGAGTGTATGATTACTTTTGGACGCATGCTTTGATGTCTGATGAAACCCACGAAGCTATTGATAAGTACTGTGACTTTGCTTCTGAAACTATTTCAGACAAATGTTTGAGCTTTATCAATAAAGCATATCAGGAGATAGGCAATATCAATGAGTATAACATTTATGCACCAACCAGTCACGAGGCTTCTACCAGAAATGGCCCACCTGGTTCTGTAAGTCTCTTCACCTGCCTGCGTGTATATATATATATATCGTTTTAACTAATTAATACTCCACCTCGCTGATAACAAAATGTATGTGTTGCATGATTGCATTATTTCAGGTGTATAATTATGATCCATGCTCTGAGTCTTACGTGCAAGTCTACATGAATAGCCCTGAGGTGCAGCGAGCTCTCCATGCACTCCCCACAAATTGGACTCATTGCAGGTCTGCTAATAATAATAATAATTAATGAATATTAATTACTTACATCTCTCACTCTCTCTGTGCATATATTTCATGAGTTCAAGAAATCATAAGGACGCATTTATGAGGGAGAGGAATGTCTCTATTGACCACTCTCTCCATTTCCTCTCCATTTAGCGTATCTACCATTAGGTTAAGTTTTAATGGTTGAGATATAATACTATATAAAAATATTATTACAACATGAAATATAATAAAAATCTACCATGGTCATTGAAATAAATTTCAACCATTAAAACTTTATCTAATAGTTGATAAATTAAATGGAGAGGAAGGTCTTTCCCGTATTTATAACGTACAGTTTTAATATTGCAGCAATTATAACTGGCTAGACAGCCCAAGTAGCAGCTTGCCCACAATCAAATATCTCATTGCAAGTGGCATTAGATTCTGGATTTACAGGCAAGTCGATATATTCTTTTCATTACACTGGCTCTTGATCCGTTTTAATTAAGCATACAATAAACAAGTGAGAAGATATTGTATTGGAAATGAAGGGGTAAGCGTGAGATGTGATGGACAAAAGTAGATATATATATATATATATAGGACAAGGCCTAAACCAAAAGTCTCTGTGCAGAGAACCTTCTGTTTCTCTTCTTGTTCTGGACTTGAGATCGATCTTATATATGTTGCTGGCATGCATGCTAAGCTTAAAAATTCTAATCAATTATTTGCTTTGTTGAACAAAACTGTGATTTCCACTTGTGAGAAAGAGTTCTATGTCATAAATGATGTGTGTGTGTGTATGTATGTATTGATGATGTTGTGTTGACGTGTACAGTGGAGACACAGATGGAAATGTTCCAGTCACATCGACAAAGTACTCATTCAACAGACTCAACCTTACTATCCAGGCTCCTTGGCGTCCTTGGTATTCTGGAAACGAGGTGAGTATCTGTGTATTCTTGTCATGATATTCTTTTTTTCATATATATATATATATAGTTATCTGATTGGGTTACATACGATCATTATCGGGCCCAAGAGGGGTGGTTCTCCCAAAAGCGCTTTCTGCATTCACACGGGCTCAAACTCGAGTCCTCGTGTCTTAACAGCTAAAGCCCCTTTCACTAGAATTAAGGCTTGTTGGTTTCCTGTCAGGATATTCTGTTTTTTTTTTTTTTTGGATTGGCAAGCACTACTGTGCTTGCTGGCAGGGATCGAACCCTGATAAGGGCCAAAGTACGATGGCCACCATGCCACTGCACCACCAAGGTGCTGGCTCGTCAGGATATTCTAGAAGTGTGTGTAAGTGTCATGTATATATATGTATGTATTTATATGAGATATGAATGATGATAGTGAAATGATGAATGAATAATGCAGGTAGGAGGATATGTGGAGGAATACAAGGGAGTGAGCTTAGTGACAGTGAGAGGATTAGGGCATGAAGTTCCAAGCTGGCAACCTGCAAGGGCTCTTACTCTCTTCACTTCTTTCCTTAACAACTCTCACCCTCCTTCTTCTCCCTCCCCATAATTCAAGTTCATTCACATATAACACATGTTTTTATGGCACCTTAATTTTTTTAAATGTTTACTTCTTCCTAATTTGCGTTGTCCTAGCTAGTCATTAGATACAGAAAAATGTCAGACAAATCTGGTTGCTGTTTCTGTGAGCTTATATTTAAGCATTTAGAAGAAGTTGAAAAAACTTCACTTATGAAAATTGTTACTAGTACAATACAGGGAAAAATAAGGTATTTCCTCATTGATGTAATTAATTTGTATAACCAGATATGTGATGTGTGTGTACATATATAATACTTAGAAAGGATAAGATTAAACAGCATTGAAATGCGCATAGAAGAGAAAGGGTTCTACCTAGGTTTGACATTGACCTTAATTATTCTTTTTTTTTTTTTTTTCAATTCTTACAAACAAAAAATAAGTCAATCACAAGTATAGAGTAGTAGTATTACAATATATATATATAACAAGAAGTTTTGTCTCTCTAGATGAACTGATTGTGTAAATTGTATCATGTTATCATCAAAACTAATTGACTAAATATATTATTCATTGTAGTATTTTATTTTACAACTTTTTCAAATATCATTCTTGACTCACATTCGGGATGAATTCGATATGACACATCAACTAAAGCATAACTTTTTTTTTTGGGGTAAAAAATTGGGCAATCCGCATGAAGAAACTTTATTCATCATCCACACATGAGCGTTGGTACTAAACACCCACCAAATCCCTAAGAAGTATATCCGAGAGCCCTCTAGGGGCACATCAAAATGACACAGATCATCTCCACAATCCAAACTGAAGTTTGCAAGCCGATCAGCCATAAAATTACCTTCCCTTAAGGTATGGGAGAACTGTATCTAGATATTTCTATTAGCTTCTCTAAGCCACGAACAAAGCATTCTACTTCTTACCTTGCCTCTGTTCCAAACTTCCAACAGCATCAGGATCACACAAGAGGGATCACCCTCCACAATACTTTCACTTGAAGCACATATGGAGTTGAATCTTCAATAAGATTTTCAGCATGGGAAAATGGATTCTTTGAAAGCACACTAATGTGGCAACACCTCCATTTTTGACAGAGAGTAGATTCCTGTAGGAAATGCCGTTTCAAAAAACAATACTTTCATGGGAAGTAAGACATGGAGTTGCATCTTCTAGGGGATTTTAAGCATGGGAAAATGGATTATTCGAAAGAACACCAGTGGTGGCATCTCCGTTACTAATATCAGAACCTTCACCATCAACTGTGGCATTGGCAACTCCTCCATATTTGCCAAAGACTAGCTTCCTTAAGGAAATGCCATTTTGGGAAGACAATACTCTCATGGGAAGTAACACATA
Organism: Inga leiocalycina; assembly: GCA_963242795.1. NCBI lineage: Eukaryota > Viridiplantae > Streptophyta > Magnoliopsida > Fabales > Fabaceae > Inga > Inga leiocalycina. The sequence goes on from OY725325.1 coordinate 72,877,363, forward strand.
TAGAATTGCATCTTCTACAGGACTTTCAGCATGGAAAAATGGATTATTCGGAAGCACACCAGTAGTGGCATCTCCGTTAGTAATATATGAACCTGCACCGTCAACTGTGGCATTAACAACTCCTCCATATTTGCCAAAGACTATCTTCCTGTAGGAAATGTCGTTTTTGGAAGACAATACTTTCACGGAAAGTAAGACATATGGAGTTGCATCTTCTACAGGATTTTCAACATGGGAGAATGGATTATTCAGAAGCACACCAGTAGTAGCATCTCCGTTAGTAATATCAAAATTAAAGCTGCACCTTCAATTGTGGCATGCATTGGTAACTCCTCCATATTTGCCATAGACTAGCTTCCTGCAAGAAGTGCCAATTTTGGAAGACAATACTTTCATAGAAAGTAGGACATATGGATTTTCAGCATGGGAAAATGGATTCTTTGAAAGCACACCAATGTGGAACCACCTCCACATTTGCCAAAGAGTAGGTTCCTACAGGAAATGCCGTTTTGGAAAACAATACTTTCATAGGAAGTAACACATATGGAGTTGCATCTTCTATAGGATTTTAAGCATGGGAAAATGGATTCTTTGAAAGCACACCAATAGTGGCACCTCCATTAGTAATATCAGAACCTGCACCATCAATTGTGGCATTGGCAACTCCTCCATATTTGCCAGAGACTAGCTTGTTGGCGTCAGTACCTCACACCATACTGATTCTTAGTGGCAGCACCTGGTGAAACACAACAAATAATAGTTCGAGTCACGTCCAAGGACGCTGTTCTTAAGAGATATTCTGCAACCCCCTAATAGATTAGGAAGCGGCACTCCCCAACATAAAACGAACCATTCCTACAGAAAGTAGGGTGACAGAAATGCGGAAAGATATCAGTATAACTTAGAAGAAGGGAGAGAGGAGAGGTGCTCGGGGACCTCGGTCTCATCTAACCATGTATAGAACATTGCCTTTTATAGGCAGAAACATGTGACCGTTGGAGAGTTATAATGATCATTAACAACGGTTTAATGAAAATTAAAATGACAGTTACAAAACAAGTGTTAATGACAATTTAATGTAATAAAATCTTTTAAATGTCATTAAAACTGGTCAATTAAAATTCCAACTGTTATCTCCAATGGTCAGTTCAAAGACTCCTCTTATCATCCTTTTTACTAACTCAAGCTCATATTTAATAGTATACTAGGGTGTTCCCAATCTTGAGTTATACGAGACTTCTTCCTTTAACACACTCACACACAATATTTACAATAATCCCCTACATGTGTCTAAGGAAGCTCGTAGTCCCATTAGCTGAGTTACACACATGGATATAACCATTGTATCTGGTGGTCCTTTGAACTTAAAACCAGACCTAAACTGATAATGCTTAGTACACAGAGATGTCGGTGGTCCTATGAACTTAAAACCGCTCATCTCTTAGGCGTATACTAGAGGCATTAAGAGTCAGATTATACCCCCCTCATTTTCCTCTGTTAGTGCGTTTTTGCACATTAAAACTACCATGCGCTTGTCCTGGTATTTAACAAATGCTCTGGAGATTTTGCCACTCATAGGAGTGGCCCCACTCCTCATTCGTATAGGTGGTTTCATGAAATGTACCTGCAAAGAGCACATCATCCCATAGGATTATAACATCATTAAGAACTTTTGCTCGGCCTCACCAAAATGCATTATAGCACTTTCTCATGCCATGGGAAGGAACAAGTAATTTATTTTAGTGCTAACAGAACTAACCAACGACTTGTTCTTACCCATTGAACCTTCTTCATGGGATCACCAATCATAGAGGTTGGGTTGACATCACTGTTAATTTCAAATTGGCTTTAGTCCCATTCCCCTCGGCTAATTTAATTCTTCCCAGGGCTTGTTAATGGATCCGCAGGTCAACTTTTGACCTCACAAAATCGATTGAGATAACTCTACAATTTTTAAGCATGCTCGTTCACAATATATCTCAAACGATTTCCACTTGAACCATTGCTCTTTCTACAATGGCTATTGCTATTTTAGCAATCACAATTCATCAACATTAAGTGTTGGTTTTCCACCAAAACATTTGCTAAGAGTTTTTTTAACAACTTAGCCTCCAAAGTTAGCCAATTCCAGAGTATCAAACTCTAACTCACACAATAATTATTTTGGCTACTGGTGGATTTTCTCACATAAAATTGAAATTCAATTAACATCTGAGTATCTAATACAACGGGAATCCACTGTATATGATACCAACAGTTATGGTACCCTTCAAATATTTAAATCTCCTCATGAGATTGTATATTTATACATGCTCAATCTTCACATAACACAAACTATGTCATAGGATTAACACTTATCAATTAATGCAAAAAATTCTCAAAAATTTGTGCATATCTAGATTGAGCTGCAGAACCACTTTAAACCGTGTTAGAATCATAATTCACACACATTCTTAAACCAAGATAATTATATAGCCTCAAATTATGAAAATTACATTTATCTATCATAGATAAATGATCAAATTTTTCATGCCACATAATGCTTATTTCAAGCAAAATATTTCATAATCCACAAAATTTGCTCACATTGGCAAATATAGAAAAGGCCTCCACTCAATTAATTATTTGCAGCACACATCTTGTATTTATCAAATGAGGCAACAAGATATATAGTTTTGTAAGACATATTATAAAACATATGACATCTACATTAAAAATTCAATATTCATAGTAGTCATGTATATTTATACCACTATAAATATATACTTGAAAATCATGAAATTTAAACACATTTATCTCTACACTAGATAAATGATTAAATTTTCACACCACATGTATAATTCACAAATTTGCTTTCTGCAGCAAATAACAAAACCTCCACATAATTAATTTTAAACCACAACTTGGTTTTATCTAACGAGGTGAGAAACAATTTGCAACTCTGAAAATTTATAAGGTATCCCACATGTTAGGAATCCCCACACTTTCAAATATCTCAAAAATATATGAAAATATTTTCTCATAATTCTAATTTAATTAGAATCTCACCCTATAATGTCCTTCCATTCTAATTAAATTAGGATGTCTCAAATATTGTTTTTCTAATATTATCATTCTAATTTCACAAAAATATCACACTGACTATTTGCATGTCAATATGCAAACCATACCACCACCATGATTATAAATCAATGCATACACACCGAATACATGTAACCCCAAAGGTGGATTCATTATGGCATATGAAGCAATATTGATGCACCGAACTCATATCTCTCATATATACTCCTTCCACAAACAACTTAAATTGAAAACCATTGGCATGTACATGTATGAACTAACATATGATAACAACATTTACAATATAATATCCATAATATTATATTATTGCAATATTATAAATATGTAGCCCTATGAGGGAAATGAAATATAACGCACATTCTAAACTCATAAAGCTCAATTACATGCCATCAATGTAATGGAGACTATGGAGGCCATAAACCCAAAAAACCAACGGGAAGCCAAATCTTAATTTATGTTTAATGCCGAATAAACACCTTCACACATCTAATATGATCAAGGATTTAAACATAATAGACTAATTTCAATTCATACACGCCACATAATAAACTATAATCTTTTGACCAAGATTATCATCAATGGATAAAACTCGCCAACGTTTTTCAACTTAATAAATTGTTTGAAATACCTTTTTGCCCCCTCAACTCCAAGAGCCTTTCTTTGTTGATGATTGCTTGTGTTCTCACCAAAAACCATTTCACCTAGATTGTGAAGGAAAGCAAAACTCTAACCTTTTCATAAAAGCATCCTGCACTCACAGTAAGTTGTTCCTTCCTTTCTTGAAGACAAATATGGTTAGTTAGCATGTCTTAAGGGGAAATAAGATTTCTACTTGTTATTATTCAAAATTAGATATATGTGGATGGTTATAGAGAGAGCTTTAGATTTGAAGATCAATATAATTGAGGAGCTGATAATTCAATACTAATGCATAGAGATGAGGATCAGCCTGTTTTAGCCAGAAGACAAATATCTTATCATGTTTCCTTTGCAACCAACTAACAAGAATTAGAGAACACTTATCTTTTATGTGCTCCCAAAATATCAGTAGGTAATATCTCCTAAGATTGTTGGTGTCAACACCTCACACCATACTGATTCTTAGCGGCAACACCTGGTGAAACACAACAAACAATAGTTTGAGTCACGTCTAAGAACGCTGTCCTTAGGAGATATTCCGCAACCACTCTAGTAGATTAGGAAGTGGCACTCCCCAAGATAAAACGAACCCTTCCTGCAGAAAGCAGGGTAATAGAATTGCAGAAAGATATCAGTGTAACTCAGAAGAAGGGAGAGAGGAGAGGAGCTCAGGGACCTCGGTCTCACCTAACCATGTATAGAACATTGCCTTTTATAGGCAGAAACATGTGACCGTTGAGGAGTTATAATGACCATTAACAAAGGTTTAATGAAAATTAAAACGACAGTTACAAAACAAGCATTAATAAAAATTTAATGTAATAAAACCTTTTAAATGTCATTAAAACTGGTCAATTAAAATTCCAACGGTAAGTTCAAAGACTCCTCTTATCATCTTTTTTACTAACTCAAGCTCATATTTACTTTTATACTAGGGTGTTCCTAATCTTGAGTTATACGAGACTTCTTCCTTTGACACACTCACACACAATATTTACAACATAGCTTACTAAAGGAAATGCCGTTTTTGGAAGACAATACTTTCACGAGAAGCAAGACATATGGAGTTGAATCTTCAACAGGATATCCAGTATGGGAAAATGGATTATTTGGAAGCACACTAGTAGTAATATGAGAACTTGCACTATCAACTGTGGCCTTGGCAACCCCTCCATATTTGCCAAAGACTAGCTTCCTACAAGAAATTCCGTTTTTGGAAGACAATACTTTCATGGGAAGTAACACATATGGAGTTGCATCTTCTACAGAATTTTCAGCATGCGAAAATGGATTATTTTGAAGCACATCGGTAGTAATATCAAAACCTTCACTGTCAACTGTGGCATTGGTAACTCCTCCATATTTGCCAAAGACTAGCTTCCTTAAGGAAATGCCATTTTGGGAAGGCAATACTTTCATGGGAAGTAACTCATATATAGTTGCATCTTCTACAAGATTTTCAGCATGGGAAAATGGATTCTTTGGAAGCACACCAGTAGTGGCATCTCCGTTAGTAATATTCGAACCTGCACCATCAACTGTGGCATTAACAACTCCTCCATATTTGCCAAAGACTATCTTCCTGCAGGAAATGCCATTTTTGGAAGACAATACTTTACGAAAAGTAAGACATAAGAGTTGCATCTTCTACAAGATTTTCAACATAGGAAAATGGATTATTCGGAAGCACACGAGTAGTAGCATCTCCGTTAGTAATATCAAAAGTTGCTCCTTCAGTTGTGGCATGCATTGGTAACTCCTCCATATTTGCCAGAGACTAGCTTCCTGCAGGAAGTGCCATTTTTGGAAGACAATACTTTCAAAGCACTACAAAAAAACACCCAATTTCCGATGGAATTTGCGACGGAATTTTTTTTGTGGCAAATTCCATCACATTTTTCCGACAGAATTTTCAGTGGCAAATTTAGCTACGGAATTTCTGATAGAATTTTTTCTGTGGCAATTTCCGACGGAAATTTCCGTCGCAAAGTTTTCCGATGGAATTTTCCGTTGGAATTTGTCATCGAAAATTTTCCCACGGAATTTTTTCCGCAGCAAATTCCGACGAAAAATTCCGTCACAAAGTTTTCCAATGGAAATTTCCGTCGTAATGTATTATGACATTTCCAGTGGTACAATTATGATCCATGCTCTAATTACTCCATTCATGCCTATATGAATAACCCAGAGGTGCAACTAGCTCTTCATGCACTTCCCACAGGCTGGACTCATTGCATGTGTGTCAGTATATAAAATTGTCTATTTCATTCATGAGTTCATCGACCATGCATGCACGTGTTAATTTTATACGCAATTATTTGCGGGGATTATAACTGGATAGATTGCTCAGGTACGATACCCATCATCAAGATTCTCATAACAAATGGTATCAGAGTTTAGCTCTACAGGTAAGTTTCCATTATCATTACAACAGGTGTTACATTAGTTCAAGTTCCAATAGCTAGGAGAAACTACACAAAAATGTGATATATGAAAAGCTACTGATGATTTTTGTGTTTATGAGTGAAGTGGGAATATAGATGGCGTTGTCCCAGTCACATCTTCAAGGTACTCAATCAACCGTCTTAACCTTACTGTTGAGGTTCCATGGCGATATTGGTGCTCAGGAAATAAGGAAAACTATGATAAACTATTTTCATCATCTTAACCATTTCATGAAGCTTTTGTTTATACCACCCTAGTCGTATTTAATTTTGCTCTTATTTATGAATGAGTATTTTTCACCTCTTTTCTCTCTCTCTCTCTCTCTCTCTCTGTCTTTAATAGAGTCAAAATTGTAATGTGTCCTCTCATTTATTACTCTAAAAGTGGATTTATAATAAGGATTAAATTTTTTTCCCAAACTTAACTTATAAATAGGAACAAAGTGGTATGTAAGTGATTTGGTCTTAATATTTTGTACGATTTACAGGTAGGAGGATATGTGGAGCAATACAAAGGACTAACATTTGTGGCAGTGAGAGAAGCTGGCCACACTGTGCCTAGTTGGGAACCAGCTAGAGCCCTCACTCTCATCACTTCATTCCTCAAACGCCCTCTGCCTCGTGCTTCGCCATGGCCATAATACCCGACCCGACGAGACCCAGCTTATTATATATTTGGATATCTCTTATTCATAAATAATAATTCATATGCATATGTTTGTAATCCAATCTATAAAATGATGAACCAACAACAGAACTTTTTGAAGATAAGCTTCTATATACATGCATGGTATCAAAATCTCACTAGCTAACCTCTTGCACTTTGGATGGAGAGAAAATTAGGAGGGGAAACTCCCAAAATAGTAAATTTTTTTATCATTTTTTAGAAGTTTTCTTTCCTAATATTCCCTCACTCCTTTTTTTCCCTCACTTTTGCCTCCATTCAAACATATAGCATTAGGTCAGCTTTAATCTGTTTTTATTTTGGTCCAAAGTTCATGGCTAGGGTTGTTTGCTTACATTTTAAAAACAGGTTATTCGATATTCTTAAAGGTGAAGGATGGATTCTAGAATTTAAAATCAACCATAAAACAATCATAAAAATTTAGTATAGGAGAAATAGATAATAAAATATTAGAACAGCCTTTAAATGATTAATGTGTGCGAAGGGTTTCAATGAAGCCTGAAAATGAGATATTCTAAAGTAATAATATTTTTTAGAGGATGCTATGTAATAAAACGCCATAGTTTATAGTCTCCATGGGACTCTGGCCGGTCAAAAGAAAGAGAGAGCGGGGGAAAAAAGAATGACTCTGCATTGAACAATCAACATTTAATCCACCAAGTTTCTTATGATGTTGAACTAATTCCATGGATCGACTTATAATTAAAGATTTTGTCTGGTAAACAAGTGTCCAATCACATGTCATGCATGCTTTTCGCCCATTTATTATAGTAATCAAAAGACCACTAGTCCCAAAAGGAGATAGCTCTCCCAAAGACGCTTCTTGCATTTACACAGATTCGAACTTGAGACACCATGCTTAAGCAGCTAAAGCCCCTTCCACTAGAACTAATCAATGCCAATTGGTCTCTTGTCATGATATTCTAAAAGTGTGTGAGTGTCATGTATATGTTGGGGTGTGTGTGTGTGTGTGTGTGTATGAGATATAAATGATGATATTGAAATGAATGAATAATGCAGGCAGGAGGGTACGTGAAGGAATACAAGGGAGTGAGCTTAGTGACAGTGAGAGGATCAGGGCATGAAGTTCCAAGCTGGCAACCTGCGAGGGCTCTTACTCTCTTCATTTCTTTCCGTAATAACTCTCCCCTTCCTTCTTCTCCCTCCCCATAATTCATGTTCATTCACATATCACTCATATGTTTTTAAGCATCTTGAAGAAGTTGAAAAACTTCATTTATGAAAAATTTTAGGGTTAATATAATCTTTAATCCTTCAAGTTTGCTTTCATTCTGGTTTTGACTCCTTAAGTTTCAAAACATAAGTTTTGGTCCCTCATGTTTCATTTCATTTAAATATTAGTTCCTATAACTCAATAAAATCTGGACCATTTTGCTCCCTACAGGGACTAAAACCAAAATGATGCCAAACTTAAGGGACCAAAAATAGTATTAACCCAAAATTGTTACTAGTTCAATACAGGGAAAAAAAAGGTATTTTTTCATTGCTCTAATTAATTTGTATAACCAAATATAAAATAACATAAAAAGGACAAAATTAAAGAGCATTGAAATGCATAGAAGTGAAAGGAAAAAATTAATCTATCAAGGCTTGAAATTAACCTTAATTATTTTTTTTTCTCATTTCTTACAAGCAAAAAATAAGTCAATCACATATAACAAGAAGTTTTGTCTCACTAGATGAGCTGATTATGTAAATTGTACAATGTTATCATCAAAACTAATTGATTAAATATATTTTTCGTTATAATATTTAATTTTACAACTTTTTAAAATGTCGTTCTTGCCTCACATTCGGGATGAATTCGACATGACACATCAATTAAAGCATAATTTACTTGACCACAAATAAAATTCATTGGAAAGTGCATCGTTTTTTGCTGAACTATGCCAAGGATATTCTTTTTGAAGCCTCTATGACCCAGCAAAAATATCACAAAATTCGAAAAGAAAAAGAGTGGAATAAAAATAGAGATATGACAATTAAAACGTTGTGTTTTTTCAAACAAAATCTCCAGAAAATTGAAAAATAAGTTATTTAGACGTCGTTTAATGGGGAAAAAACAGAATGCCTGTGTAACAATTGTGCATACTTTAAATTAATCCAACTATCCGGCTCGTCAAAAGCAAGTCGTTTGTGTGTGTGTGTGTGTGGTTTTTTTTTTTTTTGGGCGGACGTTGTCTACCTTTAAAAATAAGAAATTATTCACCCAAAAAAAAACAGACCTTGTTCCAATAATTAGTTTACCTAGTCAAATTTATAAGAAATAATTGTCAAATCACATGTTGAATGCTTAATTTGTTGGGGTGAACTCCCTTCCTACATAGAGAAAGGCTCAAATTTAAAGCTCATTTGTATTTCAGTACCTAAAGTTAAAAGGGTTCAGTGTGTGAGGTGATGTAAGAGTAACCATTTTGGCTAAGAAAAAGAGAGAAAACTATTTTCTCTATATATATAGAGCAACGATTGGATGTTGTCCACCGTGAAAGTTATTTAATGCTTGTTTGGGAAGCGCCGAAAAGTATTTTTTTAAAACATTTTTTTATAACGTAAGACAAAATTTTTCTCATATATTTACTTCAAATGTCGTAAAAACACTTTTAAAAAATTAAAACAAATACGCAAGTATTTCGCCCTACAACTTCAGGATTAATTGGGTATTTTTCAACTTCCTTGTTGTGGATTTAAGTTGCTTTGGTTGTGTAAGAGTAACCGTTTGTACTAATTGAGACACTCTTCGCCTTTTTTTTTTTTTTTTTTATCATAGTGGAGCTGGTTTCTCAACATAATTATCTGTTAAACTTGTAGTGCTCAATAGCATTCATCTGATCCTTATATGCTGACATCATCATACATATTGCAACTTTTGACGACATGCGTGAACATGGAATCTGAATCAGGGGAGTTTTTTTTTTATTTTCCCTATTCCAATATTTTGTTTGAATAATGTGTGATTAAATTTGTGTTGTGGGATTTATATTTATACTTTTCCTATGATTTAAATTAATTTGAGTGGTGTGTTTATTTATATATTTAATTAAATTGTATTTTCTTTTATTTTTTTTATTTTTTAATATTTTTTTTAACAAGAAAAACCCAAAAATCAATTTTCCCTTGTTTTATTGAATTTTATTTTTGCATGACATTTAGTATTACCTAGGATTCAATTAAAGGCTCCTTGAGAAAAGAGAGACGACCCGAGCATTGCATTATACTGCAATTCTTGGATTAAAAATCTTGTATTTGACCCCAAGACGCAAAGATACGGTGAAATCAATGGCGCCGTTGCCGGGGATGGGGGCCGGAAAACTAGAATAGTTCGCCGAAAAATGCAAAACTTGCTAAACTATCACAGAGAGGAGATGAGGGTGCTGCACTTGTAGTTTTCGATGGTTTTTGGTGGAGAAAAATAGAAGGTGATGGTGGTTGGAATGAAGGTGCTGCTGGACTGTGAACAAGATGATGGTGTGGTGATGAAAATGAAGAACGTGGTGGTAAGGAAGGTGCCGAGGCTGGTAAAGGTGAATGGTGGTGATGAAGGGAAGAGGTCGGTGGTGTAAGTGGTGACCTCGTTCTTACTTCAACCCCCGTTCTGTAGTACCTCGGTAAAAGAAAATGGAAGAGGAAAATTGAAGAAGGAAGAGCTGCAGTCGGGATGCTCTCATGGTGGTAAAGATGGGGGTATATATAGTGAGATTGCTGCCGGCCATTTCCCTTCACCAACCATATTGTTAGGTGCAATCTGAAAGCAAGCTGCAACACAAATCTTTCCGTGATATGCGCGCATGTAATTTCTTCATATTCCAGAAGCTCAATGACAAAATCCCCCAGATTTTGCTTTTCTGTCGGTTTGAATGTTGAATTTGTGGCTTGGGTATTGTTCTATTAATCACTCTCTCAATTTCCTCTCCATTTAGTGTATCTACCATTAGGTTAAGTTTTAATGGTTGAGATATAATACTATGTAAAAATATTATTACAACATGAAATATAATAAAAATCTACCATGGTCATTGAAATAAATTTCAACCATTAAAACTTTATCTAATAGTTGATAAATTAAATGGAGAGGAAGGTCTTTCCCGTATTTATAATGTACAGTTATACTATTGCAGCAAATTATAACTGGCTAGACAGCCCAAGTAGCAGCTTGCCCACATTCAAATATCTCATTGCAAGTGGCATTAGATTCTGGATTTACGGGCAAGTCGATATATTCTTTTCATTACACTGGCTCTTGATCCCTTTTAATTAAGCATACAATAAACAAGTGAGAAGATATTGTATTGGAAATGAAGGAGTAAGCGTGATATGTGATGGACAAAAGTAGATATATATATATATATAGGACAAGGCCTAAACCAAGAGTCTCTGTGCAGAGAACCTTCTGTTTCTCTTCTTGTTCTGGACTTGAGATCGATCTTATATATGTTTGGTATAGAAACCAAAACTCAATGTGTTTATTTAATCTCAGATGTGTTTACAATGAAAAATGAACACCTATTTATACTAAAAATGAAACCTCATAAATGCTTTAAATAATGAAGAAGTCAGATCTGGCAACTCACACCAACCCCCCTACAACGTCAGTGCTCACATCTTGTGAAATGTCAACGTTGGCTGCTTGTTCATATGCAATGTTCACACTCTCTGTTCTGTTTCTGTTTCAATGTTGTTGGCATGCATGCTAAGCTTAAAAATTCTAATCAATTATTTGCTTTGTTGAACAAAACTGTGATTTCCACTTGTGAGAAAGAGTTCTATATCATAAATGATGTATATATATATATATATATATGCATGCATGTATTGATGATGTTGTGTTGACGTGTACAGTGGGGACACAGATGGAAATATTCCAGTCACATCGACAAAGTACTCATTCAACAGACTCAACCTCACTATCCAGGTTCCTTGGCGTCCTTGGTATTCTGGAAACGAGGTGAGTATCTGTGTATTCTTGTCATGATATTCCGCGTTCACATGGACTCAAACTCGAGACCTCGTGTCTAAGCAGCTAAAGCCCCTTCCATTGGAATTAAGGTCTGTTGGTTTCTTGTCAGGATATTCTTTTTTTTTTTTTTTGGATTGGCAAGCACTATTGTGCTTGCTGGCAGGGATCGAACCCTGATAAGGGCCATACTACGATGGCCACCATGCCACTGCACCAGCAAGTTGCTGGCTTGTCAGGATATTCAAGAAGTGTGTGCAAGTGTCATGTATATATATGTATGTATATATATGAGATATGAATGGTGATAGTGAAATGATGAATGAATAATGCAGGTAGGAGGATATGTGGAGGAATACAAGGGAGTGAGCTTAGTGACAGTGAGAGGATCAGGGCATGAAGTTCCAAGCTGGCACCTGCAAGGGCTCTTACTCTCTTCACTTCTTTCCTTAACAACTCTCACCCTCCTTCTTCTCCCTCCCCATAATTCAAGTTCATTCACATATAACACATGTTTTTATGGCACCTTAATTTTTTTTTAAATGTTTACTTCTTCCTAATTTGCGTTGTCCTGGCTAGTCATTAGATACAGAAAAATGTCAGACAAATCTGGTTGCTGTTTCTGTGAGCTTATATTTAAGCATTTAGAAGAAGTTGAAAAACTTCATTTATGAAAATTGTTACTAGTACAATACAGGGAAAAATAGGGTATTTCCTCATTGATGTAATTAATTTGTATAACCAGATATGTGATGTGTGTACATATATAATACTTAGAAAGGATGAGATTAAATAGCATTGAAATGCGCATAGAAGAGAAAGGGTTCTACCTAGGTTTGACATTGACCTTAATTATTCTTTTTTTTCAATTCTTACAAACAAAAAATAAGTCAATCACAAGTATAGAGTAGTAGTATTACAATATATATATATATATATATATAACAAGAAGTTTTGTCTCTCTAGATGAACTGATTGTGTAAATTGTATCATTTTATCATCAAAACTAATTGACCAAATATATTATTCATTGTAGTATTTTATTTTACAACTTTTTCAAATATCATTCTTGACTCACATTCGGGATGAATTCGATATGACACATCAACTAAAGCATAACTTTTGTTTTTGGGGTCAAAAATTGGGCAATCCGCATGAAGAAACTTTATTCATCATCCACACATGAGCGTTGGTACGAAACACCCACCAAATCCCTAAGAAGTATATCCAAGAGCCCTCTAGGGGCACATCAAAATGACACAGATCATCTCCACAATCCAAACTGAAGTTTGCAAGCCGATCAGCCATAAAATTACCTTCCCTTAAGGTATGGGAGAACTGTATCTAGATATTTCTATTAGCTTCTCTAAGCCACGAACAAAGCATTCTACTTTTTACCTTGCCTCTGTTCCAAACTTCCAACAGCATCTGGATCACACAAGAGGGATCACCCTCCACAATACTTTCACTGGAAGTACATATGGAGTTGAATCTTCTATAGGATTTTCAGCATGGGAAAATGGATTCTTTGAAAGCACACTAATGTGTCAACACCACCATATTTGACAGAGAGTAGGTTCCTGTAGGAAATGCCGTTTTGGAAAACAATACTGTAGAAGCACCAAAGTCAAGATCCACAAATCAAGGCATAGTTTTTATTCTCTGATTGTACAGTGTTGTTCGTATTTTTCCTTGATTGAACAGTATTATGTCTGATTTACTTCTGTATAAATGTATGTAACTCATTCATATGATAATTAATTCAGTCTTCCTATTTTTCTTCATGGTATCAGAGCGTTGAAGAAGAAAATAATCGAGACTGACTCAAACCCACTCATCTATGTGTTCTGCAATATCAGAACCAAAATCGGTGTCTCTGTCTCCGGCATTGTCGACGAGTATCCCAGTGTACCTGTGCCCGTTTCTGACTGATAATGTTGATCGTTATTTTCGGCAATCAGTGTAATCATCACTGCCTCTGCCCGACGGCATCTATCGTTTGTCGCAGATGGTTGCCGAGTCAATCTAACCACCAAGTACTCCACCGGAGAATTCAAAGCCGACTCCACCTGCGAACTCAAAGCCAACCACCAACTCCACCGGTGAACTCAAAAGCCGTTCTCAAGTCGTTGGCTTTCTCTTCAAGCACCAACCCTAGACTTTACTTCACGTCCGTTGCGTTCTTAGCACTGAACCAGAGAAAATAGCAGAAAAAGCAGGGGACGAGCAGCGTGTTCCTCACCTCTTTTCTATGTTCTCTCTGTCATCTCCATCATATCTGTCATTTCCGTACCTCGGTTGACTTCTTGATTGGCTTCTCTTCTCTCACTGCAACCTCAACTGGTGCAGCGACGACACTTCAGCCTCCACAGCGGCCAAGAAAATTTCAGAGAGATAGAGAGAATCTACGCCCCTGACCACCACTACTCACCATGAATCACCACGCATCGATCTCCAGTGAGTAATTCTGATTCTCACCATCGTCAATTCTCCGTCAGAGGTCTGTCAATTCTCACAGATTGTCTCTGCCTCTGAATCTCCTCACTCGTCGACACACTCTTCGGCGCTCTCAGCATCCACTCATTCGTCGACACTCTCGGCCTCCAGCACTCCGATCTTAGCACACAAGGTCTCCGTTGAAGGCATCTTCTCGCCGTGACTCTCTGCTCGTGGGTTCACTGCTTCACGCCTCTTATTTCTCTTCTTTGTTAAAAAAAACTGAGCTTGCTCACGAGGGAGCAGAAACAAGAAAGAGAAAGAGAAAAAAGGAAGTGATAGGCTAGGAGAAAGCAAACTTATTTAATTGATCAAGTATAAATCTGTCATTCTCCAAATTCGAAAGACCAACCAGGTATTTCTGAAATTCGAAGCACCAATTTGTCATTTTTCATTATTCCAAAGACCAACCTGTCATTTTGAAAATTTGAAGGACTAAACTTTCATTATGTCTACTGTCACACCCTCATCTTTATTTCACCTTTTTCAAAGTATTTACAGAAAATGATATGCAGTTCGGTGGGCAACACAGGAATAGCATAAATATACTGATATTAAATGAAAATTTATATACAAGAGTCTTCCCCGTAGAGTTTGATAATATGTACAAATTTTGTCCAAAATATCCATTATATTAAAATTAAACTAATATAACCAAATAATTCTGATCTTAGGACCTGCACACCTCAATTGTCCGTGTCAACTACTTTGCCTTTAGAGCCACTGGTTCCCGCTGGAACATTTATTATTTATGAAAAAGGGTGAGATTCCAAGGAATCTCAGTAGTAACACATAATCCATCATATAAAATGCGAAAATTAAATATGTAATGCACCATATAATGTAAATGAAAATTCATACTATAACATGTGTGTACACAATACTCAGAGCCAAATGACTGTTTGGATCCCCTACATGTCCGTGTACCTCAGCTGAGTCCTATACCACAGCTAGGTAATGTGCCACAGGCACGTGTTCATATCACATAATATAGCAACATATAGCATATCAACATTCACATAGTGTATGAGAGATAGAGTTACTACCTTATGTCCCTTTTTGCTACATCAAAAATAGTTCCTCGAATTATGTGCCAACGGCTCAGGCGATTGATTCGGTCCTAAAATTTCAAATGTACAAGAATTAGGTTAAAACCCATTCGTGTACCTCTTCAGAGATTTCCATAATATGTTTGGTGGTTATATTAGTCTATACTGAAATTTTACCAAAATGCCCCTGGACCCGGTCCCGGCCCCACCGTACCCGGTCAACTATACTTTTTTAGGAATTTTGACCCAAGCTATTCTGACATATTTTCGCTCAAGGAATCCATTTTTTTTACCTCGGTTTTTGCAAAATCACTGCCAAACGACAGTTTCATAATTTTCTAGAAACTGATATATTTTCAGTCAACTTTGAAAATTCATAACTAATTCTACAAAATTCAAAATTGACTGATTCCAAAGCCTAAATGAAGGTCTTTAAATTTAATTTCATGGAAAAATATCCAAAGATAATTTCGGGTTACACATTTTGCCCAGAAATTCGGCCAATTGCTACTGTTCCAGATTGCATTCCAGAAACAGAGCTCAACTTCAAAAATCCATAACTGATTCTACAAAATTCGCAATGGAGTGTTATAAAATTCTATGGAAAGGTCTTTAAGTGTAGTTTCATGGAAAAATACCCAAAACTACTAGAAGTTATATAATATTTCCCAGAATTTTCGAACATCAGAACTGCCAGATTTGAACGTCCAAAATGACCCCCTGTTTCTGACTTAACTTTGAAAAATCATAACTCTCTCCACATATATCAAAATAATGCATTCTTGGACTCATTGGAAAGCTATGAATGTCTAATACATATCTTTAAAATTTCATAATTTTTTGATAAGGTTTGTCTGTCCAAAACTCAACATGAATCTGACTGACTCCCAAAAAACGTCAGTTTTGACAGTCTAACTTCAAAAGTCAAGAACTCATCCATTTTCACTCCAAATCTTACATTTCTTGATTCTATCATCAACTACACATCCTAAAATATCTATACAAAAAGACCCATTCGAAAATTCCATCTATAGCTTCTGTATAAGATTTTAAAATTTTCAGGTATGTACTCTGTTTTTCGGACAGCAAAACAGGGTGAAGAAAACTAATATGTAACCATGAATTTATACTCTAAACCTCACGAATTTTAAATCTATACTCTCCTACACATATGTACTGAGGTTAATGAGCAAGTTTCAGAACCAAAGAACACCAAAATTCGCCCCAAAAGCGTCACACAATCACTGGTTTAACAACTTTTCGGTGGCAGAAACTTTCCGGCGAATTTTCTCTTATTCCAGCCACAAAACCACCATAGAAACCACTCAAATCCAACGTGAAAACAAAGATAAATGTGTAGGAGACTCACCTAAATATATTTATGATGTTGGACGTGGAATTTGGAGCCTCTTCTTCTTTCCTCAATTGCACCGATCACTCTTGCTCTCTTGACTCTCTCTTTGTTCTCACTTTCTCTATTCTGTTTCTTTCTTTCTTTCACTCTCTCTTTGACCAGCTACTTGGTCGAATGAAGAGCTGAGTGAATATCTAATTAAATGGCTGAGTGGGTGCAAATGTGAATCATATTGTCGGATAAAAGTGTGGTGAGGTGTTGAGAGTGCTTGCACGTGAATGTGTGTGTGTGTGTTTGTGAGTGGCCCAAACAATTTTTAATGATGAGTGCAAGGTAGTGGCTGATGGTATACTCTTATAGAATGCCAAGTGTGGTGTGTGTCGGTAAAAAGGGTGTGCAAACAAAAGAAGATGGAGTGATTAACGTTAGTGTGTGTCGGCAGCTTTTAATATACATATATATAGGTATATTTTTATCCTATTAATTACACATACTAGGCTCTAATTTTTCTCTTTATCTAATTTAAGATTCCTTAATTTTTGTAGGTTCCATAATTTGACTTATTATCAAATTTTCATTTAAATTTTCTTTTTAGAAAATTTAAGCTTCACTAAATTTGGGATATTAAATTTCTCATTTAAGATTCCTTAAATTTTATAGGTTCCATAATTTGACTTATTATCAAATTTTCATTTAAATTTTCTTTTTAGAAAATTTAAGCTTCACTAAATTTGGGATATTACATCTACAATTTCTGATGCCTCTTCCTCTGGGCCTCGATCTGGTTTTAATGACATCTCTACTATTCTTCTTGTCTCTGAGAAACTTACTAGTGACAATTATCGGGAATGGTCTCAATCCATGATTCTTGTTCTTGATGGGCGAGATAAACTTGAATATATAACTGGTGAAGCTAAAAGGCCCTCGACATCAGAAACCAAGGAGTTTCGAAAATGGAAATCTGAGAATGCATTGGTATCCTCTTGGTTAATCAATGCCATGTCATCCTCAATTAAGAAGAGTTTTATGTATCTTCCCTCAGCTCAAGAAATTTGGGAAGATCTTCGTGAAACATACAGTCCTGTGGGAAATAGGTCCCGTATATTTGATGTCAAGCAAAAGATGGATGTATCCTATTGAGAGGTACTCATTTTACATATGTGCTTCATTGTTAGTTCCTATGTTTATTAGTCACCCTTTTCAGCAATTAGTATCATTTTCACCTTCTTTACTTTGTAGGTTTCTTGGGAAATTGAAAGCTTACGTAAGGAATAAGGCGTGGCCAGAAGGTTCTATAGCTTAAGGTTATATAGGGGATGAGGTGCTATATTTCTGTTCAAGGTACTTTGATGACCTTGAGATGGCTTTCAACCACCCACCTCGTGTTGATGATTATCCTGAACCTACGCCAACATCAGGAGAATTTATCCCTTGAATTGGTAAACTAGTTGGAGGAATTGAGAACTTCAAACTAACGGCAACTGAGAAGTTGCAAGCATATAGACATATCTTGATTAATTGCACTCAAATTGAACCTTTCATTTAGTAAGAATTGTATACTCACATGTTATTCTATATCTTTCATAACATTTTTCACTTTCATTTCACAATCGCCTTCCCATGATTAATTGCAGGGAATTCATAAGTCATGTTAAGCGTCAACTTAGAATCCGTACACAAACATCCTCCAAAGTGGACAAAAAGGTCTACAAAGAATTTCCAAGCTAGTTTACACGCAGAATACTAAATGACCATAATCCACACTCACTAGATTTCAGAGCTCTCGTAATCGGCCCTCTTGACCATGCAAAAAGGTTTACAGCATACAATGTCAATGGTTTCAAGTTTTGCACGGTTTCACGGGATCAAGGATTGCAAACTCAAAATTTGGGTGTTTAAGGCACCTTTGGGACAAGGAGTTATGCGAGCAGCAGTGACGCCAACAAACAGTTTGAAGGTGTCCCTTACTATGGAAAGCTTCTTGATGTAGTCGAACTTAATTACCAAGGCCGTTTCACCATGACGCTGTTCAAGTGTTTGTGGGCAAATACCACTACTTCCCGGGGAGACAACTGACGACTTAAGCTTCACATCAGTCAATTTCATATGGCCAATTCATACTGGTAATTCTCAAGATGATGAGCCGTATATTCTTGCCTTAGAGGCACACCAGGTTTATTATGTTGAGGACGAGAGGCACAGGAATTAACACATGATCGTTCATTTAAAGCCATGAGACCTTTACAAAATGGGTGAAGGCGATAACATCACCTACGAGAGTGAGCCATTT
Source organism: Inga leiocalycina (assembly GCA_963242795.1). Taxonomy (NCBI): domain Eukaryota; kingdom Viridiplantae; phylum Streptophyta; class Magnoliopsida; order Fabales; family Fabaceae; genus Inga; species Inga leiocalycina. Next base: position 72,896,373 of record OY725325.1, read on the forward strand.
CAGCTTGCCAATTTTGAAAACTTCTTCCCTAAAGGCGATGACAATTTACCTATACTTCGGTGCATTTTTTTAAGTTCACATCATTTAAATTAATTTTTTTTAACAAAATAATACATATCTAACAAATTTTCTACACAATTTCTATAGGGATGGTGAGGATGAATGATCAAACAAATTATGTTTTTGTCTTAAAAAATATTTTTAAAAAATAAATAAAATATTTGTAGCGGTTAATAAATCGCTACAAAAACAAAAATAACCGCTACTAATAAGAACCGCTACAAAACACGATACACTAACCGCTACAAGTGCTACGTAAATCCCTATAAATATTCCCACCACATTTCATTTCAAACACTCCCCCATTTCTTTCCACCTTACCCCTCTTTCATTTTCTCTCATTTACAAATTTTTTTCTATGAGCTGAGGAGCTGAACAAGGTAATCAAATATGGTAACAAGTTTTTAAATTTTTTATTTCAATACATTTTTCCTTCGCATAAAATTTATTCTCACTATTTTTTTTGTAGATATTTAAGTGCATTTTCTCATTTTCATCTATTTTCCTTACACAATCATAATCACATTGTAATACACAACATAATAATTTCTTGTTACCTAGGTATCCTCAATAATATTATCAGTACAATCTTCATACTTATCCAACTAAATTAAATCATTCCTTTTAAATTATAAATGAGCTAAACTATTGAATAATAAGCTAATTAAATTAATTAGCTAAAATACTAAAATAATAAACTATTTAATTTAATATCAAAAAAATGGAAACAAATGATTGTATTTTTTTAAAAATATTTTACAAACTTTTGTAGCGGTTATTTAACCGCTACTAATTAATGGCACCATTTTTAAACGGAAATTAAATTTTTGGCTCAAACTTTGAATTTCAATGAAATTAGTAGCAATTAAAGAACTGCTACTAGTTAATGGCGCCATTTTTAAAATCCATCTTAAGAACTGCTACAAAACAGAGCCAAGTTTTTATTTTTCATTTCCCGCCTTCCAAATTTTAGGGTTTGAGATTTATATAACTGCTACAAAGTTCCCAGAAAATGATTTTTACTCTTGGCAATATTGTAGCAGTGGTTTTGACCACTACAAATATAGTAGCGGTTGTTGTGCTTGAGTAGCGGTTTAAAATAACCGCTACAAAACCGCTTGCAACAGTGGATTTAGTAGTGGGGTCATGAACCACTACTAATGCTGTTAGTAGCAGTTAAAACCGCTACTAATACATCTTTTCAACCTCTACTAAATAACAGTTTTTTTGTAGTGTAACCTAACTCCCCATAGGTGGCCTACTGGTGTAGAAGAAATCTCTAGGGGAATGCCCTTCTCTGAATAGGGCACATGACATAGGCTACCAGACCTTACACTATCTATTGTTCTATCAACACAATGCAGCAAGGCTCTTTGTCTATTTCTACTTATTTTAACAAGATCTCAGAGCTATGGATTGAGTATTCATCCCTGGTAGTTTTTACCACCTGTTGCTTTGAATCTGCTGACAATGCCAAGGCAATCGATCAACAAAAAGTATTCCAATTTCTGATGGGCTTCAAGGAAAGTTATCAACAACTTAGCAACCAAATTCTCTTAATATCACCGTTTCCATCCCTAAATCAAGTATACGACAGTCCCTTAGATGAAGAAGCATGCCTAAAAAATTCCGCTAAATCAAGTATGCTCCATTACCATTGACAAGCTGTTATATTTGTGTCTTGATATTCTTGGTTATACAATATCTTGTTCTTGATTATGTAGGTGTTTACGATGGGTTATACATTTTGATTAGTTTATTCAATAAACTTCTACCTGTAGCTCACAGGCTATTGTTTTTTTGTAGGAGAAAGTGTAGCGACTGATACTGACACACCAATAGTTAGTTTTTGGTTTCTCAGTGAGGAATACAATGAATATGATGGATACAAATGGAGAAGTGCGGGGGGCGATTATGCCAAGAAAAGTAGGTGTGGTGATTTGCACACTTGTGAAAAAGAAAGTGTCGGTTTGGGGTCGGTGGCTGAGGGAGTAGGTGAGAGGCAAAAGAGTTGGTGATGGCAAACCATTTTTGACTCATGCATTGTTTTTCATTATTTTAATGATTGTTTTAGTAGTATAAATAGGTGTCTCAATGTCATTGTAATCACATTTGAGATTGAAATAAGCATTTGTGTTTGGTTTTTATATCATTTGGTATCAGAGCTTGGTTCCATATGGCTAGAGAGAGAGAGTGAGGAGTGGGTTGAGAAACAAAAAATGTTGAGAAATAAGGGTGCTTGAATTTACCCTCACGGCATTTTTTTTGAAGAAACTGACCTCACCATCGTGTTCAGAAGGCCAGAAAACCCCGGATAAGTGCCAGAAGCCATCATGCAAAGCCGCCATGCGCCGACACAGGCCACCGCTTGTATTAATTGTGATAAAAAAACAACCTCTCATTTATTTTAAAAACATATATGTATCTCTATTGGAATTAAAGTATAAAAGTTCCATAATATATTTGGAATTTCTTTATGGCTCTAAGAGGTTAAAAAATAATTTAAAATTAGTGCGTGATTAAAAGGATGGAACGATACTTTTACTTTTTCAAGGGGTACGTCATATGTCTATGCCTCATTTTTTTAACATCTGATCTCTACCCATTGAGAATTTGTTTTTTTTTTTAAGAAACAGTCCTTGGCATCTTCCATATTTGTTGTTTGAAGATTTGAGGAGGCTTGTTTAATTGGTGGAGTAAAAATCCTTCTCCTTAGCGGGGGACCATAGTGACTAAAAAGCATGAAGACCGTTAACTAAACCACAAATATCCTAGTCTAATAATTAAAAGGGTCAAGGTGCAAATTTTTCCCAAAAGTTTTCATATAGAAGGGTTAGGTATTCAGAAGTATTTTGTGGATCAATATCAACCAGGAGGTGTTAAAAAATGAGTAAATTCATTCTAACCGTGTTCAAAAAAAAAAAAAAACTAACGTTGACCATGAACATATTTAATGACAAGAAGAAACATTGCTCCATTTTTAACACTTTTGAAGTGATATTGGTGCATAAAAAATTTCTGAATTCGTGGCACTTTTGAGTGAAAGCTTCTAATTAAGATAAATTTGCGACCTTAACCCTAATTACAACCATACGGCTGGTCAATATATGAAGCATGAGTAGCATCGTGAGTTCAATCCTTTGTTTCTTTCTAAAGCTTTCCAAGCATGAAAAATGATGAAGAGAGCACAACCTTATTATTTAGCATTTATGTGTTAAGACTAATTTTGTATATGAACAACATATTGTTTGATCAACTTCACATTGCTATATATAAGAACATCTGATTCTAATTGAAATTAATCGATTAGCATGTTGTCAAGAATTAGCATATTATATGTTCATGGAATTGTTACATGGCATGTGGCAAATCGTTCTCATGAATCTTTAGAGAAGTTGTGGATAAATATGGTATTAATGTAATGGGTTTGATGAAACCTAGAATATTAGTGGAGTGCACATTTTGTATTCATCACTTTGAGGAGCATAAATGTGTTCATTACTCATCTACACCGTTAGATTGATTTTGGATGGTCTAGATTTAATTTAATTTTATATTTTAAAATTTAAAATAAGGATAATTTTATGACTATCACTTCTGATAAAAATGAATTTATCATTTAAAAAATCAAAAATTTTAAATTTGGACCATTCAGATTAAATTTAAACGGTTAACATATCATCACAGTGATGAGAAATTAGGTGAATGCAGACCCAAATCAGTGGGGCCCGTGCAGTGCGAATAGTTTGAAACTTCAGTTTTAACAATTGAATTCGATCGGGTGGAAGCTATTAGGGATTTGGATTCTATGGAATGATGGGAAGGTTTTGGTTGATTACATTTTCTCTATCGTTAATAGTGGATAAAGTCTGTTTCAGGGATACTAATAAGAAGAGGAGAGATCTTTGGGAGTCTTGACTCGGTACTTAGATATGGCTATTACTCGGTGAATTAAATTCAAATATAAATCTTAACCGTAGGATAAGAAAGATAATTTAGATTTTCTATTTAATTAAGAAATTGCAAAATATTAAAAGATAAATATAATAAATCATGATAATTGATATAATGGATTAATATAATTCTAATAGGTAACTCTAGATTCTCACGAATTTTGTCTATATATATAATATAAACTAACGGGGAGAAAAATCCTTGTACAATTATATGGGCAACACTTACTTGGTCCAGATGTGCTATCTAATCTGCTTGATGCAAATGGGGCGTAAGAGATAGTTTGTTAGTTTTCCTATGTGTGTGTATATATATATATATGCATGCATGTGCAAAAAGAGTGTGGGTCCTACTGCAAAGAGTAATGGTGTCAGGTCAAATATTTTTCTTCCATTTTGAATGGTTATGGGTATTTTTGTAGCTCCAAAATGTATATGATATTGAATGTACTTTTTAAAAAAAAATTCACGGGTATTTTTACACTTTCACTCAAAAAATACAAAATAAATAACAAAGTAGTGGGCTAGGGCTGGGCGCCATTATGTTTTATCAACAATTTCAGTATGTTTAGTAGCATCTCCATCATCTTCATGAGTTTCACCATCTTCATTAATGGTCTTCCAAAGGCATTTGAAATCGACATAGGGGACAATTATGCTTCCGCAACAACCAATTAAGAACACAATTTTTATGAAATACGTGCGAGCAAGGCATACAAACAGCTTCTTCTACATCAACTCTATAATCTTCGCAGCATATTGAACAAGGACTTAACCCCTCTTGTTCATGAATCTCTACTCTCTTCAATCGCTCAATTATTAGAGATGAGTCACTCGCAGGATACGATTCCATGTCTTGATCATCACCGTAATTATCATAGTTGTCGTCAATATAATAATAATAATAATAATAATAATAATAATAATAATAATAATAATAATAAGCGTGAACAGTAATAATATCCACACCTAGGTATAAAATCTTGTGGTCTTTGTGAGTTATATTAGCCATGTCTTGTGCAAAACCTAATATCTTTGTTGCCAAGGGACCCTGAACATGTCTGGGAATATCATCAAAAAACTCAATAAACGTTGCTCGATGGACGTCTTTGAGATATTGAATGACTCATGTATGCTGCTGCTGTGTCCAATCAAGTGGGTTTCTTCTCTTGTGTTTGAAACTAGCCATTCCCACTTTGTCTCGTTAACTCTGATATTTAAATATTGATCTTCACTCGGAGGATCAACAGGAAAATAGTCATCAGAACTCGTAGTAGGGATGATTGTGTCCATTGGATAAATTCTTTTCACATCAACATCAACATAATAATAAGGATCCATGGAAAGATATCTCCAAAATTAATCAAAAGAATAACTAATTGCCAACAAATTGTTGGCTTATATGGTAAGTGGTTGAAGAAGAACCCAAGTTTAAATACCGAAAAGCAGGTACAGAGAAAAAGGGGTACCTGTGTGATCTACTCATCTAAACCTTGGCGTGCGAGGAGTGCCACAATGACTCAGGCCACCGGGCCGATAAGATGAAATATTTAAAGTAAATTTGTGGGGAGGGCTAAAATTTACAAAAAAAATATCAACAGAGGCACTGAAGGTAGAAGAATTTAGGATATGATTATATGATTAAAATTTTAAAAATTTCAATTCTTTTGATCAGGGAAAAGTAGTTTTAATCTATTTTTATAGAATAAACTTAATTAATATTGATTACCACAAAAGTACAAATTAACATATGAGGCGCTTAAATTATAATTGTTATTGAAGGAAGAAGCAATATCTTATTCATTTCTAGATATAAAAAATGTGTAGTTCATTTGAGATAAATAACAAAATCAAATTAGATAATATAAAGACTGGATTTAATTTTTTTAAAAATTATATATAACCATTTTTTTAAAAAAATAAATTAATCCTTAATCTTTAAAAGAGATTTTTTAATTTTATAAATTTTAAATTTTAATTATAACACTCCCTCCGTCCCTATTTATAAGGTTTCATTCTTCCAATAAGCTGGTTCCCCTTTTTATAAGGTCCTTGTTGAATTTGTCGTACTAATAAATGCATTTTTACTCATTCTATCTTTTAAATGCTCACTCATTTCCCCATACATTCTCTTTGGTTTCATCGTTAATCTCTCTCTCACTCATTTATAAGGACATATATGGAAAGCGAAGTATAGTTCCTACACATTTATTTATTTCAACTAATTTTTAACTATTTTCTTCACACAAATTGGTTTGAAAAAACCTTATATATAGGGAGTGATAGAGCATAAATTATAACACATATAATATAGGGCTTGGTCAATTTTGTCCCTACTTTTTTTAATGCAATTGTGACATTACCAATCAAACTAGAAAGTTGTCCCCAGTGATGAACGAAATGGTACATATGGTTAGATATATATATATGCAAATAACTTGAAGTTTAAAGGGTTTATATGTCAATGTCTCAAAATTTGAAAGGATTATATTTATATATGTATGAAAATAAAGTTTAAGAGAGAATAAAATTAAGGAAAAAGAACAGAAAAAGAACTTTGAAATTACAAAATTCTAAATCAAGTTTTCCCCAAAAATTGAGTTATAAATTACTTATCAAATTTCGTCATTTTCTTATTAAATTTTGGTAAAAACTTATTTGAAATTTTATAATTTCAAAGTTCTTTTTTTGTCTTTTTCTCTAAAATCAAATCCCATAAATTCTGATATGGGTTGCTTCATGACTAGAGAGAAACACCAGAATCAATTAAATTTTATGCTTTACCACATAAAACCCCTCTTACATATGTCTTCCTCATCAATTGGCTTGAGAGGTTTCCACAATACAAATCCAGAGACTTCATCAATGGAGAGAGTTATGCTGGTCATTATGGTCTCCAGCTTGTTGACACCATTTTGGTCCACAATAAACAAAAACCTAGAAACATTATCAACCTCAAAGGCATTGTTGTACATTGTTAACTCGTTACTTATTAATTTAACCACAAACCTGTTACGAGTCTCACAAGAGAGGTGGCGCTTATAAATTTAAGGGGCCCTCTCGCTTAATAAGCTAGTCTTTTGGGATTGAACTTTTCCTTTAAACTAATGTTCATAACATTAGCACTTTCATTAAGAGTTCACTTCTCAAAGGGGGTACATTATTATGAATCCTACATTGGTTTTTTCCTTTGGACTTGATCTCGTAAAAAGACCCTTTGTTGTAATAAAACACTTAATTACTGTCAAATTTCATCTAACTTGAAATATTTGCGATGAAATCTCAGATTGGGAATGCTTTGATTGATGATTCAACAAATTTAAAGGGAATGTTTGATTTCTTTTGGACTGATGCTATGAACTCAGATGAAACCCATGCAGCAATTGATAAGCACTGTGACTTTGTTTCTAATACTTTTTCAAACCTATGTGTGGATGCACCAATGAAGTTTTATGAGGAGAAAGGGGAGATAGATTGGTACAACATTTATGCAACACTCTGCCATGACACTTCACTCAGAAATGGTCCACCTGGTTCTTTAAGTCTTCCTGCTGTATTATTCTTTTTGTTACCAAGATTTTCTCAATAAATTAATGTATTACGACATTAAATTTCCAGGTGTACAATTATGATCCATGCTCTAATTACTCCGTTCATGCCTATATGAATAACCCAGAGGCGCAGCTAGCTCTTCATGCACTTCCCCCGCAAACTGGACTCATTGCAAGTATATATTATTGTCTATTTCATTCATGAGTTCAATGAACAAGTATGCGCGTATTAATTTCATACGCAACTATATTTGCAGGGATAATTATAACTGGACAGATCGCCCAAGTACCATCCTACCCACCATCAAGAATCGCATAATAAGTGGTATCAGAATTTGGCTTTACATGTAAGTTTCCTTTATCATTACAACAACGCGTTACACTAGTTCAAGTCCTGATAACCACAATAAATTACACAAAAATGTGTTGTGAAAGCCTACTGGTGATTTGTGTTTAATTATGTGCGCAGTGGGGACATAGATGGCGTTGTGTCAGTCACATCTACAAGGTACACAATCAATCATCTTAACCTTCCGGTTGAGGTTCCATGGCGAGCTTGGTACTCAGGAAACTAGGTAAACTATGATAAACCATTTTCATCATTTTCTTTTGTTTATATCGCTTTTCCCTATTTATAAATCTAAATTACTTAATTCTCACATATCGATGAAAGTTGGTTAACTCAATATATGAGGACTAAATTGATAAATTTTTCCAATTTTGCGGTAATTTATGAATGTATATTTTTCACCTCTTTTTTCTCTCTCTACCTCTAATATGGGCAAAATTGTAACACTTTTATTTATTACTCTAAAAATGGGCTTATAATAAGGACCAAATTTTGTTTTTCAAACTAGACTGGAGTACAATAAAAGTGATTTGGTCTTAATATTTTGTACACATTGATTTACAGGTAGGAGGATATGTGGAGCAATACAAATTAAAGGACTAACATTTGTGACAGTGAGAGGCCAGCCGGCCACACTGTGCCTAGTTGGGAACCAGCAAGAGCCCTCAGTCTCATCACTTCATTCCTCAAACGCTCTCTGCCTCCTGCTTCGCCATGGCCATAATACCCGACCCGACCCAGCTTATTATATATTTGGATATCTCTTATTCATAAATAATAATACATGTGCATATGTATGCAATCCAATCTATAAAATGATGAACCAACAACGGAACTTTTTGAAGATACGCTTCTATGTACATGCATGGTATCAAAATCTCCCTAGCTAGCCTTTTGCACTTATAACTTTTAGTTGAGCTTTAATCTGTTTTTATTTTAGTCCAACGTTCATAGCTAGGGTTGTTTGTTTACATTTTAATAACAGACTATTTGATATTCTTTTTAAGGTGAAGGATCGACTCTATGCTTGAAAATCAACCGTAAAAAATAGTATAGAAAACAGAACATAAAATATTAGAATAGCCTTTGAATGATTAATGTAAGCGAAGGCTTTTAATGAAGCCTGAAAAAGAGATATTCTAAAGTACTCCTTGCGTTTAGGACTAAAGGTAGTAATATTTTTGAGACTATGTTATGTAATCAGGATGATTCTCCATTTGACTCTCCATAGTATGTTATGTAATAAACTATTTATGACAAAATATCTTCGAACTTAATTTGCAATATTATTATAAGAACATCCGGCCGATTCCAATTGAAATTATTTATCTAGCAACTGTTATAAAATAAGCATATATGAATCAAGTAGTATCAACTATCAAGATTTTATTATCGGATCGGTTGCTTCATGACTAATTAAGTCGATTTCATTAGATAATATACATCCTCGCGCACTTAAGTTGCTAATGAATTGATAACGATATTTTCACTAGGCACAATGAAGTTTCTACATATGAATTTCTTGATTAGCACGCAAACTCATAAAGTTTGGAAATAATTTATACGATCAATCACACCTCATTAAGCCATCATGACAATATACTATACTATATGTGCTAATCCTTTTATACTAATGGAGGAAAATCTTGATTCTTTTGTTTATTATAGTAGCAGCTATGATGACTCATTGAATGAACCGTTATTTAAGTTGTTCATTCATTGGATGAATATAAAGACAATCACCTTTTATTTATGAAGTTAATTAAACTTCCGCGTACTTTCCCGCTTTAGCAATCTATACCTGGTATCAAAATCTCACCGTTCTTATTGCAGTTAACTTTTGACCTTTTAAGTGAGATTTTATGTTTTTATTAATTTAGTCCAAATTAAAGTTCTTACAGTTGTATTTGTTTACATTTTAAAACTGCTCTGAAATGCTTAAAGGCGAAGGATCCATATTCTAGGCACGAAAATCAACCTTGATTGAGTGAATTGAATCAAGTCAATCACAAACAAATATAATCAACTCCAAAACTCTTCCGAGAAGCTGATGTTTGAAAGTGCCAATTTGTGATTCTTTCTAAATTCTTTGTAGTTCATACATAAGTCAAATTAGTAAAGCCATCACTTTTTACACCCCACCTGGGAGGGAGGAAATAAAGCCCCAAACACGCGTGCAAATATGGGTCAAGGTACAAAAATACCCATAGGTTTTTATAAAAAGTGCATCTAACACCATATATTTTGAAGGAATAAAAATATCAACAAATATTCAAAATAGAAACAAATATGTCAGAACAGTTACAGTTAAATACTCCCTCCGATCCTAAATATAAGATAAAGTTGACTTTTTTAAAGAAATTAAGGAAGCCAATTAAATTACTTTAGAGTGTTTATATTTTTAGTATCCTTAGATTTTATATTAGTTTATTAGTCAAATTAATTAGTTTGGAGAAAAAAATAAAAATATAAATACTCTAAAGTAATTTAATTGGCTTAATTAATTTCTCCAAAAAAGTTAACTTTGTCTTATAATTAGGACAGGAGGGAGTATAACATAACATCATTGCATGTACATATGTAAAAACAGTATGTGCCCCACCACAAAAAGTAATGATGTTAGAATATATTTAATAGTTTTAGCATTTTTGTTTTCATTTTGAATATTCATGGGGATTTTTATATCTCTGGAAAAACATGTATAGAGTGCTGGATGCACTATTGATAAAGGTTCGTGATTATTTTTTCATTTTAACCCTATACCACTTTGGTCCTTATTATAAATCCATTTTAATTAACTAATTTTTTCATATAAGAGATTGTTAGTTAAGTCATTGAATAAGCTTAAAGTTTTCCAAGTTTACCCTTATTAAAAAAATTTCTCTGTTTACATTTGCAAATCATTCTCACATCTCTCTCCTCCTCCTCTCTTTCAAACAAAAATTGAATAAGGGTAAAATTGAAAAACTCTCATTAATAACATATAAGTGCACTTGTACACACACACACACACACATTTTGGTCACATATTTGGGACCCAAGATTTCTTCTAAAAGTGGATTTATAATAGGGATCAGATTGGTATATATTAATCCCAAACAAAGTTCATTTGAGTAACGTTCATGTTTATGCATAGGATCTTCTTATTGAAAGCTCTAACTAAAAGTGACACAACGAGAATATCATTGAATTAGGACAGTAAAGATTATTCAATCACTAGCGACTGAAAACTCAATGTAATGCGTACTGAAACTGGAGCACCACTATCAATTAATATGACAAATTAAGATTGTGATAAGTGCAAAATGGGAAAACGTGTTTGCTGCAACAAGGAAATAATTAAGAGCTAATAAGAGTACTGCACGCAATCGTACGTGTCAGATCCATTCTACATGCTTTCACAGAATTTCTTTTTTTGGGGGGGGGGGGGTACTGTAATTTGCAGGCTGTATATAGATATGCACATATATATAATAGATAATAAATTTAATGTTTTAATTTTATTCCAAAGTTGAGATATTTGTTTCGTTTGCGCTTTGAGAAAACACACACACACACACACCAATTTTGTAATTATGCCTTATCGTTGAAGGACCAAAATGTAAATTCCCATACATTTACGATGTGTGCTTGTGTCTATATATATAGACGTATAATGTACTTGTTGAGACACAGAGAAGTACTAATTAAATCAGGGAGAGAGGAGTAGAAGAAGATGAAGGCATTTTCTCTTTATGCTGCTTATGTGAGTCTTTTAGCCGTGCTGTTCATCATCACAAGTAGCGAAGCGAGTCAGCAGGCAAAGAGGCTTCAAGAACTTATTTCATCAAAGAGATACAATTCAAAGAATAATAAAGTTGAAGTGATAAATCCATGGTGGGACGAGGAGGAAGATGATGAAGCGTTTAAAGAGAAATATCATGTTTCAGAAGCACAAGAGGGATTAAGGAAGGCTGATAAGATTGGGATCAGGGTGGGTGCTGCGCACCTCCCTGATGTGCAGCCTGCTGCGCGCCCCATTGGGGGCTCTTCCCAAATGTATTTTTTATGGTTATTTATATAATTAGATTTTACATGAAATGGGCGACATTTTGATATATTATGGGAAAAAAATAGAGTTGTTTTCAATTTTATATGATTTTTCAAAGATTCAGTGCTCAAATTGAAAAAAAAAACTATGCCATGTTTCCAAAAAAAAATGCACTGAATTTTTGGAAAATCATAAAAAATTGAAAACAACTCCATTTTTTTCCCATAATATATCAAAATGTCGCTCATTTCATCTAGAATATAATGATATAAGGAACCATATAAAATACATTTGGAAAGGGCCCCAAATAGGGCGCGCAGCACCTGCACATCAGGGAGGTGCACAGCACCCACCGCTGATCCGATAAGATTAGGGCGCTGCCTGGACAACCTCATGGGGTGAATTTTGATCACTATTCAGGTTATGTTACAGTTGATCCTAAAGCTGGAAGAGCCCTTTTCTATTATTTTGTGGAGTCTCCATATAACTCTTCTACTAAACCATTAGTATTGTGGCTCAATGGAGGTACTAAACCATTGGTATTGTGGCTCAATGGAGGTACGTATAATCATAATTTCTTACACATGTGCTTGATGATATATATATATATATATATAAATCAATTGAGTCAAAACATGTTTGCTCATATGATTTATGACTTCGATTAAATCTTGATGGTATTCAAATCTTTAGTTCCAAAAATATGCTTTCAGTGAACTAAAATTCACTAAGTCATCAATCAATATATATATATATATATCACATGAAAACGCATATCTTATGCCATCTTATCACTACTACAAAAAACCAAATCTGTGGCGCTTATAATTACATTAGCTGTGGCGCTTCCGAAATGCCACCTATCTTAACGCTACTAAAGAAAGCTGTGGCGCTTGGAAGCGCCACAGATTATTTATTTTTTTTTTTATGAAAAATAACTTCCTGTGGCGCCTGGCCGGCCAGGCGCCACAGGAAGCCTACCTCCTGTGGCGCCTGGTAGGCCAGGCGCCACAGGAGCCTTAGTTCCTGTGGCGCCTGGCCGGCCAGGCGCCACAGGAGCCTTAGTTCCTGTGGCGCCTGGCCGGCCAGGCGCCACAGGAGCCTTTTCACCTACTGTGGCGCCTGGCTGGCCAGGCGCCACAGTAGGTATTGTTTTTTTTTTTTTTTTAATTTCCGTTCTGATATTTTTTAGTATATTTTGTCCTCGTATATTTTTGGGTTTTTCGTATTGGTTTTTTTTTTAGCATATTTTTTGCTCATGCATATATAATTATCCCATGCATATATAATTATAGTCTGCAAGGTTTAATAAAAACAATAATAGATAACTTTAAAATGATAGCAACAAATGATTGATTAGGTAAAGTAGTAATGAAAATTGTTATACAATATACTGTAAACCTAGCTGAATGAAATATAATACAACAAATTCAACTTGAACAAACATGCATGACACAACAATTATATTGGCAATTAGAAACAACAACAAAAAAAACCAGCTAGCTAGTGAATTTAATAGTAAATATAGCTACCTAGGGATTTGCTTAAACACATATTCACACCATTCCTCGATCACTTCATTAACCTGATGGTCTGTCAAAGCGTCACAACGTTGATCTTCATAATACTACAGATAAATACAATCAGACACAAGTTAGAACGAATTAAAATCAGTAAAACATAACTGTCAGGCACTAATTCAATTTCATTACAACACAATATGAAGTGCAACTAAATGACTTACTTTTTGAGGAATAAATGGTTGATCATGCATAATAACATCCTTCATAAATTTCATGATATAGTACCCACAATCATTGTCATTAGGTTGGAAAGGGCACTGCAATAATATAATGCAATATTTAACTATGTTCTTGAATAAAAAGTGTTTAATAACAAAGTCTAAGTAAATTAAAGTCAAATATCAATACCTGTATCTTCTTCCAAGGATAGCTAAGGCGGGGGTCAGTAGCTTTAGAATAGTTTAACCCGACAGACGACCGATACGCAGTCAATGCGCTAATAAAAGAAACAGAAAGTTATTACTTTTGGCTATTCAATCATGTTCGCAAATATTTATTTATAGGCACGTATACTTACCTACTGATCAATAGCAACATATCAAAACGTTCTTGTGGAAGACCATTTTTCAGAGGATCCACATAATAAATGCGAGGGCCTGAAGGTTCCGCTGGATTGATAACGATCAATATCCAATGGCGCCTAAAATATGTTTTAAAATTAATTTTTGAACAATCATGTTATGATAGAAGTTAAACAATAAAAAGAAAAATTGTACCAATAATAACTTACCCCGCATTATACGGCACTAAAAATAATGTATTTGATGTCGCTTTCTTGCTAAAGTAATCTTTCAGCTCATTAGACTGCGCAGTCACATCCATTTTACCCTCATGATGACCAACGAGAAAAGGGTTGACAAATGCGAATTGGACCCTGTGTGTATCCATGAAAACGTCCTGGTCTAAATGCCTGGTATAAAACATACAGTGTCATGAGAAACAAAAGAAATGGAACGAGATATATTAATAACAGTGATAAACGATAATAGTGAAGTACCTTATCCAGATGTTGATAGCCGAAGCACTAACCCAATCACGAGCACATATTTCCTGCACGACCTCGGCAGTAATGTAATCAACTAGACCACCAACATTGTAGATATGTCTTGGAATACGTAATGACACTACTCCCTCACCGATCAATTGTGGTGCAATCAATATTAATTGATCGAGATATGAGGTATGTCTTCTTCTGCTCTGATGGCTGGCCGATGCTTTTGACTTGGGTTGTGTTGTTGAAGACTTTGAAATCTTACCCTGCGCAAATCAGAAAATTAAATCACAGTTCGAGATGAAAGTTTGAAGGAAAAGTGCAGGGAATTTTGAATGAACGACCTTTCCACATGGCTCGATAAGACCTATTGGCCAAGCAACATAGCCACCTACAACATCTGCCACCTTATTTTGCTCATCCTGAGACGGAATCGGTAAGATGGCGTCTTCGTTCGTGCAGACGTCAACCCTAACCCGGAGTGTGTTATCAGGCAACGGTGAATTGTGCAGTACGTCCTCACCAGTGTTGTAGGCAACACCCACTGCAACCGCATGCTTGGATGCTTGCTCGACATATAGCTTGCATTGAAATTCGCCCTACGGAAAAGAGAGTTAATATGTTAAATTCGCTTAATTATAATTTAACATAAAGTTAAGTAGACAAGAAATTAATTACCGAAGGAAAAGGGACTTTAGGCATGGAATTGCAGCTATCTCTGAAACTTGGGCTATCACAGAAAGGAACATTTGGTGTTGGCCTACCCTGGACCAACTGTTGTATTTGCGTTGTTAACAACGCATTCTGGTCTTGCAACAAACGCATTTGTTCGGTGAATTGTTCTTCTCGTTGTTCCTTGTAGCGCATTTGTTGTTGAAGTTCTTGCATTTGATGTTTAAAGGTAGACATCTCGTCACGTAGGTGGGAAACATCACCTCTACTCGAGCGCTTCTGACGTCCGAAGTATGCTGATGGGGTGACTGCAAAACCAGTACCCCGAACACGACCATCATACTCGGGTACTGGTAACGCTCTGCTCAATAAATCGTCCCGACCAACATAGGTCGCCAACGCAGGATCCTCCTGTGTCATTTGTCGCTTTCCCAAAAAGAATTACAATGAAAATTAGTTATTATAAATGGAGTTCATTTAAGTAAAGCCAATTATTTATTGAACGCATAATATATTTGAATACTTACACAATATTCGGCTACTCTTCTTGCTTCCTCACTACGAATTTCACCTTTCTTATTTGTGACACCCTTGACCCACACCTCATGTCGTGGAACCTGTGTAATATCTGAGCCTGATTCTTGTATCTGCACATCGAAGTTAGTCGAATTTAAATGATATTCATACAATTTTTATGATGAATGAAATAATCATCAGTTCGTACCATTTGTTGTTGTAAATTTCCGTATGAAACAGGTCCTTGTGTGTATCGGTATGGCATGTTGGTCGCGTTAGCTCGATTCTTCTCGCTCAACTCCTAGTTAGATCAAAATGATTCATATAAATATATAAATGTTACTTACAAATACGTACATTACACGTAATAGGGAAAAATAAACAAATCCCCTTACCAGGAAATCAGGAGTTGTATGTGTTTTGATAAACTCATCCCACATTGCTTGAGTGATGATTCCTTCGTACAATGGATAAGGCGGTGTAGTAATGATATCATCATTATCATCCCTCAAGAAATATTTGACGAGATCAGAACGAAACTTTCGCAAAATTTTTCCGGCTTTTCTCATTACGAAGTTCTTCCGATCATCATCAATAATAAAAACAGTCTGTAAACAAGTCAAAAAACATATATCATATGTAAGATTGAAATGAAGTGAAACAAAGCAAACCGAATAAATATATAATTAAGGTGTTACCTGTATTTCAGCCCAGATCCCATCCTCATAACTTTTCTTTACCATTTTCCAATTTTGAACGGTAATAGGGACTCTGTCTCGAACCGTAGTCCCGATGAAGTTATTTAACGAGGTACTGTTCTCCCCGAACGGGTTCCCAAGTTCATTCCACTCTACTTGTAACTTGATCCCGTTACTTCTCAGTCTGATCAACCTCGCCATAACTGTTCTGCCACGTCTGACGTTCACCTCAAATCTCTGTCTACCAATGTGCCTGGGAACGTCATCAGGTACGGGACTGGGAACGTCATCAATGTCATGATGTGGTGAGTCCATACTCCTGCAAGTGAAATAAACCAAATCAAAACATCAGTGCACAATGGTCTTGTATGTCAACGAAAGCAAATTATTTTGAAATTTATAAAAACATACGTACAAGTAAATGAGTCAAGGCAATCATTATCTTTTCCTTTTTCTTGTCTGATTTAAAATTTTATTCTTCAGAATTCGTGTTGAATTGAGAATTGTGTTTCTCTTGACCCAAGTTCCCTCTTTATGATCATGTCTCACGTATAGGGGTTCATCTCCATCTTCATCTTCATCTGCATCTCCATCTATATCAATATCTGCTGACCACAAATTCTCAAATGAAGGATCATCATTATTGATGTTCAAATATTCATTACTTTCAAAATCAACTTCTGCTTGACGATTCTTGTTGGATGGAAGTACAATAGACCAATTCTTCTTAGCAGGATCAGGAATGTAAAATGCTTGTTCTGCCTGTGCTGCTAAAATAAAAGGATCATCTTCATACCAAACCTTAGAAAGGTCCACTTGCACAAAGCCTAAGTCATCTATCCGCAATCCACTGTTGTTGTTAACCCACTGACATTTGAAGACAGGGACCCTGAACATAGAGTAATCTAACTCCCATATGCGTTCAATGACACCAAAGTATGACATTGATGCATAGATAGGGTGTGTATCTTTAGCACTGGCTCTATGCCAAGAATCAGCAACAAGTGTTACCCCACTATTCTGCATCGTGCTCTGTTTATCATGGTCTTGTGTATAAAATGTGTAACCGTTGATTGCATAACCATTGTAAGATAATACATGTAAGCTCGGTCCCTTCGACAGGCACTTCAATTTTTCGGAAACTGAATCAGGATTCCTCTCCATCTCATCGTTAATACGCTTTTTCAACCAGCCTGCAAATTGTTTATTGTGTTCTGTTGTTAATAAATTTTCATTCCCATCACCATGTACCAATCGGAGAGCATCCTTGTGTTCTTCTACATACGGTTCAACCTCATCAGTGTTATGTAGGACATACAAGTGGGCTTGATCCCGTTCAGTCACTGATATCGTTATTACATCACTCCCCGTTGTTCCTTTCCCTGATCTTCGGCCATCATGACGGGACTTGGGGATCCCTACAGGGTCAACATTTGATAGAAAATCAGCACAGAAGTCACTTGCTTCTTCAACCATGTAACTTTCAGCGATACAACCCTCTGGACGGTATCTATTTTTCACATACCCCTTTAATATTTTCATGAATCGTTCATTTGGGTACATCCATCTCAAGTACACTGGACCGCACAATTGAGTTTCTTTGACCAAGTGTACAGTTAGATGTACCATAATGTCAAAAAAAGAAGGCGGAAAATACATTTCAAGTTCACACAGAGTACACACAATCAGCCTTTGCAAATCTTGTAACCTGGTTGAATCAACCACTTTACTGCAGATCAACTTGAAAAACATGCAAAGTTTCGTGATAGTGTTCCTTAATTTTTTCGGTAGAATGGATCGTATACCCACCGGTAGGAAATTTTGCATTAGCACATGACAATCATGAGATTTAAGATTTTTTAACTTCAACTCTTTTACCGATACAAGGTTCTTTATATTTGAAGAGTAGCCCTCGGGAACTTTAATTCCTTGCAGAAACTCACAAAACAATTTCTTCTCTTTCCTCGACAGAGTGTATGCCGCTGGCGGTAGATAGGTACGAGACCTTTGCTCAATCGGTGCCAACTCTTCTCTAATTCCCAAGTTCACTAAATCCAACCTCGAATTGACATTGTCCTTGCTTTTCCCTTGGATATTAAGCAACGTGCCAATTAGACTATCACAGATATTTTTTTCTATGTGCATCACATCAAGAAAATGCCTCACATATAAAGACTTCCAATATGGAAGATCAAAGAAAATAGACTTTTTCTTCCAACCGCTTGTCTCGATTTGTTTTGCAAAAGGTTTGCCAAAATTGTTCTCCAAGTCTTTTACCTTGGAATACACCTGGGAACCGGTCAACATCTTCGGCGGGCTACCTTCTTCTGCATCACCATTGAAAGGCTTTTTCCACTTCCTCCAACGATGTTGTGATGGTAAGAATCTTCGATGCCCCATGTAAACATTTTTCTTACAATGATGAAGTCGCATTGAATGAGTGTCATCTTCACATATAGGGCATGCACCATATCCTTTGACGCTGTATCCTGACAAATTTCCATAAGCAGGGAAATCATTAATTGTGCCAAACAACATGGCTTTCAAAGTGAAACTTTCTTTCATGTACCCGTCATACACACTAACGCCTTCATCCCAAAGCAACTTCAAGTCATCAATTAAAGGAGCCAAGTATACATCTATATCATTCCCAGGTTGCCTTGGCCCAGAAATTAACATGGACAACATCATAAACTTACGTTTCATGATTAAGTGTGGAGGAAGGTTATAAATCATCAATATCACCGGCCACGTGCTATGTGTGCTACTCTGAACACCGTGCGGATTAATTCCATCAGTTGACAGTGCAAGGCGAAGGTTCCTGACTTCATCAGCAAAGTCAGGGTACTCATGATCAATTTTTTTCCATTGAGGAGCGTCTGCAGGGTGCCTAAGCTTCGTGTCTTTAATCCTTTCATCTGTATGCCATGTCAACTGCTTAGCAATCTCTGCATTACTATACAGTCGCCTGAATCTCGGAACAATGGGAAAATACCATAGCACCTTCAAAGGACTTTTTCCTTTCTTCTTCCTATATCGAGATGCGTTGCATTTAGGGCACTTCTCCAACGTTGCATACTGATTTCGAAATAATACGCAATCGTTAGGACATGCATGTATCTTCTCATATCCCATACCGGTTGTAGAGCAAAGAATTCGTTTTGCCTCGTATGTCTTGGTAGGAAGTACATTTTCTTCTGGAAGCATATCTTGCAACAGTTCAAGCAATGCGGTAAAACCCGAATCACTCAATCCGTACCGAGCTTTAAAGTTGTACAACTTCAACACTGCTAGCAATCTTGTGTATTTAGTACTTCCGACATATAATGGTTTCTCTGCATCACCTTTCAACTTCTCATATTCGTTAGGGCAGTTATGAAGCACCCCTTCAACCATATTTACCATTTCTTCAAGACCATCATCTTCATCAAACATGCTTTGATCAAATTCATCCGAGGCACCACCCGTGGTATGCACCCGATCACTATATGAATCGTTGGTCTCACCATGCCTTGTCCATCGTATATATGTTTGATCAATACCATAACACACTAGATGATCTAGCAAATCAAGTTGACTAATCCGCTTTCCAAAACAACAGGATAAGCAAGGACATAAGATTTTGCCAGGATCTTTTGTGTGCTCAGTTGCAAATGTAATAAAATCCTTCACCCCATCTATATATTCCCTTGAACATCGATTAGATGACATCCATTTACGATCCATCTATGGGCTTCAATCTATTTTTTTAAAAAATTACGTGGTTAGTTGTATAACTATTGCATTTATTAATTACTTTTATATTCTCTTACCAATTTTAATTTAAAATAACATACACCACATGAATCTTCATAATTGAAGCTTTCTAAGTCTTAAACTGAATATTTAAATTGCCAAATAATTCATTAATTATTCCCAGGCATTATAATAAAATTTTACAACTCATAACAAAAGAAACCATATTTGCCACAATAATATATCATAGTTAAATTAGAAAACATTACAAGTCAATAATTAAATAAAATACAAGTGTTAAGAATATATAAATAATTATTTTGCTTATGCAATTAATCAATAACAATCATTAGAACACCTACAAATTATAACTATTAAATTTAACTACAATCACATTTGTGAACTCAAAATTTAAAAAACATACCGTAAATAGAAGCTTCAATAGACTGATGAACTGAAACTACAAACACAAATTAAACATAAACAAATCAATAAAATATTTGAGGTTCTAAGTTAATTTTTTAAATAATAATATGTGTAATAAACATCAAAATATAATAAAATCAAATATGATTAGCTTAAATAAATAAATATGATTTAGAAAAAAAAATAAAGAAAATAAAATAAAATGAAAAAGAAAGCATAATCCCAATATTAATTTTCTCCTTATTATATGTTTTTCCCCTTACGGTTTTAGTTAATATATTTAAAGTTAAACAATATAGACAAATTATATTTTATTTTATTAAATATTAACGTTGATATATATTGATATATTAAACTCATTTTATCCATATTTTAAAATTATTAAATAAGTTAATGACTCATCAATTAACGAATTATTCAATTTATTATCCTGATTTCAATTTTTCCTATTTTCATTGGGTTTAATTGGGATTTTCTCTATTATAGTTTAATAAAATAGTACAAAAAATTATTTTCTTAACTCTACAAAATATATAGCACTAACACAAATATATATTAAATACGTGAAATAATGTTAAATAAATGATTTTGATTTTTGGAAAACAAATAATTTGAAGCAGTTTTAAAAGAAATAACAGTATTATTAAAAGTTAATTTGATTATCTAATTTCAAATCACTTGTATATTAATTATTGTCGTTCAAATTTATGGTTATATATAACATTTAATTCAATTCTTTCATTATTCTTGTAACTTGTTGCATTAATTTCTTAGAACTAGTGAGCTTGTAACTTGTTGTATTAATTCTTTAGAACTAGTGAGAGCTAAAACACAGTACACACGCCTACAATAGGGATCGGATAAGTCTCTAGTAATGGAAATATATATGTACACACACGCCTACAATACACACACGCCTACAAACAACACACACGCACATTTGTACATTATATATATATATAGGTGTTAAATGAAATCATTTGCATCTTTTTCCATTCTTCCTTTTTTTTTTATGACAATAATTGCTAAAGTTGAAAGTGACATTTTGTTGTTATTCTCTTGCATAAAGTTGAACCAATTTACAAGCAACATTTCCTATACGTATTGCAAATCACCTTTTCAATTATTGTCTACAATTTAGAAGCAAAATTATTCTCTTGCATATGCCAACAAATGACTTATCCTTTACCAAAAGCAACATTTCTTATACGGTGCAAAAGTAAATTTAACTATTTAAGGGTAAAATTTAAAAGCTCACATAGTGCAATTACTATGGAGGTGAACTATACTTTTTTTTTTAAAATAAAATATTATCAACATTAATTCATACAATTTTAGGTTCAGCGCAGCTCATTAAAAACAAATAAGTTATGGTACTAATCATTTTTATAACTCTACGATGACTTTATTAATATATCTCCATCATAATAAGTCTAACGCTAGAGGAATCATGAAAATTATATTAACTTTCACAGTTTCACTTGAAAAAAAAATTAATAAAAACAAAATGCAAGTTGAACTTACAGGTTGATCAGTACAGTGGAGTGGGGGACCACGTAATGGCCGTTGGTGACGCAATCTTCAGTGACGGAAGGAAGAAATTTGAGCTACCAAATGAAGTGGGGACCAAAAACTTGTAGACAATACAAAGAAAAGGGAATAAAAGGGACAGGAGTGGGGTTGGCAGTTGGGATAAAACAAAGACGTGTGCTCGTGTGAATGTCGTTTTAAGAAGTGAAGATAAGAAAATGGAAGGAAGGGGAGAGCACGCAGATACTGAAAGTGAGAATGAGAGAGTGAATGATTAATAAAGATATGATGAGAAAAAGGTAAAGAGAGGGAGGTGGTGTCGGTACGCGGGAAATGAAAAGGGAATGGGAGGAGAGAGGCGGGAAACATAAAGGATAAGGGGGTGGGGCGGGGTGGGTTCTAATTGGTTGGGAGGGGATAGAGAATCATAAATTTTATTTTTTTTTTTTAAAAACAGGTCAGGGGTGGCGCCTGACCAGACAGGCGCCACCCCTGAACAAATTTTTTTTTTTTTTTGCTAAAAAAAGGTCACCACCCGTGAACACAAATTTTTTTTTTTTTTTTTGAAAGCTCAGGGGTGGCGCCTGACCAGATAGGCGCCACCCCTGAACAATTTTTTTTTTTTTTTTTTTTTAAAAAGCATCAGGGGTGGCGCCTGACCAGACAGGCGCCACCCCTGAACAAATTGTTTTTTTTTTTGTTAAAAAAGGGAGGCACCCGTGAGAACCATTTTTTTTTTTTTTTTAAAGCTCAGGGGTGGCGCCTGACCAGATAGGCGCCACCCCTGAACAATTTTTTTTTTTTTTTGTTAAAAAAGGAAGGCACCCGTGACAACATTTTTTTTTTTTTTTATTTTGAAAGATCAGGGGTGGCGCCTGACCAGATAGGCGCCACCCCTGAACAAATTTTTTTTTTTATTTTTTAAAAATCATTAGGGGTGGCGCCTGACCAGGCAGGCGCCACACCTGACCATACCAGCTGTGGCGCCTACCCTTTCAGGCGCCACAATTGGTAGAAAAAAAAAATAAAACTTTAAAAAAATAATAAATGAGCAGCTGTGGCACTTCATTAAGGAAGTGCCACAATATGTGCGCCACCTTTCCACCTTTTTGTAGTAGTGTATATTTACAGGATACTCCTCCATCCTCATTTATAAGGTATCATTTTTTAATGGATTAAGTCGCAAATTTACCAACGAAGTTTTAAGGCAGGAGCGGTTGGCACAATTATGTTTTAAAGGGGGTAAAAATACACATAAGGAATTAAAAGTAGAGCATTTAGCATAAAACCGTTAAATTTGATCTAACGACAATAAATTATAAGAGAAGAAAACTACTAACGGCGTTAGCTCAAATTTAATGGTTTTGCGCTGGATGTTCCACTTTTAATTCCTTATGTGTATTTTTACTCTTTTTAAAACATAAGTGTACCACATACTCATTCCTTAAAATTTGCTCCTTAACCCTTTTTTAATAGACTTGTCCCTTTTTATAAGGTACTCTTTGAGTTGTCTGACTAATAAATGCATTTTTATCCACCTTATCTTCAATTAATTTCATATATTGTATTAATTAAAATGTTGACTAATTTCATGCCCTCTATTCTCTTACGTAATCTTTCTCTATATATTCTCTTTCATCAATTTTTTTTTCATTATTAGTTTATCTTTTACTCATTCATAAATAAGGGCATAATATTTGAAAAAAAGAGTATATTTCTCATATATTTAATATTTTTAACTAATTTTACTTATTTTCTTGAACAACACAACTCATTTAAAAATGCCTTATATATATATATATATATATATAGGGACGGAGGTAGTATATACTACTCATTTCACCAGGTCTTGCCTTTAGAACCGGGGTAGTGCTGAGTTTAATGCTTTCTGAAATGGTTGAAATTGGCAGGACCAGGTTGTTCCTCACTTGGCTATGGCGCCATGCAGGAATTGGGACCCTTCAGGGTCAACCGTGACGGAAAAACACTGTTCCTTAATGAATATGCTTGGAACAAAGGTATATATAACTTAATGCTTTTGATGATCACTTCCAAGAGTACTTGAATATTAATTACAAGTATCTTTTGGTTTTGATGAATCTGCAGAGGCAAATATGTTGTTCTTGGAATCACCAGCTGGGGTAGGGTTTTCCTACTCAAACACTTCATCTGATTATGATGAAGAAGGCGATGAGTTTACAACGAAAGATTCATACGTCTTCCTCATCAATTGGCTTGAGAGGTTTCCACAATACAAATCTAGAGATTTCTTCATCACTGGGGAGAGCTATGCTGGTCATTATGTGCCCCAGCTTGCTTCCACCATTTTGGAACGAAACAAACTAAAACCTAGCACTGTCATCAACCTCAAGGGCATCGCAGTTACGTTAATTATTCTCTCCTTTAACTGCAGTTAAATAATGTAAAACCTTTGGACGCTTGTAATTTTGCTATTATTAGTTAGTAAAATGTTTACATACACTTGTAAATCCACCTGTGAAAACTCATGAGTTTTTATATCAACTTTGTAAATTAGATGTAAATTTCTTTATGTACACTTGTAAATTTGGCTATTATTAGATGTTAAAAATGCATAAGTGCACTTGTAAAAAAAAATGTGAGTGAGAGCATTTGGTCATTTACCATCAAAATAAAATTTCACTTTAAATTCATGATCCTTTTGTCCTTAACTGAAATAAAGTCATATATGTGGGGATTAAGTGAAATTCTCACAACATTAATTATGTGGAAGTTGATATCTATCTGTTTGCTAATAATGCATGAAATTGTTTACAGATAGGGAATCCATGGAGTTGGGTTGATGATGAAACAAGTAACAAGGGAGTGTATGATTACTGTTGGACGCATGCTTTGATGTCTGATGAAACCCACGAAGCTATTGATAAGTACTGTGACTTTGCTTCTGAAACTATTTCAGACAAATGTTTGAGCTTTATCAATAAAGCATATCAGGAGATAGGCAATATCAATGAGTATAACATTTATGCACCAACCTGTCACGAGGCTTCTACCAGAAATGGCCCATCTGGTTCTGTAAGTCTCTTCACCTGCCTGCGTGTGTGTGTATATATATATATATCGTTTTAACTAATTAATACTCCACCTCGCTGATAACAAAATGTATGTGTTGCATGATTGCATTATTTCAGGTGTATAATTATGATCCATGCTCTGAGTCTTACGTGCAAGTCTACATGAATAGCCCTGAGGTGCAGCGAGCTCTCCATGCACTCCCCACAAATTGGACTCATTGCAGGTCTGCTAATAATAATAATAATAATTCATGAATATTAATTACTTACATCTCTCACTCTCTCTGTGCATATATTTCATGAGTTCAAGAAATCACAAGGACGCATTTATGAGGGAGAGGAATGTCTCTATTAATCACTCTCTCCATTTCCTTTCCATTTCGTGTATCTACCATTAGGTTAAGTTTTAATGGTTGAGATATAATACTATGTAAAAATATTATTATAACATGAAATTCTTGAACCCTGATAAGGGCCATACTACGATGGCCACCATGCCACTGCACCACCAAGGTGCTGGCTTGTCAGGATATTCTAGAAGTGTGTGTAAGTGTCATGTATATATATGTATGTATGTATATGAGATATGAATGATGATAGTGAAATGATGAATGAATATTGCAGGTAGGAGGATATGTGGTGGAATACAAGGGAGTGAGCTTAGTGACAGTGAGAGGATCAGGGCATGAAGTTCCAAGCTGGCAACCTGCAAGGGCTCTTACTCTCTTCACTTCTTTCCTTAACAACTCTCACCCTCCTTCTTCTCCCTCCCCATAATTCAAGTTCATTCACATATAACACATGTTTTTAGGGCACCTTAATTTTTTTTTAAATGTTTACTTCTTCCTAATTTGCGTTGTCCTGGCTAGTCATTAGATACAGAAAAATGTCAGACAAATCTGGGTGCTGTTTCTGTGAGCTTATATTTAAGCATTTAGAAGAAGTTGAAAAACTTCATTTATGAAAATTGTTACTAGTACAATAATGGAAAAATAAGGTATTTCCTCATTGATGTAATTAATTTGTATAACCAGATATGTGATGTGTGTGTACATATATAATACTTAGAAAGGATAAGATTAAACAGCATTGAAATGCGCACAGAAGAGAAAGGGTTCTACCTAGGTTTGACATTGACCTTAATTATTCTTTTTTTTCAATTCTTACAAACAAAAAATAAGTCAATCACAAGTATAGAGTAGTAGTATTACAATATATATATATATAACAAGAAGTTTTGTCTCTCTAGATGAACTGATTGTGTAAATTGTATCATGTTATCATCAAAACTAATTGATCAAATATATTATTCATTGTAGTATTTTATTTTACAACTTTTTCAAATATCATTCTTGACTCACATTCGGGATGAATTCGATATGACACATCAACTGAAGCATAACTTTTTTTTTGGGTCAAAAATGGGCAATCCGCATGAAGAAACTTTATTCATCATCCACACATGAGCATGGGTACGAAACACCCACCAAATCCCTAAGAAGTATATCCGAGAGCCCTCTAGGGGCACATCAAAATGACACAGATCATCTCCACAATCCAAACTGAAGTTTGCAAGCCGATCAGCCATAAAATTACCTTCCCTTAAGGTATGGGAAAACTGTATCTAGATATTTCTATTAGCTTCTCTAAGCCACGAACAAAGCATTCTACTTCTTACCTTGCCTCTGTTCCAAACTTCCAACAGCATCTGGATCACACAAGAGGGATCACCCTCCACAATACTTTCACTGGACGCACATATGGAGTTGAATCTTCTATAGGATTTTCAGCATGGGAAAATGGATTCTTTGAAAGCACACTAATGTGTCAACACCTCCATATTTGACAGAGATTAGGTTCCTGTAGGAAATGTCATTTTTGGAAAACAATACTTTCATGGGAAGTAAGACATGGAGTTGCATCTTCTAGGGGATTTTAAGCATGGGAAAATGGATTATTCGAAAGCACACCAGTGGTGGCATCTCCGTTACTAATATCAGAACCTGCACCATCAACTGTGGCATTGGCAACTCCTCCATATTTGCTAGAGACTAGCTTCCTGAAGGAAATGTCATTTTTGGAAGACAATACTTTCATGGGAAGCAAGACATATGGAGTTGAATCTTCTACCGGATTTTCAGCATGGGAAAATGGATTATTTTGAAGCACACTGGTGGTAATATTAGAACCTGCACTGTCAACTGTGGCATTGGCAACCCCTCTATATTTGCCAAAGACTAGCTTCCTATAGGAAATGCCATTTTTGGAAGACAATACTTTTATGGGAAGTAACACATATGGAGTTGCATCTTCTAAAGGATTTTGAACATGGAAAAATGGATTATTTTGAAGCACACCAGTGGTAATATCAAAACTTGCACTGTCAACTGTGGCATTGGCAACTCCTCCATATTTGCTAAAGACTAGCTTCCTTAAGGAAATGCCATTTTGGGAAGACAATACTCTCATGGGAAGTAGCACATATAGAATTGCATCTTCTACAGGACTTTCAGCATGGAAAAATGGATTCTTTGGAAGCACACCTATAGTGGCATCTCCGTTAGTAATATCCGAACCTGCACTATCAACTGTGGCATTAACAACTCCTCCATATTTGCCAAAGACTATCTTCCTGCAGGTTGGAAGACAATACTTTAACGGAAAGTAAGACATATGGAGTTGCATCTTCTACAGGATTTTCAACATGGGAAAGTGGATTATTCGGAAGAATAGCAGTAGTAGCATCTCCGTTAGTAATATCAAAAGCTGCACCTTCAATTTTGGCATGCATTTGTAACTCCTCCATATTTGTCAGAGACTAGCTTCCTGTAGGAAGTGCCATTTTTGGAAGACAATACTTGCATAGAAAGTAAGACATATGGAGTTGCATCTTCTACAGGATTTTCAGCATGGGAAAATGGATTCTTTGAAAGCACACCAATGTGGCAACACCTCCACATTTGTCAAAGAGTATGTTCCTATAGGAAATGCTGTTTTGGAAAACAATACTTTCATGGGAAGTAACACATATGGAGTTGCATCTTCTATAGGATTTTAAGCATGGGAAAATGGATTCTTTGAAAGCAAATCAATAGTGGCACCTCCATTAGTAATATCAGAACCTACACCATCAACTATGGCATTGGCAACTCCTCCGTATTTGCCAGAGACTAGCTTATTAAAGGAAATGCCGTTTTTGGAAGACAATACTTTCACGGGAAGCAAGACATATGGAGTTGAATCTTCAATCGATTCCCAGTATGGGAAAATGGATTATTTGGAAGCACACTAGTAGTAATATGAGAACCTGTACTGTCAACTGTGGCAGTGGCAACCCCTACATATTTGCCAAAGACTAGCTTCCTACAAGAAATACCGTTTTTGGAAGACAATACTTTCATGGGAAGTAACACATATGGAGTTGCATCTTCTACAGGATTTTCAGCATGGAAAAACGGATTATTTTGAAGCACATAGGTAGTAATATCAAAACTTGCACTATCAACTGTGGCATTGGCAACTCCTCCATATTTGCCAAAGACTAGCTTCCTTAAGGAAATGCCATTTTGGGAAGGCAATACTTTCATGGGAAGTAACTCATATAGAGTTGCATCTTCTACAGGATTTTCAGTATGGGAAAATGGATTCTTTGGAAGCACATGTGTAGTGGCATCTCCGTTAGTAATATCCGAACTTGCACCGTCAACTGTGGCATTAACAACTCCTCCATATTTGCCAAAGACTATCTTCCTAATGGAAATGCCGTTTTTGGAAGACAATATTTTCACGGAAAGTAAGACATACGGAGTTGCATCTTCTACAGGATTTTCAACATGGGAAAATGGATTATTCGGAAGAACAGCAGTAGTAGCATCTCCGTTAGTAATATCAAAAGCTGCACCTTCAATTTTGGCATGCATTGGTAACTCCTCCATATTTGCCAGAGACTAGCTTCCTGCAGGAAGTGCCATTTTTGGAAGACAATACTTTCATAGAAAGTAAGACATATGGAGTTGCATCTTCTACAGGATTTTCAGCATGGGAAAATGGATTCTTTGAAAGCACACCAATGTGACAACACCTCCACATTTTCCAGAGAGTAGGTTCCTAAAGGAAATGCCGTTTTGGAAAACAATACTTTCATGGGAAGTAACACATATGGAGTTGCATCTTCTATAGTATTTTAAGCATGGGAAAATGGATTCTTTGAAAGCAAATCAATAGTGGCACCTCCATTAGTAATATCAGAACCTGCACCATCAATTGTGGCATTGGCAACTCCTCCATATTTGCCAGAGACTAGCTTGTTGGCGTCAGCACCTCACACCATACTGATTCTTAGCGGCAGTACCTGGTGAAACACAACAAACAATAGTTTGAGTCACGTCCAAGGACGCTGTCCTTAGGAGATATTCCGCAACCCCCTTAGTAGATTAGGAAGCAGCACTCCCTAAGATAAAACGAACCCTTCCTACAGAAAGCAAGGTGACAAAACTGCGAAAAGATATCAGTGTAACTCAGAAGAAGGGAGAGAGGAGAGGAGCACGGGGACCTCAGTCTCACCTAACCATGTATAGAACATTGCCTTTTATAGGCAAAAACATGTGACCTTTGGGGAGTTATAATGACCATTAACAATGGTTTAATGACAATTAAAATGACGTACAGTTACAAAACAAGTGTTAATGATAATTTAATGTAATAAAACCTTTTAAATGTCATTAAAACCGGTCAATTAAAATTCCAACGGTTATCTCCAACGGTAAGTTCAAAGACTCCTCTTATAATCCTTTTTACTAACTCAAGCTCATATTTAATTGTATACTAGGGTGTTCCTAATCTTGAGTTATACGAGACTCCTTCCTTTGACACACTTACACACAAGATTTACAACAATCCCCCACATGTGTCTAAGGAAGCTAGCAGTCCTATTAGCTGAGTTACACACATGGATATAACTATTGTATCTGGTGGTCCTTTGAACTTAAAACCAGATCTAGATTGATAACACTTAATACACAGAGATGTTGGTGGTCCTATGAACTTAAAACCGCTCATCTCTTGGGCGGATACTAGAAGCATTAAGAGTCAGATTATACCCCCCCACATTTTTCGCTATTAGCGCATTTTTGCACATTAAAAAGGCCATGCGCGTGTCCTGGTATTTAACGAATGCTCTAGAGATTTTGCCACAATCTCATAGGAGCGGCCCTACTCCTCATTCGTATAGGTGATTTCATGAAATGTACCTGTAATGAGCACATTATCCCGTAGGATTATGACATCATTAAGAGCTTTTGCTCAGCCTCATCAAAATGCATTATAGCACTTTCTCATGCCATAGGAAGGGACAAGTAATTTATTTTAGTGCTAACAGAACTAACCAACAACTTGTTCTTACCCATTGAACCTCCTTCATGAGATCACCAATCACAAAGGTTGGGTTGTCATCGCTACTAATTTCAAATTGGCTTTAGTCCCATTCCCCTCGGCTAATTTAATTCTTCACAGGGCTTGTTAACGGATCCGCAGGTCAACTTTTGACCTCACAAAATCAATTGAGATAACTCTACAATTTTTAAGCATGCTCGTTCACAATATATCTCAAACGATTTCCACTTGAAACATTGCTCTTTCTACAATGGCTATTGCTATTTTAGCAATCACAATTCATCAACATTAAGTATTGGTTTTCCACCAAAATATTTGCTAAGAGTTTTTAACAACTTAGCCTCCAAATTTAGCCAATTCCAGAGTATCAAACTCTAACTCACACAATAATTATTTTGGCTACTGGTGGATTTTCTCACATAAAATTGAAATTCAATTAACATCTGTGTATCTCATACAATGGGAATCCACCGTATATGATACCAACAGTTATGGTCCCCATCAAATATTTAAATCTCCTCATGAGATTGTATATTTATACATGCTCAATCTTCACATAGCACAAACTATGTCACAGGATTAACGTCTATCAATTAATGCAACAAATTCTCAAAAATTTGTGTATATCTAGATTGAGCTGCAAAACCACCTTAAATCGTGTTAGAATCATAATTCACACACATTCTTAAACCAAGATAATTATATAGCCTCAAATTATGAAAATTACATTTATCTATCATAGATAAATGATCAAATTTTTTATGCCACATAATGCTTATTTCAAGCAAAATATTTGATAATCCACAAAATTTGCTCACATTGGCAAATATAGAAAAAGCCTCCACTCAATCAATTATTTGCAGCACACATCTTGTATTTATAAAATGAGGCAACAAGGTGTATAATTTTGTAAGACATATTATAAAACATATGCCATCTACATTAAAAATTCAATATTCATAGTAGTCATGTATATTTATACCACTATAAATATATACTTGTAAATCATGAAATTTAAACACATTTATCTCTATACTAGATAAATGATTAAATTTTCACACCACACGAATAATTCACAAATTTGCTTTCTGCAGCAAAGAACAAAACCTCCACATAATTAATTTTAAACCACAACTTGGTTTTATCTAATGAGGCAAGAAATAATTTGCAACTCTAAAAATTTATAAGGTATCCCACATGTTAGGAACCCTCACACTTTCAAATATCTCAAAAATATATGAAAGTATTTTCACATAATTCTAATATAATTAGAATCTCACCCTATAATCTCCTTCCATTCTAATTAAATTAGGATGTCTCAAATATTGTTTTTCTAATATTATCATTCTAATTTCACAAAAATTTCACACTGACTATTTGCATGTCAATATGCAAACCATACCATCACCATGATTATAAATCAATGCATACATACTGAATACATGTAACCCCAAAGGTGGATTCATTATGGCATATGAAGCAATATTGATCCACCGAACTCATATCTCTCATATATACTCCTTCCACAAACAACTTAAATTGAAAACCATTGGCATGTACATGTATGAACTAACATATGATAACAACATTTACAATATAATATCCATAATATTATATTATTGCAATATTATAAATATGTAGCCCTATGAGGGAAATGAAATATAACGCACATTCTAAACTCATAAAGCTCAATTACATGCCATCAATGTGTAATGGAGACTATGGAGGCCATAAACCCAAAAAACCAACGGGAAGCCAAATCTTAATTTATGTTTAATGCCGAATAAACACCTTCACACATCTAATATGATCAAGGATTTAAACATAATAGACTAATTTCAATTCATACACGCCACATAATAAACTATAATCTTTTGAGCAAGATTATCATCAATGGATAAAACTCGCCAACGTTTTTCAACTTAATAAATTGTTTGAAATACCTTTTTGCCCCCTCAACTCCAAGAGCCTTTCTTTGTTGATGATTGCTTGTGTTCTCACCAAAAACCATTTCACCTAGATTGTAAAGGAAAGCAAAACTCTAACCTTTTTATAAAAGTATCCTGCACTCACAGTAAGTTGTTCCTTCCTTTCTTGAAGGCAAATATGGTTAGTTAGCATGTCTTAAGGGGAAATAAGATTTCTACTTGTTATTATTCAAAATCAGATATATGTGGATGGTTATAGAGAGAGCTTTAGATTTGAAGATCAATATAATTGAGGAGTTGATAATTCAATACTAATGCATAGAGATGAGGATCAGCCTGTTTTAGCCAGAAGAAAAATATCTTATCATGTTTCCTTTGCAACCAAATAACGGAATTAGAGAACATTTATCTTTATATGCTCCCAAAATATCAGTAGGTAATATCTCCTAAGATTGTTGGTGTCAGCACCTCACACCATACTGATTCTTAGCAGCAGCACCTGGTGAAACACAACAAACAATAGTTCGAGTCATGTCCAAGGACGCTGTCCTTAGGAGATATTCCTTAACCCCCCTAGTAGATTAGAAAGCGGCATTCCCTAGGATAAAACAAACCCTTCCTATAGAAAGCAGGGTGACACAACTGCGGAAAGATATCAGTGTAACTCATAAGAAAGGAGAGAGGAGAGGAGCTCGGGGACCTCGGTCTCACCTAACCATGTATAGAACATTGCCTTTTATAGGTAGAAACATGTGACCTTTGGGGAGTTATAATGACCATTAACAACGGTTTAATGACAATTAAAACGACAGTTGTAAAACAAGTGTTAATGATAATTTAATGTAATAAAACTTTTTAAATGTCATTAAAACTAGTCAATTAAAATTCCAACGGTTATCTCCAACGGTCAGTTCAAAGACTTCTCTTATCATCCTTTTTACTAACTCAAGCTCATATTTAATTGTATACTAAAGTGTTCCCAATCTTAAGTTATACGAGACTTCTTCCTTTAACACACTCACACACAATATTTACAACATAGCTTACTGAAGGAAATGTCGTTTTTGGAAGACAATACTTTCACGGGAAGCAAGACATATGGAGTTGAATCTTCAACAGGAGTTCCAGTATGGGAAAATGGATTATTTGGAAGCACATTGATAGTAATATCAAAACCTGCACTGTCAACTGTGGCATTGGCAACTCCTCCATATTGGCCAAAGACTAGCTTCCTTCAAGAAATACCGTTTTTGGAAGACAATACCTTCATGGGAAGTAGCACATATGGAGTTGCATCTTCTACAGGATTTTCAGCATAGGAAAATGGATTATTTTGAAGCACATCGGTGGTAATATCAAAACCTACACTGTCAACTGTTGCATTGGCAACTCCTCCATATTTGCAAAAGACTAGCTTCCTTAAGGTAATGCCATTTTGGGAAGGGAATACTTTCATGGGGAGTAACACATATATAGTTGCATCTTTTACAGGATTTTCAGCATGGGAAAATGGATTCTTTGGAAGCACACCTGTAGTGGCATCTCCGTTAGTAATATCCAAACCTGCACCATCCACTGTGGCATTACCAACTCCTCCACATTTGCCAAAGACTATCTTAATGCAGGAAATGCCGTTTTTGGAAGACAATACTTTACAAAAAGTAAGACATAAGGAGTTGCATCTTCTACAAGATTTTCAACATAGG
Source organism: Inga leiocalycina (assembly GCA_963242795.1). Classification (NCBI taxonomy): domain Eukaryota; kingdom Viridiplantae; phylum Streptophyta; class Magnoliopsida; order Fabales; family Fabaceae; genus Inga; species Inga leiocalycina. Next base: position 72,930,545 of record OY725325.1, read on the forward strand.
AAAATGGATTATTCGGAAGCATACCAGTAGTAGCATCTCCGTTAGTAATATCAAAAGCTGCACCTTCAGTTGTGGCATGCATTGGTAACTCCTCCATATTTTCCAGAGACTAGCTTCCTGCAACAAGTGCCATTTTTGGAAGACAATACTTTCATAGAAAGTAAGATATATGGAGTTGCATCTTCTACAAGATTTTCAGCATGGGAAAATGGATTATTTGGAAGCACCCTAGTAATGGCATCTCCATTAGTAATATCAGAACGTGCACCATCAACTATGTCATGATATTCTGAAAGTGTGTGTGGGTGTCATGTATATGTATGTATATATATGAGATATGAATGATACTCCACTCTGCCATGACACTTAACTCAAAAATGGTTCACCTGATTCTTTAAGTCGTCTTGCTGCAATTTTATTCATCTTGTTACCAATATATATCTTCTCAATTCATTAATGTATTATGACATTTCCAGCGGTACAATTATGATCCATGCTCTAATTACTCCATTCATGCCTATATGAATAACCCAGAGGTGCAACTAGCTCTTCATGCACTTCCCACAAGCTGGACTCATTGCATGTGTGTCTTTATATAAAATTGTCTATTCCATTCATGAGTTCATTGACCATGCATGCACGTGTTAATTTTATACGCAATTATCTGCAAGGATTATAATTGGATAGATTGCTCAGGTACGATACCCATCATCAAGATTCTCATAACAGATGGTATCAGAGTTTAGCTCTACAGGTAAGTTTCCATTAGCATTACAGCAGGTGTTACATTAGTTCAAGTTCCAATAGCTAGGAGAAACTACACAAAAATGTGATATATGAAAAGCTACTGATGATTTTTGTGTTTATGTGTGAAGTGGGAATATAGATGGCGTTGTACCAGTCACATCTTCAAGGTACTCAATCAACCGTCTTAACCTTACTGTTGAGGTTCCATGGCGAGATTGGTGCTCAGGAGACGAGGAAAACTATGATAAACTATTTTCATCATCTTAACCATTTCATGAAGCTTTTGTTTATACCACCCTAGTCGTATTTAATTTTGCACTTATTTATGAATGAGTATTTTTCACCTCTTTTCTCTCTCTCTATCTTTAATAAAGGCAAAATTGTAATATGTCCTCTCATTTATTACTCTAAAAGTGGACTTATAATAAGGATTAAATTTTTTTCCCAAACTTAACTTATAAATAGGACCAAAGTGGTATGTAAGTGATTTGGTCTTAATATTTTGTACGATTTACAGGTAGGAGGATATGTGGAGCAATACAATGGACTAACATTTGTGGCAGTGAGAGGAGCTGGCGACACTGTGCCTAGTTCGGAACCAGCAAGAGCCCTCACTCTCATCACTTCATTCCTCAAACGCCCTCTGCCTCGTGCTTCGCCATGGCCATAATACCCGACCCGACCAGACCCAGCTTATTATATATTTGGATATCTCTTATTCATAAATAATAATTCATATGCATATGTTTGTAATCCAATCTATAAAATGATGAACCAACAACAGAACTTTTTGAAGATAAGCTTCTATATACATGCATGGTATCAAAATCTCACTAGCTAACCTCTTGCACTTTAGATGTAGAGAAAATTAGGAGGGAAATAATACCAGGAGGGGAAACTCCCAAAATAGTAAATTTTTTTATCATTTTTTAGAAGTTTTCTTTCCTAATATTCCCTCACTCCTTTTTTCCCTCACTTTTGTCTCCATTCAAACATATAGCATTAGGTGAGCTTTAATGTGCTTTTATTTTGGTCCAAAGTTCATGGCTAGGGTTGTTTGCTTACATTTTAAAAACAGGTTATTTGATATTCTTAAAGGTGAAGGATGGATTCTAGAATTTAAAATCAACCATAAAACAATCATAAAAATTTAGTATAGGAGAAATAGATAATAAAAAATTAGAACAGCCTTTAAGTGATTAATGTGTGCGAAGGGTTTCAATGAAGCCTGAAAATGAGATATTCTAAAGTAATAATATTTTTTAGAGTATGCTATGTAATAAAACCCCATAGTTTAGAGTCTCCATGGGACTCTGTGTAATCCCCTCCGTAATTATATCCGAAATACGCGATTAAAATGACATAGAGACCAATAATAATCAAATAACATTTACTAACCCATCACATGACGGGGTTTTCACGAATACTTTTTGAAATCATTGATAACTTGGTCTCACAGTCACATTCCGAATACAATTACTACGCGGAATATCACATTCATGGGAAATCAGAGTACACAATATAATCCCGGCAATCCCGGGTTCCATACATTAACTCAAAGCCTTATAGGGCACATTCGCCCCTACAAGCCCTCATATGGGGATTACACAAATTCTCATATCAAATACATACTCGAATATACATTCCAACCTACACAATTATATATCCAAATATACTTAATCCCAATCATGCATTGATAACCACCTATCACAAGATTACAACCCGAACGAGTCATGTCGCCTTTGATTGATTACTCCATCCTCGATCCACCTACCCTGTCTAAATTGTTGGTAGGGGAGGGTGAGATTCGAGAGAATCTCAGTAGGATAACAATATCAAAATGCATGTATGATAAATGTTTAATGCATGACATGCTTGCATCACACAACTCATGATAACACAATGACAATTTGCAAGCTCAATGCTTCGAACAATATACCTATGGCCATAGCATAAATTGAAACATAGCTTCAAATTACACATAATTATGCAAAGCTAAGACATGCACCAACACACTAACACATATATCAAATACAAGCAGAAGAGATATGTTCCCTACCTTAACCCTTTTCGCCCTCGAAACGTGTGCCTTGATCTACGTGCAAACAGCTCGGGGCTCCATATTCGATCCTACAATGTCAAATGTACTATTTAGACACTTCCATAGTGTTTCTGGGGGTTATATGATTCTATCTTGAAAATTTACCAAAATGCCCCCGGGACCCCGGCCCGGCCCCGCCGTACCCGGTCCGGCTGTACTTTTCCTGAAATTTTGACATGGGCTATTCTGACATATTTTCGCCCAAGGAATCCATTTCCAGACTCGGAATTATCAAATTCAATGTCATATTACGAAATTTCCCTTGGCAGCCCTACTTTTAGGGTTTTAGGGGCGTTTCCGTAATTATGCTTTCTCGGCCTTTTCCGAAAAAGTGCCCAACTATAACCCCACCTAATTTTCCCTCCTGAACTCAATGGAATCATCAAATCATTGAAAATCCAACTCTAAGACCCATTTATAGCCCAGACCGAAATATATGGGTTTTCTAGGGAAAATCAGGGTTTTTCGGTTTCGGCTCCGTAAACACGTTCCTTTCTACTCCTAACCACTTTATTGACTATTCCATTAGGTTACAACTACCATTTAGTATCAATTTGGGCAGCATAACCCCTAGGGAAACCCATTTTCCATTTTTACAACCAATGGCAATCCGGCGAAATTTCACCGATTAAATTGCCCACAGCAGCCAGAATAGTCAATATACAAGAGTTTGGAAGTTACCTCAAGCTCCCAATAGCTTTTACTCAATATGGCTGAACCCTAGCCCCTTTTAAACCATGAAAATTGAGCTTCCAACACCTTAAAGAACATGAAAGAGAAGCTTAGAAGCAAGGTTATACGCGTTAGGAGCTAGATCGTTGGAGAAATCGGCTTACCTTGCGAGATTTCTCCTCTTTCTCTCTCTAAGAGCTCTCAACTTTCTCTCTCTAGTTTCAGCTGGTTCATCACGACAGAAAATGATAGCTGAAGAAGATGAGAAGATATTTAATTCCATGCTGATGTCATCTTTTAATGAGATGATGTCATAATTCCCATTTTCGGATTTTCTGGCAGATTTTCTGCCCAAACTTTGAAATATCATAACTAATTCTAGAAATATTGAAATGAGGTGATTCCAAAGCCAAATGAAAGGTATTTAAGTCCTCTTCATTGGAAAAATATGATCCATTACTAGAAATCACCACACAATTCCAGAATTACACAAATTTCATCACTGCCCCAAAACAGAGTCCATTTACGACCTCAAACTTTGGACAGTAATATCTCCCAGTTCCCAAAAGGATATGGCACAAATTATATGTCCATTTTGAAGCTTGGGATGTGAACTTCAAGACTGGAAAGTTTCATAATTTTCTGACATCATTTGCCTTGTCAAAACATCCACACGAGAAGACTGACCAGACAGAATTCACACTGGACAACATTTCTAGTTTTGCAACCAATGTGTCCAATCCAATTTAAATCAATTCCAATGATTAAATACCACAACATGACACCATTTCTATCACAATACCTCATTCAATTATTCCCTCTATTCTAAGTCATTTTGGATATTAATCCACAATTGAACTCAAATACAGGGTTTTGGCGTTGCTCATAACACAAGTGACTACAATCCACTTTTCTCTAAAAGGGTTCATTAATCACTAACCACGTCCACTTTTGTAGTCATTAACCCTCAATCACAATTTGGGTTCTTGCTAAACCGGGGCTTAGCAATCCACTAATCTCAGGCTTATTCTCTAGCCTCAAGTCTCGAAATTCGGGGTGTTACACTCTGGCCGGTCAAAAGAAAGAGAGAGCGGGGGAAAAAAGAATGACTCTGCATTGAACAATCAACATTTAATCCACCAAGTTTCTTATGATGTTGAATTAATTCCATGGATCGACTTATAATTAAAGATTTTGTCTAGTAAACAAGTGTCCAATCACATGTCATACATGCTTTTCGCCCATTTATTATAGTAATCAAAAGATCACTAGTCCCAAAAGGGGATAGCTCTCCCAAAGACGCTTCTTGCATTTACACATATTTGAACTTGAGACACCATGCCTAAGCAGCTAAAGCTCCTTCCACTAGAACCAATCAACGCCAATTGGTCTCTTGTCATGATATTCTAAAAGTGTGTGAGTGTCATGTATATGTTGGGGTGTGTGTGTGTGTGTGAGATATAAATGATGATATTGAAATGAATGAATAATGCAGGCGGGAGGGTACGTGAAGGAATACTAGGGAGTGAGCTTAGTGACAGTGAGAGGATCAGGGCATGAAGTTCCAAGCTGACAACCTGCAAGGGCTCTTACTCTCTTCATTTCTTTCCGTAATAATTAACTCTCTCATTCCTTCTTCTCCCTCCCCATAATTCATGTTCATTTACACATCACACATATGTTTTTAAGCATCTTGAAGAAGTTGAAAAACTTCATTTATGAAAAATTTTAGGGTTAATATAATCTTTAATCCTTCAAGTTTGCTTTCATTCTGGTTTTGACTCCTTAAGTTTCAAAACATAAGTTTTGGTCCCTCATGTTTCATTTCATTTAAATATTAGTTCCTATAACTCAATAAAATCTGGACCATTTTGCTCCCTACAGGGACTAAAACCAAAATGATGCCAAACTTAAGGGACCAAAAATAGTATTAACCCAAAATTGTTACTAGTTCAATACAGGGAAAAAAAGGGTATTTTTTCATTGCTCTAATTAATTTGTATAACCAAATATAAAATAACATAAAAAGGACAAAATTAAAGAGCATTGAAATGCATAGAAGTGAAAGGAAAAAATTAATCTATCAAGGCTTGAAATTAACCTTAATTATTTTTTTTTCCTCATTTCTTACAAGCAAAAAATAAGTCAATCACATATAACAAGAAGTTTTGTCTCACTAGATGAGCTGATTATGTAAATTGTACAATGTTATCATCAAAACTAATTGATTAAATATATTGTTCGTTATAATATTTAATTTTACAACTTTTTAAAATGTCGTTCTTGCCTCACATTCGGGATGAATTCGACATGACACATCAATTAAAGCATAATTTACTTGACCACAAATAAAATTCATTGGAAAGTGCATCGTTTTTTGCTGAACTATGCCAAGGATATTCTTTTTGAAGCCTCTATGACCCAGCAAAAATTTCACAAAATTCGAGAAAAAAAAGAGTGGAATAAAAATAGAGATATGGCAATTAAAACGTTGTGTTTTTTCAAACAAAATCTCCAGAAAATTGAAAAATAAGTTATTTAGACGTCGTTTAATGGGGAAAAAACAGAATGCCTGTGTAACAATTGTGCATACTTTAAATTAATCCAACTATCCGCCTCCGTCAAAAGCAAGTCGTTTGTGTGTGTGTGTGTGGTTTTTTTTTTGGCCGGACGTTGTCTATCTTTAAAAATAAGAAATTATTCACCCAAAAAAAAAAAGACCTTGTTCCATATAATTAATTTACCTAGTCAAATTGATAAGAAATAATTGTCAAATCACATGTTGCATGCTTAATTTGTTGGGGTGAACTCCCTTCCTACATGGAGAAAGGCTCAAATTTAAAGCTCATTTGTATCTCAGTACCTAAAGTTAAAAGGGTTCAGTGTGTGAGGTGATGTAAGAGTAACCATTTTGGGTAAGAAAAAGAGAGAAAACTATTTTCCCGTATATATAGAGCAACGATTGGACGTTGTCCACCCTGAAAGTTATTTAATGCTTGTTTGGGTAGCGCCGAAAAGTATTTTTTTTAAACATTTTTTCATAACGCAAGACAAAAATTTTCTCACATTTTTACTTCAAATGCCGTAAAAATACTTTTAAAAAGCTAAAACAAATACACAAGTAGTTCGCCCTACAACTTCAGGATTAATTGGGTATTTTTCAACTTCCTTGTTGTGGATTTAAGTTGCTTTGGTGGTGTAAGAGTAACCGTTTGTACTAATTGAGACTCTCCTCACCTTATTTTTTTTTATCATAGTGGAGTTGGTTTCTCAACATAATTATCTGTTAAACTTGTAGTGCTCAATAGCATTCATCCGATCCTTAATATAAGATATTTTTACCTAATTTGATTGGATTAAAGAAGTTGGTTAAGTTAATTAATTTGAAATGTATTTCTTAAAACACCTTAGTCACCTTCCTTAATTCCTTTATTTTCTCTCTTTGATTATTGTTGATAAAGCATTAATAGGGGTAAATTAGGAAAAGATTTACAGATATGAAAACTTTATCTTATATTGAGGATCAATATCAACTCTTCAAATATGTCTTATATTAAGGACCGGAGGAGTATTAATCATGTAAATAGAGATTAGAGGGACCTTAATTAGACACCAGAAGCACGCAGAGTCAGTCCAAAACAATACTATTTTGGAATTTACAAAGTTCTTATTTATATAATTTACTTTCCATGCTGATGAAACCAACAAGGATTAATCAGCTAGCTGGTCAGTGAATGATCATTGGCATTGTAAGGTGTTAGTTGTTCTTTTCAAAGCCCTCCAAGCTTATATAACCGGAGAGAAAACAGCTAGCATTGCGGTATTACATTTAAAAGAAATTACGTTTTTTTTCATTAAATTTAATTACAAATTTGTACAACAATTACATGAGACTATCTCTCTCACTCGAACAATTTTTTACATTTTAAAAATCATATAGTTGATGTTGAAATGCAATTTCCTGCCCTGTATAAACCAAGTTGAGGCCTTGAAGAAGCAAAGCAAGGTGAAGTGAAGAGAGAAACAAGCAAATCACAAGATGAAGATCATAGTTATTGTTTATGTTTGTGTGACTCTTCGTGCATTGCTTTCTTTTACGAGCAAAGCCAATCAAGAACATAATCTTGAAGATCTGATTATATCCAAGAGATCAAAGAACAAAAACTTTACAAGTTCTTGGGAAGAAAAAGAAGTGTCCAAACAGCAATATTATGTTTCAGCTCAAGAGGGTCTAAGGCAAGCTGATAAAATAAGTGCATTGCCTGGACAGCCTTATGGGGTCAAGTTAGATCAGTATTCAGGTTATGTTACAGTTGATCCACGAGCTGAAAGAGCCCTTTTCTATTACTTTGTAGAGTCTCCAAATAACACTTCCACTAAACCACTGGTCTTGTGGCTCAATGGAGGTAATTAATAAGAATTCCTTCATGGCCCGCTATATAGGTTCTTCTATTTTAATATTTTGGTTTTTATTTTGATATTTTTCAAAGAACGTTATTAGCATAATGTATGTGATTTTTCACAGCATCACTTGAGTTGTTTGCAATTCACATGGCCTGGTTGTTCTTCACTTGGCTACGGGGCGTTTCTGGAACTAGGGCCCTTCAGAGTCAACTCTAATGGAGAAACTCTGTTTCTGAACAAGTATGCTTGGAACATTGGTGAGATATATGACATGATTGTGTTTTTAGGAGTATTTAAGTTAACGCTTTCATTTTCAAAGACTTGAATATGACCTGGTGTTGCTGATAAATATGTAGTGGTAAACGTGTTGTTCTTGGAATCACCGGCCGGGGTAGGCTTTTCTTACTCAAACACGTCTTCGGACTATGACCGAGCAGACGATGAGCATACGGCGAATGATGCCTACACCTTCCTCATCAATTGGCTTGAGAGGTTTTCACAATACAGGTCCAGAGATTTCTTCATTACTGGAGAGAGCTATGCTGGTCACTATGTGCCGCAGCTTGCTCACACCATTTTGGTCCAAAATAAAATCAACAAACAAACCATTATTAACCTCATAGGCATTAATGTACGTTCATCCCTCTAACACACTTAAATTACTATCAAATTTCATACAATAACTTATTGATATATTTGTGATGAAATCTCAGATAGGGAATGCTTGGATTGATGAAGAAACAAATGAAAAGGGAAGATTCGATTACTTATGGACTAATGCTCTAATCTCAGATGAAACCCTTGCAACTATTGATAAGTACTGTGACTTTGCTTCTGGTAATGTTTCAGAATTATGTCTCAATGCAATAAAAAAGGCTCGCCAGGACATAGGGCAGATAGATCCGTACAACATTTATGGTCCAATCTGCCATGATCCTTTACTCAGAAATGGTCCACCTGGTTCTGTAAGTCTTCCTGCTGCATTATTGATCTTGTTACCAATATAGATCTTCTCAATTACTTAATGTATTATGACATTTTAAGGTGTACAATTATGATCCATGCTCTAATTACTCTGTTCATGCCTATCTGAATAACCCAGAGGTGCAGCTAGCTCTACATGCACTTCCCACATTCTGGACTCATTGCAGGTATATATAATTGTCTGTTTCATTCATGAGTTAACATGAACAAGCATGCCTGTATTAATTCCATATGCACCTATATTTGCAGAGTATATAATAATTGGCCACCCCAGCCAAATACAATCCTACCCATCATCAACTACCTAATATCAAGTGGTATCAGGGTTTGGCTTTACAGGTAATTTCCTTTATCATTAGTATAATTTACAAGGAGTGTTACACTAGTTGAAGTCCCAATAACCACAAGAAACTACACAAAAATGTGTTGTAAAAAAACTACTGGTGATTTGTGTTTATTCGCACAGTGGGGACACAGACGGCGTCGTGCCAGTCACATCTACAAGGTACTCAATCAACCGTCTTAACCTTCCGGTTGAGGTTCCATGGCGAACTTGGTACTCAGGAAATGAGGTATTGTGATAAATAATTGATGTCATCTTAACCATTAGAGCATGCATACGTTGAAGTTTATTTCTAACAATTTCATGAGGCTTTTGATTATATGTGATTTGGTCTTACAGGAGGGAGGATATGTGGAGCATTACAAAGGACTAACATTTTTGACAGTGAGAGGAGCTGGCCACACTGTTCCTAGTTGGCAGCCATCAAGAGCCCTCACTCTCATCACTTCATTCCTCAAACACTCTCTTCCTCTTGCTTCACCATGGCCATAGCCATCGCTACCCTGCTTATTTGGATAATATTTCCTAGTTCTAGTTGTTTTCTTCAATACAAAGACTAGTCTCTTGACCCAAAATCATACTCAAATGTTCATTGTCATGCTCACTTCTTATGGTGTTTGATTCTAGAATTGTTAAGTTTATTTTGTTTGTTGTCATAAAAATGAATCTGAAAGCAGACTCATGATCCTTTTTGTTGGTGTATTTTTTTATGCGACTAAAAACATTCTCCTCATACCCATTTAATTGAAAAATTCACCAGATCTAATATATATTAATATATCATTTATCGTAAATAAATACTCAAGGATAACTAGGCTTACAGAAAACAAGCCAGCTTAAAAGCTAGAAGTCATGCAAGCCAACATCTGATTTAAATTAAGCCTTTTAACTATAGAATCAAACCACTTTTCAGTAGGTACTTGGTATTTTTCCATGACTAGAGAACAATAACAACCTGTTATCTTCGTACTCGTTCGGGATAGTTTATTTTTTACTTATAAGTGTTTATAAATTATTATTTACGATATATGAGGTAAGTATCTAAGAGGAGTTTTATCTCGACTTACGTAATAAGGACTTATTGTCTTAAAATAAGTTATGCCGAACACACACTTCCTAAAATATAAACATAAGATTACAAGTGGATTAAAAAGAACTTTGAACTACACAAGTTTCAGTTATCATAATACTAGTTAATACAACCTCCGGTTCTAAATACAACCTCCGGTTCTAAATACAACAGCTAATTTAAAAGTAAATTTCAGTCTTAAATATAAGACCTTTTTCATTTTATCTCTTATATTTATTATTTTGCTTCAAACTAATTTATCTGACTTATAAAATTATATATAATCCATTGATACATATAATTTTTTCAAAGAGATCCTGTAGCATGTGCTATATCTTAGTCTCCCCAAATTAGTCAACTAGATGTTATATTAATAACGGAGTTAGAAGTTAATATCCAGATTTGTGAGTTGCAAACGATGATTCTGGCAGAGTCCCAAATCTAGTGATGTTGATACTTGATACACCAAGTATACTCAGGTTTTGTTACACCAAGTTTTGAAACAGAACAGTTACAATAGTTTAGACGAAACAGGTAACAGAAACTTGACATCTTCAAAATTTTTCACGAATCCTCTAAATTCTTTGGTGGTGACTTCCAAATAAGAATTTGCTTACAGTAGTAATTTACGGCAGCCATATTAACCACCTACCTCAAACCCCAAGTCAAGTGAATGCGAGGGAAGGCCCAAAAAATAACAAGACAAGACAGCCAATGCAGCAGCAGCAACTGAAAGAAGATAGCTACATTATTAGAGTTTGTCAAAAAAGACTTAAAACCACATTCATCCCCAACCCCATAAGGAAACAGTGAAAAAGGAGGGAAGCAAAAGAGACAGTACAGATTTTACTTTATTTACAACAGGGACAGGGGGATTCAGCCTCCCTGAGTGGCTAACTTATAGCTCCGTTCCCAAGTATCTGTAGGAGCAGCATCAGCATGTGGAACGTGACGAGGGTTTCTCTCTCTCTTGTCTCCCCTAAGCTGCTTTAAAGCATGCTTAAGTGCTGGCAACAAGGCTTCCATACACTCAGCAACAGCATTTGGATTTCCAGGCATGTTAATGATCTGAATAACAAACCAAGGACCATGATTTAGCCTGTGTATATTATTTCACCTTCAGACAGGACAATTATGTTTGAATCAAAATACGTTATTATTTCACCTTCAATACAATAACATTGCTTAACCAGATACAACATAAAAGTAATGAGGAAAAACTTAGGAGAATAAGACATGTATATGCAAGAACAAAAAAGATGGAGATTATAATTCATGACATTATACAAGCTCATATAGCATGTTAACAAAATGATGATTGTGTGTGGGCAAGAAGGACCAGATGTTTGACTGACTGACATTTATAAAGTTTGATATGAAATTGCCGTGAAATATTAAGTCATTCAGTGAAAACATTGAAAAGATAATACGTCAATAGCAACACCAGTGAAGCACTGAAACAAAACCGTCAAAATGAGAAGAGAACTTTGGTCATAATAGCATGAGCTTCAAGGTTAATTTTTTCATACACTGTTATCCTTTATAAGCAAATTACAATATAACTTTCTTCTTTTTCTTACCAATGTGGAGCCTCTGATTCCAGCTGCAGAGCGTGACAGCATTGCAAATGGGGTCACCTATTTTACAATAAAGAAACCAATGAAAAAAGATACTTAACAACTTTGTTTCACCAGCAATAATTCAAGTGACATAAACCAAATAGCGAATAGACCAATTACTAGACATTCATCCAAAAGTTGTGACAGCTGAGAAGCAGCCCCAAGAATACAAATGGAGTCAAAGTACAGAAGCACATCTTGAATGACTCATGTATGCTGCTGCTGTGTCCAATCAAGTGGGTTTCTTCTCTTGTGTTTGAAACTAGCCATTCCCACTTTGTCTCGTTAACTCTGATATTTAAATATTGATCTCCACTCGGAGGATTAACAGGAAAATAGTCATCAGAACTCGTAGTAGGGACGATTGTGTCCATTGGATAAATTCTTTTCACATCAACATCAACATAATAATAAGGATCCATGGAAAGATATCTCCAAAATTAATCAAAAGAATAACTAATTGCCAACAAATTGTTGGCTTGTATGGTAAGTGGTTGAAGAAGAACCCAAGTTTAAATACTGAAAAGAAGGTACATATATGTTGGCTAGATGGTTATTCACAGATTTTGTCCAGGGAACGGGAGGGTGACTAGATGGCCATGGCATAGAGTGTTCAGTACTATATGTTGGCTCTTATGGAAGAATCGTTGCAGAAAAGCGTTTGACGGAACTGCAGACAACGCAAAAGGATTAATTCACAGATGCATACACCATCTCTCGGAAGGCGTGGTGAACGGCAGATTTCGGCATCAGATATTCCAGGTTCGGGAAAGGGGACTAGATCACTGGCAACCTCCAGATCCAGGTTTTGTACGTGTTGATGTCGATGGATCCAGAGCTAGTGACGGACGTGCAACATGTGCTGGTATTATCAGAGATCATCAGGGTAACTGGTTACGTGGATTTCAACAAAAGTTAGGATACAATTTCTCAACTACTGCTGAAATTCATGCAATCTACAGAGGTCTTCGATTATGTAAGCAGATGGGTCTTTCTAAGATCAGGTTATTCACAGATTCTATACAGGCTATACATCTTTTGACTGTGCACTGTGGGACAGACCACCCATTACATGACGTCATCTTGGACACTAGATCACTTATATATATGGACTGGGACTTAGAGATATCCCACACCTATAGGGAAAATCTAAGTTGCGCTGATTATTTAGCAAGGAAGGCTCACATGAGCAATCAGGACTACATAGAAATAGAGACAGCACCTACAGAATGTGTTAACCTCTTTACTCGGGATTGTGAGATGTCTTCACACGATCACCATGTGTTACCTAATCATAGGTCCTTGTAAACTTCAAGCATCACTTGCCTTTGTACTCAAAAAGAAAAAGAAAAGAAGGTACAGAGAAAAAGGGGTACCTGCGTGATCTACTCATCTAAACCATGGCGTGCGAGGAGTGCCACAATGACTCGGGCCATCGGGCGGATAAGATGAAATATTTAAAGTAAATTTGTGGAGAGGGCTAAAATTTACAGAAAAATATCAACAGAGGCGCTGAAGGTAGAAGAATTTAGGATATGATTATATGATTAAAATTTTAAAACTTTCAATATATTGATAAAAAAAATAAAGGTTAGGGATATATATATATATATATATATATATCTATTTCAATTCTTTTGACCAGGGAAAAGTAGTTTTAATCTATTTTTATAGAATAAACTTAATTAATATTTATTAGCACAAAAATACAAATTAACATATGAGGCACTTAAATTATAATTGATATTGAAGGAAGAAGCAATATCTTATTCATTTCTAGATAGAAAAAATGTGTAGTTCATTTGAGATAAATAACAAAATCTTCAAATTAGATAATATAAAGACTGGATTTAATTTTTTTTTAAATTATATATAAAAATTTTTTTAAAAATAATAAATTAATCCTTAATCTTTAAAAGAGATTTGTTAATTTTATAAATTTTAAATTTTAATTATAATACTCCCTCTGTCCCTATTTATAAGGTTTCATTCTTCCAATAAGCTCATTCCCCTTTTTATAAGGTCCTTTTTGAATTTGTCTTACTAATAAATGCATTTTTACTCATTGTATCTTTTAAATGCTGACTCATTTTCCCATACATTCTCTTTGATTTCATAGTTAATCTCTCTCCTACTCATTTATAAGGACATATATGGAAAACGAAGTATAGTTCCTACACATTTATTTAATTCAACTAATTTTTAACTAATTTCTTCACACAAATTGGTTAGAAAAAACCTTATATATAGGGAGTGATAGAGCATAAATTATAACACATATAATATAGGGCTTGGTCAATTTAGTCCCTACTTTTTTTAATGCAATTGTGACACTACCAATCAAACTAGAAAGTTGTCCCCAGTGATGCACGAAATGGTACATATGGTTAGATGTATATATGCAAATAACTTAAAGTTTAAAGGGTTTATATGTCAATGTCTCAAAATTTGAAAGGATTATATTTATTTATGTATGAAAATAAAGTTTAAGAGAGAATAAAATTAATGAAAAAAGACAAAAAAAGAATTTTGAAATTGAAAAATTCTAAATCAAGTTTTCCCCCCAAAAATTGAGTTATAAATTGCGTATCCAATTTTGTCATTTTCTTATTAAATTTTGGTAAAAACTTAATTTGAAATTTTATAATTTCAAAGTTCTTTTTTTATCTTTTTCTCTAAAATCAAATCCCATAAATTCTAATATGGGTTGCTTCATGACTAGAGAGAAACACCATAATCAATTGGCTTTACCACATAAAACCCCTCTTACATTTGTCTTCCTCATCAATTGGCTTGAGAGGTTTCCACAATACAAATCCAGAGACTTCATCACTGGAGAGAGGTATGCTGGTCATTATGGTCTCCAGCTTGTTGACACCATTTTGGTCCACAATAAACAAAAACCTAGAAACATTATCAACCTCAAAGGCATTGTTGTATGTTGTTAACTCGTTACTTATTAATTTAATCACAAACCAGTTACGAATCTCACAAGAGAGGTGACGCTTATAAATTTAAGGGGTCTTCTCGCTTAATAAGCTAGTCTTTTGGGATTGAACTTTTCCTTTAAACTTATGTTCATAACATTAGCCCTTTCATTGAGAGCTCACTTCTCAAAGGGGGTACATTATTATGAATCCTACATTGGTTTTTCCTTTGGACTTGATCTCGTAAAAAGACCCTTTGTTGTAATAAAACACTTAATTATTCATCTAACTTGAAATATTTGCGATGAAATCTCAGATTGGGAATGCTTTGATTGATGATTCAACAAATTTAAAGGGAATGTTTGATTTCTTTTGGACTCATGCTATGAACTCAGATGAAACCCGTGCAGCTATTGATAAGCACTGTGACTTTGTTTCTAATAATTTTTCAAACCTATGTGTGGATGCAACAATGAAGTTTTATGAGGAGAAAGGGGAGATAGATTGGTACAACATTTATGCAACACTCTGCCATGACACTTCACTCAGAAATGGTCCACCTGGTTCTTTAAGTCTTCCTGCTGTATTATTCTTTTTGTTACCAAGATCTTAATAAATAAATGTATTACGACATTAAATTTCCAGGTGTACAATTATGATCCATTCTCTAATTACTCCGTTCATGCCTATAAGAATAACCCAGAGGCGCAGCTAGCTCTTCATGCACTTCCCCCGCAAACTGGACTCATTGCAAGTATATATAATTGTCTGTTTCATTCATGAGTTCAATGAACAAGTATATGCGCGTATTAATTTCATACGCAACTATATTTGCAGGGATAATTATAACTGGACAGATCACCCCAGTACCATCCTACCCACCATCAAGAATCGCATAATAAGTAGTATCAGAATTTGGCTTTACAGGTAAGTTTCCTTTATCATTACAACAACGTGTTACACTAGTTCAAGTCCTGATAACCACAATAAATTACACAAAAATGTGTTGTGAAATCCTACTGGTGATTTGTGTTTAATTATGTGCGCAGTGGGGACACAGATGGCGTTGTGCCAGTCACATCTACAAGGTACTCAATCAATCATCTTAACCTTCCGGTTGAGGTTCCATGGCGAGCTTGGTACTCAGGAAATGAGGTAAACTATGATAAACCATTTTCATCATTTTCTTTTGTTTATACCGCTTTGCTCTATTTATAAATCTAAATTACCTAATTCTCACATATAAATGAAAGTTGGTTAACTCAATATATAAGGACTAAATTGATAAATTTTTTCAATTTTGCCGTAATTTATGAATGTATATTTTTCAACTCTTTTGAGAAAATTGTAACACTTTTATTTATTATTCTAAAAGTGGACTTATAATAAGGACCAATTTTTTTTTTCAAACTAGACTGGAGTACAATAAAAGTGATTTGGTCTTAATATTTTGTACACATTGATTTACAGGTAGGAGGATATGTGGAGCAATACAAATTAAAGGACTAACATTTGTGACAGTGAGAGGAGCCGGCCACACTGTGCCTAGTTGGGAACCAGCAAGAGCCCTCACTCTCATCACTTCATTCCTCAAACGCTCTCTGCCTCCTGCTTCGCCATGGCCATAATACCCGACCCGACCCAGCTTATTATATATTTAGATATCTCTTATTCATAAATAATAATACATGTGCATATGTATGCAATCCAATCTATAAAATGATGAACCAACAACAGAACTTTTTGAAGATACGCTTCTATGTTACATGCATGGTATCAAAATCTCCCTAGCTAGCCTTTTGCACTTATAACTTTTAGTTGAGCTTTAATCTGTTTTTATTTTAGTCCAACGTTCATAGCTAGGGTTGTTTGTTTACATTTTAATAACAGACTATTTGATATTCTTTTTAAGGTGAAGGATCGACTCTATGCTTGAAAATCAACCGTGAAAAATAGTATAGAAAACAGAACATAAAATATTAGAATAGCCTTTGAATGATTAATGTAAGCGAAGGCTTTTAATGAAGCCTGAAAAAGAGATATTCTAAAGTACTCCTTACGTTTAGGACTAAAGGTAGTAATATTTTTGAGGCTATGTTATGTAATCAGGATGATTCTCCATTTGACTCTCCATAGTATGTTATGTAATAAAACATTTATGACAAAATATCTTTGAACTTAATTTGCAATATTATTATAAGAACATCCGGCCGATTCCAATTGAAATTATTTATCTAGCAACTGTTATAAATTAAGCATATATGAATCAAGTAGTATCAACTATCAAGATTTTATTATCGGATCGGTTGCTTCATGACTAATTAAGTCGATTTCATTAGATAATATACATACTCGCGCACTTAAGTTGCTAATGAATTGATAACGATATTTTCACTAGACACAATGAAGTTTCTACATATGAATTTCTTGATTAGCACACAAACTCATAAAGTTTGGAAATAATTTATACGATCAATCACACCTCATTAAGCCATCATGACAATATACTATACTATATCAAATATGTGCTAATCCTTTTATACTAATGGAGGAAAATCTTGATTCTTTTGTTTATTATAGTAGCAGCTATGATGACTCATTGAATGAACCGTTATTTAAGTTGTTCATTCATTGGATGAATATAAAGACAATCACCTTTTATTTATGAATACATGTACCTAATCCAGTTTTTGAAGTTAATTAAACTTCCGCGTCCTTTCCCGCTTTAGCAATCTATACCTGGTATCAAAATCTCACCGTTCTTATTGCAGTTAACTTTTGACCTTTTAAGTGAGATTTTATGTTTTTATTAATTTAGTCCAAATTAAAGTTCTTACAGTTGTATTTGTTTACATTTTAAAACCGCTCTGAAATGCTTAAAGGCGAAGGATCTATATTCTAGGCACGAAAATCACCCTTGATTGAGTGAATTGAGTCAAGTCAATCACAAACAAATATAATCAACTCCAAAACTCTTCCGAGAAGCTGATGTTGGAAAGTGCCAATTTGTGATTCTCTCTAAATTCTTTATAGTTCATATATAGGTCAAATTAGTAAAGCCATCACTTTTTACACCCCACCTGGGAGGGAGGAAATAAAGCCCCAAACACGCGTGCAAATATGGGTCAAGATATAAAAATACCCATAGGTTTTTATAAAAAAGTGTTTCTAGCACCATATACTTTGAAGGAGTAAAAATATCGACAAATGTTCAAAATGGGAATAAATATGTCAAAACAGTTACAGTTAAATATAACATAACATCATTGCATGTACATATGTAAAAACAGTATGTGACCCACCACAAAAAGTAATGATGTTATAATATATTTAATAGTTTTAGCATTTTTGTTTTCATTTTGAATATTCATGGAGATTTTTATATCTCTGGAAAAACATGTATAGAGTGCTGGATGCATTTTTGATAAAAGTTCGTGATTATTTTTTGATTTTAACCCTATACCACTTTGGTCCTTATCATAAATCCATTTTTATTAACTAATTATTTTATATAAAAGATTGTTAGTTAAGTCATTGAATAAGCTTAAAGTTTTCCAAGTTTACCCTTATTAAAAAAATTTCTCTGTTTACATTTGCAAATCATTCTCACATCTCTCTCCTCCTCCTCTCTTTCAAACAAAAATTGAATAAGGGTAAAATTGAAAAACTTTCATTAATAACATATAAGTGCACTTGTACACACACACATATACATATTTTGGTCACATATTTGGGACCAAAGATTTCTTCTAAAAGTGGATTTATAATAGGGATCAGATTGGTATATATTAATCCCAAACAAAGGTCATTTGAGTAACGTTCATGTTTATGCACAGGAGCTTCTTATTGAAAGCTCTAACTAAAAATGACACAACGAGAATATCACTGAATTAGGACAGTAAAGATTATTCGATCACTAGCGACTGAAAACTCAATGTAATGGGTACTGAAAATGGAGCACCACTATCAATTAATATGACAAATTAAGATTGTGACAAGGGCAAAATGGGAAAACGTGTTTGCTGCAACAAGGAAATAATTAAGGGCTAATAAGAGTACTGCACGCAATCGTACGTGTCAGATCCATTCTACATGCTTTCACAGAATTTCTTTTTTTTGGGGGGGGGGGGGGTACTGTAATTTGCAGGTTGTATATAGATATGCACATATATATATATATATAGATAATAAATTTGATGTTTTAATTTTATTCTAAAGTTGAGGGATTTGTTTCGTTTGCACTTTGAGAAAGTTCACACACACACACACCAATTTTGTAATTATGCCTTATCGTTGAAGGACCAAAATGTAAATTCCCATACATTTACGATGTGTGCTTGTGTCTATATATATAGACGTATAATGTACTTGTTGAGACACAGAGAAGTACTAATTAAATCAGGGAGAGAGGAGAAGAAGAAGATGAAGGCATTTTCTCTTTATGCTGCTTATGTGAGTCTTTTAGCCGTGCTTTTCATCATCACAAGTAGCGAAGCGAGTCAGCAGGCAAAGAGGCTTCAAGAACTGATTTCATCAAAGAGATACAATTCAAAGAATAATAAAGGTGAAGTGATAAATCCATGGTGGGACGAGGAGGTAGATGATGAAGCGTTTAAAGAGAAATATCATGTTTCAGAAGCACAAGAGGGATTAAGGAAGGCTGATAAGATTAGGGCGCTGCCTGGACAACCTCATGGGGTGAATTTTGATCAGTATTCAGGTTATGTTACAGTTGATCCTAAAGCAGGAAGAGCCCTTTTCTATTATTTTGTGGAGTCTCCATATAACTCTTCTACTAAACCATTAGTATTGTGGCTCAATGGAGGTACGTATAATCATAATTTCTTACACATGTGCTTGATGATATATATATATATATATATATAAATCAAGTGAGTCAAAACATGTTTGCTCATATGATTTATGACTTCGATTAAATCTTGATGGTATTCAAATCTTTATTTCCAAAAATATGCTTTCAGTGAACTAAAATTCATTAAGTCATCAATCAATATATATATATCACATAAAAACGCATATCTTATGCCATCTTATATATACAGGATACTCCCCCATCCTCATTTATAAGGTATCATTTTCTTAATGGGTTAAGTAGCAAATTTACCAACGAAGTTTTAAGGAAGGAGTGCTTGGCACAATTATGTTTTAAAGGGGGCAAAAATACACAAAAGGAATTAAAAGTGGAGCATCCAGCTCAAAACCGTTAAATTTGGCCTAACGACATTAAATTATAAGAGAAGAAAACCACTAACGGCGTTAGGTCAAATTTAACTGTTTTGCGTTGGATGCTCCACTTTTAATCTCTTATGTGTATTTTTGCCCTCTTTAAAATATAAGTGTACCAGACGCTCCTTCCTTAAAACTTCATTTGTAAAGTTGCTTCTTAACCCTTTTTTAATAGACTTGTCCCTTTCTATAAGTTACTCTTTGAGTTGTCTGACTAATAAATGCATTTTTATCCACCTTACCTTCAATTAATTTCATATATTGTATTAATTAAAATGTTGACTAATTTCATGCCCTCTATTCTCTTACGTAATCTTTCTCCATATATTCTCTTTCATCATTTTTTTTTTTCATTATTAGTTTCTCTTTTACTTATTCATAAATAAGGGCATAATATTTGAAAAAAAAAAGTGCATTTCTCATATATTTAATATTTTAAACTAATTTTACTTATTTTCTTGAACAACACAACTCATTTAAAAATGCCTTATATATGTATAGGGACGGAGGTAGTATATGCTACTCATTTCACCAGGTCTTGCCTTTAGAACCGGGGTAGTGCGGAGTTTAATGCTTTCTGAAATGGTTGAAATTGGCAGGACCAGGTTGTTCCTCACTTGGCTATGGCGCCATGCAGGAATTGGGACCCTTCAGGGTCAACCGTGACGGAAAAACACTGTTCCTTAATGAATATGCTTGGAACAAAGGTAAGATATATATAACTTAATGCTTTTGATGATCACTTCCAAGAGTACTTGAATATTAATTACAAGTATCTTCTGGTTTTGATGAATCTGCAGAGGCAAATATGTTGTTCTTGGAATCACCAGCTGGGGTAGGGTTTTCCTACTCAAACACTTCATCTGATTATGATGAAGAAGGCGATGAGTTTACAACGAAAGATTCATACGTCTTCCTCATCAATTGGCTTGAGAGGTTTCCACAATACAAATCTAGAGATTTCTTCATCACTGGGGAGAGCTATGCTGGTCATTATGTGCCCCAGCTTGCTTCCACCATTTTGGAACGAAACAAACTAAAACCTAGCACTGTCATCAACCTCAAGGGCATCGCAGTTACGTTAATTATTCTCTCCTTTAACTGCAGTTAAATAATGTAAAACCTTTGGACGCTTGTAATTTTGCTATTATTAGTTAGTAAAATGTTTACATACACTTGTCAATCCACCTGTGAAAACTCATGAGTTTTTATATCAGCTTTGTAAATTAGATGTAAATTCTTTATGTACACTTGTAAATTTGGCTATTATTAGATGTTAAAAATGCATAAGTGCACTTGTAAAAAAAAATGTGAGTGAGAGCATTTGGTCATTTACCATCAAAATAAAATTTCACTTTAAATTCATAATCCTTTTGTCCTTAACTGAAATAAAGTCATATATGTGGGGATTAAGTGAAATTCTCACAACATTAATTATGTGGAAGTTGATATCTATCTGTTGGCTAATAATGCATGAAATTGTTTACAGATTGGGAATCCATGGAGTTGGGTTGATGATGAAACAAGTAACAAGGGAGTGTATGATTACTTTTGGACGCATGCTTTGATGTCTGATGAAACCCACGAAGCTATTGATAAGTACTGTGACTTTGCTTCTGAAACTATTTCAGACAAATGTTTGAGCTTTATCAATAAAGCATATCAGGAGATAGGCAATATCAATGAGTATAACATTTATGCACCAACCTGTCACGAGGCTTCTACCAGAAATGGCCCACCTGGTTCTGTAAGTCTCTTCACCTGCCTGCGTGTGTGTATATATATATATATCGTTTTAACTAATTAATACTCCACCTCGCTGATAACAAAATGTATGTGTTGCATGATTGCATTATTTCAGGTGTATAATTATGATCCATGCTCTGAGTCTTACGTGCAAGTCTACATGAATAGCCCTGAGGTGCAGCGAGCTCTCCATGCACTCCCCACAAATTGGACTCATTGCAGGTCTGCTAATAATAATAATAATTCATGAATATTAATTACTTACATCTCTCACTCTCTCTGTGCATATATTTCATGAGTTCAAGAAATCACAAGGACGCATTTATGAGGGAGAGGAATGTCTCTATTAATCACACTCTCTATTTCCTTTCCATTTAGTGTATCTACCATTAGGTTAAGTTTTAATGGTTGAGATATAATACTATGTAAAAATATTATTATAACATGAAATATAATAAAAATCTACCATGGTCATTGAAATAAATTTCAACCATTAAAACTTTGTCTAATGGTCGATAAATTAAATGGAGAGGAAGGTCTTTCCCTTATTTATAACGTACGGTTATAATATTGCAGCAATTATAGCTGGCTAGACAGCCCAAGTAGCAGCTTGCCCACAATCAAATATCTCATTGCAAGTGGCATTAGATTCTGGATTTACAGGCAAGTCGATATATTCTTTTCATTACACTGGCTCTTGATCCGTTTTAATTAAGCATACAATAAACAAGTGAGAAGATATTGTATTGGAAATGAAGGAGTAAGCGTGATATGTGATGGACAAAAGTAGATATATATATATATATATATAGGACAAGGCCTAAACCAAGAGTCTCTGTGCAGAGAACCTTCTGTTTCTCTTCTTGTTCTGGACTTGAGATCGATCTTATATATGTTGCTGGCATGCATGCTAAGCTTAAAAATTCTAATCAATTATTTGCTTTGTTGAACAAACTGTGATTTCCACTTGTGAGAAAGAGTTCTATATCATAAATGATGTGTGTGTGTGTGTGTGTGTATTGATGATGTTGTGTTGCCGTGTACAGTGGGGACACAGATGGAAATGTTCCAGTCACATCGACAAAGTACTCATTCAACAGACTCAACCTTACTATCCTGGTTCCTTGGCGTTCTTGGTATTCTGGAAACGAGGTGAGTATCTGTGTATTCTTGTCATGATATTCTTTTTTTCATATGTATATATATAGTTATCTGATTGGGTTACATATGATCATTATCGGGCCCAAGAGGGGTTGTTCTCCCAAAGGTGCTTTCTGCGTTCACATGGACTCAAACTCGAGACCTCGTGTCTAAGCAGCTAAAGCTCCTTCCACTAGAATTAAGGCTTGTTGGTTTCTTGTCAGGATATTCTTTTTTTTTTTTTTTTTTGTGGATTGGCAAGCACTACTGTGCTTGCTGGCAGGGATCGAACCCTGATAAGGGCGATACTACAATGGCCACCATGCCACTGCACCACCAAGGTGCTGGCTTGTCAGGATATTCTAGAAGTGTGTGTAAGTGTCATGTATATATATGTATGTATGTATATGAGATATGAATGGTGATAGTGAGATGATGAATGAATAATGCAGGTAGGAGGATATGTGGAGGAATACAAGGGAGTGAACTTAGTGACAGTGAGAGGATCAGGGCATGAAGTTCCAAGCTGGCAACCTGCAAGGGCTCTTACTCTCTTCACTTCTTTCCTTAACAACTCTCACCCTCCTTCTTCTCCCTCTCCATAATTCAAGTTCATTCACATAT
Organism: Inga leiocalycina; assembly: GCA_963242795.1. NCBI lineage: Eukaryota > Viridiplantae > Streptophyta > Magnoliopsida > Fabales > Fabaceae > Inga > Inga leiocalycina. Next base: position 72,954,168 of record OY725325.1, read on the forward strand.
AACACATGTTTTTATGGCACCTTAATTTTTTTTTAAATGTTTACTTCTTCCTAATTTGCGTTGTCCTGGCTAGTCATTAGATACAGAAAAATGTCAGACAAATCTGGGTGCTGTTTCTGTGAGCTTATATTTAAGCATTTAGAAGAAGTTGAAAAACTTCATTTATGAAAATTGTTACTAGTACAATAAATGGAAAAATAAGGTATTTCCTCATTGATGTAATTAATTTGTATAACCAGATATGTGATGTGTGTGTACATATATAATACTTAGAAAGGATAAGATTAAACAGCATTGAAATGCGCACAGAAGAGAAAGGGTTCTACCTAGGTTTGACATTGACCTTAATTATTCTTTTTTTTCAATTCTCACAAACAAAAAATAAGTCAATCACAAGTATAGAGTAGTAGTATTACAATATATATATATATATATATAACAAGAAGTTTTGTCTCTCTAGATGAACTGATTGTGTAAATTGTATCATGTTATCATCAAAACTAATTGATCAAATATATTATTCATTGTAGTATTTTATTTTACAACTTTTTCAAATATCATTCTTGACTCACATTCGGGATGAATTCGATATGACACAGCAACTAAAGCATAACTTTTTTTTTGGGTCAAAAATTGGGCAATCCGCATGAAGAAACTTTATTCATCATCCACACATGAGCATGGGTACGAAACACCCACCAAATCCCTAAGAAGTATATCAGAGAGCCCTCTAGGGGCACATCAAAATGACACAGATCATCTCCACAATCCAAACTGAAGTTTGCAAGCCGATCAGCCATAAAATTACCTTCCCTTAAGGTATGGGAAAACTGTATCTAGATATTTCTATTAGCTTCTCTAAGCCACGAACAAAGCATTCTACTACTTCTTACCTTGCCTCTGTTCCAAACTTCCAACAGCATCTGGATCACACAAGAGGGATCACCCTCCACAATACTTTCACTGGACGCACATATGGAGTTGAATCTTCTATAGGATTTTCGGCATGGGAAAATGGATTCTTTGAAAGCACACTAATGTGTCAACACCTCCATATTTGACAGAGAGTAGGTTCCTGTAGGAAATGCCGTTTTGGAAAAAAATACTTTCATGGGAAGTAAGACATGGAGTTGCATCTTCTAGGGGATTTTAAGCATGGGAAAATGGATTATTCGAAAGCACACCAGTGGTGGCATCTCCATTACTAATATCAGAACCTGCACCATCAACTGTGGCATTGGCAACTCCTCCATATTTGCTAGAGACTAGCTTCCTGAAGGAAATGCCGTTTTTGGAAGACAATACTTTCATGGGAAGCAAGACATATGGAGTTGAATCTTCTACCGGATTTTCAGCATGGGAAAATGGATTATTTTGAAGCACACTGGTGGTAATATTAGAACCTGCACTGTCAACTGTGGCATTGGCAACCCCTCTATATTTGCCAAAGACTAGCTTCCTGCAGGAAATGCCATTTTTGGAAGACAATACTTTTATGGGAAGTAACACATATGGAGTTGCATCTTCTAAAGGATTTTGAACATGGAAAAATGGATTATTTTGAAGTACACCAATGGTAATATCAAAACTTGCACTGTCAACTGTGGCATTGGCAACTCCTCCATATTTGCGAAAGACTAGCTTCCTTAAGGAAATGCCATTTTGGGAAGACAATACTCTCATGGGAAGTAGCACATACAGAATTGCATCTTCTACAGGACTTTCAGCATGGAAAAATGGATTCTTTGGAAGCACACCTATAGTGGCATCTCCGTTAGTAATATCCGAACCTGCACCGTCAACTGTGGCATTAACAACTCCTCCATATTTGCCAAAGACTATCTTCCTGCAGGAAATGTCGTTTTTGGAAGACAATACTTTAACGGAAAGTAAGACATATGGAGTTGCATCTTCTACAGGATTTTCAACATGGGAAAGTGGATTATTCGGAAGAACAGCAGTAGTAGCATCTCCGTTAGTAATATCAAAAGCTGCACCTTCAATTTTGGCATGCATTAGTAACTCCTCCATATTTGCCAAAGACTAGCTTCTTGCAGGAAGTGCCATTTTTGGAAGACAATACTTTCATAGAAAGTAAGACATATGGGGTTGCATCTTCTACAGGATTTTCAGCATGGGAAAATGGATTCTTTGAGAGCACACCAATGTGGTAACACCTCCACATTTTCCAGAGAGTAGGTTCCTACAGGAAATGCCGTTTTGGAAAACAATACTTTCATGGGAAGTAACACATATGGAGTTGCATCTTCTATAGTATTTTAAGCATGGGAAAATGGATTCTTTGAAAGCAATTCAATAGTGGCACCTCCATTAGTAATATCAGAACCTGCACCATCAACTGTAGCATTGGCAACTCCTCCATATTTGCCAGAGACTAGCTTCCTGAAGGAAATGCCATTTTTGGAAGACAATACTTTCACGGGAAGCAAGACATATGGAGTTGAATCTTCAATAAGAGTTCCAATATGGGAAAATGGATTATTTGGAAGCACACTAGTAGTAATATGAGAACCTGTACTGTCAACTGTGGCAGTGGCAACCCCTACATATTTGCCAAAGACTAGCTTCCTACAAGAAATACCGTTTTTGGAAGACAATACTTTCATGGGAAGTAACACATATGGAGTTGCATCTTCTACAGGATTTTCAGCATGGGAAAATGGATTATTTTGGAGCACATAGGTAGTAATATCAAAACTTGCACTATCAACTGTGGCATTGGCAACTCCTCCATATTTGCCAAAGACTAGCTTCCTTAAGGAAATGCCATTTTGGGAAGGCAATACTTTCATGGGAAGTAACTCATATAGAGTTGCATCTTCTATAGGATTTTCAGTATGGGAAAATGGATTCTTTGGAAGCACACCTGTAGTGGCATCTCCGTTAGTAATATCCGAACTTGCACCGTCAACTGTGGCATTAACAACTCCTCCATATTTGCCAAAGACTATCTTCCTAATGGAAATGCCGTTTTTGGAAGACAATATTTTCACGGAAAGTAAGACATACGGAGTTGCATCTTCTACAGGATTTTCAACATGGGAAAATGGATTATTCGGAAGAACAGCAGTAGTAGCATCTCCGTTAGTAATATCAAAAGCTGCACCTTCAATTTTGGCATGCATTGGTAACTCCTCCATATTTGCCAGAGACTAGCTTCCTGCAGGAAGTGCCATTTTTAGAAGACAATACTTTCATAGAAAGTAAGACATATGGAGTTGCATCTTCTACAGGATTTTCAGCATGGGAAAATGGATTCTTTGAAAGCACACCAATGTGCCAACACCTCCACATTTTCCAGAGAGTAGGTTCCTGAAGGAAATGCCGTTTTGGAAAACAATACTTTCATGGGAAGTAACACATATGGAGTTGCATCTTCTATAGTATTTTAAGCATGGGAAAATGGATTCTTTGAAAGCAAATCAATAGTGGCACCTCCATTAGTAATATCAGAACCTCCACCATCAACTGTGGCATTGGCAACTCCTCCATATTTGCCAGAGACTAGCTTGTTGGCGTCAGCACCTCACACCATACTGATTCTTAGCGGCAGTACCTGGTGAAACACAACAAACAATAGTTCGAGTCACGTCCAAGGACGCTGTCCTTAGGAGATATTCCGCAACTCCCTTAGTAGATTAGGAAGCAGCACTCCCCAAGATAAAACGAACCCTTCCTGCAGAAAGCAGGGTGACAGAACTGTGAAAAGATATCAGTGTAACTCAGAAGAAGGGAGAGAGGAGAGGAGCACGGGGACCTCAGTCTCACCTAACCATGTATAGAACATTGCCTTTTATAGGCAGAAACATGTGACCTTTGGGGAGTTATAATGACCATTAATAACGGTTTAATGACAATTAAAACGACAGTTACAAAACAAGTGTTAATGATAATTTAATGTAATAAAACCTTTTAAATGCCATTAAAACCGGTCAATTAAAATTCCAACGGTTATCTTCAACGGTAAGTTCAAAGACTCCTCTTATAATCCTTTTTACTAACTCAAGCTCATATTTAATTGTATACTAGGGTGTTCCTAATCTTGAGTTATACGAAACTCCTTCCCTTGACACATTTACACACAAGATTTACAACAATCCCCCACATGTGTCTAAGGAAGCTAGCAGTCCTATTAGCTGAGTTACACACATGGATATAACCATTGTATCTGGTGGTCCTTTGAACTTAAAACCAGATCTAGATTGATAACACTTAGTACATAGAGATGTTGGTGGTCCTATGAACTTAAAACCGCTCATCTCTTGGGCGTATACTAGAGGCATTAAGAGTCAGATTATACCCCCCACATTTTTCGCTGTTAGCGCATTTTTGCACATTAAAAAGGCTATGAGCGTGTCCTGGTATTTAACGAATGCTCTAGAGATTTTGCCACAATCTCATAGGAGCGGCCCCACTCCTCATTCGTATAGGTGATTTCATGAAATGTACCTGTAATGAGCACATTGTCCCATAGGATTATGACATCATTAAGAGCTTTTGCTCAGCCTCATCAAAATGCATTATAGCACTTTCTCATGCCATAGGAAGGGACAAGTAATTTATTTTAGTGCTAACAGAACTAACAAACGACTTGTTCTTACCCATTGAACCTCCTTCATGGGATCACCAATCACAAAGGTTGGGTTGTCATCGCTACTAATTTCAAATTGGCTTTAGTCCCATTCCCCTCGGCTAATTTAATTCTTCACAGGGCTTGTTAACGGATCCCCAGGCCAACTTTTGACCTCACAAAATCGATTGAGATAACTCTACAATTTTTAAGCATGCTCGTTCACAATATATCTCAAACGATTTCCACTTGAAACATTGCTCTTTCTACAATGGCTATTGCTATTTTAGCAATCACAATTCATCAACATTAAGTGTTGGTTTTCCACCAAAATATTTGCTAAGAGTTTTTTAACAACTTTGCCTCCAAATTTAGCCAATTCCAGAGTATCAAACTCTAACTCACACAATAATTATTTTGGCTACTGGTGGATTTTCTCACATAAAATTGAAATTCAATTAACATCTGTGTATCTCATACAATGGGAATCCACCATATATGATACCAACAATTATGGTCCCCTTCAAATATTTAAATCTCCTCATGAGATTGTATATTTATACATGCTCAATCTTCACATAGCACAAACTATGTCACAGGATTAACGTCTATCAATTAACGCAACAAATTCTCAAAAATTTGTGTATATCTAGATTGAGCTGCAAAACCACTTTAAATTGTGTTAGAATCATAATTCACACACATTCTTAAACCATGATAATTATATAGCCTCAAATTATGAAAATTACATTTATCTATCATAGATAAATGATCAAAATTTTCATGCCACATAATGCTTATTTCAAGCAAAATATTTGATAATCCACAAAATTTGCTCACATTGGCAAATATAGAAAAAGCCTCCACTCAATCAATTATTTGCAGCACACATCTTGTATTTATAAAATGAGGCAACAAGATGTATAATTTTGTAAGACATATTATAAAACATATGCTATCTACATTAAAAATTCAATATTCATAGTAGTCATGTATATTTATACCACTATAAATATATACTTGTAAATCATGAAATTTAAACACATTTATCTCTATACTAGATAAATGATTAAATTTTCACACCACACGAATAATTCACAAATTTGCTTTCTGCAGCAAATAACAAAACCTCCACATAATTAATTTTAAACCACAACTTGGTTTTATCTAACGAGGCAAGAAATAATTTTCAACTCTAAAAATTTATAAGGCATCCCATATGTTAGGAACCCCCACACTTTCAAATATCTAAAAAATATATGAAAGTATTTTCACATAATTCTAATATAATTAGAATCTCACCCTATAATCTCCTTCCATTCTAATTAAATCAGGATGTCTCAAATATTGTTTTTCTAATATTATCATTCTAATTTCACAAAAATATCACACTGACTATTTGCATGTCAATATGCAAACAATACCATCACCATGATTATAAATCAATGCATACACTGAATACATGTAACCCCAAAGGTGGATTCATTATGGCATATGAAGCAATATTGATCCACCAAGCTCATATATCTCATATATACTCCTTCCACAAACAACTTAAATTGAAAACCATTGGCCTGTACATGTATGAACTAACATATGATAACAACATTTACAATATAATATCCATAATATTATATTATTGCAATATTATAAATATGTAGCCCTATGAGGGAAATGAAATATAACGCACATTCTAAACTCATAAAGCTCAATTACATGCCATCAATGTGTAATGGAGACTATGGAGGCCATAAACCCAAAAAACCAACGGGAAGCCAAATCTTAATTTATGTTTAATGCCGAATAAACACCTTCACACATCTATATGATCAAGGATTTAAACATAATAGACTAATTTCAATTCATACACGCCACATAATAAACTATAATCTTTTGACCAAGATTATCATCGATGGATAAAAATGGCCAACGTTTTTCAACTTAATAAATTGTTTGAAATACCTTTTTGCCCCCTCAACTCCAAGAGCCTTTCTTTGTTGATGATTGCTTGTGTTCTCACCAAAAACCATTTCACCTAGATTGTGAAGGAAAGCAAAACTCGAACCTTTTTATAAAAGTATCCTGCACTCACAGTAAGTTGTTCCTTCCTTTCTTGAAGACAAATATGGTTAGTTAGCATGTCTTAAGGGGAAATAAGATTTCTACTTGTTATTATTCAAAATCAGATATATGTGGATGGTTATAGAGAGAGCTTTAGATTTGAAGATCAATATAATTGAGGAGTTGATAATTCAATACTAATGCATAGAGATGAGGATCAGACTGTTTTAGCCAGAAGAAAAATATCTTATCATGTTTCCTTTGCAACCAACTAACGGAATTAGAGAACACTTATCTTTATGTGCTCCCAAAATATCAGTAGGTAATATCTCCTAAGATTGCTGGCTTCAGCACCTCACACCATACTAATTCTTAGCGGCAGCACCTGGTGAAACACAACAAACAATAGTTCGAGTCACGTCCAAGGACACTATCCTTAGGAGATATTCCTCAACCCCCCTAGTAGATTAGGAAGCGGCACTCCCCAGAATAAAACGAACCCTTCCTACAAAAAGCAGGGTGACAGAACTGCCGAAAGATATCAGTGTAACTCATAAGAAGGGAGAGAGGAGAGGAGCTCAGGGACCTCGGTCTCACCTAACCATGTGTAGAACATTGCCTTTTATAGGCAAAAACATGTGACCTTTGGGGAGTTATAATGACCATTAACAACGGCTTAATGACAATTAAAACAACAGTTGCAAAACAAGTGTTAATGATAATTTAATGTAATAAAACTTTTTAAATGTCATTAAAACTAGTCAATTAAAATTCTAACGGTTATCTCCAACGGTCAGTTCAAAGATTCCTCTTATCATCCTTTTTACTAACTCAAGCTTATATTTAATTGTATACTAGGGTGTTCCCAATCTTAAGTTATACGAGACTTCTTCCTTTGACACACTCACACACACTATTTACAACATAACTTACTGAAGGAAATGCCATTTTTGGAAGACAATACTTTCACGGGAAGCAAGACATATGGAGTTGAATCTTCAATAAGAGTTCCAATATGGGAAAATGGATTATTTGGAAGCACACTAGTAGTAATATGAGAACCTGTACTGTCAACTGTGGCAGTGGCAACCCCTACATATTTGCCAAAGACTAGCTTCCTACAAGAAATACCGTTTTTGGAAGACAATACTTTCATGGGAAGTAGCACATATGGAGTTGCATCTTCTACAGGATTTTTAGCATGGGAAAATGGATTATTTTGAAGCACATCGGTGGTAATATCAAAACCTGCACTGTCAACTGTTGCATTGGCAACTCCTCCATATTTGCAAAAGACTAGCTTCCTTAAGGAAATGTCATTTTGGGAAGGCAATACTTTCATGGGAAGTAACACATATATAGTTGCATCTTCTACAGGATTTTCAGCATGGGAAAATGGATTCTTTGGAAGCACACCTGTAGTGGCATCTCCGTTAGTAATATCCAAACCTGCACCGTCAACTATGGCATTAACAACTCCTTCGTATTTGCCAAAGACTATCTTCATGCAGGAAACGCCGTTTTTGGAAGACAATACTTTACGAAAAGTAAGACATAAGGAGTTGCATCTTCTACAAGATTTTCAACATAGGAAAATGGATTATTCGGAAGCACACCAGTAGTAGCATCTCCGTTAGTAATATCAAAAGATGTACCTTTAGTTGTGGCATGCATTGGTAACTCCTCCATATTTGCCAAAGACTAGCTTCCTGCGGCAAGTGCCATTTTTGGAAGACAATGCTTTCATAGAAAGTAAGACATATGGAGTTGCATCTTCTACAGGATTTTCAGCATGGGAAAATGGATTATTTGGAAGCACACCAATAATGGCATCTCCATTAGTAATATCAGAACCTGCACCGTCAACTGTGTCATGATATTCTGAAAGTGTGTGTGGGTGTCATGTATATGTATGTATATATATGAGATATGAATGATACTCCACTCTACCATGACACTTAACTCAGAAATGGTTCACCTGATTCTTTAAGTCGTCTTGCTGCAATTTTATTCATCTTGTTACCAATATATATCTTCTCAATTCATTAATGTATTATGACATTTCCAGCGGTACAATTACGATCCATGCTCTAATTACTCCATTCATGCCTATATGAATAACCCAGAGGTGCAACTAGCTCTTCATGCACTTCCCACAAGCTGGACTCATTGCATGTGTGTCTTTATATAAAATTGTCTATTTCATTCATGAGTTCATCGACCATGCATGCACATGTTAATTTTATACGCAATTATCTGCAGGGATTATAATTGGATAGATTGCTCAGGTACGATACCCATCATCAAGATTCTCATAACAGATGGTATCAGAGTTTAGCTCTACAGGTAAGTTTCCATTATCATTACAACAGGTGTTACATTAGTTCAAGTTCCAATAGCTAGGAGAAACTACACAAAAATGTGATATATGAAAAGCTACTGATGATTTTTGTGTTTATGTGTGAAGTGGGAATATAGATGGCGTTGTACCAGTCACATCTTCAAGGTACTCAATCAACCGTCTTAACCTTACTGTTGAGGTTCCATGGCGAGTTTGGTGCTCAGGAAATGAGGAAAACTATGATAAACTATTTTCATCATCTTAACCATTTCATGAAGCTTTTGTTTATACCACCCTAGTCGTATTTAATTTTGCACTTATTTATAAATGAGTATTTTTCACCTCTTTTCTCTCTCTCTATCTTTAATAAAGGCAAAATTGTAATATGTCCTCTCATTTATTACTCTAAAAGTGGACTTATAATAAGGATTAAATTTTTTTTCCCAAACTTAATTTATAAATACGACCAAAGTGGTATGTAAGTAATTTGGTCTTAATATTTTGTACGATTTACAGGTAGGAGGATATGTGGAGCAATACAATGGACTAACATTTGTGGCAGTGAGAGGAGCTGGCCACACTGTGCCTAGTTAGGAACCAGCAAGAGCCCTCACTCTCATCACTTCATTCCTCAAACGCCCTCTGCCTCGTGCTTCGCCATGGCCATAATACCCGACCCGACCAGACCCAGCTTATTATATATTTGGATATCTCTTATTCATAAATAATAATTCATATGCATATATTTGTAATCCAATCTATAAAATGATGAACCAACAACAGAACTTTTTGAAGATAAGCTTCTATATACATGCATGGTATCAAAATCTCACTAGCTAACCTCTTGCACTTTAGATGTAGAGAAAATTAGGAGGGAAATAATAACAGGAGGGGAAACTCTCAAAATAGTAAATTTTTTTATCATTTTTTAGAAGTTTTCTTTCCTAATATTCCCTCACTCCTTTTTTCCCTCACTTTTGTCTCCATTCAAACATATAGCATTAGGTGAGCTTTAATGTGCTTTTATTTTGGTCCAAAGTTCATGGCTAGGGTTGTTTGCTTACATTTTAAAAACAGGTTATTTGATATTCTTAAAGGTGAAGGATGGATTCTAGAATTTAAAATCAACCATAAAACAATCATAAAAATTTAGTATAGGAGAAATAGATAATAAAAAATTAGAACAGCCTTTAAGTGATTAATGTGTGCGAAGGGTTTCAATGAAGCCTGAAAATGAGATATTCTAAAGTAATAATATTTTTTAGAGTATGCTATGTAATAAAACCCCATAGTTTAGAGTCTCCATGGGACTCTGGCCGGTCAAAAGAAAGAGAGAGCGGGGGAAAAAAGAATGACTCTGCATTGAACAATCAACATTTAATCCACCAAGTTTCTTATGATGTTGAATTAATTCCATGGATCGACTTATAATTAAAGATTTTGTCTGGTAAACAAGTGTCCAATCACATGTCATACATGTTTTTCGCCCATTTATTATAGTAATCAAAAGATCACGAGTCCCAAAAGGGGATAGCTCTCCCAAAGACGCTTCTTGCATTTACACATATTTGAACTTGAGACACCATGCCTAAGCAGCTAAAGCTCCTTCCACTAGAACCAATCAACGCCAATTGGTCTCTTGTCATGATATTCTAAAAGTGTGTGAGTGTCATGTATATGTTGGTGCGTGTGTGTGTGTGTGTGAGATATAAATGATGATATTGAAATGAATGAATAATGCAGGCAGGAGGGTACGTGAAGGAATACAAGGGAGTGAGCTTAGTGACAGTGAGAGGATCAGGGCATGAAGTTCCAAGCTGACAACCTGCAAGGGCTCTTACTCTCTTCATTTCTTTCCGTAATAATTAACTCTCTCATTCCTTCTTCTCCCTCCCCATAATTCATGTTCATTTACACATCACACATATGTTTTTAAGCATCTTGAAGAAGTTGAAAAACTTCATTTATGAAAAATTTTAGGGTTAATATAATCTTTAATCCTTCAAGTTTGCTTTCATTCTGGTTTTAACCCCTTAAGTTTTAAAACATAAGTTTTGGTCCCTTATGTTTCATTTCATTTAAACATTAGTTCCTATAACTCAATAAAATTTGGACCATTTTGCTTCCTACAGGGATTAAAACCAAAATGATGGCAAACTTAAGGGACCAAAAACAGCATTAACCCAAAATTGTTACTAGTTCAATACAGGGAAAAATAAAGGTATTTTTTCATTGCTCTAATTAATTTGTATAACCAAATATAAAATAACATAAAAAGGACAAAATTAAAGAGCATTGAAATGCATAGAAGTGAAAGGAAAAAATTAATCTATCTAGGCTTGAAATTGACCTTATTTTTTTTTTTCTCATTTCTTACAAGCAAAAAATAAGTCAATCACATATAACAAGAAGTTTTGTCTCACTAGATGAGCTGATTATGTAAATTGTACAATGTTATCATCAAAACTAATTGATTAAATATATTGTTCGTTATAATATTTAATTTTACAACTTTTTAAAATGTCGTTCTTGCCTCACATTCGGGATGAATTCGACATGACACATCAATTAAAGCATTATTTACTTGACCACAAATAAAATTCATTGGAAAGTGCATCTTTTTTTGCTGAAGTATGCCAAGGATATTCTTTTTGAAGCCTCTATGACCCAGCAAAAATATCACAAAATTCGAAAAAAAAAGAGTGGAATAAAAATAGAGATATGACAATTAAAAAGCTGTGTTTCTTTCAAACAAAATCTCCAGAAAATTGAAAAATAAGTTATTTAGACGTCGTTTAATGGGGAAAAAACAGAATGCCTGTGTAACAATTGTGCATACTTTAAATTAATCCAACTATCCGCCTCCGTCAAAAGCAAGTCGTTTGTGTGTGTGTGTGTGTGTGTGTGTGTGTGGTTTTTTTTGTTTTGGCCGGACGTTGTCTATCACATGTTCCAAATAAGAAAATTGGAACATTAAACGACGTCTAAATAACTTAATTTTCAATTTTCTGGAGATTTTGTTTGAAAAAATAAGAAATTATTCACCCAAAAAAAAAAGACCTTGTTCCAAATAATTAATTTACCTAGTCAAATTTATAAGAAATAATTGTCAAATCACATGTTGCATGCTTAATTTGTTGGGGTGAACTCCCTTCCTACATGGAGAAAGGCTCAAATTTAAAGCTCATTTGTATTTCAGTACCTAAAGTTAAAAGGGTTCAGTGTGTGAGGTGATGTAAGAGTAACCATTTTGGGTAAGAAAAAGAGAGAAAACTATTTTCCCGTATAAATAGAGCAACGATTGGACGTTGTCCACCCTGAAAGTTATTTAATGCTTGTTTGGGGAGCGCCGAAAAATATTTTTTTAAACATTTTTCCATAACGCAAGATAAAACTTTTCTTACATATTTACTTCAAATACTGTAAAAACACTTTTAAAAAACTAAAACAAATACGCAAGTAGTTCGCCCTAGAACTTCAGGATTAATTGGGTATTTTTCAATTTCCTTGTTGTGGATTTAAGTTGCTTTGGTGGTGTAAGAGTAACCGTTTGTACTAATGGAGACTCTCTTCACCTTATCTGTTAAACTTGTAGTGCTCAGTAGCATTCATCCGATCCTTAATATAAGATATATTTACCTAATTTGATTGGATTAAAAAAGTTGGTTAAGTTAGTTAATTTGAAATATATTTCTTAAAACACCCTAGTCATATTCCTTAATTCCTTTATTTTCTCTCCTTGATTATTGTTGATGAAGCATTAGTAGGGGTAAATTACGAAAAGATTTACAAATATGAAAACTTTATCTTATATTGAGGATCAATATCAACTCTTCAAATATGTCTTATATTAAGGACCGGAGGAGTATTAATCATGTAAATAGAGATTAGAGGGACCTTACTTAGACACCAGAAGCATGCAGAGTCAGTCCAAAGCAATACTATTTTGGAATCTACAAAGTTCTTATTTATATAATTTACTTTCCATGCTGATGAAACCATCAAAGATTAATCAGCCAGCTGGTCAGTGAATGATCATTGGCATTGTAAGGTGTTAGTTGTTCTTTTCAAAGCCCTCCAAGCTTATATAACCGGAGAGAAAACAGCTAGCATTGCGGTATTACATTTAAAAGAAATTACGTTTTTTTTTTAATTAAATGTAATTACAAATTTGTACAACAATTACAAGAGCCTATCTCTCTCACTCGAACAATTTTTTACATTTTAAAAATCATATAGTTGATGTTGAAATGCAATTTCCTGCCCTGTATAAACCAATTTGAGGCCTTGAAGAAGCAAAGCAAGGTGAAGTGAAGAGAGAAACAATCAAACCACAAGATGAAGATCATAGTTATTGTTTATGTTTGTGTGACTCTTCGTGCATTGCTTTCTTTTACGAGCAAAGCCAATCAAGAACATAATCTTGAAGATCTGATTCTATCCAAGAGATCAAAGAACAAAAACTTTACAAGTTCTTGGGAAGAAAAAGAAGGGTCCAAACAGCAATATTATGTTTCAGCTCAAGAGGGTCTAAGGCAAGCTGATAAAATAAGTGCATTGCCTGGACAGCCTTATGGGGTCAAGTTGGATCAGTATTCAGGTTATGTTACAGTTGATCCACGAGCTGAAAGAGCCCTTTTCTATTACTTTGTAGAGTCTCCAAATAACACTTCCACTAAACCACTGGTCTTGTGGCTCAATGGAGGTAATTAATAAGAATTCCTTCATGGCCCGCTATATAGGTTCTTCTATTTTAATATTTTGGTTTTTATTTTGATAAGTTTCAAAGAACATTATTAGCATAATGTATGTGATTTTTCACAGCATCACTTGAGTTGTTTGCAATTCACAGGGCCTGGTTGTTCTTCACTTGGCTACGGGGTGTTTCAGGAACTAGGGCCCTTCAGAGTCAACTCTAATGGAGAAACTCTATTTCTTAACAAGTATGCTTGGAACATTGGTGAGATATATGACATGATTGTTTGTTTTGGAGTATTTAAGTTAGCGCTTTCATTTTCAAAGACTCTGAATATGACCTGATGTTGCTGATAAATATGTAGTGACAAACGTGTTGTTCTTGAAATCACCAGCCGGGGTAGGCTTTTCTTACTCAAACACGTCTTCGGACTATGACCGAGCAGATGATGAGCTTACGGCGAATGATGCGTACACCTTCCTCATCAATTGGCTTGAGAGGCTTTCACAATACAGGTCCAGAGATTTCTTCATTACTGGAGAGAGCTATGCTGGTCACGATGTGCCGCAGCTTGCTCACACCATTTTGGTCCAAAATAAAATCAACAAACAAACCATTATTAACCTCAAAGGCATTAATGTACGTTCATCCTCTAACACACATTACTATCAAATTTCATACAATAACTTGATTGATATATTTGTGATGAAATCTCAGATAGGGAATGCTTGGATTGATGAAGAAACAAATGAAAAGGGAAGATTCGATTACTTATGGACTAATGCTCTAATCTCAGATGAAACCCTTGCAACTATTGATAAGTACTGTGACTTTGCTTCTGGTAATGTTTCAGAATTATGTCTCAATGCAATAAAAAAGGCTCGCCAGGACATAGGGCAGATAGATCCGTACAACATTTATGGTCCAATCTTCCTGCTGCATTATTGATCTTGTTACCAATATATATCTTCTCAATTACTTAATGTATTATGACATTTTCAGGTGTACAACTATGATCCATGCTCTAATTACTCTGTTCATGCCTATCTGAATAACCCAGAGGTGCAGCTAGCTCTACATGCACTTCCCACATTCTGGACTCATTGCAGGTATATATAATTGTCTGTTTCATTCATGAGTTAACATGAACAAGCATGCCTGTATTAATTCCATATGCACCTATATTTGCAGAGTATATAATAATTGGCCGCCCCAGCCAAATACAATCCTACCCATCATCAACTACCTAATATCAAATGGTATCAGGGTTTGGCTTTACAGGCAATTTCCTTTATCATTGGTATAATTTACAAGGAGTGTTACACTAGTTTTAGTCCCAATAACCACAAGAAAATACACAAAAATGTGTTGTAAAAAAACTACTGGTGATTTGTGTTTATTCTCACAGTGGGGACACAGACGGCATTGTGCCAGTCACATCTACAAGGTACTCAATCAACCGTCTTAACCTTCCGGTTGAGGTTCCATGGCGAACTTGGTACTCAAGAAATGAGGTATTGTGATAAATAATTGATGTCGTCTTAACCATTTGAGCAGGCACACGTTGAAGTTTATTTCTAATAATTTCATGAAGCTTTTGATTATACGTGATTTGGTCTTACAAGTGGGAGGATATGTGTAGCATTACAAAGGACTAACATTTGTGACAGTGAGAGGAGCTGGCCACACTGTTCCTAGTTGGCAGCCAGCAAGAGCCCTCGCTCTCATCACTTCATTCCTCAAACACTCTTCCTCCTGCTTCGCCATGCCCATAGCCATCGCTACCCTGCTTATTTGGATAATATTTCCTAGTTCTAGTTGTGTTCTTCAATACAAAGACTAGTCTCTTGACCCAAAATCATACTCAAATGTTCATTGTAATGCTCACTTCTTTTGGTGTTTGATTCTAGAATTGTTAAGTTTATTTTGTTTGTTGTCATAAAAATGAATCTGAAAGCAGACTCATCATCCTTTTTGTTGGTGTATTTTGTTTTGCGACTAAAAACATTCCCCTCATACCCATTTAGTTGAAAAATTCACCAGATCTAATATATATTAATATACTCCCTCCGGTCCTAATTATAAGACAAAGTTGACTTTTTTGGAGAAATTAAGGAAGGCAATTAAATTACTTTAGAATATTTTTATTTTTATTTTTTTCTCCAAACTAATTAATTTGACTAATAAACTAATATATAATCTAAAGATACTAAAAATATAAACACTCTAAAGTAATTTAATTGGCTTCCTTAATTTCTTCAAAAAAGTCAACTTTATCTTATAATTAGGATCGGAGGGAGTATCATTTATCGTAAATAAATACTCAAGGATAACTAGGCTTACAGAAAACAAGCCAGCTAAAAGTCATGCAAGCCAACATCTGATTTAAATTAAGCCTTTTAACCATAGAATCAAACCACTTTTCAGTAGGTACTTGGTATTTTTCCATGACTAGAGAAAAATAACAACCTGTTATCTTCGTACTCGTTTGGGATATCTTATTTTTGAATTATAAGTGATTATAAATTGTGATTTACGATATACGAGGTAAGTATGTGAGAGAATTTTTATCTCAACTTACGTAATAAGGACTTATTGTCGAAAATTAAGTTATGCCAAACACACACTTCCTAAAATATAAACATAAGATTAACAAGTGGATTAAAGAACTTTGAACTACACAAGTTTCAGTTATCAAAATACTAGTTAATACAACCTCCGGTTCTAAATACAAGAGCTAATTTAAGAGTAAATTTCAGTATTAAATATAAGACCTTTTTCATTTTATCTCTTATATTTATTATTTTCCTTCAAACTAATTTGTCTGACTTATAAAATTATATAAAATCCATTGATACATCTAATTTTTTCAAAGAGATCCTGTAGCATGTGCTATGTCTTAATCTCCCCAAATTCGTCAACTAGATGTTATACTAAGAACGGAGTTAGTAGCTAATATCCAGATTTGTGAGTTGCAAACGATGATTCTAGCAGAGTCCCAAATCTAGTGATGTTGATACTTGATACACCAAGTATACTCAGGTTTTGTTACACCAAGTTTTGAAACAGAACAGTTACTATAGTTTAGACGAAACAGGTAACAGAAACATGACATCTTCAAAATTCTTCACGAATCCTCTAAATTCTTTTGTGGTGACTTCCAAATAAGAATTTGCTTACAGTAGTAATTTACGGCAGCCATATTAACCACCTACCTCAAACCCCAAGTCAAGTGAATGCGAGGGAAGGCCCAAAAAATAACAAGACAAGACAGCCAATGCAGCAGCAGCAACTGAAAGAAGATAGCTACATTATTAGAGTTTGTCACATTACAAAAAAGACTTGAAACCACATTCATCCCCAACCCCATAAGGAAACAGTGAAAAAGGAGGGAAGCAAAAGAGACAGTACAGATTTTACTTTATTTACAACAGGGACAGGGGGATTCAGCCTCCCTGAGTGGCTAACTTATAGCTCCGTTCCCAAGTATCTGTAGGAGCAGTATCAGCATGTGGAACGTGACGAGGGTTTTTCTCTCTCTTGTCTCCCCTAAGCTGCTTTAAAGCATGCTTAAGTGCTGGCAACAAGGCTTCCATACACTCAGCAACAGCATTTGGATTTCCAGGCATGTTAATGATCTGAATAACAAACCAAGGACCATGATTTAGCCTGTATATATTATTTCACCTTCAGACAGGACAATTATGTTTGAATCAAAATACGTTATTATTTCACCTTCAATACAATAACATTGCTTAACCAGATACAACATAAAAGTAATGAGGAAAAACTTAGGAGAATAAGACATGTATATGCAAGAACAAAAAAGATGGAGATTATCATTCATGACATTATACAAGCTCATATAGCATGTTAACAAAATGATGATTGTGTGTGGGCAAGAAGGACCAGATGTTTGACTGACTGACATTTATAAAGTTTGATATGAAATTGCCGTGAAATATTAAGTCATTCAGTGAAAACATTGAAAAGATAATACGTCAATAGCAACACCAGTGAAGCACTGAAACAAAACCGTCAAAATGAGAAGAGAACTTAGGTCATAATAGCATGAGCTTCAAGGTTAATTTTTTCATACACTGTTATCCTTTATAAGCAAATTACAATATAACTTTCTTCTTTTTCTTACCAATGTGGAGCCTCTGATTCCAGCTGCAGAGCGTGACAGCATTGCAAATGGGGTCACCTATTTTACAATAAAGAAACCAACGAAAAAAGATACTTAACAACTTTGTTTCACCAGCAATAATTCAAGTGACATAAACCAAATAGCGAATCGACCAATAACTAGACATTCATCCAAAAGTTGTGACAGCTGAGAAGCAGCCCCAAGAATACAAATGGAGTCAAAGTACAGAAGCACATCTTAAACGGCTTCTCTGAAATAGAACCTAAGTGAACCAGAAAGACAGCAATTCAGAGTGATAACAGAAATGAAATGCTCTAGAAACCAGGTATATTACTTAGGACCCCTCTAGTATCAAGGTAAGAAAATCAGATACAACAAGAGACAGATTAAGCAAATGTCTAATCATCATATCCGTAGTCGTACCTTTAAACTCTCTTGCATCATTACATGCAAAAGACCAGGTGTTTCTTTCTCGATCAACGGTTTTGTAGCTTCTGGTGTTACATCTCGCATGGTAAAACCTGTACCACCTTGATTGGAAAGAAAACAGTTTTTTTTTGGGAAAAAAGGAAAAATATTAGGTGTTTCTTGTATTCATTAAAGAAACTGACTCATTGATGTACAACGTAGTACAATACCAAGAACTCATTGATGAACAACGTAGAACAATACCAAGAGTAATTACAAGATCCATTTTTTCAATATCACTCCATCTCCTCAGAACGTTTTGGATTTGTGCCACTTCATCAGGGACCACAGCTGTTTCTACCACTCTGGCTCCCCCTAACCTTTCTGAAGAGGAGTTAATAACAGAAACTGCTCTGGGACCACTGTATAAATACATAGGAATTAGCAGACACTGAAGTTTGCAAACACCAATATGACCTATATATGTCTTCTACGGTCAAAAAATAACTGCATGACAGACAGAAATTAAACTGAATTCCTTGGATTCAGATATTTTTCCTTTGGACTGTAGCAAAACACTCAGTGCTTCCAACATCCACTCTGACATTGACTAATATCAAGTTTGCCCTTTACTTTGGCATCAACATTTGTGACCTCTTAGAAATAATGATTCAAAAAGGTGTATCCCGATGCCATTAAGCTTGAAACTAGTGGGAGAAATTATCAAAGATTTTCTAACAGCATGGGTTAAACCATTGAAGTAATAAACCACCCCTTTATTTAATATCCACATAAATTATAAAAAAGAAGAAAGAAATCTCCAATTGGTTCATGAAGTACAATAGACGCACTCAATGTAAATACCTGCATTTCTAATGCACTTTGTTGGATAATAATAATAATATACAAGGTTGTACGGAGTCGAGACAGTTGTTTTTTAACTTCTGATGACTAAGGCTGATACTATGCGATAGTCAAATGTAATTGAAAATAACTCCTTATCATCTTTTTTCTTTTTTTAATACACACTTTATCATCATATGGCAGATTCAAAAATAAAATCAACACGTCTTTAGCAGAGTGTTTACTCAAGGCATCTACAAGTTTCACTTCATCTGACAAGATAGGGGGGAAATGCCTTTCTTGCTCAAAAGGAGTAGTTGAATATTAGGTCAAACCCTCAGACCAAATTAATTGAACTGGTCAGCCTATTTTGAAAAGCACGTTGAAGAAGGCTACAAAAAAGTCTTTGGTCCTGATCTCCTACTCACTCTGTGTGCCAGCGTATGCACCCACATAAAATATAAACAAGACTGCCAATACCTTCTATCAGGTCCAGCCCCCATTGAAACAGTGTCACTTACTGTAAGAACAGAAACTCTGAATTCAGCATCACTTGGCCTGTCCACAGTCATTTTATGTGATTTATTTCCTGGCAAAGAAGAATTTGGATTTGATGGCATATTTTTCCCGCCAAGAGCCATAGATTTCAGGTCAGAAATTACAATAGCTGATACAAGGGTCCCAGCCGAAATTATACTGCCTGTTGCCGGCAACTCCAACAATGCATTAGCTGACTTCATACTCAGGAGTCGACTGCTCATCTGATGACCAGTACTCTCAGCCACAAAGCTGAAATTCAAGAGCCGAGCAAGCATTTCATTATTTATTAATGCATTTTTATACACTGTTATCGTATCAAGGAAATTTCATCACATGCATCTTTCTTAAATTATAGGTATCAACAGTAAGTCATTGCCCCACCCTACCACAACCCCCCTCCCACAAATGCTAAAATGCACACACACAAAGGAGAGATAAGATCCATATGAAGATTGTACCAGTCTGAGGAAAAGAAATTCACCCGCAACTTACCCAGGATTGCCAGTCCCATCATTGTCAGTCCATGTAACAATAGCTCGATGATATTCTGGTCTAACCGGATCAGTCTTTAATGGCTGAGAAAGCCGAGCTTGTATACTGTACAGAAATGACATAGAATAAATCAAAGAGAGAGGAAACAGGCCACAACCTCAATGTCATATATAAACACCAACAGAATTGTTGGAAGATTATGTGACCTCAAGTGATGAGGGTTAGTCCACCCTGCAAAGTTGCGTATCACTGGGACCACAAAGAGATGGAAACAAACTAGAGAGCTGACAGGATTTCCAGGTAACCCAAAAGCTAGAATTTTTTTTTCTGTTGATCCAAAGACAATTTCTGCAAATACCAGTGGTTTCCCTGGTTTAAGACGCACCTGAAAGAGTGATAAACACTAAAATTAATATGACATGTTTCAAACTTTAACTACCAAAGCATTAGATAGAGAAATCTAAATATTCAGTTATTCTTGACAACTATTGCATAAGGACTGCATCCATGACCCAGGTTGCATGATATTAGCATCTATTCTACTAATAACCTCAAATAGAAGCATGATGCAACCTTACTGAAATGCACTTTTCCCCGCTTCTCAAGCAAGGGCTTGATAAAATCCTTGTCTCCCATGGAAACACCTCCTGAAGTTAGAAGAATATTAATTCCAGAAGCAAAAGCATCATCCAAGATCCTTCCCATACTTTCTTCATCATCCTTAGCAATACCAAGGTCAAGAACTTTGCATTGAAGCTGTATTGCAGCTGCCAGGAGCATGGCACGATTAGAGTCCCTAATCTGCACAACTTCTATATCAGCTCACATTCAGTACTAAAATTACCAAGCAACTTTTAGTAATACGCCACAAATCAAACAAAAGCCCATAAATGGATAACAAAGATTCAATTGATAAATTAGCATTGAGGAAGAACTTTACATAAAAACTTTAATAATCAAAGTACTAACAGAACAGATTTTAGCCTTCAAATACTCACCCTAGAGTAATTTGATAAGCTTTGAAATGCCATGTACGTATTTGCTGATAGCCTACTATAAATTTTACACGGATAACTAAACCAACATTGTCTAACATACCAGACATTTTGTGAGGAGTTCAGTTACATGCCAAGTGTCCCCATTCCCTCTAAAAGACCACCAATCCCTTACATACTAAATGTGGAGTAGCATGCTTTGGGTTCAGTGCTATTCTCTACACACACAGAAGCACATATGTTGGACAAGGAGTATCTTGTTCCATGTTCAGTCATTATTTATTAAAAACATTAATTGCAGCATTTGCTGTCCAACATACCAGATGGCGTTGGGTCAAGCACACATGTCCAAAACAAACAAAAAAATTGCAATTTGAAAGAACATGCGAAACATAAAGTAGCTTGCATTGAATTCAGTGGTATTCTCCACACATACGCATTGAAAGAGAACACGTACACACACAGTAAAAATAATAGCCTGAGAACTATTGGCCTCCTCAAAAGTCCATGTAGTATAAACTAACAAAGATATTCTAAACCTTTAGCCAAGAAATCATATACTACACAAGTCTTTCTCCTTCACAAAAGTACCTGACCACGGCTCAAATTCCCAGTAGTTGACTCTACAAGCTCATCTCCTGTAGAAAGCACAGCAATTGTTGGAGTGGGATACACCTGCAAAGAGTTATTGTTACTCATCATTTCATCATCTGATCATAATGTTAGAAAATGAACATATGGCAGGACAATTCAAATTATCCTCAGCCAATGACAGAAACCAAACTATATGCATTCATGCAGGAGACGCTTATTTAGTTACAGCATCCAGAAACTGTCCAAAAGAAAATCACAAGTTTCTTGATATCAAACCGAAGAGAACTCTTAAAATACCTTCACCATTGTCACACCAACTGTAGCAAGCAGGCCAATCTCTGAAGCACCTAATCTTTCCCCAGAATTCAAGACTATAGCATCTTTCTGAATATCAACACCCTGACAACAAATTAATAGACAGGCTTGAGAATTCAATAAACTACAAGACTACAAGATAAATCATCTAATAAAGCAACATTGCGAACAATGTTTAGTTTTTCTAAGAAGAAAGCATTAAAAAAAAAAAGAACTGAAAATTGCAAGCAATGGATCGGTTTTATAACATTAGTGTTTATTCCTTCAATGTGCTCCATATGATCTCATTATGTTCAGAAATCATTAGTTAATTTTTCATGCCCATAGCAATCATGTGTGTACATCAGCCACAACCACTCAATGAAGAAAATATTTCAGATATATTTATGGGAAATCATAAATTAAAAGCTCAAAACTAATAATAGAAAATGGGACGAAAATTAGATAAGAGATTGAGCTGCCTTGCTATAAAGATGTTTGAATTTCTTGTGTTATTCTTTATTTTTGAGTTTCTTTTGGAGGAAGTCGAGTTCTCCTCTTCTGTAACTCTTTCACGTCATGATTAAATTGCTATTTCTTTATCCAAAAAATAATCTAGATATCTTTTTTACAGAAGATTGTGTAGTGTGATGTTAAACAACTAACATCAAACAACCAAAGGAAAAAACCAAGAAGTTGTCGGTTATATATACAATTATGTTTCTGAAGATGTCAGGTGGAAAAGTACCAGAACTGACATGATGCTGGTTAATGTGATTTTTAATATCTTATATATTCACTTGAAATAATGAAATGTGTGAATCTACGAGTTCAACTGTTGGGACTTGCAGACAGAGTTATGAGTATCATGAGTACCATGAATAGAGCCACAAGATAGAGTCAGCAATTTCTGAGATGTTCAGCTCAAATTAGAGAAGAAAGAATCTAATAAGGCCAGACGATAACCATCAAGCGCTAAGTAAACCCAATAAGAAAAAGGGGTATCACAGTCAACAAACGTACCACTGGGCGTATATCATTGCCTTTGCTGGTTTTTACCAATATTCTCACCTGCTTTGGCTCATCCAAAGCATTCTCAATTTTTTCTGTATCCTCAACCTGAATAACTGCATCAGCACCATCAGGTATTGGACCTGAGTCAAGAGAATAATGTTAGAAAAGTAATCTCAAACAAAAGGATCTCACCTAGACAGAGAAAGATAAAATCATCCAGTCAACCAACAAGCAACCCAAGCCTGATCCAGAATAAAAAGCTTGAGCCTCAAAAATGATTCCGTAGTGAGAATAGCCATGCTCTCTGCTGCATAATTGATGGATCTTATACACTCAGGAGTACTACATGTACCACAGGGAAAAACCACTTCTATAATGAAATTACACAATAATGAATGCCTTCCTACTTCTATCCTTGTTTAGTTTAATTTTAGAAAATTCAGGAAGGTAATTCACACAATCCCTGGCCAGAGATAAGGAGTCGATAATTACCCTCACTCTCACATAAGAAGGGTTAGAATTTTGTTAGTCTTCATACTATTATCTTCCTATCATTTTAATATCTTAATATTAGAAAGTTCAGGAAGTTCATTCACACAATCACTGGCTAGGAATGTAGGAGGGGATAATCAACCACACTCTCATAAAAATCAGGATAGTATGTTAACATACCATTATCTTTCTATTGCTCATATACACTTCTTAGACAATTTACAACACTTCTCTCGTTTGTTCTTCCTCACTACATCCATTAACTCACCTTATATTTCCAAGATCAAGGCATGGTGTGCAGCACACTTGAATCAAAGCCCTTAATTACGTGTGGTAATCCCCTAACTTCTACCCCCCTCTCATGCCAAGTAACTCCGTTTTAGATGATGCTCATACCTATCATGCACCCTCAGTAATATATTTGTGTGTGTGTGTGTGACTGACTAGAAAATATAACAACAAGTTCTTTTCCAAGACATCACAAACACAGCCATCAACTGCAGATCACCCAAAGGTTTTACTGTCTTCGCTTTCTGAAATATTCCTTACATAAAACTGTAAAGAATGTCCCCATCCACTGCAACAGAGATGGTAAATTTAAAGGGGGGAAAGGATCTTGATCTAGGAAAAAGAAAGATACAATCAAATAATGGCTACTGCAGCGTTATAACTCATGAGTGTACCAGGGACTGCCCATGAATAAAATTATTTCTTTCCTGTAATATATTCTTCCCATTCAGAATTTGGGAAGAGGATGAGGCATGCACTGTAAAATACTACACATCAGAACCAACAAACCTCCAGTTGTTACATAAGCCACAGTGCCGGGAGTCACAGTAACACCAACACCATCGTTCCCAGCCCTTGATTCAGTAATAACCGGATATTCCCCCGGACCATCAGCAGCAACCACTGCATAACCATCCTGCAGCAGTTTTGAGTATTGACCGTGATGAAACTCTTCAATTTTTACATTAAAAAAAAAAAACAACCTTTCTCACAATGCATATCAATTCTCTCGTTTGTGAATTAAGACAAGGAGAAAAGCTGTCAAATTAAACAAAGCATGTTATGCGAAATATATCAAGCATCCAAATGCACGTTCGTCAAATTATAAAAAAAGTATTGCCACTTGAGGACACAACAAGAGGTGAAGTTCATAATCAGAAAGCTCTAGAGCATTATTTGCAGGCAACAAGACGAAAATATATTAAGTGCCCAATTGTTGATTTAGCAAATAATAAAAGGAAAACAGCAATATTAGCTAAATCCAGAACCAGGTAAAGATAAAGTTGACCTTCACTGAAGCTGGGAATGGAGGCAAAGGGTCTGGAGAGCGAACATCTTCGGCCAAAACCTTGCCCAAGGCATCAAGTAGAGGTACAGTGACCGCAGGAAGCCGCTTAGAGGCATTTAGAACTGCTTGAAGAGCATCGCTCGCGGAGATCATCGTGGCAGGTACTACTCGTACGTGACTGTGACCAGTGACTAGTGATGCTGTTCTTCTGGTGATCAGAGATGAATGATAGGGTTTTAAAGTCCTTGTGGGGTGTGGGATTTTCGTATTCGTCCTTTTTGGGATGTACTTATCACACTGGCACTCCCCCCTGTGTACAGATTCGGGGTCCTCATGCGCCTCATGCTCATTCCAGTAATTTTGGGGACCCCTTCTTTTTATTTTTAAAAATTTTTTATATATTCTTATTTATTTGAATCAAATTATATCTTGTACCCTAAAATATTTTTATCATTCAGTATCTTAAATTAATAAATTTTTAATTCTGCATTCAGAATTTTTTTCTTCTGCGATACCCGTATTCTAAAATATTTATCTAATAGTATCTAATATCTGAAATATCTTTTTCACACCTAATATCTTAAACTAATTAATTTTTAATGTATAGAATATTTTTTTGAGAAAAAATATTTAAAAAAACCCTTTTATTTGGAAATCAGTGCTTATCTTATGGTGCTTCATTGTTTTTTTTTTGGCCAAACTATGGTGCTTCATTGTTAACTGTGCATATTTGACTTTGCATTAAAAAGGTCAACCCTTTGACATTGGTATAGATAACCTTTATGTTGTAATCATCTTGTTCATAATTAAGAGTTGGGTGTCATTCCCATACATTTAGTATAAATTTTGATTTTGATTGATGATGTTTTCACAAGCCTATTGTTGTCTATGAGATATAGCACTTAAAAGATAATTTAAATTAAATGCTTTCTTGTTAATTGTCAGCACTTACTAGGGGTGGGCATGGATAGGGCTGGGCAGGACGAGACCCCTGCCCGATGCCTTGCCCGAAGGATGAATGGGCTGTAAAATGGCCCGATGCCCGGCCCTGCCCACTAAAAGCCCTAACTATTTTGGGCTGGGTAAGGGTGGGCTGGGCAGGGTGGGCCTTCCTGCCCAAGTGATAACGCCTTATCTTGTTCACATATGAAAAAAATAATTCCTTGTGAATTTCATAAACATTCCTGTAGTTACTAATACCATATGTCTTAACTTTGCCCTAAGTAATATAAACTTCAAATGCATTCGATGATTTCACATCTTGGGATATTTCAAAATAAGTCTACAACTTGAGTCTTGAAATTTAAAAAATACCATATGTCTTAACAAATATCCATACTTTAAAAATTAAACAACATCCATAATCCATTATAAGTAAGAAAAAAATATGATTGTAATTAAAGCCGTGAAGTCAAAGTAGTTTGCATCAATTCAATGTTTCAAAAGTTGATCAAATGATGAAGCATCTGGAAAGAAAATAAAAAGCAACTATAATTTAATACATCACAAAGTAAAGAAGAAAGAAATCTACTTGTAAATAATGTTTAGTTGTTAGGGCAAAAAAGAGAGGATCAGAAAAGTATTATACAATAGACAAAATATATTTCAAATAAAAATATACATATGAAATAACATTTAATTTATATGAAATTTTATATTTTAAATAAATGAAAATAATTTTTAGGGTAGAGCCAAATGGGCAGGGCAGCACCCCTTGCCCGATGCCCGGCCCTGCCCGGTTATTAACCCGCCCAAAGCTGCCCAAAATTTTTTCGGACCACTTTTTTAGGGTTGGGCTGGGCAAAATTTTGCATGGCCAGGGTGGACGCACCGGGCTACTGGACATTATGCTCACCTCTAGCACTTACGTAGGCTTTTTATTTTTTATAACATCGCTCTTGAGTAGGCTTTTTTTTTTTCCTTGCTAATGCAAATTAAATAAGGACACAAACTTGGAGGGAATAACCGAATAAGAGGTATTTTTTTTCCCATGAGAATAAGAGAGTGCCAATAGTTATCGGTTTATCACAAATAGTAGAGTTGGGAAATCGGATTGATCACGTCGAACCGGCCTATTTAGGTTCGAGCCTGTAAGGGCCGGGTTTATAATTTAGGGTGAAAAAAAGGAGGCAGGTTTAAAAGGGCCGGCCCTGTAGACCCGTTTAATTTTTTTTTTTTAACTGGGCACAGGGGACAGAGTTAACATAACCTAACCCTCAGATCAGAAACGCTCTCACACTTACTCATACTTTATTTGAAGCTTCTCTTCTTTGATTTTTTTTTTCTTTTTTTATATGTGTACGCTAAAATCCAAATCAGGTATCCTATTATTACTGACATTTGAAGCTTATAGACTTGCTTGATTGTGACTGTAGACTTGTTTGATTAGTTTTGAATATTAATTATAGTTTGGACTTAAGTATTTTTATTAAACTTAGATAATATTTATGTTTTAAATTAATTTTGATGATATTTATGTTTTAAATTAGGTATTTTAGTTTTTAGGAGAATAAGAAAAAAAATCATGGCAAAAAAAAATTAAACAGGCCTAAAGCCCGCGGGACTTTACATAAATGGGCTGGGCCACACATTTAATGTACTTTTTTTGTACTCGGGCTTAAATGGGTCAGCCCGTTTAGGCCTGAACCCATAATGAACCGGCCCGTTTTCCCAGCTATAGCAAACAAAGAATACCTTTATATGCTTCTCATTTTAGTAAGAATGAGTTTCCTCCCTTAACACCGTGATTTGAGGTACTCTTTTTAAACTAAATATCTCTTTACAAAATAATGTGATTACATATAAACAGTGATGGCTTAAATGAATAGTGCCAGTGGGTATTGGGCTTTCACCTGGGTTATTTGATCCGGACCGGATTGGCAGAACCGGCCTAGAAATCGACGACTCGGGCATTAAACCGGTTCGGTTTGGTGACCAGGTCCGGATCAAATTTTTTTAATTTTTTTTAAAAATTTTCCTTTAGAATTTCATACTATAAGTCTAAAATATTCCATTTATCACCGATTTAGTCCCGGTTTAGCTCCGGTTTAACCCACTGACCCTTAACCTAGTATCCAGACCGGTTCACTGACTGGTCCTGATTTAATTACCTTGGCTTTCACACATATCACTAAGTGTAGCCCATCATAGTTTAACCGGATTTTTAATTAAATTTATGAAGTTCCAAATATTGGTGTTTCACTTAATTTTAATCTAAGTTTATGGAGCTTTTTATCAAGGTAATTAAACTCGAATCGGTCAATGAACCGATCGGGATACTGGGTCAAGGGTTAATGGGTCATATCGGAGTTAAACCAGAACTAAACCGGTGAGAAATGGAAGATTTTAGATTTATTAGTATGAAATTCTAAAGAAAAAAAAGATTTAAAAAAGATTAAAAACTTGACACAGACCGGGTCACTGGATCGGATAGGTCTATTGGCCGGTTCGCCAGTTTTCTGTCCGGGTCAGATAACTACACTGTTTATATTAAGTTCTTATCATTTCATTTTTTTAATCATGTTCTATAGTTTTAAGTTACTGATCAAAGGTTGAAGGAAAAAAATTATCTGTTGAAAAGAAAAAATTACAATCACCTGAACTGAATCAAAATTAGGTGAAAGTATAAGAATGAAAAAGCAAAAAAAAAAAATTAAAAAGTACTGAAAAAGGGTCCTGAGAATAGGAAATAAATGATAAATAATTTTAATTTAGAGGGTTTTCAAAGGCAGCACATATTCAGTTCCGGTTTCCACTCTCCCTCAGGCCTCCAGCTCGCCGCCTCTCGCCTCCCTCACTATCGCCCTCTGCCGGCCGCCGTCACAGTCCATGGTGAGATCTCTTTCATATGGTCGCCGTCGTTGGTTTTACTTCAAATGTGCCCAATACTTTAGCTACATACTGACATCCTCTAATTCCTTTGGAAGGTTTTGTAGTTTTAATACTGCGGAACTTCATGGGTTATCTTTCGTATGGCAGACACGCTCTTCAACATATTATTAAAAATGCTTCCCCTAAGAGCTCTTCCTATACTGTGGTTAACCCACTGCTATACGCTTGTCAAGGACTTAGATACAGGAAACTGGAAGTCATCCTAACAACGGTGAAGTCTTTATTCTTTTGTGCTTTTTTTACTGCATCTTTAATATCAGTTTCTCTAATTAAGCATGACTAGTGTTTATTTCCAATAATAAGATGATAAATGTATGCGTTTTACAGCTAAACATCATATATTTCGAGCATATTGTTTCTGTGTTCCATTAAACAGATCTTTTAATTAATTTGTGTACCCTTCCTTCTTTTGTGGATGTTGCAACTGCAATTTTAGAATATAGATAAGCTTGGAAAGGCGGGTGAGACAGTGAAAGTTGCTCCTGGATATTTTCGCAACCACCTAATGCCCAAGCTGCTTGCCGTGCCAAATATTGACAAGTTTGCTTATCTTATCAGGGAGCAGCGCAAGGTCTTCTTCTTCTTGAACTAATCTCATCTTAAATTGATATTTGTATCCTGGGCTTTAAAATATAGTCATTCGACCTTATAAATATTTAACTTTAGCGTGCTTGAAATGATCCAAACAAATATTAATCAAATTGCACAAGGGAGAAAATCTTTTCCGTCTGATGCAAAGTTTTACTGACGTACTTGGTATATGGATTGCTGATTGCTGATCAAGAATACCCTTGTGCGTTTTCAGATATGTGCTTCTTACAATATTCTGAAATGAGTTGTTATACGTTTCTAATTTTCTCTGTCATATGTCTGCTACTGGAAAGAATATGTTTTCTTTTTTCTTTTTCAAATATTTTTAACCTCTTCGAATAAAACCCGATGACATCATGTGATTTATGTAGCTCATTTCATTTAGTGTGGGATAATGCTTATTGTTATTGTTTCAAAATGTTCATGTATTTTTTTGTGAATCTTATTTTTACCTCGTGTGTACATGTACCTTTGTGAAGCATGAATATTATGCTTTGCCCTACGGTACTGACAACTGTTTATTGGGATGCTTGGTTCTTCTTCTTCTTCTTTTTCCCTTCTAGCCTGAAACTTTAATGAAGTCAATTGCATAAACAAAAGTTTAAGGAACTCGTTATTCTATATGGAATTTGTTATCTTATGTAGAAGCTCTTAGATTGGTTTTAAGTAGAAATGAGATGTGACTTATCGGTAGTACGACCTCTATCAATTTTCTATCATATATAGATATTTAGATTTTGTTATTATTGCTATGTGCAGGAGTGCATATATCTGAACCCTCGAGTGCAGTGAACTTGAGCTAATTTTTGTCATTTTAATTGAAAACTGTATTCAAGCAGCTACGCTCCTTAGCTTTTTTTGACGTCACTGACTAGCAGTTTCTTGTTATTAATGGTTCAGATCTATCAACCCATTGATGAAGAAGAAGAAAAAGAAGAAGTTGAAGTATCTGAAGATTCAAAAGAATTTAAGATGAGAGAATATGAAAAGGCAGCACTACGCCTCACTAAAGCTAAGCTGGTTTGTAGCTTAAACTCCAGAGCTTTTCATCACTGATTGAGACTATGTCTATTATCACAGTTGCTTTATGTTTGTTATTCTCCTTTGTGATTATGGGGAAGATTTACTGCTCTTTTGTCCCTAGGAAATGTATTTCTTTTCATATGGAGTTGGATGTTATAATATACTAGGTCTTGCGGAGGTTCATTGATGCCCAGAAAGCACAGTCACGTGCAAAAAAAGATGATCCCCTGGAATTGCGTTCAGCTGTGACGAAAGATGATATTGTGGCTGAGGTAATAGTTTGTCTTCATAATTTAATTCATGAAAATGATATTTCAGCCTGCTAAGCATATTTTTCATGATATAGTCAATCAGTGCTGTGATACTTTGTGCCTTTGTAGGTCATAGAAATTAGAATTTGGAAACATAGGAAGGCTGACCTTGGATTCCGACTCATACCTTTTTTGGATAGGCTGTTTATGCTGTATCATTGCTACCTTTATTCGTTGAAGAAACCAGGGACATCTCCATGCAATCCTTTGAATGGAAAGGTGGATTGCTGGGAGTGCAGTTAGGAGAAAACCAAGAAATAAGAAAAGGAAAATAAATTTAAAGAAAGATTACGCCTTGACGTGACAATACAAAATACAAAACGGCCTATTTCATAAATAATTCTTACCTGCAATTGCCATCCAAATTTCAAATTGCTGTGAGGCGATATTTTCAACTCCCTGCTCTCCCTCTTTTGCCATAGTGAGATCCCCAAATTTGAAGAAAATTAGACTCATCCCATAAGCTTAATTTGTTTGGCTGTTTTACAAACGAAAAGCTATTTGTTGATGTTTGATCTGATATCTCAGCTATAACTTGATTAACTAGCTTAATTTCTGCATCAAATTATTGTTTCCTTGTCACTTGTCAGGACATTTTTATTGTATTTCTTTCTTGGGACTTGTTTATTGTGATTGGCCTTGTATTCTTTAGCTTTATGATTGTAGGTCGTGGAGTTTGGTGTATAAGTAATAGGTCATTAGGCTTTAGTTTTGAGTTTTAAAGTTCTTTTTTGTTTGTTTTTAAGTCATGTAATCACAGTATTCCCCCGTGAGAGGGTTGATTAATAAAATTTAGAGTTACTGGGTTTTCTTAAAAAAGAAAGAAGTTATCTTTTCCTTTTACTGATCTGGTGTTTGTGGCACTTTCAGGTGGCTAGGCAGTTTTACGTGAACATTGCACCTGAGAACCTGCATCTTCCAACGCCTTTATCCCAGGTGGGTGAATATGAGGTGCCCCTGCTCTTACCAAGGTCCATTGCCTTACCAGAGGGGACGATTAACTGGTGTCTCCAAGTTAAAATTCGGAGTAAATAAAACTACTAGTTTCAATCTTTACAGACATTACTTGTTTGTTTTCATGGTTGTTGGCAGTTGCTTTTTGTAATCCCAGATCATTCCATTGTGACATTTGTTATATGTAACATTTAGGTATCGGAAAATCTGGAATCAGATTTGCACCTGGTGGCTCATTCAATTCAATATAAGATGAGAATAGAAAGGAGAATAAAAATAGGAAAACTCTATCATATGAACACGGGACTCTCTTTTCAATGTTAGCCATTTTGCCACCTATCATACACAGTTAAATGTTTTTTATCGCCTCCTTCCTTTTAATCACGTCTCTTTTCCAGTTTCCAAAGGTAAACCTGTATCTTTACAATTGAGGCGTACTAAATGGTAGAGAATTTTGGGCAAAAAGAAAATGAAAGGTAGCTTTGAAAGAGTGAGGAGTTTTTTATTGTGACAAACATTTTATATAGCAGAGGTCCATGCAGCCGAATCAAAGGTGGTTGCATCTTTGTCGTTAGTTTTCTTAAGCAGGATTAGCTGCTGAGTGTTTACTTGTGATATATCACCAGCTGAACAGGAAGATTGAGCTTATTAAATTGTGAAAGAACAGTTTATTGTTTTCCCTTCTCTTTTGGAGGGTTTTTTTTTTTTTTTGGATTTAAAGAAGCCAGTGATTGAATACATAATCTCGTTTAAACGAGAGCCCATGTGTCACTAGGCTGCATGGCCAGTGGCCACTTTTGGAGATTCTCATCTTAGCATTGTAGCCATTATTTTTCAGTTCATAAGATATTTTAGTGACTATTGTTTGGGACAATAGGTGAGAAAAGAAGCTATAAAATGATGGAGGCCGTGAAGCCCCACCCTGTTCTGTATTATAGTGTGTGTTTGGAAGAGTAATAGGAATCTTTAAAAGCAGCTTTTCAATCGTGATTTTCGGTATATGAGATAAGTATGTGAGAGGAATTTTATTTCAATTTATATGAAAAGCAGCTTAAACGCCACCAAATTACCCATCCAAACACTCACATACTCTCCTCAAACAAAAATAAATCCAGCTATATTCCATTTGGGGAGATATATACTAGATTTCACTTATCCACTTCGTCATCAAGGCATTAAATGGTTGCCACATATTCCAATTTCCAGTCTCACAAAGTGACACCCAACATCAAACTTTGTCCTTTTTCAATCATCCAGACCACCGTTTGTATTTTATGTTTATGTAGTATTAATTAAATTATTAAATCCCATCAAAAAAATTAAATCATAATTTTTTATTATAAATCATAATATTACAAAAGTCTGCTCTAACTTTATTTCGTCGAAGAAGATTATTTTGGTTCAATGTAATTTTTAAAATATTAGAATATGCGAATAAAATTATGCAGATCAAATCCGACTAATTTGAATTATAACATCGATTAGAAGCGGATTTAAACAACCAAATGATATCAAATACTCTTTTACAACTTTAAAAAATATATTGTCAAAATAAATTCTTAAGAAATATTATGACAGAGCATTAGTGCAAAGATGTTTGTTCATGCCGCCAGCATCATCTTGGGATTTAGATGAATTTTTCTCACTAAATAAATTTTATTTTACTATATTTTATCGAGCAATAATATTTTATACACGTGTATCAACCATGGGACAAGATTAGACGGTGGGGAAGAAGAAGCACTTCTTTCACTGGCCGAATCATTCACAAGATGATCACTCAAACCATAACATACACAAGAAGCAGGTCCTATAGTAGTCCCTGAGACGGCAAGTTCTTGCTCTAATGGAAACTGTACTTCAATCTCTTCCTCTAGCTTCTATTCCTAAAGCTCATCACTCCTCCTCCTCTGCCTCTTCAGCAGCTATCTTTTTCCATTGCAATGCCTTTTCTGTAGCTTGTAGTTCTGCAACTCGTAATTTTCCAAAGGGATTTCTCTCAGTTTGCCCTTCCAAAGCGAAGGACAGAAGCGGCCTGGGAGCTGTATACGCTTCACAATCACAAGCTGAAACCCCTCCTGCTGAAGATGCAGAAAAATGGCTTCTTGTTCCCATTGGTCAGTTGTATCTCTTGCTCAATTTAGTCGTCTGTAGAGGGGAAAATCTTGATAAATCTTTGTCTTGGGTTGATGATGTTGTTTTTCTTGAATTTGCTACTGTGTTTCTTGCATTCTATGTGATTAGTCCTGATCAATATGCTACTCTGCTAGTGGGGCTGAAAGCTTCTGAAATTGAAATGCTATGTTGATGGGATAGTGACATCATTAGCAAGGGAAACATATTTTTCTCTCCTTGCTGTTGGGGATGAGGAAGGTACATAACATTCTTCCTAGTATCTCAATCCTTGCCCAATGTGGAACGAACTAGACACCGACACAGCCATATCGAGCATCTCCTAATTTCTCCATGGTATGTATGGGAATTAGGAGGGGAAGGAACCCAAAGGAAAAGGAAGGAAAGGTTTCCTTTAACTTCTCCCTTGTTTCGGAGTCTATAAACTAGAGAATGGAAGATTCTCAGGCCACTTTACTGGCATTTTCGCCTCTTTTCATCATTCAAAACTTGAAGTAAATTTTTTTTAAAAAAATTGGTGAAGAATAATGCATTATGAAAATATTATCTGATATCTTATTTTCTGATAATCTTTTGGGATTTAGGAGTTAGTTATTGGATAACTGAGGTAATTTCGAGTTAATCCATCAGTAAGTAGGGGATTGTCAATGAAGGTGTCCCAGCTTAGCGATATCTTATCCTATAGTAGTAATCTAGTTCAATATTTTGCATGAGTTTCATGAGATACTTCTCTTAGGGTTGATAGCCATTTGTGAAAAATACCCCTCTTACTGTATATTGAATTGATTTTTATTGGTAATATTTGATGCTTTCTTAGCATTGCCTGTGCTTCTCTTTTGAATACAAACTTCAAGTCTTTGGTGGTTAATGGGTAATCATATCATGTAGCAGATGCACAAAAGAAGTGACTTGATCATTTCATTCGGAATTTCTTGGATGGTTGTTGATGAATGCACTACCCTTTTGCTGTTGATCTTATACATAATCTTTTGTACTCAGAGACTAAAACTTCTCAAGTCTTGTTTTACCCTCTTCAATTACTTTCACGTTCTAAATAGAGTTCCTCAATCAAAAGTGTTTAGTGTTAATGTATTACAGAAGCTTGTGTTTTAAACCAATCCTTAGATGTTATTCTCTTAAAGGATTTAACTTTGAGGGTCCGCAGGTTTTAACTAGATCATTTAGTTCAAAAGTAGACAATGCTGTTGTATTTTCTAAAATGATTCAATTTTGTTGTTGTGATGTATCTCCATCCAGAATTTACCATCTGCAAACTTGGCCGTCAAACCTAAGCATGAGTTGATGATGCGCGTTAAATATATTATGTCTAAGTTAACAAATTGTTAAATTTAACTTTAAATTTTGATTTACTCCGTTATATGTTTTTAAACTCGAAAGACCCAGTTGAACCATTGCTACAATTAGAAGGACCAAAACGTGTAGCCTGGGATTTATGTTAAGGTGATTTACTTTCGAGTTTTGAGATTTACATGGTGTTGCATCAGCATTGGAAATATAATCTTGAACATGTTGGGCATTTGACAGGAGATGGTGATTCAAGGCACTTAGGCTACAAGGCTGAGATGCCAGGTGCATATGAAATTGCTTCTGTAAGTGATATTATAATCAGCAATATTCTTGTCCCGTTCTGTATGATGTGGATTAACTGTCTTGTTCTGGATATTTCTAGAGTGACGTGACTGTTGGACGTGTTCCAGAGAAAGCTGATTTGGTTATTCCAGTTTCAACAGGTATTCATAATCCTGATTATTAATACTATGGGGCATTTGGAATCAAATTGTGGGAATATTGTGTATTTATTTATATTAATTGTTATTTTATTATTACGTTTGATATTTATTATACCTTAGGATTAGATATGGATATATTATATCTTAGGGTATTATATTTTAATTATTTTCTTTTGATTAGATTAAATTAGATTTTAGGGTTAGCTTTAGGTTTGCCTGTATAAAGGCCCATATGTACTCTCTTTTAGTCATCTATTCAAAATAATATTTCTTTCTCAAATTGTCCACACAAATTGATCAAGAACTCAATGGAACTATCATTAGTTTGTCTATTCAAATAAATCTCCATTGTTGTATATTCCATTGGACTTCATTGATTTTTGAAGTCAAATTCAATTTTAACTTTACAGAAGTGATCATTTCTAATGTTGCACAATGAAATAATAAAAGGGAAAAGATATCTTTTTGTCTCCAAATGAATCTTTGCCGGCCAAATACTATTAACTTTGGTGGAATTTGAAAGCTATAGTGGAATTCACCGCAAAAATGTTCTGAAGAAAAGTTTAATTTTTGAGTATGTTGAGTAAGGTTACACCCTAGACACTTTTCTCTTGCTGAAAATCCTGTGGGAGAGACACGAGAAAGAGATAGTAACATAGAAATGAAGCGCACACCCCTTCAAATTCTTAGGATGAATTATTTTTCTATTTACATCTAACATGGTTTATGCCAACTTTCTTCAGAAAACACAAGGATTTCTTTTGTTTTGGTTATTGTGTAAATCCATAAGTAACAAGAGCAGATTGCGTTATTGTTAAATATGATGTTTAAACTTTCAGTTTCTGGGGCGCATGCACGCATTCAGAAGAAAGGAGGGAATCTTCTGGTCACAGATTTGGATAGCACCAATGGAACATTCATTGATGACGAGAAGCTGAAACCTGGAGTGGTTGCTACTGTGTCTTCTGGAAGTTCCATTGTATTTGGTATCCTCCAAAACATATGTCTACGGTTAAATTGAAAATTTATCTGTCTGTCTGGAACCAAAATATTATTTTCCTCTATTTTCCATAGCTTCCCTCTAGTAAA
Organism: Inga leiocalycina; assembly: GCA_963242795.1. Classification (NCBI taxonomy): domain Eukaryota; kingdom Viridiplantae; phylum Streptophyta; class Magnoliopsida; order Fabales; family Fabaceae; genus Inga; species Inga leiocalycina. The sequence continues at coordinate 72,990,719 of OY725325.1, forward strand.
TAACTATCTCCCCACCACAATCAATTAAACACAAATAATTAAACATGAACCAGACAAATCATGCAACCCAACATGGGGCATGATGTATGAACTTATGAATAGTGAAGTGAATGGCTTAAGTGGCTTTCTACAGAATCTAGTATAGATTAGAAAGATATTAGACTAGTATTTTGCTTTCATGGTTTTTTCTTTTCTGCGTACTAGCATTTGAACCTTGAACTCAAAGTTTGATTATTGTTGGCTCACCATGATAGCTTAAAATTTAAAGATTGATTAGTTTGTTAAAATGCAAGTGTCTTGGTACAATTTTATAAGTGTTGTGTAAGATGTTTGAATGCAAACACAGTTCCATTTTTGAAGTATCAGATCTGTGTTTTAGTAAAAAGGTTGTATGTCTTTATGTGTGCGTGACATGAACATGGTTCTGTTTTCAAAATGCGTGTGATTAACGGAAAGAGATGTGTACGTGACACATGGTTCTGTTTTTAAAGTTCCGATGATGCTTGGACAAATATGTGTGCATATGTTTTGTTTCCCGGGAATTAATGGAAATGATTTTCAAGTCCCAAGTTGAAATAAGAATGGATTTCGATTCAGATAAAGTATAAAATAGTAGTTTTCCTCAATGATTGAGAGTTTGAGAGATAGGATAGTTTCTTAGACTCTCAAGTAATTTGTTTAGGTACAACTTCATCCATGGGATTACTAGAAATAGACTCTCAAGTCTCTTAGAAATTCATTTATAATTTAATGATCACATTTGGCTCCTAGTACTCCCTCTGATCCTTAATATGAGACATATTTAGGGATTGATTTTGATTCTAAATATAAGACATAGTTTTCATATTTATCAATCTTTTCATAATTTACCCCTATTGATGCCCCCTCGATAATAATAAAGAAGTAGAGAGAATGAGGGGATTAAGGAAGATGATTAGGGTGTTTTAGAAAATACATGTCATATTAACTAATTTCACTAACTTCCTTAGTCTAATTAAATCAACTAAATATGTTTTATATTAAGAGCCAGAAGGAGTATTTCTTCCTCCCCTTCAAAACTTCGTTTAACATGAGTATAAAGTTGGAGAGTTTTTTCAATTTAAGGTAAATGAGTTGACCGCTCTCTCTTGGTTTTGGTGAGGTGGTTGAAAATGATTTATATTTTTAACTGGATGGTGTATGTGCATGTATAAATACATATGTAACATTTTTGGGTATTGGATTTTGTTGATCATTTAATAACTTTATAAAGTTATAGCAGCTTAAGCTTTTTTATTGATGTTTGCTAGGGGATACCCATTTGGCTATGTTTCGCGTATCAAAGATTGAGAATGGAGGAGACTGAAGGCAAAGCAGAATATGAAGAAGCTGCTTAAGTGGACTCTGATGCCAGACCTGCTAATACTGAATCAAGTTGAGCTTCCAAAGTTTTCCTTGTAGTGATTGATTTGTTGTTGTGCTTTTGTGTATTATTTCTGATAATACATGTTATTGTTGTTGTGAATAACATGTCTTGGTAAAGTTTTTTCAGATCAAAGCAGCATTTTAGTCCTCTAAATTTTATTTACTTGAAATAAAAGCAGTGAAAATGAAAGCTCAATAAAGCACGACAACAATGAATCAAATGTGCAGAAACATAGCCAAATGCTGTTTTCTACTCCATGTCATCTCGTTTTTTCCATTCTAGTGCTCTATTGCTGTTTCGATTTGGCATATTTTGGGAAGCAGATCTCCTCAGCGGCCATTCTCTCCTCATCCCTCAGAAGCGCATCTAGACCGTTGATTTCATTAAATCATGGCCATTCATTTTGGTACTTTTGAAAACACAATCAGAACCCCTCAGACCTCAAATACTTCGTCGAGAACACTCTGCCTTAAACATTAGGCATTGGCGCAAAACATTCCTTTTTTTTTTGTTAAAGAATTTGAGCTTCAATGTCCTTCAATTTTTGAGAGGTATCATCACAAAATTTCACACAAAAAGCACCGATTGTATAGGTAGCACTGTAGCAGCCTTAAAGAAATTATCTCCCGGATGATATCAACTTCAATCAACGAAAAGTGCAGATGGTTTTGCATTAAAAAGCCAGAGCAAGCAAAAAGGAAATGATAAAGAAATTATGCAAACTATAAACAATACACACATAAGTGCCAACCTTTAGGCTTTGTTTGGTTGGAGGTTAGGTTAGGTTGGGGTGGGGTTGATTTTGTTTGGTTGGAGGTTAGGTTAGGTTGGGGTAGGTTGGGGGTAAAAAAGTCATGTTTGGTTGGAAGGAAGTTAGGTTAGGTATTGGATGTTTTTTTGTCTTCTAGTGGTAACCTAACCTAGGTTCTTTTTTTTTTTTTATTACAAAGGCAAGCAAAGCTTGAAGTTTAGAAAGATCTATGAATAGGTGTTACATGCCTATCCTGCGACGGCAGGTCACACTGGAGTGCAAAAAGATGAGTACATTCCCTAGGTGATGACCCAATATCTGTGTAATCCTGGATATTCCTGTAAGCATTCTTTGCTAACCAATCAGCACAACTGAGATTTTCTCTGAACGAATGGGAGATTTCAATATCCCAATCCCCATAAATAATGGACCTAGTATCGATAATGACCTCATATAGAGGGTGATCGGTTCCACAATCAACCGATAAAAGCTGAATAGCCTGTAGTGAATCTGTGAAAAGTCTGATCTTGGTGAATCCCATCTGCTTGCATAAACGGAGCCCTCCGTTGATTGCATGGATTTCCGCAGCAGTTGGGAAGGTATATCCTAACTTCTGTTGAAATCCACGAATCCAGTTGCCATGATGATCTCTAATTACTCCACCGCAAGCTGCCTGACGGCCAGTATGTCTGGATCCATCCACATCTACCCGCACAAAGCCAGTTCCAGTGGTTCCCAGCGTCTCGGCCCCCTCTCTGGTATTTGAAAGATCTGATGTTGAAATCTACCGTTCTGCACGCCTTCCGAGAGATAATACAAGCACTTGTGAACTATTCCTCTTACATTGTCCGCTCGTCCTTCAAATGCTTGATTGCATCTATTCTTCCATAGAAGCCAGCAGACAGTACCGAACACTCTATGCCATGGCCATTTGGCCACCTTCTTAGTTCCCGGGCAACACTGAATATTCCATGTAAGCCATTCCTGCAAATTACCAGAGAAAAACATAGGATAATATATATGGTTAGTTAAAAGAAACCACACTTTCCTAGCCTGTTCACAATCCCTCAGAACGTGTATGATACTCTCCTCACACTCACACTGAAAAGGACAAGTGTTTGGGACACTCAAGTTATATCTCGCTCTCATTTGGTTCGTAGGGAGTCTCTCGTGGAAAACTTGCCACAAAAACAGCTTAACTCTTTCCGGAATATCCCAGTACCATAAACGCCACCAATGAGATTGGTGTCTTTGCTCATGCTGCTGAAAGACCATGTCGTAAGCCGACTTCACACTAAAAACTCCCTCAGATCCGTTCCACCAGCAAAAAACATCATCCCCTGAGCCCGTAGGAGGAGTTACCAGCATAATTTTGTCAACAACCCAATGAGGAAGAAACAATCCCCACTTAGTACTGTCCCAATGACCTGAATGAGTGACAAAAGAGTCAACCCGTGCTTCCATATCTACAAGCTGTGTATTTCTGTCAATGTAGAATTTTAAAGGCCTATCAACAGGCGCCCACCTCTCCTCCCAAACTCGGGTATTTCTGCCACTTCTTAACTTCTTACCAATACCGCTCATAAACGCCTCCCATACAGCCACAATACCACTCCACACTGCTGATTGACTGTGGCGTCTACGCACCTCTGGTAGTCTCTCGTCCCCGCATGAATATTTAGCCCTTAAGCACTTCACCCACAGGGCTTCCGGTTGGGTGATCATTCTCCAACACAATTTCATGAGGAAAACTTTATTCTGACAATGAAGATCTTTTATCCCCAATCCTCCTTCATTCTTCCCACTCTTTAGAAGATCCCAAGCTAACAAGTGCATTTTCTTGGAATCCTCTTGCTGGTTCCAAAAGAAATCACGACTCAATTTTTCTAATGATGTCAATACTCCTTTCGGGATCAGAGATGATTGCATTTGATATTGGGGAATTGCTGTTAAGACTGACTTGATCAATACCGTCCTGCCCGCCATACTCAAATAACGCCCTCTCCATTTGGTCAACTTTGATCTGATCTTCTGGATTAATGGCGCAAAAGTCATCTTGACCATACGCTTATGAAATAGCGGAACTCCCAAATATTTCCCCAAATCTGCTGTCAATCCAATCCCCACAGTCTGACTCAACTCATAGGCTCTGTTGAAATGAATATTCTTTGACACGAACATTTTTGACTTGTTCAAATTTATCCTATGCCCCGAGACTCGACAAAACAGCTCCATAACTTTCTTAATCTTATCCATCTGCTCATTAGTGGCTTCATAGAAAAGAACCAGATCATCCGCAAAGAAAAGATGCGAGATCCTTGGTCCAGACATACCCATCTTTAGAGGCCGCCAATTCCCCGACTCAACTTCCTGGTGAATAAGTTGCCCCAATAATTCCATACAGAGAGCAAACAGATACGGGCTCAACGGGTCACCCTGCCTTACACCCCTCGACGGTGTGAAACTCTCAGAGGTATCTCCATTCCAAACAATCCTCATGGACGACAATGAGACACATGACATAATGAGCTTAACAAAATCTCCTCCCAAACCTAGGCTGTGAAGAGTGAATTCCAAGAATCGCCAGTCCAGTCTATCAAATGCATTTTCCATGTCTACCTTTATTGCCACATACCCTTTCCTACCCTTCTTGATTCTCAAGGAATGTATAGCTTCCTGAGCTATAATAATGTTGTCCACCCCCTGTCTGCCAATTATGAAGCTGCACTGATTATCGGCCACAAGATAATTCATAACACATTTAAAACGATTGGCAATAACCTTAGTGACAATTTTGAAGCTAACATTACAGAGAGATATAGGTCTAAAATCCCTCAAAGATGAAGGCTGATCAACCTTGGGAATCAGGACAATATTAGTCTGATTAATTCCATGAACATCCTCTGGGTTCTCAAAGATATTACAAACCAGGTCACAAATCTTCTCTCCAACGCGATCCCATTGTGATTGGAAGAAGTGAGGATTTAATCCGTCCGGTCCCGGAGCTTTGAACGCCCCCATTTGAAATGCTGCGTTCTTAATCTCAACAGTCGAAACGGGCCTCTGAAGTAGATCTACCTGGTGTGCCTCCATAGAAGGGAAATTAGCTGGCCATGGTGAAAAAGGAACCGAAAAATTCTCTGCCATAAATAGATTCTTAAAATACCCAACGGCCATACTACTCAAGAGACTCTCATCAGAAATCCAATTCCCCTGCTCATCCTGAAGTGCTTCAATTTTATTCCTTTTTCTCCTGGCAATGGTGCTGGCATGAAAGAACCTCGAATTCTTATCCCCTCCACTAAGCCATTTGCACCTTGACTTCTGGAACCAAATCAATTCTTCCTGCAGGCTCAGCTTATGAAATTCATCCCACAACTGCTTCTCAATCCTGAAAAGCCCATTTATGTTGCCCTCACAACTCCTCTTGCGGTCAATACCTTCTAATCTTCGAATGATTTCTCTCTTTTTCTTAGCCACATTCCCCACCACTCTGTCGTTCCAAGCCATTGCCTCTTCTTTAAATAACTCATGCCCTTGGATCTAACCTTTCCCATGCCATGCCGATCTAACCACATCACCGAACCCCTCCTCCACACACCATGCTGCTTGGTACTGAAACCTTGACTTCCTACATAGACGCGGCTTATCTGACCTGTCTCCAACCACCACTACACGATGATCAAAATTGAACCTGAGGCAATGATAAGCTTTCGCTTGTGGATTCTTGATATCCCACTCAAAATTACAGAAAGCCCAGCAAGCCTCTCCTTAACCCCAGTCTTCTCCCAGGTAAACTTGTCCCCTACAACCGGAATTTCAATGAGGCCACAGTCCTGAATACCCTCTTGAAAATCAAACATTGAAGCATTGATCGGTGCCGCCCCACCCTCTTTATCATTGGGACTCAAGATGGTGTTAAAATCACCTAAGACCAGCCAGGGTGAGAATACATTTTGGTAAATCCCACACAAAGCCGACCACAAATCCCTTCTAGCTGGAACATTGGTATCCCCATATACAAAAGTGGTCAGCATCAAATTCTGGCCGTTCCTCTCAGAAATTTTGCAATGCAACAACTGCGTATTAGAACTCAAATATTCAACAAAAAAATCCCTGCTATTCCAAAGCACCCAAATCCCACCTGCATAACCAGTAGCTTCTACTCTTGCCCAGTCTGTAAAACCTAGCTTCCTCATCACCCTATCAGCTCTATTACCACTAATCCTAGGCTCAACAATACCCATAACATCAATAGAGTATTTTTTAACCATATCTTTAAATATCAGAGAAAAGGCTCTACCTCCCGCCCCCCGACAATTCCAACATGCTATGATCATAATAAAAAACGCATTGACAGGGAGAGAAAAAAATGGAACTACTTATCTGGCGGTTTCCCTTCCATCATAACCACCACCTCGAGTTGAGAAACAGTTTGAGTTGCAGAACCACACTGCTGCCTATCACATTCACCAACTGAAGCTGCCATTTTTTCCTGAGAGCTCGAAACTATTTGAGTGCCCTGGACTTTTTCTGGATATTCAACACGTCCCTGCTTCTCTTCCTCGCCAGTCTGAACAGCTGAACACATGGAGTTCATTTTTCCTTTCTGGACTTGTTGACCGTCAGCGTCTAATTTTTGGATCAGCTCTTGCATCTCTTTTGGCTCCAAACCTCCTCTTACAATATTATGGACTCTATGGGTTATCTTTTTTGTAGAAGGTTTAATAGGCTTCTTTCCATTCAGGCTCGCCCCCACAGCTGGGCCCAATGCCGAATTATTTGGCCCACCCACATCACCATTTTGCATCGGGTTACTGTTGGCCTTTTTCAAAGTCACAGCCCACCTTTTCTCTCCCACGTGACTGCCCTTTCTATCCTTAAAGGGACCCATCTTGATCGCTGTATTATTCCTCTGCCCAACCCGAGAAGATCCTTCTGCATCTTCTTTTCCAACTTGCGCCACTTCCTTCCCTATCCTGTGCTTAAAATTCAAATCTGACTCAGGAATCGCTCCCTCATCCCCCACCGTACCATCTAGAACTGCAAATCTGGACTGGGTAACTCTGACCTTCTCCATTCTTTCCGTTAATCCCGTCTGCCTCCCATCACCAACCATGCTTCTACTATCACTAGCTCTCGAGAAGCGCGCTTTCTGAGGTCTGTGGACGAACATCCAGGGGCCGAAGGGTTCATCCTTCGCCGGATTACCATTCTCCGTCACTGACTTGCTGCCCTCAGAATTTTCTGGCATCTGCTTCTGTTATTCTCTGGAAATTCTTGTATTTCATCACATTTTTCTCATATATTTGTGGTTTTAAACTTAAATTGTGCATAAGTTTTATACATATGAAGAAAAATGTGATATGTTGAAAATACTTGAAAAAGTGCAAATTTTGGGCTAAATGTATAAGGTTTTAGATTAAATTGAAGAATTGAAAAGCTCATAAAATCCTTCTCTTTGTAGGAGGATTATGACAAGAAATGAAAGCTTACATGGATCCTTGGAGGTGAAGAAAAGAAGAACAAAAGTCAAGAAGGAAGATCAAAGTAGCTTGAAGGTGTCCCCGGTTGCTCTTGCTACGCCACAGCGAAGCAAAAGCGAAAACACATCAAAAATAGGCCCTTCTGACCGCGTACGCTGTGGGTTCGCTATAGCAAAGCGAAAGCGAAAACACATCAAAAATAGGCCCTTCTGACCGCGTACGCTGTGGGTTCGCTATAGCGAAGCGAGGGCGAAGTCGCGATACTGCAACTGTGCGTTTTGAAAAACTGATGTTTCAGCTGACTTTTTAACCTAATGGGGGCGCCGAATTGAAGCTATTCTGCACAAGGAAGAGCTCAAGGACTACAAGGAGGCTTCTTGGAGAGCTTGAGGAGGATTTTGGTGCTTCTTGGAGGAGATTCTTGGAGAAATTCTAGATTTTTCCTCTCTTTTTCTGGTTTTTCCCCTCTTCTCTTCTCATTTGCTGATATGGTCATGAGTTTTATGTTGAGTTGTTGGTTTGTATTGACTATGAGTGGCTAAAACTCTCATTTAGGATTACTTCTACTCATTGTATGGATTAAAACTACTATATTTTCTTGCTTTTGCTAGTTGTTGAGAATATATGTTGATTTTCCTCTATGCTTAATTACTATCTTGTGCTTGATCACCACATGATTAGTTTAGTTCAATTGAATGATGCTTGAGAGAGCTATTTTGGTTGTAGAACTTGAGAAAAATCATGTTAGACTTGAAGTTTAGGGATTAAATGGATGGTTTGTTGTTAGAATAGAGATATATCTAATAACCTAGCATAGTCTAATGAAGAATTGATTGGAAAAGATGATTTTCATTAATGATAGACAAGAGATTGAACATTGTTAATGAAGATTAAAAATCAATCTTGACTTGAGAGAGCTTGATTGATGATTTTAGAATCTTTGACTAGCATATGGACTCACACAACTAGCATAAGTGAATTAATTGCATAGTTTTATGAAATACAATGAGGAAGAAGTAATCCTAAGCCTTTAAACCTTGAAGTAGAATCAATTTTACATTCACCTTTGTTTTACCTTATTGTTTTTCACAAATTCTCTTAATTAACATACTCAATTCCAAATGATTTCATTCAACCTAGTTAAAAACATAGTTACAATAATTAACTCACTTTCGTCATAGTCCTCGTGGGAACGATCTTTACTTATCATTTTATTACTTGCGACCCGTGCGCTTGCGGAAGCTAAACGGCGAACAGCTTCTCCACCACGTTCCCTGAATCCACCACTATCTTCTCTGGGCAAAGCTCTTTCCGATGACCGTATCGCCCACAGGTAAAACAAATACAGCCCAAACCTTCATATTCAATGTTAAATAAAGTTGAGGCCGATATGATTTTCGGGACCAGTTTTTTTTGTAAGTCCAGCTCCACGCATAGCCTAGCAAAGCGTCCTCTATTTACTTTAGCCTCATCCCCCTCCAAATCTTCAATGGTATTCATGTCCACTTTTAGAGTCTTCCTGATCATGTCCCCAATTCTCCACATGCAATCTTTATTATAGCACAACAAAGGCATGTTTGGAATTCTGACCCATGTAGCCACTTTTCCTAGTGGATTTTGGAAGGGATCGAACTGCGGAGACCATCTCTGCACTAATATGGTGTGCTGCGCAACCGACCACGGACCACCCAGGAGAATTTTCTTATATTGCTGACCCCAGTCCACTGGATCTTTCAACCTCACCACGTAATAGTTGTTAAGTAAATCAATTAATTCAAAAAGTCTTGATATTCCACAAACGGCTCAGGTGCTCTTTCAGTCTATAAAAATTAATTCTTGCACCAAGAATTGTGATAATCAACAAATTGTTCCATGGTTTCGCCCATTTATTATATTCCTCACGCGTCATGGTCATAGTTGGGTACACCTCCATTAGCTTTTTCATTTCCTCTGACGGCTCAGGAATTTCCCAGTTTTGATCCAAAATCTCGGAGAACAGAGGATCCTCCTCCACATGCAGATAACCGTTGGCTATACCATTGAATTCTGATCCCTTGAAACGTAGCAAGGATTCTTTATACGACCTTCCAGGCTCCTTTCCCTTCTGCAGAATCTGTTCTGACTTATTCTCCGTGTTATACCCCTTCTCCAGCTCAGAAGCAATAACAATATCCGACATCGACACACTCAGAATTTGCTCCTCTGCTTCCTTAGAAACCATCCCTAATTTGTCTTCCCCTGCAGCCTTCCGCTTTTCCTCTTCTATCTCTGACCTATCCATTCCAGCATTCGCAATTAAACCCAAAGCCTTCACCGCCGGCGTTGCCCGGACGCCGGGATCAACCATCGGAGAGAAGCTCACAACGGCTCGTTTTCCAAGAGAGAGAAACTTTTCAGAAGCTCACCATACTCAACCTAACCTAGGTTCTGAAACCTCCAAAATTGGGATTTTTTCTAGGTAAGAGAATATTTGTCTTCAATTGTGACTAAATTACCCATGACAATTTTTTAAAATTCCAACACCGCTCTAACTTGACCTCCTAATTCAACGAACTTTCCAAATAATAATAATTTTATAAATAATTATTTATATGCTTACACGAATAATTATTTTATAAATAATAATTTTATATAAATTATTATTATTAATAAATACATTATAAAAGAAGAAGGAAAATATGTAGAAGGGCATTTTAACCTCCTCTAACTTAACTTAAATAAATCTCACTTAACCTAACCTTCGTTAAACCAAACAACATTATAACATCTTCTAACCTAACTTAAGTAAACCTCATTTAACTTAACCTTCGTTGAACCAAACAAAGCCTTAATCCTGTTTCATCAGCACACTAAGAGCTACATCAGAAACTTCAAATTCAGAACGTATAAAAATAGTCATCTCAACCTTCTAATCACTCATCATTCTAATTAAATTCAATCTTGTTTCATCAACATACTAAACACTACATCAGAAACTTCAAATTCAGAACATACAAAAATAATCATCTCTACCCTGTAATCGCTCATCATCCCAGTTAAATTCAATCTAACCAAGAAATTCAGAAAAAAATTAACTAAACAAAACGGGAAAAAGAAGAATAAGAAGAAGAACAGCTTAGAAAGAATATAACTTCATCAAGTTCATCCTGCAAGTGACGCTACTCTCTCGATCCAACTCAGCACAAAGGGATGGAAAAGAAGGGCGCATATGTGGAGGAAGAGTTGTGATGTAGATGCCTAACCGAATAAGTTGCTTTCGACAAAATCGTGCAGATTCTGTTAGCGCCCAATGGTGGGTAATGACGATGCTCCCGGTTTCGTCGCCGATGGGGTTCAAACTTGCCCAGGAAAGTATTCGTTAATTTAGGGATTTAGCCAGTGGTCAGGATTATGATAATACCGACGGCTGAGATAAGATTTTAAAAGCCTCTTATAATGTGTCTCTTTATGTCCTCTTAGATCATTTGGACGGGTAAGATTTAAAGATTCTGAGAGAGGAGGAGAAAATAACCGTTGAGAGAATCCAGACTCGGTGGGGGTGGGTATTAGGTAATTTGTATTCCCAATTCTTTCTAAGATAGAATTAGATTTGGTCAACCACTACTGGGCTAGTAGTTCTCCTTTTGGCTTTGAGGTTTAGGGTTCAACCACTACTTTTGGGTTTCATAAATTTTAATTAGTGGGTGTTTTAATCATTTAGTCCATAATAGTACTAACACCTAAATACCCTGCTAATTTATATCTTAAAATTTGAATACCCCATTGTCCTATTACTTGAGATCACAGTAGCAGCACGCACAATCTGTCTCTCTTTTCCATTTCTGCTCTCTTTCTCTCATTCTTTGTCTCACTTCCACAAGAAATACCGAGACTTGAAAAAAAATCTTTTTCATCTTGATTTAACTTTTATTTAGATTAGTTTTATAAAAACTTAAGTGATAATCAATTATTGTTAACTCATTTGTTCAATTATTGTTAACTAATTTGTTTTCAAATGTAGGATAGAAATTCTAAAAAAGTATTAGATATTAGGGATAAATTGAGTGGAAGCTATTGACAAAAGTTCTAGGATATATTTAGACGCATCAAAGAATCTTCTGAATCTTCTGGAAGGAACGGGCGAAATCGTCCTCAACCTCCTTTTACAGATGTGGCAGGCCCATCTAATATCGATGAAGGGGAGGGCAGGCCACCTCAACATGAGGATGAGATGCAAGAGTTTGTACAACGATACGGGCAAGGCCGGATTAAGTTGCATAAGCTATGTGAAAGACGGGATGTGAGCAATAAACTTATGCCATATGCACTTTCAAGGTTCAAAGAGCAAGATTTTTTTAGAGCGGTTCATTCGGACTCCTGATGAGCAAATAGCTACTTTTCTTTTATATAGTGGTGGAACGTTTTAATTTTATTTTAATTAAAATTTTAATCTAGTTGTTTTACTTAGAAATTTGATTCGTCATTATTACACCTCCTTTCTTTTATTATGCATTGCATTTGAATATATGAAATAGTGATACACTCTCCTATATATGATTTGGCTTTGGGAGGATTCAACTCATTATTTTCATGTAAAAAGGCACATCTGGTTCAGGTTTTAAATTCTTCACCCAATATTAATTAAAATAAAAGTCGCGGATGAAAGGATGAGGAGAAAATATTGGATGGTGATGGCTAATGAAAAAGTAGGGAAGATTAAAGTAGAAAGGACATTGAGAAAAAACAGTGGGGCCATAGGGCTTGGAGATGTGTGAGAGGAGAGAAAAATTGTCAGTTATTATCAATTAAAATCAACAATATATTTGTACAACTTAGAAATTTTTTTGTTGTTCCACTTCAACGGTTCAGGCTTGGAGTTTTCAATGTCAGTGAGTTATACGTCAACATATGAAAACATCCAAATGAAATTCTGAACAAATTTATAACCCAAGTCATCGATAGCTGAGGGAACCAACAAATATCACTTTCTGAGAAGAATTGCACAGTTTTTTTAACTTCAAAATCTAGCACCATAGCTCACTGTTTCAAGGCGAGCCTATGTCAGAGGCCACAAGTTGAACACCAAAATTACAGCCAAAAGTTTACACAATCAATTCAAACTTACAGATGGTATGGTGACCATTTTACTTGCACCAACAAAAAGCGATGTTATAACCCAACTGTTGTTTTGGCTTCCCCGAGATTTATTGTTGTAAAAGCCAATATATTCACGTAGTCCAGCTTGAAATAGATTTATAGCATCTTCTTGAATCTTTGCAGTTCCATATCTTAGAGGACATGATTTAGAAGGGAAGTTTTTATGTGAATCTGAATCGCCATCCTGTTGTCAAAGAAAAACCTCAATAGATAAGATAGAATAGAATTAAATTACTAACAAGATTCATAATCAATATATCAATATAGAACAGAAATAATAGAAAGCAGCATCATTTATAAGTCAAGAAAAATGTTACTCATTTTTCAAGCTCCGTACAACTACAAGATCCACATCTAGTTTACAATAAAAGACTAATGAAAAAGTGAAAGTGGTATGTTTATCTAACTACAGAAAATCTTGCACAGATCAGTTACAAAAAAGCCACCTTATATGCTCTAGCATGCAGAGTCAGCGTACGGGCAATTCGCTCATTTTGATCCAAGTCAGATTGAAGACGTTCACTCAGCTCTTCACACAGTTGATTAAGCCAGTGCTGAACCTGAAGACAGAAACAAATAATTGTACAAAGCAATGTAATGAAACGGACTTTCTTGCACGTGAAACTAGGAATTAAGCTCCAAGTCATCTAACTAATAAAAATCCAATAATCTATTTCTCAAAAGAAGCCCGCAAGCACCTAAACTCATTAAAAAAAATTGAATAGACTCGGACATTTTAATTATTTTGGGGGCAATGAGAGAATCTGATCCAATAAACAACAAATAAAATACTGGGAAACCAACCATGTAAAGACTCCAAATAAAAAAGGATTTGAAACAATGTATGGAATTGCAGTTCCTGCAAGTTTAAACTGAACTATGTTAACCATGGGCATATCTTCTTGAACATCCACTCCTCTGTTATGCAATTACACAAAAGAAGTCCCTTATAATTACATATTTCCCTTCCAAAAAAATAGTAATCTGGTCTCATTAATTGATGCTCATGAACCAAAATTTAGGGCATTGTTCCTGTTGCAGGGCATTGAGCTAACATCAGAAAAGGATCAATTTATTGCTTAACTATACAAAAGTAGATCTCATAGAAGTCAGTGGTATGCGTCTCAGCCTGTTGTCACCCAAAAAAAAAAAGGAAAAAAACACCTCAGCCTGTACAGATATACTGGAGGCTCTTTTAAGACTCAACACCAATTTGATAGTTGAAACTTGCAATAACTGGAGAATAGTAAAAAGGGGGGAACGTGGCAGATCTCAACAGTTATAGAAGAATTGTTAGAATCAAGCAGAGTACATAAGAAGAAAGAGGCTCTTTAAGATTCAATACACTATTGAAAGCGAAAGTTGCCATGCTTGCAAATCTGAAAGTGGATGATCAAGGAACATCTCAACAGTAAAAAAACAAAAAAGTAATTATGTGATCAGAAATAAGACTTTCAGAATGCATGTTGTTGAAATGACCTTAAAAGCCAAAAGAAAGGTACACATTTTGCGCACACTTCATCGAATTTCAAGACCATGTTAGTAACATGCATGATAAAATATGAAGCACATGGTTCTATGGCCCAAGTTTCATAGTATTCCGAACAAGCAGATTTGTAAAAATGAGAATAACAGTCACCAGACACAAGACAAATGAAATCACTTCTAAAACGTGGATATTGAAGAATATCAAACTATGACAGATTTATGAGGCTGCAGTTTAGGATGGAGTTTTTAACCATTGCACACTGATATGGTTAGAGTATCAAGGTTAGAGCATATGCAACAATAACAACTGAATCTAGCCACAGCTTTACATAGTTAGGGATTTAGTGCATCAAATGACATATTATATTGATAGAAGCTATTGCTGCTTAACAACTATTTAAATGGCTTGATTCAGAAAGCAGTACCACCATAAATCAAGTAGCAAGTGATTTGACAAGGTTAGAGGATAATTGCTGAAGAAATTGTCTTCAAAACCTGAGGCCCAGGAAATGTTTTTCCAGAACCATGGCTCTTGGGTAGTAGACGCCCTTCCACTTCTTCCCCACTGATTCCTCTTGCAGTATTCCACGGCCAAGTACTGAAATGCTGTAACAGCTAGAATCAGAAATGACAGCTTACAGATTGCTAAAAGACATACAAATGGACAACCAACAGCCATAAAACAAGGTAAACCTAGGAGTTTTATCGGCACAAAATGTGAAATGCACACAATGACTCGTATAATTTGGTTCAAAATAATTGTGCCTTCTACATTGGAGTAATACATGCCATGATATTAAGTTATTAACTAAGGAGACAAAAATTAAAAAAATAGAATTGCATAAACAAAATCAACAATATATAGCCACTAACATTCTAGTATTCTAAAAGTGCAACAAATACAGAATATCAAAAACAAAGTTGAAAGGTAGTTGCTCACCCTGTATTAGCTCCATAACGTTGTTGTAGCTTCTCCTCTGAAAACTTGAGCAACTCCCCAACAATATTGACATCAAGATCACTTTGCAAAGAACTCCTCAGCTTTCCTCCAAGCTGTTTCCTGAAAACCAAATTCTCTTCAACATTATGCATTATCAAAATTTCGTACATAATAGCTCAAAAGAGATTGCCAATCTCTTTCTCAACAAAGCTGTCTCCACTTTGTTGATATTACCAAAACATTAAAAACATGTAAGCTTAATAGGGTATGGCATAAAAGTTAACCCAAATTGACTTAGTATTTTGATACAAGAAATTATAAAGGATAAGTAATTGAATACATTTTCTTTATTGCAAAAGACTCGAATTATGAGTGATTAGAAGGTTGAGATGACTATTTTTATACTTTCTGAATTTGAAGTTTCTGATGTAGCTCTTAGTGTGCTGATGAAACAGGATTAAAGGTTGGCACCTATGTGTGTATTGTTTATAGTTTGCATAATTTCTTTATCATTTTCTTTAAATGGTAGGCCAAATGTTGAGAATTTTTGTTACCAACTCTCCAGGGCTTTATTTAGGGTTACCTATCCTTTGGCACAGATCTAAAGTAGAGGTTTTGGCTTTTGTTAGAGACAAGGTTAGTACGAAAGTGCTAGAGCGGAATAAAAATAATTTATTTCAAGCGGGAAGGGAAGTTTTAATTAAATCCGTTGCTAATGCTATTCCTACCTACTCCATGTCTTGTTTTCTTTATCCAAAAAAGACTTGCTTAGAGTTTAATAGTATTATCTCTCATTTTTTATGGGGTTGGGATCAGTCAAATCGAAAAATTCATTGGAAAGCTTGGAGTCATTTAAGTAAAACAAAGCAAGATAAGGGGATGGGCTTTAAAGAATTCTAGAATTTCAATCTAGCTCTTCTAGGTAAGAGTGTTGGCGTATTCTAATTGAACCTAATGAATTCTGGGTTAAAATTTTAAAAGGAATATATTTCCCTGACTCCTCTTTTTGGAAGGATGGAAAAGGCTCTAGAGCTACTTGGGCATAAACCAGTCTTCTAGAAGGAAGGAAAGTGTTGCAAGGAGATACCTTATGGTAGATAGGGCATGGACAGTTGGTGAATGTATGGGAAGATACTTGGGCCCCATCTTTACCAGATTTTTGCTTCCCAGAGATGCAAGTACCTGAAGAGCTGAGAAACCTTACTATCTCTACATTAGCCAAAAATGGCAACTGGATGTTTAACAATATTGATCTCCTTGATCATAGTGTAGCTGCCATTAAAGAAATAAATTTGCCTTGCCTCTGTTGTAGTGACAATTTAGTACGGATTAGGAATTCGAGGGGAAAATACTCAGAAAAATATAGATATCATTGGTTGTAGCAAAATCAATTGAAGATAGGAAAGGGCCTAATACTTCTACACCTTTAGACAAACACCTCTGGTTAATGATTTGGTTGTTGAAAGTACAGCCGAAGATCAAGTATTTTCTGTGGAAAGCTTGTCCTAAAGCTATAATAACAAGAGAAGCTCTCTGGAAGAGATGTTGTGGTGTTATACCCCTTTATGCCCATTGTGATTCCCACCCTGAAACAATAGAACATTGTTTATTATTGTGTGATTGGATTAAATATGTATGGTTTACTTCCTCTCTTTGCTTAAAAGTGTATGGATGCAATATTTCCAGTTTTGAAGATCGGTTGCTCCAAATTTTAGATAGGCTCTGTTAGATATCGAATGGGAATGAAGGATTAATAAAAGAATAGAAACAGTAACTTGAAATACTCTGTGTTAGAAGGAAGAGTAAGTATCTCACTAATCTCTCTAAAACAGCCAATACTCTGTTATAAAGAGAAAGCAAGCATCTCACTAACTCTCTAAGAACAGCCCTGGAGAATCTCCTAAACCAATTTACTCTCTGAATATTCCATGCTTTATTGAGTAGGCAAGAAGCCAATTTATAGGAGTACAGAGAGATAAAATCTAATTCAAAATTCAAACTAAAAAATCCAAATAATATCTAAAATAATATCTAAAAGAAATCCAAATAATATCTAAAATAATATCTAAAATCTAGGAACTAAATCCTACTTGTGGATATTCCACTTATTCTGAAATATCTAAAATAATAAATAATATTGCTGAAATATCTTAAATCCTATTTGTGAATAATCCACTTATTTTCAGATTTCCTAAAATGATAATAAAAACAGACTCAATTAATAAAATAAATATTAATAAAATGAGACTCTATCATTATCCCCTCCTTGTAAATTTGCCTTGTCCTCAAGGCAAAACGAAAAAATTATCTTCCTTGTATGTCTGGAGGTTTAGGCAGCGATGGTAGGAAGGCAATATAAGATGTATCAACAACTCTAAATGAGACTTCAAGAACAAGGGTAGGCCGAACAAGATGTAGCACATAAGACACCAATCTGTCAAGGAAAAAATGATCCATGGAGCCACAATCCATAAGAACCATATCAGAAATATGTATCAAGGTTTCTTGAAGCTTCACCGGTGATGAAGACTTTCCCAGGATGTGATTCTGGCACTCAGACTCCACAGTCGAGGGACCGGACGACAAAGTCACGTTTGTTGTCATTGGTAGGGGTGGTCTCAAACTTATAGACGCTGCTCTTATTGAAGTTGCTGTAGAATCTTCATCCAATGTGAGATGATCAGAAGAGTATGACTGTGAGCGAACTTTGGTGATGTCGGACGACATTGCGGGTGAATTAATGGGATACGAAAATTTTGGGTGGCTCGATTTAGAGTCACGTGCGTCGTTGTTGGCTAAATACCCTGACAGAGTTAAGCGGCTGTGACTAGGTTTTTTGCTTCTGTACTTGTGGATTCTAGCATGCTTCCTAACTCCTAAGCCAATGTCACTGGATTTTTCTCTGATGGTAGGAGTTGTGCTACTTTGTTGGGTCTTGGAATTACTAACTTGGGTTTTTAAGCCAAGTTTAGCATTTATAGTGTCAAGACGGGAGATAATATAAGATGCTTGCAATGACTTGTAAAAAGTGGAAGAAGTGTATGATGGGAATGAGGAAGGAAAACTAGCGGAAGGGTTGGTTACCGGATCGAACGGCTCTGATGCCATTTGTTAGATATCGAATGGGAATGAAGGATTAATAAAAGAATAGAAACAGTAACTTGAAATACTCTGTGTTAGAGGGAAGAGTAAGTATCTCACTAATCTCTCTAAAACAGCCAATACTCTGTTATAAAGAGAAAGCAAGCATCTCACTAACTCTCTAAGAACAGCCCTGGAGAATCTCCTAAACCAATTTACTCTCTGAATATTCCATGCTTTATTGAGTAGGCAAGAAGCCAATTTATAGGAGTACAGAGAGATAAAATCTAATTCAAAATTCAAACTAAAAAATCCAAATAATATCTAAAATAATATCTAAAAGAAATCCAAATAATATCTAAAATAATATCTAAAATCTAGGAACTAAATCCTACTTGTGGATATTCCACTTATTCTGAAATATCTAAAATAATAAATAATATTGCTGAAATATCTTAAATCCTATTTGTGAATAATCCACTTATTTTCAGATTTCCTAAAATGATAATAAAAATAGACTCAATTAATAAAATAAATATTAATAAAATGAGACTCTATCAAGCTCAAACAGGATGAATTGGCTCAATCCTTTGTTAATTATTTGTGCTGGTTTATTTGGAAAGCAAGGTGCAAAGAAATTTTTGATTTCCAAGCACCTGATCTTATCTGGCTTATTAATACTACTGTGAATAGTTTCAATGATTTTTGGACAACAAAGAATTTTTTTTAAGGAAAAGGAATCATGTAGTCATCGATATGAATCATCTTGTCATTGGGTCTCTACTGGACCTGACTTTTTTAAAGCCAATACTGATGGTGCTTATAATGCAGGTTCTAAAGGCACAGAATATGTCATGCGTGATTTTGATGGGAAGATTGTGGACTTGTTTTGCAAACCTTGTATGGCCTCTTCGGTTTTCCATGCTGAAGCACAAGCACTTCATGATGCTACTTTTAAAATGAAGGATAGGGACCTGGGATAAGTGGCATTTGAATCTGATTGCCTATCACGAGTTAATGCTGTTAAAAATCACTCTCAATGTCTAGAATGGTGAGCTGAAAGACTTGTTATGGATCTATGCTTATTGTTTCAAAACCATCAATTGTTTTCTTTAAATTTCATTTCTAAAACTTGTAATTTTGTTTCTTTAAATTGTTATGGATCTGTGCTTATTCGCATAGGATCAAGAGGCCTTGTTTTTGTGAAATATGGTCTTAGGAATGTATACTCTCAATGGACCGATGGTAATTAAATCTCAAATTAGGTTTAATAAAGACTGAGTAGTACTTATGCATACATGTAATTTAGTATTATGTATAGTAACATTATACACACCACAGGCCTTCACTTTTATATTACATTACATTATTTATTTATTTATCTTATTATACTTTTAACTTTATTCATATTAGTATTGTCAATTACTTTTGACTCACTCAAATTTCACATATTACCACTGCACCTGTTATTTTGTCTCTCCTTTCTCATTCCTAACATACTCAAGTAATTCATAATTTCATGGTTCCTCTCATTTTTCAACTCTTTAACCTGCTATGTCAGCCCTCTTCTAAAATTTTACTTTTTGTAAATTGTGGGTCCAGGTTAATCCCAAATAAAAAGATTTTTTGTCATAGTTTTCCTTGTGATGTTTCAGGATAAGGTAGTACTTGTGATGTTTTGACTCAGGACGCATTTTATCTAGCTGTTTTTAAATGTTACATACCATTGGATGGGCAACTTTTTGTTGGCATTGGAAGCACATTACATTATGGCAAGGTAATATTTCACAGTTTAATAAATCTTCTACCTATTTCATAGGAAGTTTAAGAGATTATCTATGGTTAAATTTATCACAATTTATCAATGGATATGACTCTTTTTTATATGAATAGTTTATCAATTTGGGCATGGATGTTCTTATTTGGACATCTTGTTTGGCCACTGGATTTATGTTCAGGTCCACTACCTTAATCTTCTACTAAACTTTTCATAATACTTTATATAACATTTTGAACTCCAAATCCCTTTTGATTCACTCAATAATGACCTTCACGTCATGATCTAGTCGTCTAAATGGTTTTAGACTTAACTGATGAAGGAAAACTATATTCTATCTACTCACATTTTTAAGAACAAAATCTATCATACAACCATCCTCATTCATAACTTTTTTTCCTCGCTTCTAGAGCTTCCTATTTGTTTTCCTTATCACCTTAAGTTACATATTATCTAGATTGTTATCCACTTGGCCTCACATCCTAAAACATTTCTTCATCTAAACTCTGTATTCTCTCACATTTAGTCTTTTATTGAGACACATTTTCACATCCCTCAGTTAGCAATGCTGATGACTAGTTCTCTCATTTCCGTCAAGGTATCATCCTTATATTAAGGTGAAAATGGATTGTTAGAGTATTGTGTCAGTTAAACAATATGTAAAAAGTATATAATATAATTAATTTCAAAATATCTTGAATCTTTCCTAAACTTTTTATTCTCTACTTATGTTGCCTTAAACTTAACATATCATTGAGATTTAGCATTGTATTCCTTATTTTCTCTGAAGTTGTAACATCTTGATACAAAATTGGCACTAGATGACTGAACCTTGCAAGTCAAGACCCTTGCTTTAGCCATGAAGAGTTTGTTGTCTAGATGCTACGACGCATAAGTCTACTATCAAAGGATTGCAACTCATAGTTATCTGCTAGTTTTTTTTGGAGTCTTATTATTCTCCCCACCTAAGGACACAAGTCACCTTAGGTGCCTAATCATAAGTCAATCAATAACGAGGGCCAACTGGGAAGTCATGCCTAATTTTAGTTATTGCCACAATCCTACACTCAATGTAATAGAGAGTGTCAGCCATAGGGCTAACTAGCTCTGATACCAAAATGTAATACCCTGCCCTTATATTAGGCAGGGTATTAGGCATAATTACCATGCCCTTATAACAAATATCAAATTCCACGGGAGCTTTAGGACCCTTGCCTACAAATCTCGCACATTCAGATATAACAATTGTAGGTCCAAAATCCATTACATAATAATAAGCTATGATAATGCATTTCTATGAAAACCCTAGGCTTCAAACTGTCTACTACCAAAATCCAAATAAAGGACTACTCAGAGTTCAACACAAACATGAATTTAAAATGTAGATCCTAACTGTGGCAATAATGGAATCAAACAAGTACTTTACGGCTACTAACAGTTGTAGACTTAGGCCTCAGGTACCTTTCCAGTCATGTCACCCCTCGAGCTCTCACTTGAAAAGTATGTGAAGTAACAAGATGAGACCACTATCTCAGTAACATAGTCACTAACCACCTTAACTACTGGCACCACCTGTGGGATGCCAGGTGGGACTAATACTAATATACATACATGTTAAACAGATATAATAAGCAGGCGGGCAAGCAAATATAATAAGCAGGAGTATAATAGTATCGATTCATATACTTTATAGGACATTTATTCATAACACAACATACCATATTACCAAAAGTCATAATGTAATGTTTGTTCTTTATCTTTCATTAACCCCTAATCATCCTTATATCCTCCTTATTCCCTCCAATTGAACCCATGAGTTAAGTACATTCCATGTTATTGGTTACTCTCACGAGCTCTCCACAAGTGTGATGTAGACCAGCCAAAGTACTATAAAGCACACAAGGAACTATGGGTTCCTCCAGTAGGGTTACTACCCGGGCCTTGGAAATACTGCCCAAAAGCCCCTAGAGTGTCATATCAGAGAATATTACCCTGTAAAATAGATGCTAGCTAGTGGTGCACAATAACCAAACTAGCGACCTACCATGTGGTATTCAGATTTTTACAAATCACAACCCAATCACTAACTCTGCCATTTATATCATATTATTCTCAAGGGGTTTCCATATGTTCTCATGCTCATGTATATCAATCAATGTCATAAACTCAACTCTCATAAGATACATACACTAAGTGTACTTTCACAATATATCAAAAGATCACAAATGCGCACATTAAACGCGTACAAATAAATTATACAGTAGTATCATGGTCATCATAATATGGAAATCACTTTTTGCCCTTATTAGGCGATTCGCCTCAGCGAGTTTGTCCCTCACCGGGGCGAGCCTACATCAAACTTGCTTCGATGGGAGTGATGTTTGTTGAAACCAGGCATGAGTTACAACTATACGAAATTTAGCTCAGTTCACACATACGGACCTATGGTTGTGTCTAATTATCACGCATATTAGTCTATCCAATCCTAAGGTTTATACAAATGTTCCACAAGGCAATTTTAGTCTTAAAATTATAGGGTTTATACCAGTTGTACTCAATCTAGACTTGTAGAGTTTTTGAAACAAACCCACGAGTAACACTGATAATTAAGATAGATAGCATCACATTACCTGATATTCTCTAAGTTGCAACTAAGAAAAGTCCTTATCATAAAGCTCGAACTCAACTACAAAGTAACGAGAAACTTAATTAAAACAAAATTATTTAGCAACACTAGGTGTTCATAATTTTACCTCCATTCAGTTGCTAGGAATCTCCTACGAGTAGAAAACGTTATATGAGAACTATATTAGATCTGAGAATTGAGATCATTGGAGTGTTAGAATAGCCTTATCTAACGTTTTTATGATTTCGATTTGGGATTCTAACATTTAGAAACCCATTTTCTAAAAAAGTCTCAAACTTATGATAGAATTCCTATTTTTCAGATAGCAGATTCCAAGAGTGATGAATTTTTCTTACCTTGGGCATCCAATCATCGATTACACCGTAGAAATTTCTCAAAGTGTTGTCCTGAACCTTCTCCCTAAATTCCATGACGATCTAATGGTGGACAAAGTTGGAAACTTTGATTCTTTCTTCTAGGGTTTGTTTTCCATGTCCCATAATGCTAATTGTGTTTCTTGCTTTGTAATGCTTAAATGGACACACCAATAGCTAATCCAACTAGGGGTGTTCAAATCCGGAACCGGGACCCACCACTCCCGGTCCCCGTCCCGATTTTTGGCCGGGATGCAAATTGCATCCCGGTCCCGGTAATCCCAGGCGGGACCGGGATCAAACCGGGAATTCCCGGTTTTTTTAAAAAAAAATTAAATTTAAAAAATATTATTATTTTAGTTAAATTTTTTTATAATCTAGTGTTTAAAGTAATTATTTAACATCTAATAAGGCCATAATAATCACACAAATTGATCTAAAATTGAAGAATAATATTTTTTTTAATTATTATGATCACCTTCATCATTTTTGTTATTATTTTTATACATTATATAGTAGGATTAGTATCACAATATATATAGTTTAACTCCAACTAAATATGTGATACACATTTTATCAAATGGTAACTTAAATTATGGGATAAAAAATACAAAAATAAAACAATAACTTAATTTTTAAGAAAAAAATTTAAAAAAATAAAATAAAAAAATCGGGATCGGGATCGGGACCGGGATCACAAGATGTGTGACCGGTCCTGGGTCCCATTGATCCCGGTCCCGGTCCCGCCCGAGACAGGAAATTCCCGGGATCAAAATGTCCGGGACCGGGACCGGGACCGGGACACTTTGAACACCCCTAAATCCAACCATTGAATAGGACGAGTTAGATGTCTTGTATGGGCTGACCAATTTTCAACATGATCCCACGGCCAACAAAGGAGGAAATAACATTTTACTAAAGTTGTCTCAGGTATATATGAAAATAGAATTGTTGCATCTTAAATCCAACTCACCACCCCTATATATAGTCTCCAAGGTCTTACTCTTCTCCTTATTTAGTTGATGTGAGACATTCTATTCCCCTTTTATTTTATTATTTATTTACTTATTATTTACCTCTAAATATTTCCTTCATAATATTACTTAAGTCTTATGAATAAAAATTTAGGATGTTACAAATATTGTAAGCAAGGTATTGGTTAACCTTGTTGAACTTCTTAAACAATATATTACATATTTTCCATCCAAAAAAAAAAAAAGAATGATATGTTATTTTTGAAATCTGCTTATGCGAATTAATTATAATGATCTTATCAATTGGTGAGTAATATAAGGGCTAGTTGGGGGTGTTGTTTCTAAATATAAAATCTTAATATACTTTGTTAGCATATTTATCATTTTTCCCTAAATTGTCCTCCTTAATTGCACATGTTAAAAGAGTTTGCAGCAAGGGTAATTTCAATGTAAATGATTTAATAGTATATTTTAGGAAAATGAACACACATTTTTTATAAATAACTAATTTAACTAATTTTCTTAATCTACTCAACTTAGTTAAGCAGTTCTTATACTCAAGGCCAAATGAGTATCGTGTGATTTCTCTATTAATTCATGGGGTTATAAGATATCTTATTTATAGTGTATGATTATTTGTATGAGTTATATATGATAACTTTACTAATATAAAAAGCAACAAATTGTCCTTCTTAATTACACATATTAAGGGAGTTTGCAGTAAGAGTAGTTTCAATGCACTCATATTTATCATTTTTTCCTAAATTTTCCTTCTTAATTGCACATGTTATGGGAGTTTTTAGTAAGGGTAGTTTTAATGCAAATAATTTAAGAGGGTATTTTAGGAAAACTAGCACACATTTTTTACAAATAAATAATTTAATAATTTTCATAATCTACTCAAATTAGTTGAGTAGATCTTATACTGAAGGCCAAATGAGTATCGTGCAATGTCTCTTTTAGTTCATGGGGTTATAAGATATTTTATTTATAGTTTATGATTATTTGTATGAGTTATATATGATAAGTATTATAATATAAAAAGTAATAAATAAGTGATTGAGTCATATGCGATTCAAAACTTCAAAGACTGAATTGTACTATCCATTCAGTCATAGATGAGGGAATGAGTTAAAAATTAAGACTAAAAGATTAAGTGCTTGTTTGGATTAGTAGTGGAAAATGAGCTTTTTTTTCCAGACGGGCTTTTGGAAAAGTTAGATTGTATATGTGATTTGTGTTTGGATTAGCGGTGGCAAAAGTGATTTTTTTCCTAACCTTAAACCTGTTTGGATTAGTGTTTGAAACCCGTTTATATAGAAAATGACTGAAAAAGGTATGAATCTTATTGAATACTATATATATACACACACACACACTCTTTGTATATATTGTGATAAGAATGAAATATGGTTGAAAATTGAAGTGAGGAATCCTGATTTGGATAAATGTAGCCGATATACATTGATATTTAATTTGAGTTAATGGAATTATTTTATCACAATTCAAATTTACAGTGTAATTACTTGTGCAAGGAGAATTTAACCAAAATATAATTAATAAGTTTTAGAGAAAAATGTAGATAAGGAGAAATGAATATATGTATGTAAGTAAATCTGTCACATAAAAAAATTAACTAATTAAGTATTATGAAGTTAATTTAAATTCTTTGGAGATCAAGATATGGAATTATAAAAAAAACAAGGTTAAAGAGCAAATTTACCAACAAAGTTTTGTCTGAGGAGTGTCTGACACAAATATGTTTTAGAAGAGGTAAAAATACCAACAATGAACAATTAAAAATGGGCATCCAGCACAAAAATCGTTAAATCCGTACTAACGCTGTTAGAGGTTTTCTTCTCTTATAATTTAACACCATTAGTACGAATTTAACAGTTTTTATGCTTGATGCCCCTTTTTAATTGTACATTGGTATTTTTACCCATTCTAAAACATATTTGTGTCAGATGCTCCTCGGACAAAACTTTGTTAGTAAATTTGCTCCTTATCCCAAAAATTATTGTTATAAGATTAAAAAAAAAGAGGCAGATATCATTCGAAATGCAAAGGGAAAAAAAGATATCAGGTAGCATATTGCATAAAAGTCAGTGCAACCCACGTCAATTTATTGCTCAACGGCCACACATGCTGCAGAAGCTGCTTCTTCAGCCATGGAAAGCAACTTGGGTGAGCTTATGTCATAAGCTCCTTCTTTTGAATAAGCGCAATAAAAAAAAATGCATACCCAAATGGACCTAAACATCTCAATTGGGCTTCTAACAAGCATATGGGCTTTTTTCCTCCTCGAACGTGTTCCCAAACAGATCCTAAGTTTCCCTATATTTTTATGTTTTGATAGGCACGGGTATTCTCCAGTAATTTTGTCTAAGGTATTGTAGGATATTAAATGTGGACACCTTTCCCAACAGATATTCTAAAACTAGTTCGTCATGTTATGAAAGATTACTCCTTTTCGTTAGGTCCAATCCCATCAGTCCTTTTATTTTAATAAGCAAAATTAATAGTATAATATATATTAAAAATATGCAAAACTTTCCTAAATTTTAAGGTACTCTCCTACTACATCTTTAAAAAGGCATCATAGACCATTTTGTCATTTCTCTTTCAAAAAACCCCTTTCTCCTCTCAAAAATTGAAATAAATGTGAAGTATTCAAAACTGCATGACAAATGCCCTGTTTTATTCTTTAAATGCAATGGTATATAATAAAAAATATATAAAATTTTTGACATGCCATATAAACAGTTAACTTTAACATAATTTTAACTGCGTGAGAGTTTATAGTAAAAGTATGAAACGTTATGATCCTAAATTTTTTAGCAGTCATGCTAGAAAAACCTGCAACTAAATTACAAATTTTTTAGGGAAAATTCCAGAAAACTACAGTGGAAATTACAAAAGGATAAAAAGGTGTGGTGAATTTCTCATATCCCAAATTAGTGAGGCTGTAGGAATTTGGAATATGAAATCTTCATACAATTACCTAAATGCCCTCAAAAGTGAGAGGTAAAAGGGAAAAAGGCAGCAAATGACGAGGAGGAAACAGAGGATGTTTGTGGAGCCAAAAAGTGACGAAACAACAGGAAATGTGATGGAAACCAGACGCAAGCCACAAGTAAGTAAATTTGAGAGAGAAATGATTTATGTGTTGTGCTTCTTGAATGTTAACGAAAAATTGATTATTGTTTGTGGTTGGGGTTTATGATATCAAAACTTTCGCGTTATGGGTAAGGGGAGTATTAGATGATCGTAGAGAAAAGGTTGTGGCTTTAAGGTAATGGGACAATATTGATGGTTGTGCGATGGATTTGATTGTGTTTGGTTGAGTGATTGATAAAGCTTGTGCCTTTTTTGTTCATCGTGACTAATTACGGGATGGGTGTTGCGTCAGGTGAAAGGTGGGCCGGCGGTGGATAGTAAGGTTGGGGGAGGGTGGTGTTATTAGTGAATATGGATATGAGAAGAGCTATTATCTAGGTGTTAATAGTAGAGACAGAGTGACGAGATGGGAGGAGTATTGTTATTTGTGAATATGGAGATGTTAAAGTACATTATGTTGTTGTTAATAGAAGATGCAGGGTGATGATTTGTGGGTGTTATTAACAAAGAAGATGGAGATATTAAAAAAATATAGTGTTGTTGTCAATTGTAGGTGGTGGTGATGGTAGGGGAAGTTACTCAGTTTAATAATCAATTTGTGACAAAACAAGCTTACTGGAGTGAGATTATAAAGAGTGGTGTAAAGTTTCTTTTTTTTTCAAGTAAGCATGTAAATGACATGTACTGAAGGGTCATCATCTTTGAAGGAATTATTTTGTTATTTTCATGTTGGAGGGAAATTAGTGTGTAATAATGAAGGTAAAATTCAATATAATGGTGGTTATGTGAAGGCGAAGTGGCTAAAACAGGTGATAACACTGATAGATTTGAGGTTGATGATATCATCATGGCTTGGTATTGATTGTAACATATGTGAGATGAAATATACAGTGAGCTTTGATGAGAAGACACTAATAGATTTAAATGATGATGGTGAAGTTGAAAACTTGTTTGACTATAATGAGAGGACTGGCCATGTGTATATAGCACAAAAAGGTAGTACTGGGAATTCAGGCCAGCCCGAGCCCGACGGGCTGGCCCGACACGGGTTGGCAACCCAACGGGTCGGGTTGCTTCAGCCCGACTCCCTAACGAGCTGCCAAATGGCAGCCCGAGCCCGTTTAATCGGGTTGACGGGTTAGCCCGCCAGCCCGATTAAACACTGGGTTTTTTGTAAAAAAAATAGCAAGACGCATTTTATCTCTTATACTCCATTCAGAATTTCAGATTCAGAGTCTCTCCCACGCCGGAAAAGCATTACAGACGATTACATATTTACATAGACCATGACAGGTTGATAGGAATTTGGAACCATTACAGACGATTAGAGTATTAGATGAGGGGAAATGGAAACTATGATTGCCAATCCACTCAGAAGAAATGGGGAACATATTACAGATCTAAACAATTTGAACCAAATTAAAAAAACATTACCTCACTGCCTCACACAGAAGCACGGCGGACGGGGAAGACAAAGGTAGTCACCGGACACGAGTCACGAGAGGAAGAGGCGAAGAGGGAGACGAAGACGGAGAGACCGAGTGGCGAGGATCCGCCGCCAACGAGACAAGTTGGGCCACCCACCATCGCACCAGTGCACCACCACCATCCGCCAGCAAGGCAGTCGTGCGGCGAAGAGGGAGACGATATGAGATGAAGGCGGAGAAGGTGAGCCGGCGAGAGGCGAGAGAGCTAGGGTTCGGTGCGATCACTAGTCAAACTTGAGATCAGAGACAGAGAGAGCGTGAGCGACGATCTGAGACGAAGGCGGAGAGGGCGAGTCGGCGAGAGGCCGAGAGGCAAAAGAGCTAGGGTTCGGTGCGGACTGTGGAGCGAGGAGCGAGGCCGAGAGCGAGGAGCGTGACAGAGAGAGCGTGAGCGAGGAGCGTGGATCCGAGGGGCGAGGTCGCGAGGATTGAGATCTGAGAATCTGAGATTGTGACAGGGTGAGAAAGAGACAGAGACACAGAGGGATCAGGGACTGCGTTTTTTTTTTAATATTTTAATTGGCTAAACGGGCTAACCCGTTTAGCCCACGGGTTAACCAGTTTAACCCGCTGGTTAAACGGGTTTAACCCGTTTGGCCCGTTTCTTAAACGGGTTGAATTCCCCTAACCCGAGCCCGTTAATTTTGGCGGGCTGACGGGCCCAACCCGCCAGCCCGCCCCGTTTTACCGCTGCTACAAAAAGGGAATGTTAATCTGTCAAATATATCCGTTAAGTGTAAATATTTTTAGCTTTCATAGTTGTTGTTGGTTATTAAGTAACTGCAATTGTTATTGACTGCAGGGTTGAAGATTTGTTGGGACTGTCACAACAAAGATCCACTCTATATCTAAGCATTGTGGAAAATGAATATGAAGTTTCTTTTTGTAAAGTTACTGTCAACCCACTCATGCATTTTTGGGAGATGGGTTGCTGCCATATGTGTACTCTAGTAGCTAGTTAATGTATTCAGTGTCTGATGTAATGCAATGTTTGTGATAAGGAAACATTATGTACTACTACAATGTTAACGTTCCCTTGTCATGAAATATGTGAATGTGTAAAAGGGGTAGTGTGTAATTTTTTTTCCGCCTTCAAATGATTGGTGAATGTAATTATACAGATTGTGGTCTTACATCATCTTATAAATATAGCAAGGTGTTAAACCAATAGAGCCATGCTGTTAATATAGAGTGGCGTGCTGTTATTAGACCTGCAACATCTCATTTTCAAACTTTTTCCAGGACAAGTCTTCTATTGTCTGTGTGAGTGGAAGATGTGAAAGGTGTTGCGTTTGGGCATCAACACTAAAAACTTTCAAGTTCTTCTTGGGCAGATGTTAATCTATCAAATAATGACATTAATAATGAATATAATCTTGTTAACTGTGGGTGAGGTGTTTTGGCAATTTCTTTCCTTGTAAGATGTTAATGGAGAAAGATGAGTCGTTAATGCAAAGCTGATATTGTTAATTGCAGGTGATATGTTGTGTTTTCTCATCTACATTATGACCTTCCCAACTTATTCTTCACATGATGTTAATAGAGGAAGTGGAGTTGTTAATGAAGAAGTTGATGTTGTTAATACTGGAAGAGATGCTGTGTTTCCCCATCTACATTACGACCTTCCCAACTTATTCATCACATGATGTTAATGGAGGAAATGGAATCATTAATAAAGAAGCTAATGTTGTTAATCTCGGGCGACATGTTACGTTTTCTCATCTATATTAGGACCTTCCCAACTTATTCCTCACATGATGTTAATGAAGGAAAATGAGTCGTTAATGAAGAAGCTGATGTTGTTAATGGCTGGTGACATGTTGTGTTTTCCCATCTACATTAGGACATTCCTAACTTATTCCTCACATGATGTTAATGGCGGAAGTTGAGTCGTTAAAAAAGAAGATGATGTTGTTAATAGGGGAGCGATGTTGTATTTTCCCATCTACATTAGGATCTTCCCAACTTATTCCTCACATGATGTTAATGGAGGAAAAGGAGTTGTTAATGAAGAAGCTGATGTTGTTAATGGCGGATGACATGTTGTGTTTTCCCATTGATATTAGGACCTTCCTAACTTATTCCTCACATGATGTTAATGGCGGAAGCGAATTCGTTAACAAAGAAAATGTTTTTGTTAATAGGGGAGTGATGTTGTGTTTTGCCATCTACATTACGACGTTCCCAACTTGTTCCTTCGAAGATGTTAATGAAGGAAACGGAGGCGTTAATAAAAACGATGATGTTGTTAAAAGTGGGAGAGATGTTGTGTATTCCCATATGCATTACGATCTTCCCAACTTGTTCTTCATAAAATGTTAATGGACGAAGATGAGTCGTTAATAAAGAAAGTCATGTTGTTAATCGAGGGTGACATGTGTTTTTCCATCAACATTAAAACATTCCCAACTTGTTCCTCTTAAGATGTTAATGGCTGAAGTGGAGTCGTTAACAAAGAAGATAAAGTTGTTAATAATGTGATAGATGTTGTTATCGCCATGCTGCCCAACCTCGAATAGCCCACTATAGGTGAAGTTTCAACTCGTTGTGTCGTGCCACCGAACACTGTAAACTAAAACCGTAGAATGTCAAACGTCGAACGTCGGACAAACCGTAGAAAGCAAAACGCACAACCGCACAATACCGCCTTAACCTCCATCGAAGACACCGCAGATCGCCACCAACAAGCGTCAACCCACCGTCCTTTTTCGTCATCTCTCCGTCGCCCCTAGCTTTCCTGTCACTCTCTGTTTCTGTCGGCCTTTTCAAATTCTGACTCCCTCGTGTCTTTTTTTTCCTTGTTACCTCTCACTTTCAAGGGCATTTAGGTAATTGTATGAAGATTTCATATTCCAGATTCCTACAGCTTCACTGATTTTGGATATGAGAAATTCATCACACCTTTTTGTCCTTTTGTAATTTCCATTATAGTTTTCTTGAATTTTCTCAATTTTTTATAGACTCAATTTATTTATTTATTTTTGTAGTTTTATAAACCTCACCCTTCTAAAAAAGCAAGCAGAAGTTCAAATCCAAAAAATGCACTTATTAAAATAGACGAAAACCTTTTGAGCTATAAGCCTCCTAACAAGGTTATATTTAAGGGTTAAGGGGAATTTTGTCCCAGAAGTTTTTACAGAGGGATAATTTTGCCCCCGAAGTTTTTCAGAGAGCAATTTTATTTTGGAAGTGTCAAAAATCGAGCAATTTTGCCCTATACATTATCCTATTTAATTTTGATCATTAGTTAACCAAATATGCTGAGCTAATAGTTCACATATCATCCATGTCATTTTTGTTAAGGTGCAAATTTGCGCCGAGAGTCAATATGTCATCTATTTCATCTTTTTTTAAAGTTAGATTTAAAACTTTCGGGACAAATTTTCACTTTAACAAAAATGATGTGGATGACATATGGCCTATCAACTCAGTATATTTTTGGAACAAATTCTGCTCAATAATTTGTGTCTCAAACAGAAACAATATTATTTCACATTTACTTTCTCGCACAGTAGTGATCAAGATTATAAGCTATATATTCAGTTAGTTGGTTAAAGGAATTAAATAACGTTTTTGCTGTTGGAAAGCCATCAACCCATAAAACTACGGTTTCTTTCTCACCCCTAACTTCTTTTTCGAACACCTCTTTACTGTGGTTCAGCAACGATGCCGCAGTACAATTGTAAGGATCTCCAGTATTTGGATAATGAAAGAGTTGTGGAATAAAGATTTCAAACATATTCACAAGATCAGTAAAAAGTGAAAAACAAAAGATGCATGAAAATCCATAAAAATCATCAAACGCAAAAATACTTGAAACTTTTCATGTAAACAGAAGTTGATAACCCACTCTCATTTTTTACTAAAAATGCAAAGGTGACAAACTTAATGAATTGATAATGGATTGGTTTACACTTTGCGACAACAGGGAAATCTTTTTTATTTTAGAAAAAAATAGTACTCCCTCCGGTCCTAAATATAGGATAAAGTTTACAGTGTAATTTACACTATAAACTTTATCATATATTTAGGACCGGAGATAGTATTTATTAAATGGACAGCCCGCCACCCACCCAAACCCGTATGGGTTTATATAAACGGGTTGTCACGAGTTCTTAATAGGTATGGGCTATTAACACATAAATGGGCAAGTTGCGGCCTGAATAGAATAACATGCTCGCCCGTTATTTAGCCCTAGTTCCATTTTAACACTTTTGGAGGAATGTTAAACCTAAAAAATCTTTTAGGGTAACATTGTTCTTGAGTTAGAACTTTTAAAGCAGATTTATACCTTAACCCAAAGTAATTAAAGAGAGCTAGCTTGCAGCAGGTTGGGTATGAACTAAAAACTAATAGTCTAAAAGTGAGTTCTCAACTTCTCATTTTGCCAACTCAATCTACGCCTCTTATCCTTGTTATAAGTTTGTCCTAAAACAAAATTTTTGTTCTAAATATAAAATCACTTAGAGGGTTACCCTTATTTAATTTATGTTGGAAGAATTGAAAAGGGAGAAAGTGGTGTGAATGATTTGTAAATATTTGAAGAGAATTTTAATAAAGATAAATTTAAAAAATTTTATCAAACTTTTCCAACGTAAACTTTATTAATTTAAGGTATATTTAATAACTTAATTGTCACTCTTTTAACATGTAAAAATTAGTTAAAATTCACTTATATAATAAGAACCATATCTTTAAAGGATTTGTGAGGTCAATCGATATCAGGACAAAATATTATATTGGGACCATCGTGGAGGGCATGGATTAAAGAAATTACATGGGGTCATCGCATGTCTCGCACGCTCCTCAGCGCCGCTCTCGTTTCCTTAATTTAAAATTTTGGGATTGCGACTTGCGAAGGCTTTTTCGGTCATGTTTCTTATGTAAATATTAAAAATGCATATAAAAGTTTTTTTTAATTATAAAACGGCTCATGGTCTTTTTTGTCATGAAATATTAAAAATGCAAATGGCCAATAAAAAACAGAGAATATACTCAAAGTGTATGACTTTTTTTTTTTTGCGAAGTCATTGGTTTTCTTATTCTTCTTATTATTCTGAATTTGGGTTGAAGTAAAGAAAACTCTCTCAACACATCATTTTTATATTTAAGAAAATATCGTTTTTTTTAATCGGTGCTATATAGTTATTGCTCACTTTTCTTCTTTAAATTTTTTGGGCGACCTATGATAAATTTTTGACATTCTTGCAATGCGTGGAGCTTCTTCTAGTTTCATTTTACACATATTGGGATAACTGCTCACCTTAAATAATAATATAAAGACATGAAATAATTTTAGTTAATTATTATAAAAGTAATTTGATCTTCCTAAAATAATTATGCATAACATTAAATTATAAATTATGTATGCTAATTTTAAAAACATGATAAGTAATGAAAATAAAATAGATTGGGATATTTTATTCTGAATCAAATTCAACCCCAACTATCGATAGCTCTTATATTGGGGTCCAAGGTGGCACTAAAAATTAAAATGAGTAGACAACATTATGGTCGGGTGATTAATTTCTAGCAACTTTTTCTAGATATATGACCATCTTAATGAATTAAATTCGCGTATTACCATTCCTAATCATGAATAGTTTTTCTAAAGGTATTTTCTATATCTTCGTATGGATTCAAAGTGGACCTCTGCACTTAAACTACAAAAAAACCTTCCACCAGGACTAATACCTTCTTTTCAACCAACAGTCGTTGAATCTAGTGAAATGATTAATTCCCCGTAACATAATGAATTAATATTTGAATCATTGATAGTTAAGGTATTTACACTTAATATTTGACAATACCTTAAATGAGATTATCTCTAATAGGATGATGTATGAAAAAATGACTTTTGTCATTTCCTTTTACCATCTTGGAAACTCCAATTATTGACAATCAATATTCACATAACTCTGCCATTTAAGAAAAGAAAAGAAAAACAGAGCCGCACCATTTATATAATAAGTTGGGAAAT
Organism: Inga leiocalycina; assembly: GCA_963242795.1. Lineage (NCBI taxonomy): Eukaryota > Viridiplantae > Streptophyta > Magnoliopsida > Fabales > Fabaceae > Inga > Inga leiocalycina. The sequence continues at coordinate 73,025,344 of OY725325.1, forward strand.
GGCTTGGTTGATTATCAAATTCTATATAATGCGTGAAAAGGCATGTTTAATTTGATATACTTAGAGAAAGTTATTTATCTATATTTAATTATTTCTAAATTAAGAACACATTATTTGTTGTATCAAATAAATCATCAATATATATATAAAAAACAAAGTAGGCATTTATCTTGCTTTATTGGAGTTTGAAAATGAGTTTTATGACCAATGACATATATATATATATATATATATATATATATATATATATATATATATATATATATATATATATATATGGGACATATTATAGTTTTTGTTATATTATGTATGATATGTGTGTGCACTGCAAGCTCCATCATTACTTGCACGTTTCATTCATAGACTTCAGCAACACAACAAAACAATATACATACATGCATGGTTTAGTAGCAACGATGATATTTTAAATATAATGAGGCTTTTAAATTATATAGAGTCTCTTACAGTAAATTCATACTAACATATAGATAGATAACTAATTTTTATAAATTAAAAAATATTTAATTTAAGTGTGAAAATTATTATTGGGGGACTAATTTTGTGAGGAGCATAAGAAGAAGAAATTGAAGTAGCGCACAATATTTTGAAGGAGTGGGTAGCATCAATTTCCTTAGCTTAATTTGCCCCTATCTATTCATATCTTATCAGGCGAAATTTAGGTCGATAGGAGAATTTTCTACATGATATAATGAAGACCTTTGAGTGTGAATTGCACTCCTAACACTCAAGTCAAAACAACAATGACTTTTATAAAGTAATAATTTGACTTTATCTCTATGTCCACTCAAAAATAAAAGCAATGAGTTTGATCTTGTTGTATGGTGTATTGTCTTATCTAAGGTGTAAATGGATTATGGATTGATGGTGATGGGTATTTATAAGTAATGTGGCGATGCCTTAAAGCAACATCTCTTTAATTAAAAATCATAATTTTGTGTGTGTGTGTGTTATAGATTTATAAACTCCCGTGAATCAACATAACTTAATTAATATAACTCTTCCATGCATGAAGAGTTACACCGATATAGTATATGTAGGGTTTTCTTTAAAAACCAACACAACCTTTCGCCAAGAATCTTTAATTATAATTTTTCACATATGTCTTTAGGAGTTAAAGAGATGAAACTTTAGTGATTTTTAGTATTATAACTCCATACACAACTCTTTACATAAATTCCTTAATTTTCCAAAAAACACATATTTTCATTTTAAAATACTCCAACAAAAATTATGGATTGCTTTTTCTTAAGTAACTCTTCAGTTATTTGCATTAAGAACTACTCCTCAATACATGTAATCAATATAGAGAGTTTTAAAAAATAACTATATTTTTTAAAAAATAACATGTATTGAAATAGGGAAAATTGTGAAAAAATATCTCATTGGAAATTTATTTGTCAAATGGGATCTTCACGTGCATGCAGAATATCTTTCGGGTGTGCAGAATATGGGAAAGGGGTGTCTCCATTGACCTCTCTCTCCACTTACTCTCCATTTAATGTCTCAACCATAAGATCAACCTTTAATAGTTGAGATTTAATTATAGATGTAAAAATATTATTATAATTTTAAATTTAATAAAAATCTATCATTAAATCTCAACCATTAAAGGTTGATCTAATGGTTGAGACATTAAATGGAGAGTAAGTGGAGAGAGAGGTCAATGAAGACATCCCTCTCCCGCAGAATATCTTCCTTGTGTGCAGAATATCTTTCCTACGTGTGTAAAAATCTTCACAGGTCTCATTTGACATTAAAATTACCAATGAGATCTTTTTTAACAATTCTCCCATTAAAATATTGTGTCTACGACAAAAATAAATTTTTTTTAATAATTTAGGGGTGGATGGAGTAATGTAAAAGCTTAATAAGGAAGCAAAAGTGAATTGTGACCTGAAAAGTGGGAGTGAAGCGTGAGATATATATCCGATCATTTACTTTTTACAATATATGTAATCGATAAGCACTAATGTTTAAGGTTGTCAAACTCATGAGTTTAAATAAATTCATGATGGTGTCGTGAACTCGAATCGTAAACTCGTAAGAGTTTAGTTTTATCATTAAATAGATATTATTAGTATATAATTAAATAATTAAAATATAAAAAATTGACAACAATTTGATTCAAATATATTTTAAATTCAAATAATTGAAATTAAATCTATCAATATTCATAATTTATCGTATTTAACAAAGAAATTTCTATAAAATTCATATATAAAGCGTTGAGTATAATCAAATTGAAAAAGTTAACATGAGTTTAAGGGTGTGTTAACACAGTTTTGTAAGTTAGAACCGTAAAAACGGTAAACTTGATGTATAAGCTCGTGAATTTAATCAAGTTCACAACAATCATGAGTTTATTAATTACTCGACTCGATTTTATAAGTTAGAAACGTAAAAATGGTAAACTCGGAGAGTCAACTCACGAGTTTGACAACAATAACGCGTATACATTTAAAAAATAATCTCGGGTTAAAAAACAAAATCCTAATAAGGACAACAAATCTATCTAAAGATTTATGGATGTCATTAAAAGATCAAAATGCCCTTTTACAGAGAAAAAAATTGAAAGTAGGTGTAAGTTAGATTTCATTTTTTATTATTTCAAATGCATTTAATTAAAATTTTTTCCTTTTTTTTAATTTATTTATATGCATGCTTTATGTTTTTATTTTAGTTTTTCTAAAAAAAAATCGCTATCGAGTTGATTAACAACGGGCGAGCCAGCCAACAGAATGAGCGACATATTGAGATTGAGCAAGAAAGGTTAGGGTTTTGCATCGTAATAGAAAGATCATGATTAGAAATTTGTTAAAAATAAAAAAAAATATTTATTTTGAAAAGATATTTTTTTTAAAAAAAAAATAAAGTCTACGTCTCATGCCACTATATATGTCATGCAGAGAGCTTCCAACAAAGGATCTTGGATATTTCACTCATCACATTAATAAGCCTCTAAGCGCCCAATATAATTAGTTAATCCCTAATTTCACGTGCATTTCAAACTAGCTAATTGACGTAGTGTTTGTTTGGATTAATGATTGGAATGCTTAAAAGTAACTTTTTAATCGTTATTTACGGTATACGAAGTAAATATGTGAGAAGAGTTGTGTCTCGATTTACACGAAAAACAGCTTATAAGTAATCTAATAGCTAAAACAAACATGCCTGTATTCATTAGTGTTGCTCATGGAATTAATCAAAGGGTGGTGCTTTTTAGAACTTGCCTCATTTTTACATAATTCAAAGGACTTTTTTTTACTTGAAAGAATTAACTATTCTTATTATAAATCATGAAATGGGATATTAATTATATTTTTTAAAGATTACCCTCTATTTAGAATTTAATGCAAAATTCTTCACTTTTTAAAAGTTTGAATTTTTTATTTTCAAATAAATTTAGTCACTTAATCATCTCTCCTTAATTTTAGTAAGGTGGTTGAGGACATCTTGCTATCTTATGACGGGTTCGATAGTAGTAACTTGCTTTTATATTGTATGAAGTCTTATAATAGGTAGACTATTTTTTATTTTTGCCAACAATAAGTTAGACTATCTAAGGTTTATTACATGGCTATCGAATATATCAATATAAAAATATGTTAGAAACATGTAATAAGAAAGAAAAAGCATTTCGGGCTTGCCTTTCTTCTCAAAATATTTAATAGTTGCTCTCCTATGCATCTCTAATAAGATTAGGGGTGGAAATAGGCCAGGCGGCCTGTCAGAGGCCTGTAGCCTAGCCTGTGATTGACCTGTTCAGGTCAGGCCTGTCAGGCTAAAAGGCCAGGCCAAAGCCAAAACAAAAGCCTATTTTGCTTAATAGGCCAGGCCAAGGCCTATTGACACGCCTGTTAGGCCTGTTAGGGCGGCCTGAGCCTGTAAAAATATTTTTTAAAAAAAATCAGATAAGGGTTAAAGGATAATTTTGCTTAAGCCTGTAAGTTTTAGCCTGTTTTCGGCCTGTTAAGAAGGCCTGTTTTCGGCCTGTGGCTTGTTAGCCTGTTTTGCAGTGTGGCCTGTAGGCCTGTTGGTTTGCTTAAAAAATTTTAAAAATTCAGGCTTCCTTAACAGGCTTCAGGCCAGGCCAGGCCTGTGAACAGGCCAAGCCCAGGCCTAAAAATTGGCCTTTAACAGACCACAGGCCAGGCTCAGGCCAGTTTGTGCCTTAACAGGCCTGGCCTGTTAAGGCAAAAGCCTGGCCTGGCCTGTTTCCACCTCTAAATAAGATACTCCCTCCTGTCCTAATTATAGGACAACATTTGAAAGTTGATATTGATCCTAATTATAGGACAAAGTTTTAATTTTTGTCAATTTCTTCCCAAAATACCCCCAATTGATACTTTCTCAATAAAAATGAAACTCAATATATATATTTTTGGTCATCATGGTTTTCTAAATCGTCTCCTGCGCATGTTTTACAGTTTTATCGGGGCCCTTAAAAAACATGAAGATATAATATGGTTAAATTAATTAAGATTTATTTAAGAAAAGAAATAAAATTTTAACGATTTAGATTTTCTATATATTATATATCCCATTTATCGCTTAAATTGCGTGGTCGCTGGTAACTGAAACTAAAAACGATGGTTTGAGGAGGTGATGTGACTCGATTGCCCTCTGAAAGATGCCGTTTTATTCTTGTAAAAGTGGCGTAAAGATTGGGATGGGCAATTGCTATAAGGTAATTCGGAAGAGAAAATGAGGGCTAAATTAGGAAAATAAATAAGATTAACTAATTTAACTATTATTCTTAATTTCTCTAAAGTTAGGTAAATATGTCCTATAATTAGAACCGGAGAGAGTATTAACTATGGTCAATCACAAAACAAATTAATAATCACTCATGTCAACAAAGGATTCATCAGCCTTCCTTTTAGATCTCATCTTGCCAGCAACGTTACATGACAGTAAATTTTGACTTTGCTAAAGAATTTTACTTCTCAAACTTTTCAAGTCATATCGGGTTGCACTTGAACTACTATTATTTTGATTATTAAGTCTGTCATGCTAGATGTGAATATTTTTAAAACATTTTACTCCTTTTAATATCATTTGGTCTTTTATGAAGAAAAAAAGGTTGGATTTGAAAAGTGAATCAGCAAGACGTATTCCAGTCATTTACTGTTTTTGTCAAAAAAAATGTTCTCATCTTTTACTAGATAAACGCTGAATTGTACATCTAAAAGTTAATGGGAAAAACGTTTATCTTTCTGGTTAATTAAAATCTGGGAGATCACACCCGTTTTTGCATTTTACCCATTCAAGAGAGAGAATATATGAGACTAATATGGTGAGCTAGCACCATTTGAAAGGAATTTTGTTATAAAAAAGGAAAAGAAATAAAGGATGCATCTCATGTCATGTAAAAACTTAGAATGAATGATCCTGTGCATTTCACCAGTTACATTCATCACCCCCTAAAATTGTCATACATCTATCTTATAAAAAAAGTTCATTGTACTAACTCTGATTTTTTTAATATAAGTTATACTAAATTAATTTGAGTATATTAAGAAAATTAATTAAATTAATCATTTATTTAAAATATATGTTAGTTACCCTAAAATATCTTCTTAAGTCATTAGCATTAACTACCCAGTAAAACAAACTTTCTTAACACACGGGCAATCAATAGGAATAATTTAAAAAAGGGGGCTAATGTACAAATTTGCTTTGAAAGTTGAAAGCTTTCAATGAGAATTAAGAAGTAATGTTGCCTTAAAAGTTTTTTTTGAGTTCAATATCACATCAGAAGCTTCAAAACATAGTAATGTTGCCATATACCGTTGAAAAATTGATATTGATTGTTAAAAAATTGATGTTAATGGTTAAATTTTTAATAATAAGAGGCAACATTACTCCTTTTTAATACTCCTAGGGTAACATTGAGCAAAAAAGAAAAAAAAAACTTTCAAGATAACATTGATCATGAATAAAAACTTTCGGGACAAATTTACTAATAAATAAAAAAAAAAGATAAATATGGGAGTCAAAGTGAATTGAGATTATATATAAGACTAAATTCAAATCCCTGACTAATTCTTATATTGTAATTAGAACTAGTTCTTATATTAAGCCCTGGGTGGGATTGGAAAAACAGCTTTGCAAGCATTTCATGTTCAAACCAGTGAATTAGTATGTTGATTATATTGTATTATTTAAAACAATAATCATGCAAGATTGTTTAACCGTTTACTCCTTTATATATGTATATATATAATGAAAAAATAACAAATAAACAAAAAAGAAAAACTCATCAAGCCACATCCCATTATTGAGTAATATTTTTCAGACACCCCACAGGCACAAGCAGCTAAAACCCAAAAAGAATATAGGAGTAGTACTTCTTTAACAAGGCAATCACTTTATGCATTCTGATTTCTCGTAGCATGAAACATATGGACTTCCCAATCCATTTTAGAGAATTTGTTTAATTTCTTCAATAATGTCCTTATCAGTCTGAGAGTAAGTATTTGAATTATTGATGAGAAAGAGCACGGAACCAATAACTTTGAAACTTCACTTTCCTGCGCATTTTCGCAAACTCGTTTTGATTCCAGGTGGTAAACCCATAGCTACGTAGAAAGACGGTTTCTGTTTTGAATTCTTAACATAAGAGTATCTTCCAGCACGATTCTTGAAGGTCCCTCCATATAGAAGTTTGACCGTTTACCCTTGTGTCACATTTCCAATTTTGGCCACGTCATTTGTCAAAAGGGTCAATTTTAGAACATGCCCCATAAATGAAGGCAAATGATTAAACGAAACGACTTAAAAAAATAGCCACTTTTCAAAATTTAACCTCCCAACACAACTTCATGCGTATTTCCTAGCAACTTCACGTGTTAAAAATCCCACTTTATATAAGCCCACAATCAAGATCCCTTTAGTCTTATAGACCCAATGCATCTATGTGTTCATTTAAAATAACTTATGTTTAGATAATAAATCTTTATAAATCGTGATTTACGGTATACGAGATATGTATGTGAGAGGAGTTTTATCTCAACTTACATAATAAAAAATTATTGTTTAAAATTAAGTGATACCAAACACAGATTATTTCTATTCTCTAGTGGCTCGTACAGGGAAATCGTTTGGCCAAATTTTCCCAAGGAACATTGTTCAAAAACCGCGAAATTTAAAGGTGCTCAAGCCTCAACGAATACAAGAGGGCCAGTTGGCACGTGCGAAATGAGCTGTGAAAGATCCCCGAATTGGAAAGGCCCATACGTGTAAGCACGAAGCGCGTGTTCTCACACGTGTCTATCTTCCTCTCATTCTCTATAACATCGCCCTTTCGTTTCTCCAGTTTCTTCGCAGCGATCCTTCAAACGTTTTTCCCGCATACTTCTCTCTTAACTTTCCCTCTTCGATGGAATCCGCCATGGATCCACATCGTCGCCGCCGCCCCCCTCTGGCCACCCCTCACGAAGGCGCCGCCGCTTCTTCTCTAAAACTCCTAAAGAAGCCTTCCTCCGCCGTCGCCAACGGCGGCCATCGAACCGCGTCTCCGACTCCTAAAGCTTCCGATGCCCTACCTGTGCCGCTCTACCTTACCAATGCTGTTTTCTTCACGCTCTTCTTCTCCGTTGCGTACTATCTCCTCCACCGCTGGCGTGACAAGATCCGGAACTCTACCCCTCTTCACGTTGTTACCTTGTCTGAGATTGCCGCCATTGTGTCCCTCATCGCGTCTTTTATTTACCTTCTTGGGTTTTTCGGCATTGACTTCGTACAGTCTTTCATCTCTCGTGCTTCTCACGATGTCTGGGACCTCGAGGACGACGCCGGCGAGGCTGATGCTGTTGCCGAGTCTCGCTCTCACAACCACCACCCCCGCCGTGATTTCGTCATCGAGCAACCGGTTCCTAGATTGATGGTGGATCCTGATGCCTTGGTTTCGTCTCTTTCCTCTGAGGAAGATGAGAAGATCGTGCAGTCTGTGGTAGATGGTAGGATTCCATCGTACTCACTCGAGGTCAAGCTCGGGGACTGTAAGCGGGCGGCGGCCATTCGACGTGAGGCCTTGCAGAGGATGTCTGGGATATCTCTTCAGGGATTACCGTTGGATGGGTTCGATTACGATTCAATTTTGGGGCAGTGCTGCGAAATGCCGGTAGGTTATGTGCAAATTCCGGTGGGAGTAGCTGGCCCCTTGTTGCTTGATGGGTTTGAGTATACTGTACCAATGGCAACCACTGAGGGATGCTTGGTGGCGAGCACGAACAGGGGCTGTAAAGCTATTTATTCCTCCGGCGGAGCTACCAGCGTAGTGCTGAGGGATGGGATGACCAGAGCGCCTGTTGTAAGATTCGCTACGGCCAAAAGGGCTGCGGAGTTGAAGTTCTATCTGGAGGATCCTCTCAATTTTGATACCTTGGCCGTCGTTTTCAATAGGTCCGTTTCGAAACTTTTGTTCTTAGCATAACTTACATTTTTGGGGATTATTACTGGTTCGGACTTATTTTGGCTTAAGTCCCTTTCCTAAATCAAAGGGGCACCCCAAATAGTCCCATCGCATCTAGGAATTTGCTTAGGGAAGTTTGGCTTTTGACAGATTTAATCATTTTGTCTTGTAGAGACGATTTTTTCTCCTTTTTTTTTGGTGGTAATGTTTGGTGAGTTCTAATGCTGTTTGTTTCGCGATCTTCTAAATGTCTCAACGTCAGGAAAAGTGATGAATATGAGGCATAAGAAAACAAGAATCTGGGTTTTTTTTTGGTCGAAACAAGAATCTCGGTTTAGTTGGGACAAATAATAAAAAACGTTCCTAAGAATTGAATGGATGCAAGTTTTAGATATTTTTCCAAATTATATTATATTAAATTTAGATGAATCATTTGTTGATGCAGGTCAAGTAGATTTGCTAGGCTTCAAAGTATTCATTGTTCTATAGTCGGAAAGAACCTTTACATGAGATTCAGCTGTAGCACAGGTGATGCCATGGGGATGAACATGGTTTCCAAGGGCGTGCAGAATGTTCTTGATTTCCTTCAAAATGATTTCCCGGACATGGATGTTATTGGCATATCTGGTAAACAACTTGCCCCTTCTCACTTCTGTTGCTACTTGCTAGAACCTCCAGATTGATCTTTTGCAAACGTGTATGATGTCATTGATTCAACTTTATTCAAATATAAAATTTCGTATGGACTAAATTTCTTGAATGGTGTCCTTGTATCTATCGTGGCAGTGGTCCAGTTCCTTCCACGTCATTCTTCAATTATTTTTCTCGTCAGGCTGTAGTAGTTAGCTGGAATCAATCAATTATTTGTGCTAGGCTGTATTATGGTGTTATTCTGGAGGTGTCTTATGTTATCTATGGCTAAACTTTTATCATTCTCTTTTTCTATCGTCAAGTAGTTGAACTTGGTGTGAGCTTGATTTCTTTTATTTTAATGTTCAATCTGACTTATCTCCATTACTTGCTGAGAATAAAATAATGTTTCGGTTGATTTAGTTACATACATGTATGAAATCTGTTTCTGTTTCTTCTGTTTCCAGAAATTATACTTTATTTATCTGCTGATTGACTGTGAATATGAATGCAGCAACTCACTACTGCCCTACATCATTCTTATAGTCATAATTATCTTCTCGGTATATATTGTAGTTCTCCTTTGTGCACATGTATTGGCAGTTAGTTTTTCTTTCATCCCGTCTCTCCTTATTTGATTTTGATATCATGTATCCACGACTTTCAGTTATTTTATTAATGTAATCATGGACTTCACCAAGTACAAATTATTCTAATAGAAACATAATGGTTATGCATTTCCTATATTCTCTAGGGAATTATTGTTCGGACAAGAAGTCTGCCGCTGTAAATTGGATTGAGGGACGCGGGAAGTCAGTTGTTTGTGAAGCAATTATTAAAGAAGAGGTGGTTAAGAAGGTACTGAAGACCAACGTGGCTGCCTTGGTGGAACTTAACATGCTTAAAAACCTTGCTGGTTCTGCTGTTGCTGGGGCTCTTGGTGGAAATAATGCTCATGCCAGCAATATTGTCTCTGCCATTTTTATAGCCACTGGTCAAGATCCAGCACAAAATGTTGAGAGCTCTCATTGCATAACCATGATGGAAGCCGTCAATGATGGGAGAGACCTTCATATCTCAGTGTCCATGCCTTCCATTGAGGTGATTGAGCATCCTGTAAATGTAGCTTTAATCTGTACAGGTGATTACTTGGTTGGCATATAATTGCTAAGAGCCTAGATTTATATACTATTTGTTGTCCATTCAGGTGGGTACAGTTGGAGGTGGTACTCAGCTAGCATCTCAGTCTGCTTGCTTGAATTTATTGGGTGTAAAGGGCGCGAGCAAGGAGTCACCAGGATCGAACGCTAGACTATTGGCCGCCATTGTTGCTGGTTCAGTCTTGGCAGGAGAGCTGTCTCTGATGTCTGCCATTGCTGCAGGTCAGCTTGTAAAGAGTCACATGAAGTACAATAGATCAAGCAAGGATGTCTGTAACCTGGCAAGTTGAAGGGAGAAACGATGGGGTCCCAGCCATGAGTTGTGAAGCCTAAAATAAAAGCTAGAAAGGGTATTTGAGCAAAGTATACAAGAATTTGGAGAAGAAAGAAGAAAATATATCAAGGTTGTGCCTGTGGGTGGCCATGTGAGATTGCGTGACTCTTTGGAACGTCGAATTAAATTGTGTGGAGGAGATAGGAGTTGTTTCTGTTAGAGTGGGCCCCTCTGGTTCATTCACTGCACAACTTTGATAGCTTTCCCCTTACTGGCAATCGGAGGCACGTTAGCTTTTCTCACAGCTAAGAAGTCGTTTTATGTGTTGTATTATACCTTTTTTCTTTTTCTATTATGTTCAGCATCCTTTAGTGGGGGGACCAGGCAGCTAAGTGGGTGTGCTGATTTTCCTTGTGTCGCTTTGTTCATTTGAGCCAAATGAATTGAATTGGACGATGCTTTTTTCATTGATGACCTTGCATATTACTACTATTAAATATAGGGCTTAGTTGATGGACATTGTAGTTTGGTTCTAAATATATGGTACGATCTTAAACTTTAATATATTTTTTTCACATCATCTTCATTCTTCATAAACTTTTTCCATTCTTTTTCTCACACATTTAATGCCCGCATTAAAAGGATATTTTAAGAAAAATGAGGGATGACTTTTATATAATAACGACATATATTTGTGAATTGGTTAATTAGGTTGAATAAGTGGGAAAACCATTATTGTCGGGGGAAAAGACAAATTGTCGACGGAAATTTTTTTTTTTCCAATAATTGTAAATGTAGACAGAATTAAAGGTTAATAATGCTTCTAAATGGGACATGCTCTCGTGGACAAATGGAATCTTGGTCACATGAATAGGCGCATGAATAAGAGGGCGCTCCCCTTAAGTAATAAAAGGCCTTTAAAAAAAATAAATCTTTTTTGGGTTAAGGAAGCACATGAATCAATTTTTTGAAGTTGGGTGTTTGCATGGTAGCACCTCTAAAATTTTGCTTTGAAAAAAAGCAGTACTTCAGACAATGAAAACGACAAAATGAGGTCGCCATCATCAATAATAAATTATAATATAAATATAAACTTTATACTAAAAAGAACTGTTCATTAATCATGAAAGTGCCCAAACTTTGTATAATGTGGTGGATGGGATCTACATCCAATAAATTTTCTATACAATTTCATTTTTTTTATCAACCTCTTTTTAATTTTGGATATATTTTAATTTTAGAAGATTTAAAAATATATTAAGAATAGTCTCTTTTTTATATGTATTTTGTTGAACTTAGTAACATTACCGACGAATTGAAAAATTGTAGTTAAGAGGTAAATTCTGCTACAATACGATAATGTTCAATGATTTTTGGTAGGGGGAAAATTTGGAAAAAGAGAAAATGATATAATTAATACTCCCTGCTATTCTTAATATAAGACATATTTGAAGAAATGATTTTGATCCTAAATATAAGACATAATTTTCTTATTTATCAATCTTTTCTTAAATTACCCCTATTAATGCTCCCTCAATAATAATCAAGAAGAAAAGGGAAGAAAGAAATAAAGGAAGATGATTAGAGTGTTTTAGAGAATACATGCCATATTAATTAACTAAAATAAGATTAGGGTCTTTTAGAAAATACATGACATATTAACTAACTAAACTAACTTCCTTAATATAATCAAATTAAATAAATATATCTTATATTAATGATAAAAATGAGTAGCTTGAAGAATGAAACAAAAAGAAGCAGCGGGAATATAGTACGAGGATTGGCTCGGAATTTTGCATTTGTTGTTGTGTGTGTGTCTGTGTGTGAGTTGGAATAGATTGTCAAGGTGAAGGCAGGTATGTGAGAAAGAGAACTATATTTGGAGATATCAAAGTGGATCCAAAGTCTTTTGTAGGACAATGGATTGACTTTTGGAGGGGAATTAGAGGTGAGGATTAATTTGGCCTATTCCTCATTCGGCCTAAGTCCTATGTTCCCTCTTTGTCCCCTATCTACACTCCAAATTGCCTCATTAACAAACTCCAACCCAAGGCTTTTGGTTTGAATGCTCTATGTTGGGTCAATTAATTAGCTCTAACTACTCATTATAACGATGTGGTGTTTATTGTTATGACCTTCTTGTTGCGTGCGGGAATTTTGTTGTTGTTGGTGGTGCTGATAGATAATAAGCATGTTTGTTTGAGCTTAAATTTGTTTATAAGTTGCTTTTTACGTAAATCGAGACACAACTCCTCTCACATACTTACTTCGTATACCGTAAATCACTATTAAAAAGCAACTTATAAGCAATCGAATCGCTCAAACAAACATACCAAATAAGTTGGTTCAATTTGAGTCTTAAAATATTGTCTTTAAGGGTTATTTTACTACAAAAAGTATACCATAACATTGCACTCTCTAGGATTGAATGAATTCTTAACAGCAAAATTTAGCAGAAAGCAGAAACCATCATAAACTAATGCCCTTTACAGGATTTGACAAGTCTCTTTTATGGACTACGTTCTCAAAAACGCTAAGCAATTAACTGTGTTCAGAAATCTCCAAACAACAGATTCAAAACTAATGAAAAAGGCTCTGTTGTACTCATGAATAATTTTGGAGTTTCACAAAATTATCTCTGGTAAAAAGTACACAAGGGACCACATTTAACTTGGCAATAAGGAGGAATCTTTGAATCTTCAATGCATTGCCTCATGTGAATGTGACTCACTGCCATGCTCGCTCTCGGGTCCACTTTTTCTTTTAACTCATTTATTAGCCTAAGACTTTTTATAGCAGTGGTGTCATAGTTTGGATGCCACAAGTTTGTTAACATTAACTCCAAGTCTTGTATAGTTTTATTCAAAGCCTTGTTTCATTTATTACTCACAATAATGCTGATTATAATGAAAGTGACCAAATTTCACTTAGCAAGAAACTATGACCAAATAATATCAATGTGTGGCCCCCTGCAATGTGAGGTAGTAACATAAACAATTAGGTAAAACAGTGTAATTAGACTCGGATCGGTATAACCAAATAATATCAATGAGTGGCCCCCTACAATGTGAGGTAGTAACATAAGCAATTAGGTAAAACAGTGTAATTAGACTCGGATCAGTATAACCAAATAATATCAATGAGTGGCCCCCTGCAATGTGAGGTAGTAACATAAGCAATTAGGTAAAACAGTGTAATTAGACTCGGATCAGTATAACCAAATAATATCAATGAGTGGCCCCCTACAATGTGAGGTAGTAACATAAGCAATTAGGTAAAACAGTGTAATTAGACTCGGATCGGACCAGCCCGGAAACTTTCGAATTGGGCAATAGACTGGTCCGGTCTGATTTTTTATTTTTATTTTAAAAAAAATCAATTTTTAATTTTTTTTAGAATTTCATATTAATAAACCTAAAATCTTCAACCTCTCAACAGTTTGGTCCCGGTTTAGTTCTAATTTGACTTCGATTTGATTCACTAACCCTTAACCCAGTATCCTGACTAGTTCATTGACCGGTTTGGGTTTGATTACCTTGGGTGAAAGTGACCATATAAAACCTACCTTGCTTTGGATCACAACCCTCTCTTCTGAAGCAGCAACATATGTATAAACAATTAGAAGTATGTTTGGATCAGCTTATTCCTAAGAAATAAATAATTTTCACATAAGTCAAAACAAAACTCCTCTCACATACTTATCTCGTATACCGTAAATCAAGATTTAAAAGCACTTATAAGTTAAAAATAAGTTTTCCCAAATACACACTAATAAATGTAACTATACATCTAGTCTGTGTTATCTCTAAAATAAAATACACATTATTGGAGATATCACTTTATTTGTGGACCATAGTTTTGCACGGCGCATGCATTACTTGGTTTATTTTATGTCTACATCTGCGATATATTGTAAAACTAACAGAGATTTAAGTGCTGCACGATTTGAATGTTGGACCAAGTGTGTAAAACGAGTTTGACATTTTTACTATTTATGATTTAGGAATAGTACTGTTTATTTTAATACGATCAAAATGCATTCCTTGGTCCAACTGCAAAACCTTTATTTGGTGTGCTAAGAACTTTGAAGTTTTTGGTACTCTATTCACATCCATTCATCTTGACAAGTTCGGCATGCAAGTTTTGAAACGCAAAGACATTAATGCTATAAATATTAAATGTTTGTACTTCGGGCACTATTCACATCAGCCTGCAAACCCTACAATTAGTTAGGGTGTGTTTGGTTTGAAAGGAGGGTAGGGGAGTGAGGGGAGGAGAGGATGGGAAAATTATAATTTTGGACAAAAGAAACCTAAAATTTATCCTATCATTTTTTTAAATTTTGGATTCTCGCAAAAAATTTATTTTTTCATTCTTTTTAAATTTTAGATTCCCGCCCAAAATTTAAATTCCTTCAACATATAAAGGTAATTTACCCACCCTCCCATTCCCTGCCCCCCTCAAACCAAACACACCCTTAGAGAGAAAAATTCACATCTCATCTTACCCCTACACCAACAGTATCCTTCAATTGCCATTTGTCTTTCCCCCCTTTTTGCTTGTGTTTTTGAATCCCAGAGCAGAGAGAGATATCCATATTTAGTGTTCAATTGTGCTTCAAATAAGATTGTTTGTCAAAAAAGAATATGTGCTTATAAAAAGAACAAGAATATCAAGATTTTACTTAGAGGCGTTGGTCATAGTGGAAGAAACTATCGGATTAACTCAAAGTTTTAATTTCAAATTTATGTAAATGCAAAATACACTTTTAAAGAAATTACTTTTAATTAGACTTGACATGAATCTAACCAAATAATAAAAAAAGATATATCGAGAAAACTAATAGGCTTTGGTTGATTCTAGTGAAAAGGAACTTTAACTGTTTAAATATGAGGTCTTAAATTTAAGTATATGTAAACGCAAAAAACTTTTTTCAGGAGAGCTATCTCTAATTGGGCTCAACAATATTTGAATCTAACTCAATGATATAACCATATAAAAAACAAAAAAACATCATGACGTTATCTGACCCTAACAATTGTTGCTTGGGTAAGGAATCAAGTCTTTCAATTTAATCCAAATTCATCTAGTACAGTTTATCTTGATGGGAACGTAGGATTTAGGTAAGAAAATGTCAATAAATGGGCTATGGGCAAACTTCATTTCAACAAATTTTGGCGTACAAGCTTTTTAAAAAAGCAAACAAATAAGCATGCAGTCCGCTGCTAGTGTTAAATTTTTATACGCCACTCCAATAAATTAGTTGGGTAGAAAAATTCATATTCCATCACACATCAAACTATGTCATTTATTTTTGTCATTGCTTGGTTAAAACTATTGAGACATTGGTACAGCCTTATCGCTTTTTATCACTTGAATGGTTAAATAAGTCTTGCATAAATTTCACCCCAAAACTGATCTAGTGTTCATCTTAAAACGACTATTCTTGACGTGTGAACCTCCAATTTTATACTCGTTCGTAGAATCGGTAATATGGACCCAACCCACGGGTTTTGACGGGTTAGGGTTGGGAAAATCCCAACCCTAAAAAATGCAAGCCGCACAGGCCCGCACCGCATAGCCCGTGGGTTGGCGGGTTGGCCCGCAAAATTTTTTATTTTTTTATATATAATAATATAAAACTTATAAGTTTTCCACTCTTATCTTGGTACTTCTCGATCCAAAGAGAAAAAATCTTAGCCTCTTCCCTTTTTCTTTAAACAAAATTATTATATCTTGGTTGCTTGAGGATCGGTTTATGTTTTGTTTATAAACTTTGACAAATTTGATAACTTTATCTCTTGAATTATAGATTATTTTTTTAAATTTTTATAAGATAAATGATTGATGTTAGGAAGGTAAATTTAATGACTCATATATATGTGTCTCATATTTTCAATCTTCTTTAAAAAATAGGAATTTTTTTTTTTTCAAAAAAAAGGGGCCCGCTTGCTAGTCCGCAACCCGCACACTACAGGTTAGGGTTGACATTTTGTCAGTCTACAGAAGTGCGAACCAACCAGTAACTTGCGAGCTGGCCTGTATTCCCAACTCTACTAAAGGCAAAGTCATGACAAAATTGTCGGATTAATTCTAATCGTTTATGTTATGCGCAAGCCTAAAATAATTGTTTGTTTAGGTACTAAGCCAAGATCAAATAGATCGTCTTGATTTCTCTTCTTGGTCAAGGGGTCTTGGTTAATTACGTGTAACCTATGAACACGATAAGTTAAAATTATGCAACAATATGATATATATTAGACAGATCCTAAATTTGCAACTTTTTTTTTTTGCTGGTGTACATTTTTTTTTATTAGAAGTAATTATATTCGAGATAATATGGATACCTCTCTTAGTCAGAATCCAAATTTTGGTTTACCGTAAATAAATATAGAGCTCATAAATGGAGTTGATTAACCTGACCGATATCTCATGAGATGTGACGTGAGTAAATATGGAACTAGCTTGACTGATGAAAATTTCTTCCTTAATTTTTTACCTTTACTTTTCAAAAATTGATCAAAGTAAGCTCCTATGTCTAGACTTGAATGAATTTGGAAAATGAAAACACGCATTTAAGAGGAAAATCCTTAGTTACAAGTCAAAGTAAATCGTCCAATAGATAAAACCAAGTCCACAATGTGCACATGGAAGAGTTTTATTGACTTTCATTTTCCATAATGATATTTGAATCTTGGTTTGACAGAACATCGACTTTTGAAGTTGATCTCTGATATTATTTCAGTCATTTGAAAAAAAAAAAGACCCAAATTATAAAGTAGAGAAAAAAGGGAAGTAAGATTTAAAAAAATAGAAAAATAAAAAGCAAGTTGGGCTAGGCTAAGTGGGCCAAGCCCAAGGCCTAATTCTTCGGCTGCAAGCTATATCATTATAGCATTGAAACACTTATCATTATGTGAACATGAGTTATTGTGATACAAGCATGTCATGCATTAAACACTTATCTTGCATGCATATTGGTATCTGTTTCCTACTGAGATTCTCTAGAATCTCACCCTCCCTTACCAACATTTTAGACAGGGAAGGTAGAACGAGGATGGAGCAAGCATCCAAGGGCGATGAGGACTCCTTCGGGTTTCATTTTGGTAGTTGATTATCATGGTAGTTAGGATTATGTATAATTGAATATTGGATGTATATGTGCTTGGATGTATATTGGGTTATTTGGTTATGTATTGGAGATGGATTTGTATAATCCCCGTTGAGGAATTGTAATGGGCAATTGTGCCCTATGTATCTTTAGTGAAGGTATGAATCCAGGATTGCCGGTATTATTATTGTGCACTCTGATATTTATATAAATGTGATTTATCTTCATGAGGTAATTGTATTCGAAATATGAATGTGAGACCATGTTAAATTGTTTGTAAAAGAAATTTGTGAAAACCGTATCTTATGGATGGGAATATGAATGAGTTTTGATTATTATTGGTCTCTATTTCATTTTAATCATGCATTTCGGATATAATTTCGGGAGGGGGTTACAGTCCACCGCAGCCAGAATAAGCAATATACAAAAGTTTGGAAGTTACCGCAGCTTCCGCTAGCTTTTCCTCTTCTTAGCTGAAAACCCTAGCCTTCACACACCCAAAGATGGCTGCCCAACCTTAAATCACATAGAAGAGTAGCGTTAGAAGCCATTTACCGAAGAAATCGACCTACCGTACAAGTTCTCTTCTCCTTTCTCTCTCTAGAACATGGCTGCACTTCCTCTCTCTAAATGCTGAACTTCACGTGAGTTTATGGGACTTGGAGGAAGAAGATGATGTTAAAATATTATATCCCACATTTACTTTATGCCTTTTCAATTATTGAATCAAGTAAATTTCCAAAAATTGGACTTTTATGCACATAAAGCCCAATTGAACTTGTACGTAATATTTTCCACTTTGGTCAGCCCACTTTCACGTCCCAAATCCCATATGAGAGGCCAAATGGGCTGATATGCATTTGTTTCAAAATTACATCATTTGCTATCACAAATTTTCCCATTTTCGGATTTATGTAAATCCTGGTAGATTTTCTGTCCAAACTTTAAAAAATCATAACTAATTCTAGAAAAATTGAATTGGACTGATTCTAAAGTTTATAGAACCCTTATTAAGTCTAGTTTTAAGAAAAAATATAGAATTTTGCTAGCTGGAATCACAAAATTTTCAAAATTTCAATCTTTGCATACTGTTCCAGAAATTTCACAGTTTTTCTGTGCTGACTTCAAAAATTCATAATTTTTTTTATATAGCACTAATTGAGTCATAAGACCTATCAAATTGCTTAGGATGTCTACTTTCATCCTGTAAAATCTCATAATTTTTGCTAATCATTTGGTCTTTTAAAACCTCATAACAATCTCACTACCTCATAGGTGATTTCACTAAAAACATAATTAGTTTCTCCAAAATTCACCATTTTACTTTCTTTAATTCCCCAAAGATATAAGAATCATTAGGAAATAAATTTGGGCTCCTGCTAAACTGGGGCTTAGCAGTCCACTTTTTTCAGGCTTATTCTCTAGCCTCAAATCTCAAAATTCGGGGTATTATATTGCACAACATTAATGAAGTCTTCTTCCAATAACCAAGCCACTTGACATTTAAAGTGACATTGGGGGTCGAGGACTTCTATACTAATTAGTCTTCACTACTAGTGGCCGATGATTCAAACCATATTTACTTAAGTGAAATCCTCTAGCACCCGGAAAAGAAGAGTTCCAATGGTTATTTGCAAATACCCAATCTATCTTCTCCTTCATGTGGTTCCTCTCCCATGTGTACCTATCCCCTAAGCATTCCACTTCAATTAACCGAGAAAGGTTCACACGTTCTCCAAATTGTCTCATAAATCTAACATTAGGATTAGCCCCTCCCTTTTTATCTTCACATGATAAATAAGCATTATAATCTCCCAACACTAGCCAAGATTCCACCATTCCTTGACTAATAAAAATCAAGTCAGCCTATGAATTCCTCCTAAGGATGCCACACGGCTCAACATAAACACAAGTTAGGAAGAATTTTTGAGATGAGCTTATAGCTTCTACATGCATATGCATCAATTGTGTAGTTGATGAAACATAGGATACAAATACACACTTATCTTACTAAAGGATCCAAATACCACCCTCATAGCCTGTAGCTTCCAGTCGAATCCAACCACTAAAACCTAACTTCCCAACAATTCTATCAGCTTTCACTTCACTAACCCTTGTTTCTAGCAAAATAAGAATTTGAATTCTTCCCACAAATTAAATCTCTAAACCTGCTAGGAAACAATTTAGATGTAGCACCACGACGATTCCAAAACATTATATTCATAATAATTAAATAAAAAAAATCAGAGCAAGGGGATAGGTATTGCTTACAACAAAGATGGCACTGTTTCCATCGCTTCTCCTTCATCCTCGACATTATCATAATAGAGAACATTATGCTCTTCACTATTCAAAGCTTGCCCAATAATCCTAGCCTTTTCTTGCTTGTCCAGTGGACTTTAACATGCTTCCTAAGAGACTTCAATACCTCTTGTAACAGTCCTACTAATTACTTCAAACTCAAAAGGGAGGGAAGATTGCCCTTTATTGAATTTAGGATTGCTTTCGACTTTCACCATGTTTTTCTTCTTTCCCTCACATTCTATAGCTGTTAGTGCATGGATAGATTGACCCAAATACAACCTGATGGGTTCTCTTTGTTCTTTTTTTTTTAAAAAATTACAATGACAAGTATTATACTTGGAGTTTACCTACATATTAATACAATCCCAAAAGGATAACAAGCAAGCCAATCTTAACTTAAATCTAACATTAGCCTCGAACAAGCTCTTTGTTCTTTTTTTAATAATGGAGGCACAAATTGTGGGCCTCGTTTGCAAGCCCTTATCTTGAGGTGTAGTTTTTGTTTTTCCTTGTTTGGCGACATGAGAAATTACTGGGCCCGTAACAAGAGTTTGGCCCATTAGGCAGACATTTGACACTTCCCGCTTCAAACCCAATTTGTTGATGCTTCCCAATTTCAAGCGTAAGATTAAAAAACAAAAAAGCCATTGGACTGAACCGGATCATAATTGATGATTCGAACCTGATTGAAGGACAAAACAAAGTGCCCCTGAAGACAAAACCCAGATTTTCCATTTCTTCGGCACACATGACCCTATTCGCCGTAACTATTCAAGTTTTGCCGTTTCCAACCTTAACTTGGCGCCAGAATGCTTATGGCAGTTGAATACATTTGAATGTGTATCAGAAATGTCTAGGCTTCTCGCAAGGATTGCTGGGTTTTTCAGCAATCGAACGCAAGTTGGAGTTGACAAAGCAGGGAACAGATACTTTACCAGAAAAGAAGAGATCGATGGTGTCAGTAAGTGGGTTTCTATCCTTTCTCTCGTACCATCCCTATTTTTTCTATGCCTATTGCTATTATTGTGACTATGTAGTGATGCATTCGCACTTACGAATTGTACTTCCTAAAACATATGTATTCTTGTCTAGCAATTGAACTGTACTCTATTATTTGAATCTTCGGATTTTGAGTTCAAATATGTTCCGGGGACACATAGCTATCAGCTCAGAAAGAAATTCATGCTATTAGCTTGAACTCTTGAAATCCGAAATCCTTACTTAGATCTCTTCTAGAATTCCCTGGGAACATTTGTCTTACTATACTTAAGGTGTAATAGCATAACTGGCGTGTATAAAAAAAAATGCATAAGTGGCTTCCCTTGTTTGTCTTCGACTGGTGGAGCTTGCAATTGGCATAGCTTCTTATAATGGTAAAAACTGACAAGGTCACTCCTTTAGCATTTGTTTGAACTTTCAAAGAGGAGAGATTTAGGAAATCTTTTAAGAGGGGAATATTTATCAAAATTAGAAGATCTCAAAACCAGCATATTTGTCTTTGGCTTGGAAAACTGACCATAAATTACTTAACTCTTCCATGAAGCATGTGTGCATGATGTTGGAATTTTAAAAGTCTTGTCCTCTGCAATTTTTTGCTGTCTTTAATAATTTAATTTGTTTATAAACGAAGTATAGTTTACAGCAAATCTGTCTCATTCTTTGTTCCCCCTTTCCTTGGCTTGGTTTACTAGTGAAAGAGAAAAGATGGGTGGTGTTTAAGGGAGAGGTGGATTCTACTGCTCTTCCAGGTAAAGTGCGATTATTCAACTGTATTACTGGATTAACTATTGGATATAATATGTATCTTCTAAAACACTACAATAGGTTGAACAATAATTCTTTTTATCAACTTTTTTTCATGCCTTTTGTTGCAATGGCTGATTGGTTAACCCTCAACATTAGTAGGCATAATATTTTTGTAGAAATTTTACCTGACTTTGGCAGCCTTATGTTATTTCTATTCTTATGAATGGTTTCTGCTTAATTGTTATAGTTGAATGGATATGTTGGTTGAATGGGCAGCGTAAACAGGCTCCAACCCCAGAGGTAAATTCAAGCAAATTTATTCCTCTACAATTTTTATTCTGTTCCCTTCCAGCACAGTAAAGTGTTCTACAGAAAATGCTGTTTATGTTTCTTTAACATCTAATTTCATGATTTTGCTAATTGACACTATTATATACAAGTAATTTTGAATTAAATTCAGACTTGGATTATCTAAAATTGAAAGCTGTAAAGTGCCTCTAAATAAGGAAGAGATAGAGAGGTCAGTGGAGTTTAATGGAGAAAAATAGGTGTTATTGCACACCATTACACACTATTTAATCAAGCGCTTTAATTTCATTGGATCCAATTTCATTAAATTGATATGTGATTCCTATGATGTTAGGAGCTATTACTATTTTCCTGAAGTAAGAGTAGAGAGAAAAGAGAAAGTGGGTGGAAAGGGAGGACGTGGATCCCATACAAACATCGACTTGTGTCATATTTGCATGTACTTAAGCTTAGAGGCAGTTGAACGTAGAAGGATCCAAATTTATCTAATTGGATTATCTAAAATTAGAAGCTTCAATTTTTTTTTTGGTTTGGTTAAATAAGGGAGAGATAGAAAGAAAAGAGGGGGTGGATGTGAAAAGAGGAAAAATAGCCCTCTTACACTCTCTTCCTTGTGTGTCCCTTTTATTTCAGAGGCATTTCAACTTGGGATGATTCATTAAATTCTGATTTTGATATCTGAAATAAGAAGATTGTAAAGTGCCTATGAAGTAAAAGAAAAATAGAAAGTGAGAAAAGAAGGTATTGGTGGAAAGAGAGGAAGTGAAGCCATACACACTTCCATTTGTTGTGCCACTTCAGTAACCCTAGAAAGATGTGTTTGTTGTTATAAACTTATAATAAGAGTGATTAACTAGAATGAAACAATGTTTCAGTAAGAGACCTCTTCATGTATTGCAATGTAATCTATATATATATATATGTATTAAATTAATTTGGGCAAAAGCTATTGCTCTATCTGAATACAGATTATTTTAAGTGAATCTAAATTAATCAATTTATTATAAGAGTTGGGTTTTCTCCTCTGAAGAACAGAGACATAATATTTTGAAACCCCCCCCCCCCAAATTTTTTTGACCCTCTAGGTCGGCCTTTCTTTCTTTGCGGATGGGTTTTGTTGGACTATGTGATTAACTGTGCGATTTTGGCTACTTTGAATTTAGACTTTAGAGCTGCATCTGAGATTAGTTCTTATTAAAGGTTCTTGTTGTTCATTTAAGAAGTGAAGAATAGCTCGTTATTAAAGTATTTTTTGCTATTGGTTGACAATGTTTCGTTTTAATTCCTCCTAGGAAATGGTGGAGTTGAAAGCAAGGCGTGAACGTGTTAGACAGAATGTTGCCCGTATGTGGCATTCTTTTTCCCTTAACTGATATTTATAATTTTTTTCAATGCTTTGCTGTTTTGTTATTGTCCGTTTTGTGCATAATAATTCTATTGTGATGAAATTCATCAATATATATTAATTATTTGGCTATATATTTGATATATGATTGTCATAAAAGCAAGAGAGTTGTTTAGAGTTAGTCAAATGAATCCTTAGGCTCATAAATAGGAGGGGTTGGGTGGACTGCAATTAGGCTATTAGAATAATAATAAGTTGAATGGAATAAAATTTCTATCCTAGTTCTCTTGTCATTCTCTCTGTTTTATCTTTCTCTCATTCTCCTCCTTTCTCCCTCTTTCCCTCTCATTCCCAACAGTTATTCTACATCAGTGGTATCCAGAGCCAAGCAATCCTCTACACCATGGATATGAAGCAACTTCAAATAGAACTTGAAAAGATGAGGGCAATTAGAATATTATCACATTAATGTAACTAGCATATAATTTGTATCATTAGTTTAGAACTGGATTGTGGAAATATCTTGCTTTTATTCTAAATAGTTGTATAACTTTATTAGTATTTATTAGCCTGCATTTATTACGTTTGATTGGCTTTTATTTCCTAGAGGTCTGCTTGGTGTATATATGGTATTGGATGATGTAATATTCTCCTAAAATTGATAAATTAGAATCTTTTCCTCCCAAGTCAGCATGGTATCAGAGCATGCACATTGGGAGGCAGGTTTTTCATTTTTCTTCGTTACTCTGAACTTATGTCTGTGTGTACGTGGAGGGTGGTGAGGGTGAGATTTGAGTCTCACTGTCTACTTTTTGAACTGTTCATCAGCTTTATTGAGGAGCTTGGTGCACCCAATGTCACCCATCAGTTTATATTGCTTCTGGTTTACTTCACTGGGAAAGGACGCTGTTTTATTCCTGTGGTTTAATAATATTAATTCTGGAAGTGGCGTATCCATCATCGTGCCTTCACTTCTGTCTTAATTATATTCAGAGCCCTTAACAAACACCTTTTGTTTTAAATCTCACATAGTGCTTAAAAAGGAAGAGGAGGAAAGGAAAGCCAAAGAAGGAAGTACAGGCAAACCCTTAAGAGCTGGTAGGTGTTTGAAGTATTATTGGTTTCTAATCTTCTTCTTTGCTTACATTTTGCATTTATTGACGGATTTGTATTTCGTTCAGGAAAAGTTGGTGGCCCAGACTTAAAAAGTTTTATTCGCCAATTTCCTTCCGAAGGTTATCTTCTTTTTCCTTAATGTTTTTTTTTTCATAATACTGGGTTCCATCAATGAGAATTTTGCTCCCTGCCCCTCGAAACAAATGAAGATATCTGTTATTCTATGTATATGATTATGTTTACTTTTAGTACCTGTTTGTGAAATTTAGGTAGTCTTCTGAAATGTACGAGTATGACCTCAAAGCCTGCCTCTACCCTCACCAAAAATAAAAATCCTTTTACGAAGGCACTGTTATGATATATTTGCTCGTTCTTTGTTCTAAGTGTTGAACATGTTCCCTGTGTTAGGTGATGGGGTTGAAGAATCATCTGCCACAATTAGTGACTTGAGGTGAGCCTTTGGAGGATGGATTTATGTTCATGCCATTTATTGTCTGCATAACTATGAATTTTATAAAGCCTTAATCCACCAAAATTTAGATAAAAATTAACGTTTACTTTTCCTTCCCTCCTCTCTCTCTCTCTTTTTTTTTTGGGTAAATCTTTTTCAATAGATTATTTGGACTATCACTTTCCTATAGCAATATTCTTCTTTAGCACACTAAGGATTATATAACTGTTAGAGTTACTAAATGAATAACAATGTAATCTTTGATTTGGTCTTTTGAAAGATCTTTAGTGCTTTGATCTGGACAAGCCTTTTCCTGGCTTCATTTTTAAACCCCCTTTGAACTTTTCAAGTACGGGCAATTATTTTGGTTGACTATTTTTTCCATTGTTTCCAATGGTATTTTCTTTTAAGTAGTCTTCTGCTACTTTCTTGTTTGATTTATCTTCTTTTAACAAATAGTATCGTATGATCTTTCTGTAGGAATTCTCAAGAGAAGGCTTCTGATGAGGCCAAAGTGGAGCCTGAGTAAGTTTACATCTCTAAATTAATACAGTGTACCCTGTTTAATGCACAGAGCTCCTGAAAGTCTAGGGCATTAGGTGAAAGTGACTGTGTTGATGATCTTGAGCATGAAGCTGAGGGCACAAAAAAATTAAAAATCATTTAAAATGTTGGATGACTTAGTCATCTATATTGGTTCCAAGATTTATCTCACAAATCATCACTTGTTTAATGATACTGTGTTTGCAAAATCTGATTTCAGGTCATCAGAGCCAACAGGATCTGGTCGTACATTCAAACCGGGAACATGGCAACCTCCAACTTGAATAAAGCCTTGCTTGCGCCAGCACCATACGTGTCTCTGCCCCTTGCTTAGTTTAAAAATGAAAATGTATGATGATTTAATCTGAAAAAAAATGACTTATTTCTTCATTAAAAAATTTTGGGTAGGAAATTCTCGTGAGTGCAAAATTGTTTGTTGATTTATGAACGATTTTGTCAAAGGAATCTGCTGGGGAACCAGGTTAAAATGACATAAAATGCTCCTGATTCTTTTGAACTGATGGAAAATAAAATCAAAAGATCATATCACGTTCATTGGTAGAATGGATTTGGTTTTGGTTAAGATGAAGTCGCAATATGTTTCAAAGCTTTTCTCCCCATCCCTGGACTGGCCGCCTGTTAATTTTTTATTCCAAAATCAGTGATGTCATAATCTACACCAGTTGCCTTATACGAGTCCTCATGGCTTTAATGCTCTGGCTCTTATCTTTGTGGAATTTGCATGCTATTTAATTATATATTTTACTCCCGGTTCTAAATATAAGATCTAGTTAACTTTTTTTTTTAGGGGTTAATGAAACTAAATAAATTTCTTAATGATAATATATGTTTTGTATCATTGAATTATATATTAGTTTATAAGTTACATAAATTAATTTGAAGAAAAAAAAGATAAATATAAATACTCTAAAGTAATTTATTTAGTTTCTTTAATCTATTTAAAAAAAATCAATTGAATCTTATATTTAAGATTAAAGATAATAATTTCTTTTGATAGTTAACTCTTACCCGCCCTAACCAATAATTTATTATCTTTAAAGGTAAAATAACACTACCTCAGGGTATTAAATATAGAACCATGTTGACTTTTTGTTAAATAGATTAAGGAAGTTAAATAAGTTATTTAATCATATTATATATTGTGTATGATTAAATTATATATCAGTTTATAAGTTAGATAAATTAGTTTGGAGAAAAAATAATAGATATAAATATTTTAAATTAATTTAATTAGTTTCCTTAATCTCCTTAAAAAATCAATTGAATTTTATATTTAAGATCAGAGGTTATATTTCATTAGGAAGGGGCACTTGGATTTGGCTTCCCGCCTTTATTATTCTCATTGACTACTCATCCCAAAGGTTGAAAATTGAGTAGTTCAGTTTTAATGTTTACCAATGAAATATCAAATTATTAATAAATAAATAAATTCAAAAACTGTTAAATTTTAGTCATAATAATTTAAAACTATAATAAAAAATAATTTAAAATTTTTATGGGAGGAGAAGTAGAGGGAAGCCAAGTCTATGCACTTTTAGTCCTTTTTATTTTACATAAAATTTAATATAGATATCTTAATTTTATAAAATATTTTCTTAGCCGTCTAATACCGTTAGTTTTATTGACAAAATATATTGACATTATCATTGGGTGCTTAGCTAAACTAGATAGGGACTTGTTTTAGTTTAACTAGATATCTTGAGTTTGAATTTTGGAATACTTGAATATAAATTAGTCTAAACTCGTAGGGTTCTTAAGAAAGAGGCTGGCTTGTGCATTTAACCAAAAAAATGTTCACATTGAAATTTTATTTTTGACAAAACATTCTCAAATATTGATATATTAATGGTAACTTTTTAAATAATAATCATTGACATAAAAAACTTATTATTTTAAACTAATAGTATTAGGATTAGCAAAAAAAAAAAACTTTATAAAATTAAAGAACCAAACTGAAATATTATACTCCCTCCGGTCCTAATTATAAGACAAAATTGATTTTTTTAGAGAAATTAAGGAAGCCAATTAAATCACTTTAGAATATTTATATTTTAATTTTTTTCTTCAAACTAATCAATTTGACTAATAAACTGATATATAATCTAAAGATACTAAAAATATAAATACTCTAAAGTGATTTAATTAGCTTACTTAATTTCTTCAAAAAAAGTCAACTTTATCTTATAATTAGAACCGGAGGAAGTATAAAATTAGAGTAAAAGAATGTAAACTTTTACCTACTTTATTACTCTCTCCGGTCATAATTATAAGACAAAGTTGACTTTTTTGGAGAAATTAAGGAAGAAAATTAAATTACTTTAGAGTATTTATATTTTTAGTATCTTTAAATTATACATTAGTTTATTAGTCAAATTAATTAGTTTGGAGAAAAAAATAAAAATATAAATACCCTAAAGTAATTTAGGGCTTCCTTAATTTCTCCAAAAAAGTCAACTTTATCTTATAATTAGGACTGGAGGGAGTATATACCTGGTCTCATGTTAAACAACATTATTTATGATGATCATTTTTCTTTCTATCAAGATTTTTTATGACCTGAATTCTTTTTGCATTTTAAAAAAGTTACACTCGTTCATATGTATTCATTTACGTTTCAAATTAGGACCGAAAATTATTTTCATCGGTGATTGCCTGATACCCTGATTGATATGTTACCGCCAACATAAGTCTAGAATTGACGATCTCCTTCTCAAATCAAGATTTAGGGTATGTTTGTTTTAGCGATTCGATTGCTTATAAGTTGCTTTTTAATAGTGATTTACGGTATACGAAGTAAGTATGTGAGAGGAGTTGTGTCTCGATTTACGTAAAAAGCAACTTATAAGCAAATTTAAGCTCAAACAAACATGCTTTTAATGTTGGTTTGGAATAATTTATTTTTGGGTAATAAGTGTTTATAAATCGTGATTCATGATATATGAGGTAAGTATATGAGAAGAGTTTTATCTCAGTTTACGTAATAAGGAATTATTATTTAAGTATAAGTGATACCAAACATAAACTTAAATAGGAAGTTACAAATTCACACTTACTAAGGTAAGGACGGAAGGAGCTTCTCTCCTTTACCTTCCCATCCCTTTCCCCTCCTTTGCCACCTTCATCACCGTTCGATCTAGATCCAACGGTTCATATTTAATATTACATAAAATATTATTATAATTTTATATAAAAATAAATATATAAATTTAAAAATAATATTAAATATGAACCGTTTGATCTAGATCTAACGGTGATGAAGGTGGCAAAGGAGGGGAAAAGGATGGGGAGGTAAAGGAGAGAAGCTCCTTCCGGTAAGGACAACAGAGAAAAAATTGAATTTTTAAACTTTGGGAATTTTTATACGAATATTACAGACTCTGGGTTTTGCTGTAATTTTCCCATGAGCTCGGTCAGCATCTGAATCTGCCACCAGAACCAGAAACGCGCGACATCGCTTGCCCTTCACACCGACACACGCTCCGCGGTGCTTCGCGCGCCGAACTAAAAAGCCTAACTATGTGAATGAAAGCTTTTCAAAATCCAAACAATTTTTATTCTTCGATTAGGCATGGATTTACAAAAAAATCTGCAGTCGAGGTCGTCGTCGTCTTCTTCTTCTTCTTCCAGTGCCTACATTCCGCCACACCGAACCCAACTTCACCCTCGCATGATCTCAGTCTATTCTTCTCCCGCGCATTCGAACCTTCAACCAAATTCTAATAGGCAATCAACCAAATGGCTCATCCTTGTCTCCTCTCTCTGCACCGTCCCCTTCTTGTTCTACCTCTTCACCACCGCTCAAAAAATCCACACCTCATCCAAGTTCGCTGAGCCCAAGTCTACATTCTTCGGCCTTGTTATCAATGCGGGTTCCTCGTATTCTAAAATCAACGTCTTCGAGTTTCTCGGGGAGGGCCGGATTCCCTTCCTTGACGAGGCTGGGTCGAGCTCCATGAAGATTGGGGTTGGATTGATGGGTTTCGCAGGGGACCCCGATGGGGCCGGAGCCTCCATTGTGCAGTTAGTCGAGTTTGCTAAGCAGCAAGTCCCGAAGAAGGAGTGGGGAAGGACCAAGGTTCAGTTGACAGCCACGCAGGAGTTGGAGAATTTGAGTGTTGAGGTCAGGGAGAAGATTTTGGACTCTTGTAGACAGTTTCTGAGGTCGTCTGGATTTTTGTTCAGGGATGAATGGGCACGTGTAGTTCAAGGTATGCCGTTGTTGGTTCTTCCGTGATTTGAATCCGATGCCCAATATTGGTGTGATTCAGTGATGATTTGAAAGGAACTGCAGTAGTATTTGAGATCATGATATTAGACATGTAGGAAGTTAGCTATAAATTGATGATTTTGGTGCATTTTAAAAATGACTAACAGGTGACTAACTGATAAAACTGCCGCACTCTGATTA
This sequence comes from Inga leiocalycina, assembly GCA_963242795.1. Taxonomy (NCBI): domain Eukaryota; kingdom Viridiplantae; phylum Streptophyta; class Magnoliopsida; order Fabales; family Fabaceae; genus Inga; species Inga leiocalycina. Next base: position 73,055,199 of record OY725325.1, read on the forward strand.
GCTACTGGCTTCTAATCCCATGAGAATGATGCCAAGACACTTGATCAGTGACTTTTGCATTACCCAATAGTGTTCTGTGATGTTTGGCGTTTCCTCTTAACTGTGTGCATTGGGTAATGCAATGGTCTTACTGTCTTATGCGTGTTGATTGGTAGTGAACAACAAGAAGATATATTTTAAGGATTTCTACTTTTCAGAGTTCACTTTTGAAGTGTTTGTTTCATTGCTGCTCCGCTTTACTTTCTTTGTCATTTTTGGACCTTTTAGATGGTTACGATTATATGGTATAAATAATAGTTTTTTTTTTACCTACGTGATTAAACCTCATGCGCTACTACATCTGTGAAAGAAAATGAAGTAGAATGAATTCATTGGATTGAATTGATTCATGGTCTTTATTCATGCGATCCATATGTATAATTTTTAGTCCGTTGTCCCACTAGGGAAAAGATTGCTCCAGATCCAATCGATTTAAAAATTCAAAGCTGCCTCCGAGGTAAAGTTATTTGTTTGGGTATACTTCTAGAGAAAGGAACAAATGGAATTTTTCTGCTTTCAAGTGGTATTGTTATATTCTTAATCAAATCAACTAAAAACGAAAGTTTTTTATCTTTATTATTCATATCACTCATACAACAATAAGATTAGGAAAGAACTTTTATTATATTATCAAGAAGGATTTTCTAGTATTTCATTCTGCCTATTATTTTCATGCACTTCCCCCTGCTTTGGGGTCATTTGTGCTCAAGCCATGTTTTGCTCCATTCTGAGCTGTGTTGGTGTGCGTCTAAACCTTAATTTTCTCCCTATCCTCACTTTGTTTTATGTATGTTAGATGCATATCAAAGTGTCATGGCAGTGTCAGTATTGGATGTATAACACTTACCTGTTGGTTGGTGAAATGGACATTTTGGTGTTCTTGGAGAACATTGAGTGTGTGTTTGGTCTTTGGATATTTTTCTTGTGGTTAGGTTCCAAGTGTTTGAAAAGTAAAATGGAGGCTAAAATAAACTGTGGGAAGTTTTTGAGGTGATATGGCATCTTTGGTTGAAGAGGAAGTGTGAAACTCTCTTCTTAAGGATCTATCTTTGCATTCTGAGGAGTTGTGGTAAAGGATAGTGTATATCTCCTTAGTTTAATATTTCTCTCTCGATCTTTTCAAAGGGTTAGACTGCTTGATTGCAAAGATATTGGGCTGTTTTTCTTGCTTTTTGTAGTTAACAAGTTTAAGTCACTCTTTTATTATTGTGCTTCTTTGATTTTGATTTCTTTCAAGAGGTTCTTTACTCTCCTGTTTTGCAACTTTGTTCTTACTTAATGGCATTTTCTTTTCTTCTCTTTTTGCCACTTTTCTATTAGAAAAAACCTCAAGTTTCTTTGAGTATTGGTTCCAGAAACATTTAATTATTATTCTTAACGTTTCTTATAATTAATCGTTAAAAATTAGAAAAGAGTAGGCTATGCTAAATCCCCATCTACACGAATCTGTATCTGAAAATTCCACTGTGGTCAGCAATGTGCAACTTCAAACTTAAGTTAATATTATTAAGTGGTAATAGGAAGTTATACTTTTGGAACCTGCGTCCTTGATCAAATTATTTACACCAGACTCTGCTCCTTGTTTCACGTGTTTTATTCAACTGTTTAACTTTTATAGAAGAGCTAACAGGAAAAATTGGCGATTGAGGGGTTTATGTCCATGCAACAGTGGTGGAGGTCAAAAGAGAGTAGAGACCCAATATGTATACCTGGCCATTCTGATTTTGCACATATTATAACAATTTAATTTATTATTTTTTGAATTTGTGTTGATTGCTGTTGCCTTTTGCAGTGGGCTTGAACTTTTCTTTTCTTTTTTTTCTTTTTCTTTTTAATGTTGACGAGAAACTATATACTCATAACCCAGGTGAAGAACAAGGTGTCTCTTCTTGGGTTGCTGCAAATTATGCTCTTGGAAACTTGGGACGTGAGCCTCAAGAAACTGCTGGAATCGTTCAACTTGGTGGGGATTCCTTGCAGGTTTTCTCATTCACTAATTTACAGTTTAATTCATGTATACATGAATATAAATTTGGGCATTATTACTCATTTCTCCTTAAATACTTGTATGACTAGATTGTGGGCTTGTGATTTGCGTGGAGTTTGAGATAAGTCACATTGTTCATGATTTATGAATAGTGTTGTTTCCTATCGATTTTATATCATATATAGATTTATCCATACATGCTTTACATCTGTTTAACGTGTAATAGAATATCAACTTGTTGGACAAGATTCTGTTTCTTAGGAATGCTAAGGTCAAAGCCTTTCTGCCTTGGAAGGTCATGATCAGATGGTTAGATGTCAAGCTAATCATTTGCCTGAAGTTTCTTCTTACTTGAGATTATTTGAAGGTTGTTTTGCTATTTGTTGATATGTGGATTTCATGTCATGATTGAAGACATGGATCTTGTAAATTTTTGTCTTTAATTTTATATTTTTTTGGCTTGTTGAACTGTCAAAGTTTTTGCCATTTATTTTTTAAATTCTTGACATAGGAAAGCCTCAATTAAAAATAACTCATTTATGAACTTACGAACTGGGCTAATCTAGCAATTTGCGGTTTCTCTGACTGCGATGTTAGCAGACAACCGGCTTCTAGGAGAAATCCTCAACCCGCATCTCATGTGCAGCCCTTTCAACATTATCTTATCGTCTATCAATGGCTGTATCATATAACACAATAATGGATCCCCACAAGTCTTTGATCTACTTCCCACGAGTTGCCCAATTTCCCCCTTGACCTTTTCTCAACTGGTTGCCGCTACTGGAATTGTGCTTCTGGACACCCGTGAGACCTGACTCGTTTGCTATTGCCAGAGTAATTAATTTGCAACTGTTATGGTTTGCAGTCCTTATGTCTCCCTTGATTACATCAAGAGCTTTGATGCATCCTGGATGGTAAAACGCTAAAACTAAAACTACTAAAACCAATAAATCAGGACTCTAACACTGACCCATACAACCAAAAGACTATTGTTGCTGTAGCTGAGCTCAACTTCAACTACTCCATAACAAGATGTATATATCTGTGGGTTGAAACCCATCAAAGAATGGCTAACGTCTGTAAAATTATGAGAAAGCAAAGCTTATATTGGGAATTTAAAACCATCAATTCTTTTATGTTGGGAGACAAGCTTTAAGATATGCTTTTCTTGTTGATGAGTATCTTGATAATATACAGGGACGTGGCATTTGTGCATTATTAACAGGTTTAATTTGATGAGGCCTAGGAGCTAGTGTTACATAAGTGGAACTTACTGATAATTTCTTATTAAAATTGGGGGATTTATTTTTTTGAGGAAACAAAAAGTAGAAATTTCATTGGTTTTGACACGTATATGTTCCTTGTATTTTTGTTCTCCAAATTGGATATCGTAGAAGCTGCATAGGTATAGGAATAGTTGTCCTTTTTGTTTTTCTCACCTATTTTTTGTTTGCCAAGTTAGGAATCAAGGGCATCCAGTTATTTCTGATTTCATAATATTGCTGCCATTCTGTTTCTGATTTTGATTATTGAAATTGTTTGTTCTGGCATGTTCTTGGTTTCAAGTCATTTAGGTCTTAAACTTGATACTAAGAAGACAGATTTTGGCATGGCTTCAATGTGATTTAGAAAGGAGGGAGCCTCTTTGAAGCAATGTCTGGGTTCATTTTGTAGGCTTGTTGCCTCAGTATTGAGAGATGTAATTGGTTTAAGAAATTCACACTTTCTGGTTTTCTTCCTTGTTTTAACTTTTTTTTTTTTTCAAACTAATAAATGACAAATTTGTTGGGATGAAGTGTGAAGTATTGTTGGTTGACATGTTTGGGCACAAGTTGTTTTCATTTTGTATAAGAAGTTTGTTCTTCCAAAGATGCTGAATACATATATGAAGTACACTGGTGTTTGTAGGTTACATTGGCGTTGGTAAATTCAAAGTCAGTACAGCCTTCCCAGACTATTAAATGGTCTGGAGTTACCTACAATCTCTATACTCAGAGTTGGCCCGAACTTGGCCAGGTATCTCCCTGCTCTTCCCTGGTTTATAAGATTATATGCCTGTTTCGAAGTGTTGGATGATGTGTTATATTTATTTATTGTTTACTTGCTGTCAATTAATGTCCTAGAGAAATTGAAGTTCTGTGTTTTCTTTATACTCCCACATTAAGCTTCAAAGAAACCAAGGTCACTGGGATGGCTAGAAGGCTACTGTTGGAAGGTTGAAAGAGCTCTCGCATAATGGTTTGTCTGGCTACCTGTGGATACCACAAGAACCCACCTGAACTATACCCCACATTCCCATCCTCCACTGAGAAGCTAAGAAGCACCGATACGGTATACAAAAAATTTTAACCATGAATTAAGAAAAACATGGATTAAACGGTATAAATATGATAAGGCTATAGCTTAAAAACATGAATTAAAATTTAAAAAATAAACAATAATTGTGACTAATTCAACTAGTTGAACCACCAATTTTATCAGTTCTAGCCAGTCTGAGACCAGTTTGACCAATTCTCCACCAGTTCTTTGGCCCTCCAGTTCCCTCACATCTGCAGACTGGATGTGTGACCAGTTCCTGTTCCAACCGGCCAGTCCGGTACAATTCTCATAACAGTGGTTTTGGAATGGTGAATAGGTGTATACTAGAAAGAAGCCGTCGCCGCCATCATTATATGTGTGTTTGCTTTTCCATGCATTGTCTTCATTGATTGATATAAAATATTTATCCCCATTGAAGCTTTTAGTTTAATGTTCTTTTTTAATCAACATTCTTGGACAGGATGTGGCATTGAAATCATTGGAGGAGATGCTGAATCACAGGGAATCAAAATTTTGTAAGTAATGAGGTGGAAAACTACAATCTTAACTTTTTGTAGTACTAAAATAAAGTTCATTTGTTAATGAGTGTTTGGAATAGCTTATTTCTAGGAAATAAGCACTTATTACGTAAGTCGAGACAAAACTCCTTTCACATACTTATCTCGTATACCGTGAATCACAATTTATAAGCACTTATTGCCCAAAAATAAGCTATCTCAAACGGGCACTAAATGTTTTTGTAGTTGCTATTACTATAACTGTATTAGAGTCTTGCAATATCAACTTGGATGCTGATGGCCCTTTGATATATCTGAACATGTTTGATTAAGTGCTTTAAAGAAGTCATGACCTCATTCTTGCTGAACATGCTTGATAAGTGGTTTAAAGAAACTGAGAGAAGATTTTACAGTAATGAGTACTAGCAAGGAAGTTTTTATATGGTCATTTGAAAAAGTGTAACACTAAAATAGTAGTGGTGGTAGTCACATGATCCTTTTTCAGATTAGTAGCAGTACTTTAATACTGCTACATATGTTATAAACGTTATAACATGCTGGGGCTCTTTCTGTTTATAAATAAATGTTTTGTGATTGAACGTTCACACAAGACTTTTGACAAGACCTAGTGAAAAATGCCATTTGTGAGCTTTCACTTGGAATCAAATGATATAATCTGATGATTTCCATTCATTTATGTTTATTTATGTGCAGCTTCAAGATCTATCAGAAACAATATTGGTAACCCTTGCATTCCAAAAGGGTATTCTTGGGACTTTAAGTCAAGTTATGTACATCGCCCAATTGTCCAAGCTGCTGGAAATTATTCTGCATGCAAATCTGAAACCGGGACAGTTTTGAAGAGAAGAAAAGGTTTCTTCCTATTTTGATATTTTACTATGATCAGTATCTAAGCTATACTTTTGGACCAATTATAATCATTTATGCTGGTTGTTAATTTTTGATTTTGGGTTAATACCAACTTTGGTCCCTGTAGTTTACAATCATTTTGATTTTAGTCCCTGAAGTTTCAAGCAGGTGGTTTTGGTCTCTCAAGTTTACTCCGTTTCAAATTGTTAGTCCCTGTAGTTTGAAAAGGATGTTGATGGTGTTCATTTTGATGATATGGCATTAAACCCATCAAAATTGCTTATGTGGGTGGCTGACTAGGCAAGATGACTGGGTGATTTTGCCAACTAGGTAATGACTTGGACACATGATTAAAAAACATGCAAACATAAAATACAAACCAAACGCGTGAGAGGAGTAGAGGACCAGGAATATTGAACGCTTAAACCAGATTTGAAGTATATGGAAGAAGCTGGTTGAGAAGTCCATACCATAAGTGGAGATGGTGACTCTTATCGGAGCTGTAGTCTTTGGTCAAAAGTCTGAGCAAGAACAAATACATTCCACTCCCTCTACTTTGATTGGAGCTGCAGATTGCAAAGTACAAACCACTCCCTCTGCTTTGATTTTCCCCCCTGAATTTTTCCTCTTTTCATGGGTTTACCTCTGTTTTTCGTTATTAAACCAGAGGCCAACAGAGCATTGTGTCCAAAAGTCTAGCAAATAATAAAGTGTGTGTGATTAACATGAAGTGTGTTAGATGAATTAGAGATTGGTAGGTGAGAGAAAGATTGGTTTAATGAGAGAAGAAGACGAGGAGGAGGAAGAGGAGGAGTCAAATTGGTAAAGGGCTTTCATTGCTGGTGTGGCTGATGATGATGGATATGGTTGGGCAATAGCAAACTCTCTTGCAACAGTGTGAGCTGAAATTCTTGTTGGCACTTGGGTACCTGTAAGTAAATCTGTAGAATTTCAGGGTTGTATGTCTATGCCCCAAGTGTTCTTATCCATGCAGAATGTTGCAGGAACTAACTATGAATGCTTCTGTCTAGGCCCTAAATCCTTTGAATTCAGCCTTTGACCGGGAAGATTTGATGAGTCGCGAATGTATAATTTGATGTGCTGCTATTTATTTTATTTGAGTGGTTATGTTATCTGTATTTACTTTGCCTAGTCAGCCTCATGCATAAGCAATTTTAACGGTGTTAATGCTACATCATCAAAATTAACACCGTCAACGTCCTTTTCAAACTACAAGGACTAACAGTTTGAAACAGAATAAATTTGAGGGACTAGAACCACCTGTTTAAAACTTCAAGGGCTAAAACCAAAATGACTGTAATCTATAGGGACCAAAGATGGTAGTAACCTTTTGATTTTTTATGATGTGTTTCTTTAGAGAGTTTTTTCTATTGTGCTGTTTTTTATTGAATGTTTTTCGTGTTTGTTCATCCTTCAAGACTAAATGGCTTCGTGATATAATCTTCTCTTCAATAAATAGCCATGTATAAGTCCATACGCTTGCTTTCATATTTGTTTTTTTTAAAAAAAAAAAAGTTATATGCATTTGTCGTCACTGATCGATATACATGCTACTTAATGACAAAAAAAAAAAAAAGAGATTTACTAATTGCCCATGACAAGGCTACTATTCCCAGTAAGTCTGGTTGTTCATTAACCATTACTATATTGTTTTGCTTTTTTGCCAACTGCAACCAGCTAGGAAGTGTTAGGATGCAACAGATGGACAAGGAGTAGTTTCATGTATTAGTTATTTTATGAAAGGGTGGTTTTATGCAGTAGTTATTCTATGAACCAGTTATTGTTAAATCTTATCTAGGACATAAGTAGTTATTTCTAGTAAGGCTATATAAGTTTGTTATGTGTTGTATTGACATTAGGGATGAATGAAGTATTATGCGGTGAAATTATCCTCTCTTAGTATAGAGTTACAGATTCTGGCTCTAGTCTTTTCTCTTCTTCTTCTCCCCTTATTTTCTTTCTTTCTTTCTTTCTCTTCTCAATTCTCTTATTCTTCTTCTATTATTCCCTAGAACTTAACAATTTAATGATAGATTCTAGGATTTAGAATAAGAGAAGAGAGGAAAGAACAGAGGAAGGAGAATGAAAGGGAGAGAGAGAGAAGGGAAGAGGTCTAGAACCAATATATGAAATTCTAGAGGAAAGGAGAGTTTCAGGCGACAATACAATTCTTCATTCATTTCTAATGTCAATACAACACATAACAAGCTTATATAGCCTTATTAGAAATAACTACCAATAACTACTTATGTCCTAGATAAGATTAACAATAACTGGTTCATAAAGTAACTACGGCATAAATCCACCCTTTCATAAGATAACTAAAACATGAAACTACCCCTTGTCCATCTGTTGCATCCTAACAAGAAGCAACATACACTTCATGTTAGTTGCCAGCTGAGGCTTCAGTCTTCATTTTCTTATTGTTCTGAACATTAGAAATCATGAAAATAATTTTTTATCAAAGCAAATACAGCCATGACGCCTGTGGTTGATAGAAATTGCTCGTACCCAGGAAGTATTATCGTTTTACTTTCAGTTCAACTTACTTTAGGACAGGTAATCTGTGTTTTCTTCCGAGGGAAGCTTCCTTAACTGTTGGTAAATTGGATTGGGGAGCTTGTCTGTGTCACTTTTTTCAGAGGTGATATTCACTTGTAATTGTTTCTCTAAATGCAGATAGATGCCAACACCCACCATGTAAAGTGACCTCATCTTTACTTGAGTTCTCAGGCGTGCAAATTTCTTCCAGAAACTTCTTGTACACCTCTGAGGTTTGTATTTGGTGACCTTTTTTTTTCATCATCATTGGTTCTGTTTGTTTGGATTTTACTCCCTCTGTCCCTATATATAAGATCCTTTTTTTTGAATGGGCTTGTCCCTTTTTATAAGATCCCATTTGACTTTATCTCAATAATAAATGCACTTTTATCCATTTTCCCCCCATTCTCTCACATCATCATTTACCATACATTCTCTTTCTTTCTTTTCTCATCATTACTCTTTCTCTCTTACTCATTCATAAATAGGGGCATCTTTGGAAAAAAATTATATTACCTACATATTTATTACTTTTAACTAATTTTAACTGTTTTCTAGAATCCCGCGATTTGGTTGAAAGCACCTTATATGTAGGGACGGAGGGAGTATTAGCTCATGTATAGGAGGTTTTACTAGGGGCACCGAGTTGCCCATTCTTGACGCCATAATTGCTTATGGATGATGCTTTCAGAAACATCAAAAAGACTGTTAGTATGAAGGATCGTACCTGACCCATCATCACTATTTCTGGCTTGGTTAGCTGCTTTATTGGATGGTTTGATTATAACCTAATAAATATAATTGGGTTAATACCATTATTGGTCTTTATAATTTGATCAAATTTTGGTTTTAGTCACTGTAGTTTCAAATCGTGGTTTTTAGTCTCTATGGGTTTACAAAGACTTGGTTTGAGTTTAATGGCGTTAACGTTAACTATTAATGTTGTTAAGTATAGGGACCAAAATAAAAATTCGTTAAAAGTATAGAGACTAAAACCAAAACTTGTTAAAAGTATTCATGTCCTTGTTTTTTTAACGAGTTTTAATTTTGGTCCCTATACTTAACAACATTTACTAAAGTTAACATTGTTTAAACTCAAACCAAATCCTTATAAAACCCTAGGGATTAAAAACAATGATTTGAATCTCGGGGAATCAAAATCAAAATTCAATCAAACTGTAAGGACCAATAATGATATTAACCTATTATAACCCGACCCAACCATTTAAGATACAAATAAATAACTAATAGTGACAACTACTAAAATTTGGGGCAAAGTTCTGAGTGACTTGTGACTCTTGCTTCTAAAGTATATAAATGCTAATAATCAATATTCATCCTCCCCTTTATGGAAAAATTAACTTTTTTTTAATTTTTAACCGAGAATATTAACTATAAAGAATATCTTAAGGACGTATGTTGGCTTAAATTTCTCATATATAACATAAGGACTAACTCCATTACTCTGATCTACTATGTTGGCATGTGTGAACATTATATGAGGTGTATGGAAGTGGAGCGTTATGTTGAGTTTGCCTCTTTCTCAGCCTTGCATATATTCCGGCAATTGCTCTGGCTCATAATTTAATATAACGTCGGAGTGGGAATAAGCTATGGTTGGAATCCTTTTTAAAGGTATAAGGGGTGTAGAAAGATGAAACAGAATATAAGAAATACTTCATATGAAACAGAAAACAAGTAATACTTGAATTACCTAAATGTATGTAGGTTAACTTATCTTCAACAGCAATCTACATTGGAAGCACATATATGTAATCCCTTGACACCCTCTTTTTAACTGTGCCAAAACGATGCATCTGTTAAATTAGTGACATTATTTCCATGTAATTCAATGCCCTTCAGTTTTTTGGGATGGTTCCTAGGGCTTCTTTGTCTGAACTGGAAGCAGCTGGCCAACATTACTGTGAAGATCATTGGGATGCCCTTAAAAGGCAACATAATGAAATTGATGATCTGGATCTATCAAAATATTGCTTCTCTTCTGCTTACATGGTTGCACTTATGCATGATGTTTTTGGGGTATCTATGGAAGAGAAAAGGTATGGTAACTATATTCCCAGATAAGTCAGCTAAGTTGAAATTTGTGTTATATTTGTATGTGACATGCAGTTAAAATCGCACCAGTTACTTCATTGCAAACTTTTAAGCTATAATTACTGAAGAGAGATGAAGTAATTAGAATTTGAAATTATTTATTGGCACTTTTTTTATTTGTAGAAAATGCTAGTTTCATATCGTACTGTGGACGGAGGATTTGAATTTTGAAAATTAGTTGCTGGCGATTTTTCAAGGAATGAGTTGTAATGTACGATTGCAAATATTTGCAGGATTGGATTTGGAAATCGGAAGGGGACTTTTCACATTGACTGGACCCTTGGATCCTTCATGGTTGAAACAATGGCAGAACCCATTGAATTGGACCCTGTGGACACAGGGCTGATTGTTGGGAATGAATCAGTGACATACTTCTCAATGTTTGCATTTCTTTTTCTAGTTGTACTGGCTGCATTCTTTGTACTTCAATGGAGAAAGCCAAAATTAAAGACTGTATATGACCTCGAGAAGGGACACTACATTGTTACTCGTGTACCTAGGTAATGCTATCACCTGTGCCTTGAATTTATTCTATTCATTTTAACATGATGTGTATTTATTGATCAAGCAATATTTGAAAGAGAAATTCTGGACTTTAAAGCAGGGGAACTGTTTCTATGCAAACTGCAGCTCCACTAACATCGATATTTTAGAAACGGAAGCGGCAACTATGTAGAATACTCAATACTGTAGGCTATGAGCTGCTCAATTTTCCCTTTTTACAAAAATTCGTGATGTATCTTCGTAACTTCTTTTATTTTTCCCTTCTTTTTATTTTTGATTTACTTGAAGCTATAGTGGAAAAACAGGGGCCTGAGATGTAGCGCGCGCACGTTATTGAATGTGTGTTATTGTGAGAAATACTTGCAGACTCTAAAATGCCACTCTATTAGATGATAGCGTAATAACTCATATCATTTTAATCATAGTTGACTGGTGAGTTATATGAAAAATTTTAAATTTTATCATGTTTTTAATACAACTAACACGAAACGAAGAACCAATATTTTTCTTAAAAACAAGATAAAATTTGAATTTTTTCAGATGACTCACCAGCTAACTAGGATTAAAATTATCTGAATTGTTATGTTTTTATTAGACAGAATTCGGATGACATGATACTCCTAGAATATGTAAGTATTCCTCGTGTTATTGAAGCTTGAAGGATGTAGAGTCCTGGATTAGACTGCTGGCATAATTAATTCATATTGAATAGTTTTTGCGTCGTTAAAACATTTCATTTGGGCTTTTCTTGGCCTGTTTTTATGGGTGTCTATTTTCTTGGATTTGGTGCTAATAGCAAGGTTCTGAAATCCGGACCGATTATTGGATTGGTCGGGGTATTTGGTCAAGAGTTAGTGGGTCAAATTGGAGCTAATCCGAGGCCAAATCGATAAAAAATTGAATATTTTAGGTTTTTTAATATGAAATTCTAAAGAAAAATATAAAAAAAAATTGATTTTCACAAAACATAATAAAAAAATCGTGGACCGGCCGAACCAGTCGGTTCGGTTCGGGTTTAAGAACATTGGCTAATAGTATCCAAGTTTACCCCCAGGGGTTTTTTGTCTAATGTGGTTAATAGTAAGAAATGGCCTAGTACATTCTCCTCTAATTCTATATACAAGGCATTTTCCATATGTTTCGTATAGATAAAAAAAACATTTAACTTTATTAACTCTTCCATAAAATTCAATAATTTTCCAACTTCACCCTTATTTAATATATATCATACCTATGAGAACAAAATAAATATAATAATAAATGAAGGGGTAAAGTTGGACATTCATATGAAAAATTTCTTAACCTTGTAAATAAAACCAAAGAAGTAAACTGGAAAGAAAAATGCAATAAATCTCTTGACGAAGAATAACTTGTATTCTTATTATAAAATAAATAATAAAAAAGGAGATATAATGAATACCAAATTTCACAATCATCAATGATGCCCAAAAAGTTTTGACGTTCACCTTTAAAGCAAGGTTTTGACAAATGGGCATTGATCCAACAGCATATTATTATTATTTTTTTTTTGCCAACAGCATATTATTATATAGGACTATATTTTGTGGCCTCATCTTTGTATCGTTTCAGTTTTATCGGATGCCCCGAAGGGTGGCTTCGTCACCTACGCACAAAGGAATTGATCTGTATATGTTAGCCAAATCTTGCATAATGCCTTGGTCCACATCTACGATAACTGATGATATTATAAGAGCCATTTAATTTATCTGCGTAGATAAATGAATTACTTGTGAGATATTTTAATTATTATTAATATAATTATTAGTTATTAATTAGGTTAATTAAAATATCCTCAGTGTGGCCCGTTAGTCAGATCTAGGCCCAACTACAGGATTAGGGTAAGAGCGTATTGGCTATTTGTTTTATTTCTGATGGTGAAATAAAAGGAATTAAGGATTACAGCCGTCTAAACTGAGCGTACGAGTGAAAACCCTAGCTGCTCTTTGAGGTTCCCTGACTGGCGACGGTTCTCACACCAGTTGCCATCACTGTGCCTTACGGTCAGTCAGAAGAGTTACCTGTCAATTCTTTCTTCTGACTCTTTCTGTTATGCAGTCTCATTTCCCAGTGTTCGTGAACTCCTTCTGTTCAGAGAAAAGCTATGGCGAGAGGTATTTATTAAGTTTTTCGCTGTAACTTGTAGAATATGTTGTGCTTTGATTATCGTGATGTAATTGGCAATTAGCATGATATATTCCAAGATGTGGTATCAGAGCAAGGTTCTCTGATTCTCTGCCTCTTTTCTTTGATCGGGGATGATTTATCTATGGAATTTAATGAGTTTACCGTAATAATTTTTATACGGATTCCGTATTTTAAATCAGAGATCAGACTTGCTGATTTTGAAACATTATTGCCTTCATCTGGTTTTCGAAGGATCGTCTCTATCTTTATGATTAAATCTGGGTTTTAGAAATTATTCTTTTCAATTCTGGGTTTTTGTTGAATTTCGAAATATTGGTTTCGAATTTGATGTGTTAAATCTGTTTGGCAAGAGAGAACGAGAGGAACATTTTTATTGAATACCAACGCTCCTTCATCAGGATTTCGAAGGAACCCAGAAGCTTGTTTTCTATTCGTTCATGTGAATTCTTGTCTGGTTTTTCATTAGCTAACGTTCTCTGTTACTGTGATTTTCGTTGCCGTCAGAACCTTCGTTTTTGTTTTTTTCGAATCTGAGAAAATCTTGTTTAGAAATTGTTTAATCACTGTTTTATGGGATAGATTTGTGTTTGGATTGCATTTTTTATGAAAACCGTCGGTGAGAGCACCGTTTTGAGCCCTCCGATCACCGGAAAGCACCTCCTGAGAACGTCCCCGACGTCGTGGGTCGCAGAGGCTCCAAGCGGGTCCTGTCGGGTTGGCGAGTCGGGTAGGGTTCAGGGAAACGGGTAGGGGAGACGATTGAAATGACGCCATTTTGACTTGCTCAAAACGTCGTCGTTTCGTGTCGTTCAAAGGAGCCTCCCTCCATGCGCGAAACGGCGTCGTTCGACGAAACGCAGCGTTTCACTTATCCAGTGGGTGGGCCGGACGCGCATTCTGGGCCGACGCAACTGGGCTTCTGTATTTTTTGTTGTTGCGATTAATGGATTCACATGCTGGGCCGAAACAAAAAAAAAACAATTTTTTGTTTAATTGAACAGTGGCGTATTTTTGTTGAATTCTGGGCCCTATCACATTTTTGTTGCTTCTGGACCATTAGTTTTAAAATTTCCAAAAACATATTATTGGGCCTATTCGTTTTTTGTTCTTCTGGGCTATGGTTTTTGAAATTCCAGAAAACATTTTTGGGCCTTTTCTCAACCATTTCTTCACTGTTTAATTAAATTCTTTTCTGTTTTATATATTTTTCTGATTAACGACTTTAAATTGTTTAAATTAGTGACAGTAGTTAATTTTGGCATTTTCACATACTGAAAAATTTGTAAAATTGTTTTCATAGTTAATTAATTGTCTAACATTTTGAAAATAGCTTTAGACAATTATTTAACAATTCAAAAAATTTTGCAAAAATTGAAATTTGAGTTGAAAGGTGCCAAAATTAATTATCTAAACAATTTTGAATACATAAAACAGTGGGAGGGATTTAATTAATTATTTACTGTATTTATTAAATTGATTAATCTCTCCATTATGATGTGCATAATTTTGATTTAGATGCACTTAAATGATATTTGTGACTAGCATGCTACTTTTTCAAGGAATAGCCACAACATCCTTTAATTTTGCATGCAATTTGATCACATGTGGAACTTATAAAATATCTAATTGTAATTAAATATAGAATTGTAATTGTTCTTTACCCACAGGTAGACGGTTATGATTATATATTTAATTAGGGTGGGATAGTTTGGTCTTATATTTTCTAAGTTGCCCACAGGTATTAAGAAATGTAAATTATACACTCTAGGCCCACCAATTTGAGATAAATGCATGCAATGCTAGGTTCTTTACCCACAGGTAGAATTTAGTGATACGCATTTATATATATTGCATGTTTCCATTAGTGCATAACATGCATACAAAAGGCACAAAATTCGTGATTGTCTCAAATATTTATCTTGTGAGCTAATTTAAGTTTTTAAACTGCAGCACCTACTACTTTCCCTAATCTTTTTGCTGACACTACTGGCAAAATTGTGCTGGATGGTACTAATTACCCTGAATGGAGAGAGGACATAACTTTGCAGATTGATATGCTGCACATGCATTTTGTAATAGAGAAACCTAAACCTCCCAAACCAACTGACAAGTCAACTAAAGATGAAATTTACTATCAGGAGCGCTGGGAGCACTACAATCACATGTGCATGTCATATATTAAGACTAGGATCCATAGAAGCATTAGGGGGCAATTCCCAAATGTGAAACTGCTAAGGAGTTTCTGGAAGCTGTAGACAAACAGTTTAAGCCAACTGACAAACAGATGGGTGGTTCTATTATGTCAAAGCTGTGTGCCATGAAGCTGACAGGTACTAATGGAGTCAGACAACATATCATGAAGATGAAAGACTTGTCCTCTCAGCTGAGGGCCTTTGACATGGAACCAACAGAGCAGTTCCTATTGCATCTGGTACTGAACTCCCTTCCTTCTCATTATGAGGCCTTTAAGGTCTCCTATAACACACATAGGGAAAAATGGACAATTGATGAACTGCTGTCCATGTGTGTTCAGGAGGAAATTAGGCTTCAAATGAGTGGAAGGGAGGCACCTAGGGCAGCTCATTTGGCTGAAAGTTCCAACAGGAATGGTGCCAGGGGCAACAAGGACAAGCAGAAAAAGAAGAAAAAGATTCCTGCTGTGCCATCCATTAAGAAAGCTGAAGCTATTTGCTTCTTCTGCAAGAAGAAAGGGCACATGAAGGATGAGTGCCTGAAGAGGAAGGCATGGTTGGAGCATAAAGGTATGTATATTTCAAGTTTAGCTTTAGAAGCTCATCATATTAACACTAGTAATGATACTTGGTGGATCGATACGGGTTCAATTATCCATATTTCTACTACCATGCAGGGGTTTTTAAACACCAGGCCTCCACTTCCCAATGAAGCACGAGTCCTTTCAGGAAGTGGGAAAGGAGATCCGGTCGAAGCAATTGGAACTTTTAGAATTGTTTTCCCAAATAAAATCGTGCTGGATCTTTTGAATTGTTTTTACATTCTTAGTTATATGAGAAACTTGATTTCTATGTCAAAACTTATTCCTTTGAATTATGGTATTTATTTACAAAAGGACTTGATGTATTTCAGTAAGGACTATTTTCCAATTGCAAGGGTTATTATGATTGATGATTTGTTTAAAATAATTCCTGAATCGCCTGAAGTTTTTTCTGTTACGCATGGTATTAGACAAAGTATCATTGATGAGAATTCTATTAGCTTGTGGCATAGGAGATTAGGACATATCTCTGTTAACAGGATCAAAAGGTTAACTAAAGATGGAATCCTTCCATCTTTAGACCATTCAGAATTTGATACTTGTGTGGACTGCATAAAGGGAAAGCAGACCAATAAGTCACAAAAAGGAGCTAAAAGAAGTTCTGATTTACTTGAAATTATACATACCGATATTTGTTGTCCTGACTTATCCGCAAACAGTCAAAAATACTTTATCACTTTTATTAACGATTACTCGCGATATGCTTATATCTACTTGCTTGATAATAAAAGCGATGCACTAGATGCCTTTAAGGAATATAAAGATGAAGTAGAAAAACAAGTTGGGAAACCAATAAAGATCGTGAGATCCAATAGAGGTGGTGAGTACTACGGTAGGTACACTAGTGAAGGACAAGTGCCAGGTCCCTTTACTGATTTTCTTCGGGAGCATGGTATAGTTGCTCAATATACGATGCCTGGCTCACCAGATATGAATGGTGTAGCAGAAAGAAGAAATAGGACCTTGCTAAACATGGTTAGGAGCATGATGAATGGCTCCAAACTACCAACATCCTTGTGGAAGGAGGCACTTAAGACAGCTGTGTACTTATTAAACAGGGTTCCAACAAAGGCAGTGCCAAAAACACCCTTTGAAATCTGGAAAGGATGGAAACCCAGCTTAAGACACCTTAGGGTATGGGCTGTCCTGCGGAAGTAAGAGTGTACAATCTACAAGAAAATAAACTAGATCCTAAAACCATTAGAACTTACTTTGTAGGCTATCCATGTATAACTAGGGGTTATAGGTTCTATTGTCCTTCACCTTTTGCACATTTTATAGAATCTAGGAATGCTGTTTTTCTTGAGAATGGCGTGATTAGTGGGAGTGATCAAACAAACAATGATCATATGGAATTGACCCCTGATTTACGTCGTGAAGGTTTTGTTCAGATTTATCCACCTCCTACACATGGGGAACCAAGACAAGTTGTGGTGGAGGATGTCCCGAATGAACAATCTGAACCAACCCAAGAGGTTGAATTAAGAAGATCAACTAGAGAAAGAAGGCCAGCATTGCCTAGTGACTACGTGGTGTACTCTGTTCAGACTGATTGTGATATTAGCATTGAAGATGATCCATTAACATTTACTCAGGCTGTTAAGGGTGAGAACTCTAAGTTGTGGCATGATGCTATGACTGAAGAAATGAATTCCATGGCAAACAATAATGTATGGGATCTTGTGGAGTTACCAAGTGGGTCTAAAGCCATTAGTTATAAATGGGTTTACAAAACCAAAAGAGACTCACAAGGTAACATTGATCGCACAAGGCAAGGTTGGTTGCCAAGGGCTTCACACAAGTGGAAGGTGTCGACTACAGGGAAACCTTTTCTCCTGTATCAACGAAGGACTCTTTCCGCATAATCATGACATTAGTTGCACATTTTGATCTAGAGTTGCACCAAATGGATGTTAAGACTGCATTCCTCAATGGGGTCCTTTAGGAAGAGGTCTACATGAAACAACCTAAGAGATTTATTGGAAAGGACAAGGAACATCTGGTATGCAAGTTGAAGAAATCAATCTATGGCTTGAAGCAAGCCTCACGACAGTGGTACTTGAAGTTCCATAAAGTAATCACATCATTTGGATTCGATGAGAACATCATGGATGAATGCATATACCATAAGGTTAATGGGAGCAAAATCATATTTCTGGTTTTATATGTCGATGACATACTACTTGCAACCAGCGATCTAGGACTATTACGTGAGGTGAAACAGTTTTTGTACAAGAACTTTGATATGAAGGATATGGGTGAGGCATCTTATGTCATTGGCATCAAGATCCACAGGGATAGAGCTCAAGGCATTTTAGGCTTGTCTCAACAAACCTATATCAACAAAGTTCTTGAACGATTCAGGATGCAAAACTGTTCAACTAACGTAGCTCCTCTTGAGAAAGGGGACAAGTTTAGTCTAGGTCAATGTCCTCAAAATGAGCTCCAAATAAAGCAAATGGAAAGGGTCCCATATGCATCAGCAGTTGGAAGCTTGATGTATGCACAGGTTTGCACAAGACCTAATATAGCTTTCGCTGTTGGCATGTTGGGAAGGTACCAAAGCGATCCAGGGGAAGCACATTAGACAGCTGCAAAGAAAGTGTTTAGGTACCTACAAGGTACTAAGCACTATATGCTCACATACAGAAGAACAGATGACCTGGAAGTGGTTGGTTACTCAGACTCTGATCTAGGAGGATGTTTAGACACAAACAAGTCTACTACTGGTTACATCTTCCTACTAGCAGATGGAGCTATATCATGGCAAAGTACAAAACAAACACTTACAGCCCCCTCTACTTGTGATGCTGAGTACATAGCGTGTTTTGAGGCAAGTTTACAAGCGATCTGGATAAGGAATTTCATTGTTGGTCTTAAGATTGTGGACTCAATCTCTAGGCCAATCAGGATGTACTGTGATAATACAGCCGCAGTAGCCATTGCAAATAACAAAAGGAGTGGAAGTCGAAGCCGGTGGGTCAAACTGAAATTCCTAAGTTTAAAAGAGAGAATTGCAGATGGTGAAATTTCGGTTGATCATATCAATACAAAGGACATGCTAGCTGATCCTTTGACTAAGGGAATGAAACCGAATGCTTTTGTGTTACACGTCCCTTAAATGGGGGTTAAGCCTTAATTTATATAGAAGAGGTATGCAATGAAATTGACTTTATAGTTTATTATCTCTATCATTATCTGTATACATTCTGTTGATGAGACTAATAAACACTAAATTTGGAACCGAATAAATATTGGCGTTTATTCATAAGGTTATACCCATTAAGTAAGGGTGTTGCATGTAATACATGGAAGATAATATTCGGCCTAAGAGGACTTATCGCCATGATTCTTGCAGCATAGCCTTAGTTTAATCTGGAAAGGGCGACTGACATTAAGATACGGGCCAAGTGGGAGAATGTGAGATATTTTAATTATTATTAATATAATTATTAGTTATTAATTAGGTTAATTAAAATATCCTGAGTGTGGCCCGTTAGTCAGATCTAGGCCCAACTACAGGATTAGGGTAAGAGCGTATTGGCTATTTGTTTTATTTTTGATGGTGAAATAAAAGGAATTAAGGATTACAGCTGTCTAAATTGAGCGTACGAGTGAAAACCCTAGCTGCTCTTTGAGGTTCCCTAACTGGCGATGGCTCTCACACCAGTTGCCATCACTATGCCTTACAGTCAGTCAGAAGAGTTACCTATCAATTCTTTCTTCTGACTCTTTCTGTTTTGCAATCTCATTTCCCAGTGTTCGTGAACTCCTTCTATTCAAAGAAAAGCTATGGCAAGAGGTATTTATTAAGTCTTTCGCTATAACTTGTAAAATATGTTATGCTTTGATTATCGTGATGTAATTGGCAATTAGCATGATATATTCCAACATTACTTAATTATGACATATGTTACTCAATCTTTCTAAAATAATTGTTTATCATTTGAGGCAACTTAATTTAAAGAAAAACAATAACTATAAATACTTAAAGTATTTAACTTCTTTAATCTCTCTAAATTAGTCAACTAGCCTTTATATGCTAGTAATATATTATTTGTAAGATATAATGAAGCTATTTTGAAGAAAATGAAGAGGAAGCAAGTTAGAAAAGTAAACAAACTAGCTGAGCACCTTCAAATTGTGCTTCGCCTGTTTTGGGCGTCCATTTTTTCAAGAGTAACTAGTACATACTATCTAATTAGCTATAATTTAAACAGGATAATTTTTCATGGAAGGTCTATATTTATTTACCGAGTTAATCTTTTTTTTTTCCAACATTTATTGAGTTAATCTGAAGCACCTAAAAAAAATAAAGCCCACCAGGCCGGGATTGAGAATCTAATATTGAATTGAATTTGTATTTGTAATTTGTGATTTATAAATATTAATAAATAACCTAGAATTTTTTATGCGAACAGACCAAAACCCCCGGTCCCCTCCCGCACGCAGTACTTATTCAAAAGGTTTTTTTTTTTTTTTTTTTTTAATTTAATTTTTTAAGTTTAAAAAACACTCTACATAGTACATACTACGTTCAGCCTTAAGCCCTAATTGTGTCTCTCATTTCTCCCTCGCGCTCACTTCTGAAGTTTCTGGCACTTCAACCTCCTCGTCTCTAACAATGGCAACTATGCTGGTACGCTTTCTTTGCCTCTACGCTTCTCTGTGTTTTTACGCAATTGATATATGTTCTATCTAAATCCCTTTTGTTTTGTTTGGAACGTGGAAACGAACAGCAACCCCAGATCATATTGCTGAAAGAAGGGACCGACACATCGCAAGGAAAGGCGCAGTTGGTGAGCAACATCAATGCGTGTACTGCTGTGGCAGATGTGGTGCGAACGACGCTCGGCCCGCGTGGGATGGACAAACTGATCCACGATGATAAGGGTAATGTCACCATTTCCAACGATGGTGCCACTATCATGAAGCTCTTGGACATCATTCATCCCGCTGCTAAGATCCTTGTCGATATCGCCAAGTCTCAGGACTCCGAGGTAATTCAGGGAATAATGTTTTTACAGGCGTTTTCTCTATATTCTTCGGGCCATATTATGCTTGTTGTGGAGAAGTTATCAGCTTTGGATTCCTAGGTATCTAGGTGGTATAGTTGCTCAGACAGGGCTTTCTGTTCATTTTCATGCGGAATCAGGGATGGGCGCTAATATAGATTTTGTTTGTTGATTTGGATTTATTGTTTTAAGTAAATAATTATTCTTGATATTGTTTGGTGAAAATAACATGTCTCTCACTGATTTTTGATGCGAAGAAAACTGCCATGCTGTTGGACTTTATAGTTTGCCCCTCTAGTCTGCTGCTGGAAGCGTTTTAATATACAAATTTTACGTATCTTTGTATATAAGCATAGTCATCGAAAGAGGACGAGATATTTTCTTTGTGCATTTGCTATTAGAGAGACTTCCCTTCATAAGAATCAATTTGTAACTCTAAAGCTCCTTCAAAAGTCAAATATTTTTTCTGGGAACAAAAATGGTGTTCTAAGTAATTAACATGAATGCCGTCATGCATATTCAATGATGACACAACTTTATCTCCTAATATTTGTATTGTGAGCTTGAATAATGCAGAACTGGAGATTATTTATTTTTGCATTGTTATTGGCAACCATTTTGTTGAATGTGATGTTTGGGTTCTCTTTGTTCGAGTTCAGTTTTCTCAGACTTTAAAGCTGGTTTTATCGCATCAAAGATTCTGGGTGGACATAGGAGGGTGGAATTTTGTGGGTTTTCACTGTTATCTGGATTATGTGTGGGCTAGGATAATGTTGGCATCTCCTCTGTGGTGGTTGGCAGGGGTTCTTTCAAGACTGTATTTGTGTTTGATATGCAGGGGAACTGGGAAGCTTTACTTTTAAGTTTTAGTTTCCTGTGTTATATTAATTTGATTTTGGTCCTTTATGTTGGTTTGATTCTCTAACCTTTTCACTTGTACCTGTTCTTCCTTCTTAGATAACTTTCTTTTATAAAATTAATATTACTTTTGTCTTTTTAGATGCCAGTATGCACTGTAGATGTTATGATGATTATCTTACATGAAATGGGTGTTTGAATTTGTGAAACTCTATATTTAACGATAACTGTTGTTATTCATATTTGGTAGGTTGGTGATGGAACAACCACCGTGGTATTGCTTGCGGCTGAGTTTTTAAGGGAGGCTAAGCCTTTTATTGAAGATGGTGTGCACTCTCAGAATTTGATACGGAGCTTTAGGACTGCTTGCTCCTTGGTACACAATTGAACCTACTCTTTTCTCTTCCACCTGGACAACTGTATTGTTCTTACATTTTGTCTCATTATATATCATGCATGATTCTTATAGGCAATTGAGAAGATAAAAGAACTAGCTGTCAGTATAGAGGGAAAAAGTCTGGAAGAGAAGAAAAGCTTGCTTGCAAAATGTGCTTCTACAACCCTTTCTTCTAAGCTCATTGGCGGAGAGAAAGAATTCTTTGCATCAATGGTTGTTGATGCTGTGGTTGCAATTGGACATGAAGATAGGATGAACATGATTGGAATCAAGAAGGTACCCCATTATTTTTACAAGCTTGTAAAAAATTAATAAGATACTTGTTTATTGAATCCAAAATATGTGAATTGAATAAGTTACAGTCCAAGTGGCATGACCTACAAAATTAAAGATGAAAGAGCTATAGGTTGATCTTCTTTCTTGAATGTTTAATTATCATCAATAAGTTATGTGAACATTGGACTTTATCTGGAAAATCTTTTTGTATAGCTGTATGATGAAGCTTATTCTACAGGTTCCAGGTGGTAATATGAGGGACTCCTTTCTAGTGAATGGTGTTGCCTTCAAAAAGACATTTTCATATGCTGGCTTTGAACAACAACCAAAGAAGTTTCTCAGTCCTAAGATACTCTTGCTAAATGTTGAGTTAGAGCTGAAATCTGAGAAAGAGAATGCTGAAATAAGGTATAAATACTAAAAAATCTTCCTTTATGATTTTTGTTCATTAATGTAGTCAACATCTTATTGAATGATTGCTAAGCGTACAATACATATTCCTCTTTCTACTGCATTCTACAGATTATCAGATCCAGCGCAATATCAGTCAATTGTTGATGCAGAATGGAATATCATATATGACAAGTTAGACAAATGTGTCAAGAGTGGAGCCAAAGTTGTTCTTTCACGATTGGCTATCGGCGATCTCGCTACACAGGTTTTTCTGAGTTTTTTTCTCACGGCTTATTTCTATCTTACTCTGGACCTTATGCAGTATTATTGCTGTATGAAGTTTGCACCTGTGATACTTATCTATTGCTGGGATGTCGGCTTCTGACTTTGTAATCTTATGAATATTCCTGGACTTTGGTTTCAGCATATTCACTGCAGATTCATATTGCTATGTAAACTGTCCTTTTCTGGAAAATGACTCTTTCGGTCATTTTATTGAGAGGAAGAAGGAATTTATCAATTTTTTTAATAAGATTTCCTTGAAACAGTATTTTGCAGATAGAGATATATTCTGTGCTGGTCGTGTGACTGAAGAAGATCTTCAACGGGTTGCTGCTGCAACTGGTGGAACCGTACAGACATCTGTCAATAATATAATTGATGAGGTCTCATCACATTTTGACTTGTAAAAAATTTGTTTTAAGTTATGATGTTCTCACTTAAACTAGAATAAATGCTGTCATTGTATATTTGGTTTGCTATGGTATTTTGCGTCACTACTAAAATCATTTTGATTTATTTGCTTGAAGGTCCTTGGGACTTGTGAGATTTTTGAGGAAAAGCAAGTTGGAAACGAGAGGTTCAATATATTTAATGGTTGTCCATCTGGCTTGACAGCTACAATAGTTCTTCGTGGTGGAGCTGATCAGGTTTGTCAGAGGATGCATAATGGCTGTAGACATCAATCTAAACCAATCTGTTCTTGGGCTTAGAGTTTTTTCTTAAATTGTGTTAATCTCTTGCAGTTCATTGAGGAAGCTGAGCGAAGTCTTCATGATGCAATCATGATTGTTAGAAGAGCTTTAAAGAATTCTAATGTAGTTGCTGGTGGTGGTGCTATAGACGTATGTGTTTCAAATGTTTATATCAGGTTATGTTGGTTATGTTTGACAGTTTTTAAAAGGTTAACATGTGATTCTTTGTGGCAGATGGAAATCAGCAGGTATTTGAGGCAGCATGCTCGTACAATAGCTGGGAAGTCTCAGCTTTTTATCAACTCTTATGCTAAAGCTCTTGAGGTAGGTGTTCTTGTCTTTCATTCTGCTATGCATGTTTTTGGTTTGTGTCCCAATGTTTTTTATTGAAATTGAACGAGGAAATGGTAGAAAATGAGTGAAGTACAAGTAGAGGATTTGGTATCCTTCAAATAGTATGTTCGGTGGACAAACAGAAACGAAAATTATTGTTAGACAAATAGTTACCCATATCATTGGAAAAAAGGTATTTTTTTGAGGGGTATTTTTTTAGGATTGTCAATCCCTGGCTTGACCTTCCTCCACAGTAGTTCCATTGTCTCGCTTCTCTACAGGCGAAGTTAGGCCAAGGTCCAAGAAAAACCATTGACCTCCATTTGAGAACTGGGGAACTGCTTATTGTCTTACTACCTTGGAATCTGTAAGAATTGAGACATGAAGGAATCGACATCCTGGCCATAGCAGCATATGGTCTTCTATTTAAAGAGTACGTTTACTTGATTGGATATTGATGCAAAAGCTCACGTTGCAATTGCAGGTCATCCCTCGGCAATTATGTGACAATGCTGGATTTGATGCAACTGATGTGTTGAACAAATTAAGACAGAAACATGCGCTTCCTTCTGGTTGGTTGGCTGTTTTATCCATGCATGCATGTCATGCCAACATATATGCAATACAGAATTACTTTTATGCAGACCTGTTGAATAGCTAGATTGCTTGCAAGCCTAGCCTAGCTGAATACTAGTGTTTTAAAACTTTAATAGAATTGATTGATGATTGAGACCAAACTAAGCCAGTCCTAAGTTAAGTCAAGTCTTAGCCTGGCCTGGTTGAGTGTGAGGTTTCCTGTGCATCTGAGTTGCCTTGCTTGACCGGAGAACTTTAGCTTTTTCATGTCATTATATCTTCTAGAGTTATTGAAAATATGTATCCTTCATGCCCTTAACAGGTGAGGGGGCACCATATGGTGTGGACATCACCACTGGTGGAATTGCTGACTCATTTGCAAACTTTGTGTGGGAGCCTGCGGTTGTGAAGGTAGCTGCACATTATCTGAACAATTGTAGAGTCATGTTGTCATGTTTTCTTCGGATAGTGATTAAAGCTATATAATGAATTTGCAGATCAATGCTATAAACGCTGCTACGGAAGCAGCTTGCCTTATCTTAAGTGTGGATGAAACAATTAAAAATCCCAAGGTAAGGTCTTTTAGTGAGTTCTGTTATCTCAGTTACTTCCTCTTCTTTTTTCGTGCAACCGATTTCTTCATGGCTTGCTCAATTAGAATTTTCTATTATGTTAAATATACTCGAGCATAAATAATTTTTTTCTTGTCTTGACATTATTTTTCCGATTTATGTTTCTGGGGGTGGGACTATTATAATCTGGCATTTCAGCTTTTACTTTGCCTAAGCTGTTCTTAGTCTGTCGAGACTAATGAACTGGTATCAAACCTAAGGATGGCCTTGAGAAAACCTTTCTGTTTTGGTGATTTAAGAAAGCCTTATTTACTATCTTATGAAAGTTACATTTAATCTAGTCATTTGAGTTTGTTCTGGGTAATTTGAGGCTAATAAATAATTGTTCTCCTTTTCCATATGTAGTCTGAGAGTGCACAAGGAGAGGCTGCCGCCAGTGCCATGGGGGGCAGAGGCCGTGGAGGTGGCTTCCCTGGTCGAGGGGGACGAGGCATGAGAAGGCGATGAGAGGGAAGTTCAAAGATGTATATCTCAGGCAAAAATGAACTTGATGTTGGCTTCTGGCTTCAAGGAATTCGCCCGCATGATTCGTGCATTTCAGCAGATTAATGATGGCAGAGGAATCGTTCTGTATTTTGATCTAAGAGTAGCAATTTCCAAGCCGACACTTTTAATTTATTATTTTTTTTATTGGCTTCAAAGTGTTGGCCTGGCCACTTTTATGTCTGTTTCATCGGAGGATTGAAAGTATTGTACGATTGTCGATAAAACTTGTTATTGCATGCAAAATTTTGGCAGCAGCCTTTTCTGACTTAAAAAATTCAGTATTTGTGTTTATTCTGACCTAATACTAGTAGTAAAATCATATTGAAGCATCCGCTTGACCGATAATTCAGTACTTTCCCCAGATGTTTTAAGTTAAAACAATTTTGTTAAAAAATGATTAATGAGAGACTCTTTGCCGGTCTAGATAGAATCTCAGTTATGATCTGGCACCTTAATTGACCGTCAATGTGATGGGTTTTAATCGTTTAAATTTAATTTAAATGGTTCAAATTTAAAAGTTTTAATTTGTAATTTTTAAAATGATAAATTAATTTTTTTGAGAAGTGATATTTATAAAATTATCTTTATTCTTAATTTTACATAGGGTTAAAGTGTAAAAATATATACGAGATTTTTTCAAAATGTATCAAACACCATATACTTTTTTGAAGGGTAAAAATAACTATGAACTTCCAAAATAAATAAAAAAATACACATTGATTGTTAGTTAATCTTTTATGTGAATTTTTTAAGGGTTAAGTTCCAAAAATACACGAGGTTTTCTCAAAAACGCGCTTGACACATGCTTTTTTTAGGAATGAAAGTAACTATAAACTTCTAAAATAGCTGCAAAACTATATATTGACCTTTTATTTGAATTTTTTTACTGAAATTGGTGACATGGAAAATGATGTGGATGATTAAGAAGCAACCTGAAATAATAATTTGTTGACTGGGCAAAAGAAATTAATTTTCACATAACCTT
Organism: Inga leiocalycina; assembly: GCA_963242795.1. Lineage (NCBI taxonomy): Eukaryota > Viridiplantae > Streptophyta > Magnoliopsida > Fabales > Fabaceae > Inga > Inga leiocalycina. Next base: position 73,081,977 of record OY725325.1, read on the forward strand.
TTATCATTACCTCATCACTTCTTGAGTGAGAGAGAGAGGAGAGGAAGGGTTAGGTGGAAATAAAGTGATTTGGTGGAAATTAATTTTCTTAGCCCAATCATCAAATTATTATACCAAGTTGGAGAAATACTTACATGTTCCAAAAATACCACATCATCTAAACTATATCCAATAAAAATATAACAATTCATATCATTTTGATCCTAGCTGGCGATGACTCATGAAAAACTTCAAATTTTATCTTATTTTTAAGGGAAAAAAACATCTTAATTTTAAAAAAAAAACTAAAACAAAATGATCAACTAATATTTTTCTTAAAAACAAGATACAATTTGATTTTTTCAAATGAGTCATCAGCGAACTAGAATTAAAATGATCTAAGTTGTTATGTTTTTTTAATCATCCATATCATCTTCAATGTCATCATTCTCAGTTAAAAAATTCAAACAGTCAACTAATGCTCAACATTTATTTTTACACTTATCTTCAAAGTTTACAGTTACTTTTACTTCTAAAAAAAATTTGTATAGCGCACACTTTTAGGAAAATCTCGTGTATTTTTTTTAACCTTAATCGTTAAAAAAAATTAAACAAAAGGTCAACTAAAGGTCAATAGGCATTTTTGCACCTATTTTGAAAATTCCTAGTTACATTTGCCCCTTAAAAAAGCATTTTATATTAGGTGCATTTTTGTAAAAAATCTCATATTTTTATACTTTAACCCTTTTATATATATTAAAATAAATATTAAATTAAATTTAAACCATTCAAAATTAATATAAAGGAATCAAAATGAAGAGCAGAAAATGTGCTCCCAAGATATGACTGACATTCATTCACTCATTGCGTGCCCGTAGATATTTCTGCTTCCCATTCTTGATTGAACTAATTTAGTTTTTAAAGGATATGTTGTTTCAAAATGAAAATAATCGAAACGCATATTTTAGCTAAATGTTGCAAAGAAGCAATATAGTTTCTAGGTTACTAGTTCGAATCTCAAAAGAAACACTTGTGTTGGGAGGGATAGCCATGAACCCCAAACCGAATAGGACATCGGATGATAATATAAAAAAATATTGAAAAGAAATCTATTGCAGCCTGCTATCCCCACATCATATCATAGTAAACATGATTGATCGTCACGAAGACGCGCAGAGACGATACAATTTAGGATATCCTGAATTCAGTTCTACGACTTTCTAATCTGCCTTGTTACAATCAGCAGTGATATACTGTGTCACATCCGGAAGCATGAAGATGTTGAAAAGGGCTCCTATTAAAATGAGTTGCGTATTTCCTAAAAAGCAAAAACAAAAAGGGGTCTACGCAGGAACTAAAATTGAAACTGCATTTGGGAACTGTATTCAAGCGCTTCAAGATGTGTAGCCATGGCCTTGTTCATTGGAGGTGGTCCACACCTTAACATCTGTAAGTTTCAAAATTTGGTCTTGTTACTTTCGAAAGGCACAGAGAGAGAGAGAGAATAAAATTAATTAGTGTAAAATTGACCTTTATATCAGGAGCTGGTGCAGGGCAGTGTGCTTGGATCATTTCCTTGGACACAAACCCGACCCCGCCATCCCATCCTTCTGGTGGCTGTAATGTGTAAAAAGCATTCACAATAGAAATCAAGTACACATAAAAGCCAAAATTTCTAGGCTAATACACAAAAGAGAACATTATACTTTTTACCTCAATGTTTCACCCATTTTAATTTGATCTTCATAGTTTAAAGTTTTATAACTAGGCATTTAAAGTTTAAAAGGATTTTTAATTTATTCATTGTTATTATATTTTTCACAATACTTCATGATTTCTTCGCGAGTTAATTTTAATTTATTATCTATACTTGTATCATTTAATCACACAAATTCAGAATATAAAGAATATAAAAAAAAGAAAAGAATATAAAGATAGTCAGCGATCAAATCGAAGGAGATGCCTAAGGAACCCTAAGGTGTAATGCCCAGGTTTAATTTTTTTTCTCATCTATGACTCTACTTCCTTTGATTTTATGTGCATCTAAGAACAATTCTCCTTGGCACAAGGCATACAGTTCGTTCAACTACACATCCTTGACTGGTTTTCCCTAAAACCTATCAATTAGTGAATGAGCAATCATATTCCATTCAAGTCAAACAGCCATGCTCATGAAGGTTCATGTTAAGAGATATTTTAAATACCTGATTCAGAACATAATAAACACGGAATTGACTTGGGAACTTGAGTGCAAATTCATCCAGCTCTTCCTGAAAACGAAACAAGCATAATGGATTTAAGTTTCTGGAAAACATGCAAGCCTAGTACGATGAGTCACTTATGAATATCTTCTTACACCCTTAAGAATAGATAACGAAGAAAAGAACCCATAGAAGGCTGCAATTGAACTTGATCTATAGAGTCCTTTATCTTCTATAAGAAGACAAAAAGTTCCATGCCACGCAAGGGAATTGACTGATGAATTGACGCGTGATATGTATATATATATGCAACATGCCAGTGATGCCACGGATGAACATACATCAAAAGAGATGAAGATATATTTACCTTTAAGAGAATGTCATCATAAGTAACATTGGCATAAATCAGATGTACGTTAGTTTTGTCTTCCGGGTTTTCCAGTATGGCTCTCGTAACCTCAAGATATAGGAAAAAGAATTAATCAAGCCCCAAAATATAAATTACAAAACAATGAAATGGAAGAACAATAGAAGCCACAAAGCTCAAAAATCCTGCACCTGAAACATTGGCGTGATGCCAGTGCCACCAGCAATCATGCCAAAAGCTCTAACTTCATTGGGTTGGTACTTGAAGCGTCCCTAGATACATCACAATAAATACATCTTAAACGGTGATGTATGAAGTGAAAAATTGCTCATGCACAACTCACATTATGAAAGCCCCACTTATGCTATTTACAACAATTCAAATATTAACTACAAGAGAAACTTCGAAGATAATGATAAATGATAATCAAAACTCCTAGACAATAATAAACTTCATGATTCCAACTTCCAAGATAATGATAAACTCCTAATATTTTCAGTCCTCTTATAAAAGGGCTTCTCGACAGTATGGATGACATTATAAGCATTATAAGAGAAAACAATAATAGCAGTAAGCATGATTATAGTCCATATGAAATAATTTTTGAACATTAATATAATATATGCCCCTGTGTCGGTGTGAGCGATTCCAACAAGCAACTAATAGAACACAACATAGCATAACAAAGGATAGGACTTCACTTCTAAAATACACTAAACAACACGGGTGGCACTAAAGAACACTGAGATTGAAGATGATGGATTGTAGTTCAGATAAGTGGCACACCACCTCAACTCAAAACGACTAACAATCGCACAACCAAAAAGCTCCTCACAGATCACGGGGGCACAACACAGCACAGCAACAAAGAATCTAAACACAAAATAACAGACTAGTAGTGGCTTTTGAGAAGCCAATTCCCTCCCAAGGCATCCTTCCCAAAGTTCTCCCTCCCTTTTATTCCAAGGCTGGTCTTCACTCAGAAAGTTTCCCCTCAACCACTTCCAATCACTCCCGCCTCTTGCAGCACGAAATCCTTTTTCTGTCTCCCTTCTCCTTTGACACTTACAGCATAGACAACAGCACAATGAGTCGGTCCCCTGCTCACGGCCTTAGCAACTTTAGTCACAGCTCCATCAATCACATTTCTAATTGTTTAGTTACCTACTATAGGCTTCTCATCTGACACTTTCAGCATAGACAACAGCACAATCAGTTGGTCCCCTGCTCACAGCCTTAGCAACTTTAGTCACAGCTCCATCAATCACATTTCTACTTGTTTAGTTACCTACTATAGGCTTTTATGGTCAGGAGCTGTGATTAGGTTGATCATATATTCAAAAATTTTAAGGTGTTCTGCAGAAAACATCCACTATTAAGTAAAAGTTTGCTAACAAAATAGAATCATAAGTTGCAGGCATGAATAACTTTCTCCCAGCACAGGCTTAGTCAACAAATCACAATTCAATCAATTTTACATTCTTCGATAATGGTGAAGGTGGAATAAGCATGGCATGCAACAAAATCTACCAAGACAACAATTGATAACAAATGAAATTGCTGTAAATACCTTAGGTCCCTTCACAAGCAAGTAATCACCTACACGTATCTCTCGAAAATGGTGAGACATCCTTCCTTGTGGATACATCTATTAATTGACCAAAAGCAGTGTGAAACAGAAGTAAGCAGTATTCCCATTATAAAAAAACCCATATTTAGTTATGCTTAAATATGGAGAAAAGAACGCTAATGGCATGTACCTTTATAACTAAATCAAAGTATCCAACATCAGTATCCAATGTTGTCGGAGTATATGGTTTGACAACTTCTTCACCAAGACTGTCTTTCCCTCTGTATAAAAGAACAAATTATCTCTGAGCTCAATGTATTATAAAGGACCATACTTTCGTGAGCTAGTATCATGCAGTAGGACTGTGGGCAAAGTTGAATAAACTTAGGACTGGTTCCAGCTACTTAAGATGGGACTAAATTAGGAACTGCTTTCATCCATGAATTGAAAAAGAAAAACAATGAATCCAAACCTGCAGCTTATATGTTGTCCAATGGGAAGTCCTAACACTGAGGTAGGTGTTGGAAGACTAAATCTAAACTTGGCCACATTATGGCTGAGTTGTGTGTGTTGAACAAGTTTAAATTCCTTGAAGTTCTCAGGGTCCAAACAACCTATCAAGACAAGTGGTAACATAATTTAAGAAATACAAAAGAGGCAGAATAAGCAAATGCATATTTCACATCTTTAATGTTAGAGCAATAATAACAAAATTTCATACGGAATATTATACCAGTAAGCTAAAATTAAAATGTAACAATAAAATTTTATATAGAGCATAAAAGATTTGATGAAATTGGCTCCCCAAAATGTCCTTTTTTGTTTTCTTTGGCCCGTTTACTTACAACTATGAGGAAATGTTCAATATTGCAACTTTAAACTGTACAATGCATGTACCATGACAAGAGCCCAAGCACAACATTGCTGTTTCCTGTTTCCAGCTTCCAGTTTCCATGTAATTTGTTACCATATCAAGCCGATTTCAGTCATTTTGTTGCAATCATTGCAATCATGCACCAAAACTATGGTAAGTATATGTTCATCTAAGAAATAAAAAGTTTGTCGTCATAATAACTTTTAGACCTTATGTTAATCATGGAATTATGCATTGCCAAATGTTGTGGTGCAAAAGCCACCATAAATCGATCTACCTCATTTAATTTCATGGTTAACTTTAGCCTCACAGCACAACAATGCTGTAAAATACATTATAGATATAGACTAGCAAGGGATGGCTTCGACGACATCAATTTTGGGGAGCCAAATTCATCAAATCTAGGAACCTTTCAACCTGATGACGTCATACATTTTCTCAGCACACTGCGGAAGAGACTACTATTAGTTTCCGCCACAATATTGTACCGCAATCGTGAACATCTTATGCCTATTATTTTTCGACAATATCAGGACCAATTCGAAACCAAGTCTGGTCAAAAGCAAAACCATCCATCCATTTAGTGAACGCATAATTAACTCAAACTTCGCTCAATGTCCGCGAAATTCGCATTCAAATGCAAGCCACGTAAAATAAATATCATCTCCGAGTAATCAAGAGGAAAAAGAAACTGCAGAAAACTACAACGGGGAAGGAAAAATGAAAACACAAATAAGAGCGATCGAAACACCTTTGGGCTTTTTGGTGACGTAGTAATAGTAAGCGGTACCGCCGATAATTGCGACAAGAGCAACTGCCATGCTTATCATCTCGGTCCTGTGAGTGTGTAGAAACTCCATTTTCGAAAAATCGAGCTTCAAAGTTGAAAGAGCTTGGGGATACAGTAATGGTGACCTTAGGTCAAGATATATTGCGGATCGAGATGGAGGGAGGAGGAGAAACTTTTGGAGGGACGACCGTAAAATTTTCAGGGTTCAGAGGGTTAATGGCCAATGACAATCGAGGTTGAGCCGCACATCAGGCCTCTGCCTACGTGGCACGTGTAATTGTCCAAATAAAGAGAGATTCTGCATGCCACCGGTAAAAAAATAGATTCTGTATGGCGCGAGTAGCATAATTACACATTAATTATAAATATATATATACACACACAATATTTAAAAGTCAGTTGGGTAATTAGCAAGGTAATTAAATCCAGACCGGTTATTGAATCGGCCGAGGTATTAGATCAAAGGTCAATGGGTTAAATCAGAGTCAAACTGGAGTTAACCCGAAACCAAATTGATGAGAAATTAAAAATTTAAGGGTTATTAATATAAATTTTTTTAAAAAAATCGATTTTTAAAAAAAATAAAACAAAAATACCAATCCGGGCCGGTTTCCAGACCAAACCGATTTATCGGCTAGTTGGCGGGTTTCCACTCCGGATTTAATTACACTGGTTATTATTGAATTTTGTCGTTAGGACATTATATAGAAATGATGCCATTGTGGAATGGCCAATAAAGGTGCATGATCTACATTAGAGGAAGAAGGCCCAAGTTTAAATATTCATAACGATCGGTTGTAACTTTGATCTAATGAGATAATCAATAGGTGGGAGAAGAAGCTAGTCACTCATAACATACACGAATCAAAAATTGAATCCTTGTTAGAAAATATGCTCACATTTAATGTCTGAGTGTCTGACAATATCTTAAATAGGTCAACTGTGCCTAACAAAAAACTTTTGATTTAATGGTATAAGAAAAGGTAATGGAGATTTTTTTTAATTAAAGGGAACTTAAAAAAATAAGAGAGATGTTTGCTACAGTTTGAAATATAAATGGAAATAATTAAAAAGGGAATGTCTATATTATTCACTAAAAACAATCGAAGATGAACATAAAAGTAAAAGCCTACGTACTGAGTGAAGGCAGTGACTAACAATACTAAAGAAGTTAAATCTAAAAAGAAAATGACTGAAGAAAGTGAGGGAGAAGATGATAACTAATAATGGAGAAACATTATTGTGAAAATAACTCAGAGGAAAATAGATGCCAATCCAAAAATGAAGGGCAGGAAAGAGGGAATAAGGCTTGTGGCTCCACTTGCTGGAGGGCTTGCCTCTGATGCTCCTGTCATAATTATCATTAAAATAATATTAATAAAGATGATGAAGAAAATATTTCTGGAATATTTGTGAAAATGGTGTAATATTTATTACATACCAGGGGATGCCGATGGAGACGAAAGATCTGAAGTACCTCCATTGTAAAGCAACAACACAATGAGTACAATTTAATTATTATTCCGTATTTAATTGCAAAGCCAATCATATGTATGAAATAAAATTTTCATTTTAATATTATATCTTAAAACTTAAATTCATACCGTACAAATAATCCTTTATATGTAAATTATTAAAAATTAAAACAAAAGTACTTTACAAAGAGAAATACCTGATGGAGAATATGCACCGCTAGATGGAGGCAAAGACACTGGCACTCCCACAGCTGTTAAATACAAACATTATAATGTGAACTAATATCAAATATATACTCTTTTTAGTGCCATTTCATTTACATCACAAAACTGCTAATTAAATTGCAATATGAGTAGTAATTTAAAATAATGTATCATACAACTTGCAATTGCTAAAATTTATATTTTTGTTGACATTTTTTAACAAAAGTCTTCACACTCATATTGAATATGAAATTAGCATCCTTTAGTTTGATATCATTCTGTCACACACGCACCCAGAGAGAAAAGGGAAAAGTTTATGTGCATGGCATGGGGAAAAAATATAATTGAAGAAGAGGAGATAAAATTATATGAATAATACTATATATATGTTTTATCAAGTCCATCTGCTTTCTTTATTTGTTTTTGCTGTGGAAAAAAATATTATTTAGAGCACATGCAGGTGAAAAAAGAGAGGCAACATTAGTCTCCTTGGTGGGTGGTAAATAAATCAATAATAACCGTGGCAGCAATCTATATAAATAAATATATATATATTTGGTTTGGTACAGGGGTTCCACCATAATAGCCTTTCAACAACAACATTGAATGTGCCATGTGTAGGTAGCTAGGAGTAGAGTTTGACATACTATACATTTTTAATAAGAGGTCTAGTTATTACTATTTTCAATCTAAATATAAAATCAAATTGACTTTATAACATACCTTTATACTTTTCTATATACTTAATAGTAAACACTCTATTTTATATTTCTAAATACTTCCTTAATATCAAATATAGGGCGTTTTTTAGAAAAAACTCTTAATCCCATAATATAAGTCACTTGACTAGCATTAATAAACGTTTTCTAAATATTACCCCTATTGCAATTTACTAGAAGGATATGACTTGAAGTCTAATGCCTATACTCTTCAATATAAGTAAAGTTAAAGAACTTTTTTATTTTTAGACAATCACCTCTCTCTAACTTTTGGCATGTTTTCAAGTTAGAGGTGACCTGTAACATGAACAGGAATAAATATTACGAATAATATAATTCATTAATATACATGGAGTTACCTGCGCAGGTGGAGATAGGAGGAGTGGAAACACCACAAATAGGGGGAAGTTTAAGAGCCCTGTTAAGATCAATCTTGACGCCGGCGAACTGAGGGTTCGCAAGCAATTGGCACAAACAGATAGGGTTGCTATCCACAAGACCTGCAAGCTGTCCACAGCATGGTTTCTCTGGTTGCGTCAGTTTGCTTCCTTCTTCCACAAATGTTAAGCAATTTGACATGTTTGCCAATGCCGGGAAACATTCACCGCCCATTGCCGCTGGTCCCGGCGCTGCCGCCGCCTCACCTGTCATAATTTATTAACCACATGTGTGTGTATAAATAAATGTTCATATTTCCCAACTAACTATAAACAAGTAACGTTAAACACGTAGTCGTCATCAATATGTTCTCTTCAGAAACTTACTTGCCTTAACGTGCAGAAACAATATCAAAGGAGGTATGCATAGGGACTTACTTGGTGATGGAGATAGTGATGGAGGATTTACTTTGCTGCTAGATGGAGGCAAAGAAACTGGGACTCCCACAGCTGAAATATCGAATTTGCATTATTAATTAGTGTCATCACTTGACTTATATTACACAAATATGTACGTCCAAAGATAAACCAAGGATGCATATACAATTGAATTAAAATAAAGACCCGATTATTGATCATAAATTGTAAATACTTCATCAATTCATTTGTTAATATTAATTTGGCTTTGTTATCCTCAAGGAGAGGGGAATATCGTCCTGAAAACAAAAGACCAGCACCATTGATACCTATCCAATTTCTAGGTGTTTACTATATATCGAAACACTGATAAGAGACTTTATTAGATCTCTATCTCTCTCTCTCTCTCTCTCTAAAATGTGATATTGCCAGAATTGTTTGGTTTACTTGATCTTTAGAATTGAAGACGTACCGGAATGGAGTTACCTTTCTAGTATATATACAGAGAGTTGTTGGTTACTAATGGCCGACTGGGACATCATTGACCAGACAAATATGACAAGAGTGAGTCACATCCCATGTGTGACGATAAAACTCCCTATTTTATTTCTATATCTCTCTCACCTCTGTCATTTTTAAATACTCCTTTTCGTTATTATAAATGGAGATAACTAATTTATAAATATCTAGGAAGTTAGTTAAATTACTCCTTATTTGTGAAAAAAAATGTGTTTTGGTTTTCCTAAAGAATTCCTCTTATATAATAATTTGCACTAGAAACTATACTTATTAATGAAAACTCCCTTTACATGTGTAATTAGAATAAATAATTAAGAAAAAAATTATAAATTTAGGAAACAAAACAAATCCATCAACCAACTCCTACATTTAGGATCTTTGGGAGTATTCAAATTTTGAAATGATCAAGTTAAAATTAAAGGCTATACAATATAAATATATTTATGGTATCCTAGCTAGATTATTAAAAAAGTTGAAATCAAATGAAGGGACAAACTTCAACTCATCAAGTCGCTCACACAAATACATTGTTCTCATTTAAAGGACTTTATATATATATATATTAAGAACAGAATTCAATGCTTTCATGTGCAGGTAGGTGCCTCTACCTTTCATACACAGCTGTGTTTCTATTAATGACCCCGCATTCATATTTTTATTTTTCAATCTTAAAATCATAAAATCTAAAAATCATCATTAACATTTAACAATTCACATAATATTCTGTTTCCTATCCATGTTAGTTTTCGTCCAAAATCTCAGCTCTTCATATGCCATAATGAATGGTTTTAATCTTATAGTAGACCCAACAAAATGAATCCCTTGAGCAGTGATGATGATGCTAATCAAACCGATGCGATGAATATACAAGTAATTATATAAAATTGTATTATTGTTGTTGTTATGTATATATAGGATTTATATATAAAAGAATGAATTTGATGATGAAAAGTGAAGGGATCATATAGTTACCGGAGCAGGTGGAAACAGGAGGAGTAGAAACACCACAGACCGAAGGAAGTTTAAGAGCCTTGTTGAGATCAATCTTGATGCCGGCGAAGTCAGGTTTTGCAAGTAATTCACACAAACAAATAGGGTTGCTATCCACAAGACCTGCAAGCTCTCCACAACATGGTTTGTCTGGTTTCGTCAGATTGCTTCCTGCTTCCACATATGTTAGGCAATCTGACATATTCGCCAACGCCGTGAAGCAATCATTGCCTCCTGGAGAAGGCGCCGGCGACTGTGCCCCGATGCCTGCCACTAAACATAACACTAAAACCGTGGCTGCTATACTCCGTCTGGCGATGGCCATTTGAGAGAGAGTGTGAGAGATATGATGGGGACTGGGCGAAGAGGCTAGGCTTGTAGTTATTAATTTTGTCTTCTCAAGGTAGATTGGTGGCCATTAAATACAGGAATGGATGGGAAACTAATTCTTTTTTTGTATTTTGTTTTATGAAATATAAATTATTATTCATGCGGTTTTTTTTTCTCATTGGAATAAATAAATTGTACCATGCCTCTTAATTTATTTTTCTGTTGGGATTAGAGTATTTTCCGTGACAGGATATAAAAAATATATAAAAATCTTTTAACTAAGCCTTCGTAATGAGATTGCGATAATTATTCACTGGTAGCAAGATTTCCGCCATTGTTGGTTTAGATTTTCGGAATTAAATTAGTCGGTTATGAATAGATCTAAAAATCTAACCCCAAATAACTTAAATGATAAGATTATATGTGTTTTTTCAATTTTCTCAAATGACACGAAATTATGGGCTTTTTATAACTTGAGAATCATTGGTTTTACCACTATATATAAAAAAACTAATAAAATAAATAAACCACCCCTAAATTCAAAATGCGGTTGCACACTCATGTCATTTTATTTATTTTTTATATTAAAATAGCAGAGTCGGGTGGCTTCAAGGATGTGAAGAATTCTCTATCTACCTAAACAACCGCAAAGGTTGTTATTTATTTTGGCCTTCTTGAAATGATGCAATTAAATGAATAAATAAATAAATAGGAGGACAAGTAAATGTTTTATTGAATTTATTTTATTTTTTAATTTAATTATATGAATAATATAGTCACTTAAATTTGTTTAGACTTGTACTGAATTAATGATTTCTTTTGTGTTTTCAAAATGAGAATAAACACAAGCTGAAATCAAAATGTTATTGTATTATATCTTTATGCTGGAATATAAGCTATTTAATCTTTAATAGAAATATTTATAATTAATAATTATACATACCCCGTACTTGTTCGTGTTTCTAAATTTAGGCGGAGATTGGATGAATTTAATAAATGCAACGGCAACCTAACTTCCACACCGCCAAAATTTCTAGGTAACTATTCCTCCCTTTTTTTCTCATCTTCTGATATTCACAACTATAATTTTTCATGTATTATGCAGTTTTTTTTAAAAAAATATTTGTACGAGTCATAAACATAAACGATTTCAGAAATGTGCAGATTTGAATATAAATTTTTAAAAAAAAAATTAATAGGAATAATCAGTTAGTTGAAACTCACACATTTAATCTAATAATTAAATCATATAATGTTTATCTACCTATTACTTATATAATAATAGGGATATTGGTGGCTGTGTGACAAGTTGAATCCCACCAGTATCCCAACTGCCAGCTTCTCATACTAGATAAATTAAGCCATTTAATATATTATTATTTATGATAGAAGAGACACTTGTTTGATAAAAAAGAGTGACACTCGTACTAAACTAGCTTTGTGACAAGTTCAACATTCACTTGTGTATCACATGGCAGCATCCCGTACTACCTAAGTTAAACTAATTAATACATTATTATTACTATTATTATTATTCCTTCAAATATACCTAATATTATAACTTTAAGAGATACGTGGCCACTCCCACCCCGATTATATCATGATAACTTTCTTATTCATTTTTAAATTTTAAAACTAACTAAGAACCTGAGTCTTGACGTGAAAAATTAAAATATTTAATTTACGGGCTCAGGTTTTTAGTTTAGATTTAAAAAAGGGAAAATAAAAAATACCATTAGAATTACAAAAATTCCAAAATATCTATTAAATTAGCAAAAAGACAAATAAGTAATCTGATGGGAATATGGGATTTGGGTGTTGGTAACTTGAGTATAGAAATTAGCAACTTGAGTATAGAGATTAACAATTTGAGCTCTCCAAATTGTCATTATGTATACCCAAATTGCTAATCGCTATTCTTAAGTTGTTATTGCCTATACTCAAGTTGACAACACTCAAACTTCAAAGCTCGTATTCTTACAAAATCATCTATTTGTGCTTTTACCAATTTAGTAGACATTTTGGGAGCTTTTATAATTCAAATGGCATTTCTCTGTCATTTGTTTTTTAAAATACAAATAAGGAAGCTATGATGATATGATCACAAGAGAGTAACCACATATCTCAAAAAGTATATCAGGTATATTTGAAGGTATAATTATACTCCCTCTATCCCTAAATATAAGCTTTAAATATGAGAATAGATCTATCCCAAAATATAAATTTCGTTTCAGTTTTATCTCAACATTTATTTTTTTTTCCAACTCTGCACTTTGACAGAATTTGTTGCATTTATTGTTCCTCTCACTTATCCTTTTTACAAATAAGGATATAGTTAGGGGAAAAAAATACATATTTGTTGCTCTTAACTAATTTTAATTGTTTTCTTGATAAATACAAATCGATTATTCAAAGCTTATACTTAGGGATGGAGGGGGTAATACTAATAACAATATATTAAATAGTTTAATTTATCTTATACAGGGTGTTGTCATAACTACAAGAAAAAAATAATTTTTAGTAAATATTAAATCTGAACTACCCAAATTTCAAGGAGTGACCACATATTTCGAAAAATTATAATAATAATATTGTTAAATAGTTTAATTTATCTAGTATGAGATGCTGCCATGTGACATGCAGGTATGTGTCACAGCCGACCTACCGGTGTCCATCCTATTATATACATAACAGGATTATGATTAAATCCAAAAGAAAATTTAAAAATTTTAAACCACTTAAAATTGTTCATACCCAAAAGCAAAAGGAAAAAAGTTTTGAAAAAAATCACTTGAAAGTACGTGCTATGAATGAATTGATGATCATATTTCTAGAATTGAGTGATGCAAAACAATGAAGGTAGTTCTCGAATTCCTATGCTCTATTAATTTTTTTTCCCTCTAATGATTAATGGTGAGCGAAGTTGAGGCATCAGAATTTAATTTCTGTTGTTTGCTGGCTAAGTTACATGGGTTGACTTCCATCATTTTCATGGATCACATGTTATAGAACAAAAAAAAAAGGAAAATACGAAGACGAATGCAACAAGTTCATAAAGAAAGCCACATGCAAATGGTCCCACAGGAATGATCTCCACAAGTTTTGGCAAATGAGGTTGGTTGGAATGAGTGCAAATTTAATGTAGTTTGGTAACCAAAAAAAAAAACTAAAAAGCCCCAAAATAGGCGAGCAACATACAAGACAAAAAAACCAACATGCAATAACAAAGTCCAGTGTAGAAAATAACAATATGCCATGACATATTGACAACTTGGGATTTTTAGTAATTAAATTGCTTATGTGGGCATGCACAATAATTTTTCCTTCTTTTCAAAACCTGACAATTGGAATGTTGATATTATTTATGTTTTTTTATTTACACATGCGCATATTTACATTATGTTTTATTCAGGAATAAGATGTAAAAAAATAATTATATGGTCTAAAATGTGTAAATAAAACTATTTAGATAGCACATGGTGCAAGTGTGCATCGAATCCAAAAGAGTTTGTGGTGCGTGTTTGATGCCGCAAACTCATGTCATTTATCAAATTTGAGGGTTGGAGGTTGATGCCTTAAGAAGAGAAAGCATTTATGGAGAAACTAATTGATTGATGTGTGAGCTTATCTGTACTTTGTGCTCATTTTATTCTCTTGATAGCCATCACATGGAAGCAGATTTTCTCATCATCTCTCATGAACCCATCTGAACCGTTGATCGAGAGGACGAGCCCATTTGGACCGTTGATTGGGAAGAAGAGAAAAAAGTCAAATGAGTGATAACTTGATGACGTGGCTCATTTTTTACCTTTTATATTGATTAGACGGACATAATTTAGAGATTATGAGAGATGATGAGAAAATGGATAATGAGAGAAACCAAACCCGCCATCACATGTGATCATTTTCGCAATGCCGGTATTGGTGTACTTCTGTTTTCTTGATTTATTAACTTATTGTTGGTATAACGCATCAACACAAATCTTTACAGATCGACTCAGCGAGCAGCAGCAGCAAGCCTTATCTTCCTAGATGGCATCAATTATATAAATCACACGACGCAACCAAATCTTTCATAAATTGTTACCAAGATACTCAGGAAGCCATTAGAATTAACTCGAATGATGTCTTACATGAGCCATCATATTATCATCCAACACCTTAGAACAACAATGGGGATCGTCAGAGCTAACATTATCATTAGCAAAAGCTAACATAGCTAGAATATTAGCACCCCCTATAGTTTCTGTGTAAGCAAAATTATAGGATACATCAGACTCACTTAAAAAAAGCATATAGAACCTGAAAGCTGCTTGACCACAACTGAACTGTCAGAGATCTGCAACCAAATTTTCTGAATCTAAATGACAAGAAAATAGTTTTACTTGTAAGTCCCGCTGTCCAGATATGAGGGTACCAGATATAGTAACATTTACCATGTATTTGATGAACCATAGCATATGCACAGTCCCATACAAGACTAAAACCCTGCTTCTGTCCTGTGAATGAACTTAAGCTGCTTGACCACAACTGAACTGTCACAGATCTGCAACCAAATTTTCTGAATCTAAATGACAAGAGAATTGTTTTACTTGTAAGTCCTGCTGTCCAGATATGAGGGTACCAGATATAGTAACATTTACCATGTATTTGATGAACCATAGCATATGAACAGTCCCATACAAGACTAAAACCCTGCTTCTGTCCTGTGAATGAACTTCCTGCTTTTGGAATGTAGTCGCTATTATTGACAAGATATACATAAAGGATACATGCTAGAGATGCCACACCTCTGAACTCATGTAAAGCATTCCCTTCCCCTCTAAGCAATGAAGATACCTGTCCTACATATGCAGTGTTACTAGAATTTTGTCCTCCTAGAAGCTAACTATGGATGTACTTTCACAGCGGTTGTTGACATCTCTCAAAAAGAAAGTCAATTAAGGACACAACACGTAATCAAGTGGTTTCTCCGGGGAAAAAAATTTATTAATCATTATCGAAGTTGTGTACAATATCTTATCATTGTGAAACTGATTGTAACTGATAAAATTGCAACAAGGCAGTATAAATCAAACTCAACCAAAATTTGTTCCTAATGGTACAGTTACAAAGTGTTACTATTGTAGAAGATCTCATATAATGCCTTGCAGCTCTTTTTACAAGAGCTGATGGCACCAAAAAAAAAAAGAATATCAGACTTTACGAGCTAGTGTCCTCTGCTTAGTTCCATGCTGTACTATTTTTTCCTCCACATGAAGGCCCTTACGACGTCTGACTGCATTAATTAACTTTCTTGCTGTGTTAGGAAGCACACTAGAGCCGTCTCCAAACTCTTCAATTTCCTCTTCAGTTTTAGGTACAAAGAAAGGATCCTCAGAAAGTGCTTCCCAGTGACTAAGTACAAGAAGTGCACTAGCAGCTCCAGAAGTCCACCTCCTAAGCTCATCAGCAAAACCAAAACTTTCAGAAACAGGCAGATATGCATGCACAGTGAAGAAAGGGGAACCTTCCTGCATCTCTTCCTTTAAAACTCGGGCCCGCCTTCGGCCAAGTACAGCATACATGGGACCCAAATATTCAGTAGGAGTATTCAACTCACAGAAGTACATGGCTTCCACAAGCCGTGGCCTATTCTGAAGCACAGCTGCTCTACAAGCGTCTTTGACGGTTGTGATTATTTGTCCTGCAAAGATGCCATATTGTTCAGATTGTTGGTGTGTTTCAGATTCATCATTTTGCCCTAAATAGGGATAAATGTATGCCTCAATGACAAATGCCAAACCCCACATAGGTTCATCACACAAGGGTCCAGCTGCAGTGGCCAGTTGGAACCCAGATATGACACTACTCTCAAGACGCTTAGCCTCCATGTTTAATGCTTCATTCACATTTAAGGTTGTATCAGCCTGCGTATTAGAATTACTAGAATCATCAACAAAACCCAGTCTTTCCGATACATGACAATCACCATGTATAAGAATAGAGCCATCACTCCTCTCAGCTTTGACATCAGGAGTAAAGAGAATGTTAGGACCAATTTGCCTAGGTCCAAGCGCCCATATCCTTCTCAAAAGTTTTAACCACTTTGACTTACATTTGTCAACATAATAATTGTCATTCTCATTCTTGCTCAAAATCTCACTTTCCAAGGCATCCATTATGTGTTTTTTTAGCACCTCAGTTGGACGATCATTTTCAAGGATACCTGATCTCTGAGAATCCAAATTTTTAACAGTATGCCCAGATTTTATTCCAATGGCATCCCCCAATACATCAGAACTATCATCAAGTACCTTTGTTAGAGAAGATGGAAGTTTCATCACACGCACACGCACAACACATCTACCATTTGGGGTTGTTTTTTCAACATAATCTGAGATCTCACTAAGAGCTTTCAAATTTTCAAGCATGCTAGACACTTCTCCTTCAATGGTTTCTTTGTAAGACACAAGAGGTGGAGAGACTTCTAAGCTTACCTTAGCAAATCTTTCCTTTAAATCTTTTACACATCTTTCAAGATGAACTTCTCCTGCTGCAGCTAAGACATGTTCTCCTCTTGCAGATACAGTGACCTCCACAAATGGGTCCGCTCTATTTAGAAGCCTCAAGCCTTTCAATAGTGCACTCATATCTGCAGGGTCAGATGGCTCAATAGCAACTCTTAATGTTGGGGCAACCTGAAAAGACATACTAGAGAAGGGCCAACAATTCTTGGTAGATGAGAGTGTAGCACTTTTCAGGATATGTTGGCCAAGGCCTCGGATAGCAACAATGTTTCCTGCTTTAGCAGATGTCACCACCTTCAAGCCTTGGCCCATCATTAGATACAAAGATTGTAATTCAGCCTCTTGAACATGCTTTTGCATTTGTTCTCCTTTTAGTGGATCATACAAAGCTGAAAGCACAAAAACTTTCTGTCTTGCAGACAAAGTTCCACTAAATATTCTAGCAAATGCCAAGAAACACTCATCTGATTCACCCTCTCCATCTCCAGAATAGTTCATGACCTCCCCATGTGAAACTCTATCAGGAAGCATTTTAATTGGCACGGCAAACATTTTTGACACAAAAGCAACAAATGGAGCTTCAGGTTTCAAATCACATGACTCAACTGATTTTCTAGCAAGCTCTGCCTCTGCAAGCACATTCTGATCAACCCCATTATCAAGAACCTCTCTTTTTGGAAGAAGGCGTGAGATACGAAATGATTGTGCAGACACTGGATCTGGCATACACTTCAACACCATTGATAAGATTGTATCAGAAAGGGGAAGCCACCGACTCATAACAGCTTGAAGCACAAGCTTAGGGTCTTTATTTTGCAATTCACGAGCTGGTATAGACAAACTAAACGACTTAATGACTTTCTCAAGCATTCCTTTGCCGCCATCATCCTCTAGAGCACCCTGGTATACCTGCCATAGTGGTTCTAAAACAAATTGGACAAACATTGGCCTTGCCTTACTTCCTCCACCTATACCTTTCTTACCAACAATCATTTTAGTTTTTGAATTGTAATATCGAGGACCCCATAGGGCTTTTTGCAATGCAGCAGCACTAGCCCCCAATTTTGAAGCATAAATTTCAGCAAATTTATGAATTCCGAATCCCCAACCATCTAGTGCACACACAAATGCCACATTCCCTTTCTGCGGTTGAAACATATCTTCTTCTTCATCCTCTATGAGATCAAAGTTTTCATCAACAGTTACCTCACCTAAAGGTCCTGCAAGTATGGAATCTACATCTGACAAATACTTCTCAGACTTATATGTACTAACTATCCCATTGACCTCATGCACAATACGTAATAGCCGAATATAGGCTTCCATGGGACTCAACTTCAATTCACTAATCAACCTATCAATCTTATTAAGAACCAAGCAAGGAGATAGCCTCTCAATCCAACACTGCCGCAACACAGCATGGGTTTGAATATGCACACCTTCAACAGCATCAACCAAAATTAATGCACCATCACTTAGTCTAGCAGCTGTGGACACCTCACTACAAAAATCCATATGACCAGGGGAATCTATGAGGTTAATAGAGTAGTCTTTATAATGAAGACCAATGGAAGAGCTCTTCATGGTGATGGCTCTCCTTTGCTCCTCATCAAGATAGTCCATGAACCTAATTCGTCCAGCCAACTTCGGGTGAAGTAGGCCACCCCCTGAAGCAGCAATCAAATGATCAGCCAGTGTAGTCTTTCCATGATCGACATGTGCCAAAATACATATGTTTCTGATTTTGTGGGTATCAAGATCATCCTCCATTTTGCCCAACTTTGGTATTCAAGCCTGTTATTGAAAGTAGAAATAGAAATAGAATATGAATAAACAGAAAAAGATGTGTAAATGTACACTTACAACCTGTGTTAAAACAGAACAAGCATAAGAAAGAAATAAAGTCATGTTCAATGAGCCTCCATTGTTTTTTTTTTTGGCCATTTTGCACCATCAAGTAACTTAAACAGTATGTTTTGACAATATCAGTTTTGAGCTTGTTGATTCCATTGACAGTGTTCCTTCACCCCCAAGTCTAATCTTTTGTAGTCACCTAAACCAATTCATTTAGTCTTTTCTAGTTACTTATCAGAACTTCCTCCTTTCCAAGTCTAACTACTCATAATCATGATGAATCTGGGAAAGTGGATAACAGCTTGAAATTATAACTTCATGCTTGTCATCAAATATTATCAAAAGTGCAACCTGAGCCCAAGTCATACCAACCATTATTCATTAACAAAAGCAGTAGAATAGAGGATGACACCGCACATAATAAATTCCCATCTCTATCTAAGATTTAATTTTCGGATAGTATAGGAAATGAGAACAGGGAAGGTTATATGATAATTAAAAACACAAAAGTCTCTTACCCTCTTCAATGGTGGAATGGACAGGAAGTGACGCTAGATGGAGGGGTAAAATATTCTTCGAGAGAGGATCTCCAAGCTTCAAAATGTTGAAAACTGACTCTGGTACAAGAATAAAAGGCCATCAGCAATGCAAATGATTCAAAGCTCTAATGGGTTGGGCATCAACTTGAAACCCGACAGGACATCCACTAGGTTCAAAATATGAATCCAATGCCCCATCCAACAAGGATAACCCAGTATAAGATCAGGCTGGGTTATCACGCACAGGTTGGGCCAGTTTCTATCCAACAACAAAATGACAACAAACAAAATGAAGAATCAGAATCAAAGAAAAAATCAACAACCAACCGACCAAATCTTGGAATGAAAGCTAAGAAAAGGCTGCTTCTGAACTAGAAAATTCCATAACAAAGCTTGACATTCGTGATGATCATGAAAACAAAATGCTATAGCAAAAAAAGTAACAAGACAAACAAGGCAGCCTATTACAATTTAGAGGCATCAGTACTCAGAATCATTGAGAAAATACTCTGAACAAATCCTCTCCATTCATCCTTTGAATGAAGAGGATGCATTCAACATAATCAATAACCACTTATGTCATCCTATGTTCCAAATTTTGCCACGCGTGCGTCTCACTAAAAAGAGGAACTTAAAACGTAGTGTTCTTTTTTTTTGTTGGACAGATTTTGAATCCAGTTTCATTTTTCCACCAAATATAATCTATAGGCCGCAAGCCCAATAAATAAATAAAATGTAAAATGATGCTCAATTTTATTTTGCAGAAAGTGACAGTTAACCGGAATAGAGAGGTGAGATTTGTGTACATACATAGATGAAAGTGACATTTATAGTGCTAAGACTAAATAATGCTCAATTGAAACTAAATTCGAAGTTACAGCTCTGAATCTCCACTTTCAAAACCATAAATCAACGAAGCATAAAAGAAGTACCTGAATAGGGTTTAGACCGCACTTGAATGAAACCCCTTGGATGATGCTGTAATATTGGATTCCCTCTACTAGTTGCTCCGTCGCAGACGGAACGCCGCCAGCAAAAGATGGCTTCACCTGAAAATCCTTTCTTGCGGTCTGTGAAAACGGCAACAATAGGGAGGAAGATGGTGGCGCCAATCGGTCCCGGGTAGAAGGCGTGTTGACTTGAGATTTTGGTTTTCTTGCGTTATGCCGTGCGAAAGGCCGGAAGCAGAAGGGTTTGCGTGGCGGTATCAATTCTTTTCTTACTTTTTTCTTTTAAGCAAATGCAACCAGCATCCTAAATTATTTTGAAGTTGTAATTAATATTTAATAAGCTAAATTACTTAATAGTACAATGTTAACCCTAAAATAATAAAATTGATTCAATTTCACCCTTCCACTGACGCAGAAGGAAAACGTCCGTCTTCCAACTGGCATTTTTTTACACGCCATCTTCCCCTCTTCCACAAGCCCATTGGAGTCGTGGTGCAAGCGTTGATCATCACTGTCAAATAGCTTCTTCCCGACACACCAACCCCATAAGCGAACAAGGAGATCGACGATGTAGATGAGGAGTTCAACAATCTCTTGTGAACTAGATGTGTGTGTCCACCACGAGAAAACAAAATTCCCTCTCAATTCAGGGCTTTCATGAGATTTTACTATACAAAAAAAGGGGGGGGGGGCAACAAAGGATCTTACCTGACAATCGATACTTTTTCTCGCGCGCGCACACCACTGTATTTGTCGATGGAGTTCTTCCCTGTCGTCTAGTGTTTTCTGTCAGGTTTTACATGGGTTTCATTCATATATAAAAACCCTAAAAACTGGGCTCTTCAATTCATTCCCTTGGGTTTCATTCAATTGGATTTCATTCATATATAAAAGTCGCACACACACCACCGTGTGCTTTTTGTTTGTATTTTTTTTTAAATACCATTGGTGTCAAACAAAATAATGATGAGGCAGGAGAGTAAACAGACGTTTTCTCTCCGTTATTAAAAGTCCTCAATTGCTCCAATTTAATTACTTTAAGATTAAAATTGTATCCTAAAATATTTTAGGGTGTTAATTACACCCTAAAAAATAGATCTGGGTGCTGGATGCACCTTTACCCTTTCTTTTTCAATAACAATTTAGGGAGTTTAGGATAGCTTATTTTTTAATAATAAGTGTTTATTACGTAAGTCAAGATAAAATTCCTCTCATATACTTACCTCGTATGTCGTAAATTTTAATTTATAAACTCTTATAAATTAGAAATAAACTATCTCAAACAGTGACTCACTCAATTCAAGAGCTTTAGACAAGCCACCTTGCAATAACCTCGATCTATATATTTTGGTGAAAAACAAAAACTCAATCTATATGCAGTCACGCAGATATAGTATTATAAGGTCAATATATATATAGTATTAAAATAAAAAAATATATCTATATTTATTTTTTCCCCAAAGAAAGCCACCCCTCAATGACTCTATCTTTTTTTCTTTTTTTTTTAACATTTGTTTAAAATATGCTCTTTTAAAAATCTATCTCTGGTCGTTAATATAATAGTTACTTGAGAGTTAAATTTGATTATAAATATAATATCACAATGCACTTTGTCTTTTCCATTTTTTCTTAAAATATCCTTATTAATTACACATATTAAGGAGTTTTTATTCTAAGTAGTCATGATGAAAGATAATGTTTTTAGAAAATTAACTCATATTTGTTATAAATAACTAACATAATTAATTTTCTTAATATACTCAAATTATTTTTTTTGGTACAATGTAAGGATTTCCCTTTTCAAAGCTGAGAGCGCAAAGGGTTTTCATTTCTTCCAACAAATGCGCTTCCTGAATTTGAACTTGCGTTCTCCTTCTTACAAGGTTGAGATTGCTTACCATCTCAATCAACAGTTTATTGGCTAATACTCAAATTAGTCAACTAACTCTTATATTAAGGATTGGAGGTGGTAATTATTATCTTTCCAACACAGTTTTCTAAAACCAAATCATATCCTCTATATAACTTTTTTTTTATAAAAAGATAAAATTATATTAAAACATCAAGGTGAGGTTACATACATGCACAGAATTTAAATAAGTACCTACAAAATTATGATAGACACAGGAATAATCGTAGTGTTAACATCGGAAAAATACAAAATTAAAGCCAGCATTCACCGTAAAATAGTTAGTATATGTGATGAATGATGATACTACTTAGTAATAAAAACATGAATCATGCGAAGGCAAAAAAAAACATGAATCATGCATGTAACATCAAAAGAAAGAAAGGGGAAAATATATATATATATATATATATCCTTTCTAAATAGAACATCCCTTATTGCATTATATTCATCCTTTGATGGTTCCACTTATTACTCGTGAAATTTCCTTCCTCGTTAACCCAAGGAAGGCATGCAACTGACATTTGTATTAATCAAGTTAACAAGAGGTTTATCCACGGCCACCATTATAGATCAAACCAACGGTTTAGCCAACAGGTTACAGGAGTTAAAAATTCACAACCAATCAACCATGATAATGAAATCAGTCACAACCTTTGTAACAGAAAAATCCTCTGCCACCATTTAAAAAATGTGAAAAATTATGGTATAAATGGTGGAGGCAGTTGCTTCCTTGTCAAGGAAACAAACTATGCAAATCTATAATATCAGCAAGCACGCCTGCCGCAGTAGTGTCATTGCCTGCTCCAGCACCTTGAATAACCAGTGGTTGCTCCTTGTAGCATCGACTGTTTATTTCCAACTGCCATTTTCATTCAAACAAAAAAAAAAGGCTCAATGAACCCGACCACGGCAGAGCATCAAAAACAGAGAAAATTACATGAAAGTGTTACAGAGCAAAACTTTTTGGAAAATAACACTTAAACAAAGGAAGGCTAATGTCTTTGAATGATTTATTTGCATTCCTAAAACAGCACAGTTCAGAAATTTCCAATATTTCGTCCATGACATATCTCAAAACGGTTGAGCTTGAATGATGTATACGAAAGTGTTATGTAATATAGATAAAAATAAGAAAGGGTAGTTAAGATTGCTAAGTCTGTTACTCTGTTGTATTTTGCTATTAAAGCCGTTAAAGGTTAGGGTAGGTGAAAGGGGTAGTTAAGTTCTCTAGGTTATACATAAGCCCAAAACGATTGTTTTGGATCAGATTTTGTAGCTAATCATCAGTAAAGTGCACTATCAGAATATTCCTTCTGTGTTCTCTGTCCCTATCTGATAGGAACCAGTAACTTTATTAGTATTATATTTTATGTTTTATGTGTATTAGTGTCTTATGTCAGCTAATGTCAGTTTTACAAGTGTCCTATGTCAGTTATTTTAAGATAATGTCAGTTGAAGTCAGTTTTATTGATAGGAAAGAGTGGTTATTTGCAGTTATTGTATTAGTCTATAAATACCAAACATGTACTCTATCAAATGTATAGATGAATGAAATTATTATTGAGATGATTATCTCTTCTTTCCCTGAAACTCAGATTCTAGTTCGAGTCTCTCTCCTCTTCTCTCTGACTAGAGTTTTAGATTCTGGCTCCAGCCTTTTCTCCTCTTATCCCTTTCTTCTCTTCCCTCTTCCGTCTTTTTCTCATCTAACTCCCTATTCATCTAAAATTACAGATTATGGTTCTAGATTTCCTCTTCTACTTTATTCTTCCTCTTCGCTCTCTTTCCCTTTTCCTAATTCTACTTTTAGTTTCTAGGTTTTAACACTATCTCTCTTCTCTCTTTCTTCCCTTTTCTTCTTCCAATACCATAACAGAGAGAGTGAGCATATTTAATTGGGAGAATTATTATAAAGTCCCAAAGAAAAAAATGTGAACATCAAAAAATCCTACAATAACTGAGATACATACAATGACAAGTACCAAAAAGTTCCATGATAACTTAGCAGCATGCAATGACAAGTTCTGATATAAAAAATGACAACAAGTTCACACTGCTCATCTGTCATTGGGGCTTTTTGGGGATTATATTCCTTCCCTGGAACCTCATAGAAATTGTCCCTATTTAATTTGCAATCCCAAATTTAAGATACAATCCTTCTTTCTCATTCCTGCCAGGACTTTAAAATGAGCAAAATCTGCCAGCAAACAGCGAGCGACAACAGGTAACTAAAACAACAAAAAGAGGCTTACTATATTGTCACTTCCTCTCAGTCTTCCGAGAGCAGAATTCTTCGGAATCTCAAGAATGCCAACCTCACACCTGTACAGAGAAAAGTTTGCACTAACTAAAACAGAAAACAAGGATAAAAAAACCAAATAAAATTAGAGAAAACAAAGATATTTTGCAAGGACACTCTCAATTTACCACAGCTAGGTCAAATGCACAAGTACGGAGGAAAAAAGGAGAGGGTAAAATAACAAAGAAAAATAACCTAGGTCCTTCAATCACACACACATAGCGCAACACTTTCTCATTAGAAGCTGCCTTCCTCACTCTCTCTTGCATATATCCATCCACACGCGATATGCCATGGTCCAGGAAGTCTTCAGCAGTCATCATATCAGGTCCCAATTCTTTAGGATACAAGCTCTCAATCTGTATAAAAAAAACATTAAAAGAAATAAAGTTCCTCTTTTGGTATACCATAAGAGATTGAGCCTAGACTTTAACCTATATCCCATAAACAAATATGAACATAAATAGACTGAGAAATTAAAGTAATAATAATGAAATGGGAGGAGAAAGTAAAATATGACCATTATCATACCAACCTTAATGTCATCTAGACTGATCTGCCTGCCAAGAATTCTAGCAAGAATTAAAGCCTGTCTCAATATTTGCCCCAGAAAGACAAACAAATTAGCATCAAGCGTATATATTTCACTAATCATAATATAATATCTCATAAGTTAACATACTACAATAATAGGTCCAAAATTTTTCTAGAAGCACTTCAACTTAATAGTAGTAAACAACACTAATAAAACTCCATTAGGTAGGCCCCTGAATAAATTTCATTCCCTTTTCCCATCAAACTTATTTTTTTCCAGCCAAAGAAATAGGAGATAAAGAGGGAAAAGCTTACATGCAATTTCCGATATTATTGTAGTCATGTTTCCCAATCAAAACATGGCAATTTTGCGATTTTCCGATAACAATATGAAAATAAATGTGATTTTTGCAAACAAGTATATGCTCCTCAAATTAAAGGATACATTTGTCTTGTTTTAATTGGAAAATCATTCACTTACGTATTTATTTAGAAACCTAATAACAAAGATATAAGAAACTGCAACTAAGTCCAATCCATAAGTAGAATAAATAATGGGCATTACGCATATTTCTGCTTCAATGCGATAGCCACAATCAAAGCTTATTAGATGTACATTCAGTTTGACGTTGATTGTGAAACATTCTAGGCTATTACAAAGAAGAAAAACAATTAAAAAAATGAATTACAAAGAAATAAGAGCCAATAACATTAAAGATTGAACCTTTCTAGCAACATCCATTCCAGATAGATCATCACGAGGATCTGCAAGAAATTGTTATATAAAATTAAAAATCATACTCTAAGTATGTGTTTGGATTAGTTTTTGAAAATAGCTTTTACGATTTACGAAATAAGTATATGAGAGAAGTTTTGTCTCAATTTGCGGAAAATAGCTTTTGAAACAACGGGTGTTGCCCAAACACTCACTAAGACATTTACAAGTAAATCATCAAGTGTACTAAAATAGAAGGTATGAAAATGAGAGCAATTGAATCTAAACGAAAGTCAGCTGAAGTAACAAGACTAGTCCTATCAATTCAATATCAGAATCAATTTAACAATGATGATATACTCATTCGATTTAAATATATTAGACACCATTATAAAAAAAATGTATGAAGCAAAACCACAATGTCGAACACACTATATAAGATAATCATTTAAGATTATTCATATAATCTCATTGAATGCCATTTCCATACTAGCCATAGCTGAATTAATAGTTACCATATCAAAATTGAAACAAAATACTTAGGATAATATGATACCTAACAAATCTATATATCTTTATCAAGTATAAAATCAATAAGAAGCCGCAGTTAGGCTCACCTTAGACTTCATGACAGGATGTGATAATTAAAGTGTGGTAAAGGTTTAGAGTGAATGATATGAAATAAGTTATTTATGTGTCCACAAAGCTAGTTTTAGCAAGAGGATATTTCCTTTGAGTAATGGTAGTCGCATCGAACTTTCAAGTATAAATTTTATTGATCATAACACCAAAAACCAATGTGTGCACTAAAGTAGCAATGTTCCTGGAGCAACTTCAACAATAGCTCAAATTTGAACATAACTTTCATATGTTAAGTGCAAGAATTTGATGTCAAATTCAACGAAGTTCTGTACCTGGTTCAGTGTAACCTAGAGTTTTAGCATCTCTAACAACTTTGCTCAATGGCTTCCCATCTTCAAGCTCACTCATCACATATCCCAAAGTGCCTAAACAGAACATACTTCATAATTACAACAACTACATGAACAATAAAAAAAATTTAGGTCATGTAACACTCAGATTTCAACAATGAGACAAGCAACGTAATTAATTGACAACATATAATGAAATGCATTGTATAATGAGATTAAAAAGGTCAAGGAAAGGGTATAATACCACTTAAACTCCCAACAATGCGATATATAATATCTCCAGAAGAGATAATGCGATTGAGGGATACTATTACAGGGAGTCCAGCACCAACCTTTGAAGGAAATGAAACTAGATTAATATGAGCCAGCTGTATCATGAATTCTTTTGACTAGCTATAGAATAAAGTTAAGAAATCAGAACACGTGATTGACTATGAATTAAAAGGAAAACGCAACAAAGATATTCAAGAGACATTCAACTCTCACAATCTAGTGCACGCATGTGCACAGAACACACACATGCGCGCGCGCACCATTCTTGAAAAAATAATGAAGCACCATTCGGGTAGAGAGTTGCAGACTAAATTAAATAGAAGAATAATTATTAAAACAAAGTATCAATACAACATGAGATATCACTAATAGTGAAGAAGTTATGTTCAATCACTTGTATTCTAAGAGAACTACTGAAATTAACTTCTGTCAATTACTCATTCCACATTCCATCTTATACAATTAACCTGTATTTGGTTTACAAGAATGACCAAAACATCCAATGCTCAATTCTGCGCGTGCAGGCATGCCTAGAGTTTTCAGGAACTATAATTGGCTAAAACCAATTTTTTGGGGCCTTCAACTTTAGATATTTTAGTACAGTAGTAATTTAGTGTTTAACTGAACCCTTTCAGAAGGTAAGTTTATAGCAGGTTTGGGATTCATACAAGACTCCATAACTTATCAAACTAACTTCAGAAAATATGTGATCATAGTTAGAAGGGAAAAATAAACAAATAAAAAACTTCTAGCAACAAATTTGCGGACTATATTTTAAACTCTCAAATCTCACTTCTTCAAAACTCCAATAGTCTCAAGTTTTAACCATGCCAGAAGTGTAAAACATGTTACATTGCTACTACACATATCGTCAATGAAATGGAGGCATAAAAAATATTACTTACAGTTGATTCATGCCGAATTCGATGTGGGTATGCAAAAAGTTTATCAAAATCCTCCTATACATAGGAATCATTATTAGACAGGAAATACACAAGTTCTGAATCCAAAGCCCTAAAAAACAAAACTAAGCTTATAAGAACTCAAGTTAATAGCTTTCACTTGAACAAATAAAAAATACCAAACCCTTTTATATTATTTTGCATACTGGTATGATAGATTTTCCAAAGATGGCAACAAAAGACTAGCAGGATATATAGGTTTTATTGACTTCTTGCATGTAAAGAAAGATTGTATATCTCATATCAACTTATAATTAAGAGCATTTAAAACATCTATTACCATTGTAGATGTAAGAGGTTTTTTGTTTGCCAGAACTACACAACAACCCATATGAACGACTTCTTTCAGCACAACAACAGTGTCAGAACTGGCAGAGCAATCTACACAAACCAGACCTACATGAAAAGATTCAAAAGCTTTTTTTATTAATGATTGAGAGCATGAGTATACTCTTATTCTGATATATCCTTACACTAAATCATTGCAAGATATGAAATATTTAACAAACCCGTTGAATTACCAAGTTGAGAGGCAATCTCCAAAATTTTTCCGTGTGATCCTGAATGCCCATATACCTGGCATTTATCTTTAAATATGAATCAGTAAATAAACATAAAAAATATAAATGTAATCACAAATCACTGTGACAAGCAAATATGCATACCAAAATCACCAAGTATTGATAGAGAAGACCCATCTTGCTTGACTTGACAAGCTTTCAATAAGAGGCTGTCATCCAGATCACTATTCAACCAATCCCTTGTGACGACCAAACATTGACTATCACAAACTCCCACAACCCGTAAGTAGAGTCCCTGCCGCAAAAGGTAAAATATCAAATAAAATATAAAAACAGGATATTTTTAACTTAAGCAACCCACATGACTCTCTACCAATTATACCATTGAGAACAAGCACATTTGAAACAAAAACAGTGAACACCAATAAATACCTTACGAGAGTGAAGAGAACGGGTGGCGATAATGTGTTGGAGAAGCTGGCGCCCAACACCTCCACAGCCCATTAATATCAGAGGAATATTCTTCATTTGTGATTGCTTTTTTTTAATTCAGCTACCAAAATTTTTATCAATGCTGGACGAGATAGGCACAGTAAGGATACTGAAGATGGATAAAGATACCCTGAAGTGGAGAAATCCAAAAGTGTCCTGGAGTACAGAAATATTGGCCCTTCAATTTTATGAACATAGCAGATCAACCCACACCATTCCAAATGCAAGTTGAAAACCACAATTTGAAAGTTTCATCTCAGCGTGTTAACTCCCTGGCAATGGGAATAGATAGAAAGAATGGAGGGGAAGTGGCCATCATCGCGAGAAGAAGAATGCAAGTTAAATATGGCTATTTAGAAACAAAACTTCAGTCTCCCTCTAGTTTCTTCTTATAAAATATGGAGTATGAGAATATGGCTATTTATTAATTTATGACAGGAAAATATTGTGAAAAGATCAACTGTAAAAAAGTCAAGGTACTGAGCTCTCGAATTTGGAAAGGCCAGGATAAAAAACTGAAGACAACCGTGCCCAAAAAGATCGCCATTGTTAAATTGGAAAAACCAAAGCGACTGCTCTTGAACAAGCATTTCATCACTTTCACTAACTTGGGCTCCAAATAACAACTGTAGTGCTTCACTAGTGCTGCCAAACGATAAGAAATAGTAGTAAAAGAACTTAATAAATGTGTTTCATTCAGCATATCTTGCATTAGTGCAGTAAGAAAAGGATCAACTGATCAAGTTATGCGTTTGCAAAACAATGCTCAAATTTATTATTTAAACAATTTACCAGTACTTCAATAAAAAAAAATGTGATACACTGGAAAAAATCAGATGGGAAGAGCAATATCAGTGACACAGAAGGGGGGAATTTAGAAGAAACTTGACCTCTGTAAACGGAGACTCAACCAAGTGCTGGAGCGCCGGAGCCAGCTGATGACGACACAATTAATGGAGGCACCAAGGGAACCGCAAAAATTGGAACCTTGGAAGGTATTCAGCTTTCATCTTCAGCGTTCAGCTCCCAACTGTCCAGATTAAGCCGCGTGCTAGTCTGAGATCTGTTGCCTCGAGGAGTGTGTTTGGAACACAGCTTTTGGGTGTCCATAAGCCTGTTCTTAGTGTGTTATCAGATTGATTGCAATTTTATCCTTAATATATTTTTTCAACTACAAAAATTAATTTAAAATATTTTTCGGTGCTTTTAACCTCTTAAAATATTTTTCTAACAGTACCCAGTGTGTTTTCAGACTGTTTTCAATTTTACCCTTAATGTACTTTTTTAACTTCAAAAATTAATTTAAAATATTTTTTTATGCTTTTAACCCTTTAAAATATTTTTTCAGTTGTACTCAGTCTTAGAAGACCGACTATAATTTTACCTTTAATATATTTTTTTTAGTAGTAAAGAGCACTCAAAACTTAGAATACTAATTTGTTGATTTCCACCCACTCTAAAATATTTTTCCAGTAGCACCTAATATTTTAAAATAATTTTAAAATATTTACTTGATTTTTTAAATATTTTTCCGCCTACTCTCTCTTAATATTATCACAAAAGCCCTTATGCTTAAGCCAATCCAAACAAGTTTTATTTTTGCAAAAGCTCAATTGACAATCACCAATTCAAACATAAATCGCATTACACAATATTGGCTTATAATTGTGTTTGGTTGGGCTACATAAGCTCGATTGGGCATGTAAAAGCTCAATTGAGAGCAATGTTTTTTTTTTTTTGCATGTTTGGTTGACAATGTAAGGGATTGAGCTTTTGGGGATATGACCACTGTACATCCACGATTGGCAAAAGCTGAATTTTGGAGCTTTTGTTAAAAGCTCAGCCAAATTCAGTTGTACCCATTACCCAGTATGATATCAGACTGATTGTAATTTTACCCATAATATATTTTTTCAGCTCCAAAAATTACTTTAAAATATTTTTTTGGTGTTTTTAACTCCTTAAAATATTTTTTCAGTGTTTTTAACCCCTTAAAATATTTTTCAGCTGTACCTAGTGTGTTATCAGACTGATTGCAATTTTGCTTTTAATATACTTTTTCAACTCCAAAAATTACTTTAAATATTTTTTAGTGTTTTTAACCCTATAAAATAATTTTCCAGTTGTACTCAGTCTTAGGAGGCTGACTATAATTTTACCATTAATGTATTAAAAAAATGAGACAAGCCCAATTGACAATCCAAATATAAATCATAATATCCAATCTGGCTTTTATCAAAAGTAATATTACAAAAGTCCAAATAAAACAAGCCCAATTGACAATCGCTGTTTCAAACACACACTATAATACTTGTTTGGGATATAGCGAAGGAGGGATTCTATTTATAAGTTTTTTTTTTAATTAATTTTCATATATCAAGGAGAGGTAGTTAACTCATTAACTATGAATTAAATTTTTAATTTCGCCCTTATCTATGATTGATTCCCAAAAATCAACATGAATAAATTCATTTTGTTTATTGCAATCGATAAAGGTAAAAAAGTACAAAATGCATTTACTACCTTAAAATTAGACTTATAAATATGATCAAATTTTTGATAAAAAAGAACTGACTATAGTGGTAACACAAACGCAAGCGGAGGTAACAATACTACGTGCTATCTAACATAGGATTGTTTGGCAACCTCAAAAAAGTGCTTTTTTAAAAGTGATTTTTCTCAAAATAAAGCTCTTTTTGCATATTTAACCCCAAACGTCGTAAAAACACTTTAAAAAGCCAAAATAAACAGGTACTAAGTACTTATCTATGCCATGAAATCACTTCCATTAAGCTTCTAAACACATGCTTAGCTTTATTACTATAAATAAGTCTCAAATGAGAAAATAATTATTTATATGTGTAAATATCATAAGAAGATGACATGTAAATAATAGAAGGTGGAAGGAGGGGAAGGGGGAGAGGAGAGATGTTTGAGAGTGAGAAACCCTCTATTCCTTAAGAGGTGCTACCTTCAGCACTTTTTGGTGCTTTACCGACGTCGACCTTTGACGCTTTCCGTCGCCATTTTGGAGCTTTATAGCCTGGTCCTCATTGCCTTTCTCTCAAGTTGTCTCTTTGTCTTCTTCCCATGTTGCTTCTTGGCCAGTTTGCCTCCCGTCCTGCTTTACTGACTTTAACCTCCACCCGCTACCTTTCAGATTCCTTAATAGCCTTTCCTTCTGTCTCTGTCGCTTACCCTCCCTACCGTTTTCCCGATTTTCCTGTAAAGGCTCTTCTTTCTTCCCTCTGGTTTCACTCTTCCACCGCCTTTGTTGCCTCCATTGCCTTTACTTTTTCTTCACCTTCTTGTTCAGCCGCCTTTACCCGCCCTTCTCTTCTCTCACCTTAAGCCATGTTTTCTTCATCTTTATTCCACCGCCTTATTTCTTATTCCCCTTTCCACTGCCTCTCATCCTTTCTTCTCACCTTATCTTCAATGGTTCTCGTTGTGTTCTGGAGGCTACTTCGCCTATGGGTTTTGGCAAGTCTTTTGCCAAAAAGGCTCACTTGATCGATCCATAAAGCTCTGGAGTTCTGGTAACCACAAAATGGGTAGTGTTTTGGTTGCTTTGATGTTTGCTAGGCTACTCGTTATCTTTTCTCTAACTTTGGTGTGCTTTCTTTATGTGTTTACATGAGGGATTGTTGCGCGGCTCTACTTTGTTTTCTCTATGTCTCATGGCATTTGGGAGTTCTCATATTTCTCTTTTCTTGGCCTTGGACCTTGTTTGAGTGCTCTTTATCTCTTCCTAAGGGAAGCTTTGAACCACAGTGATTCGTTTGGGTGGCCTATGTCCTCTGGGAGACATGCTACAACACCTGTCTTCATGCTCCATGAGATTCTCCCTTGCTCTGTGGGTGCAGTTGATGGCAATGGCAAGATCTTTTTTTATGGCTCCAATCCTTCTTCACAGTCAAAGCTTGTTGTTGTTTGTTTCATGTACTTTGCTTCAGTTGTTTCCCTTGTTCGTGTTCACGTTTTTGTCTATTTGTTTGTTTCCTCGTGGACCACTGGTTTTGATGTTTTACTCTTGTAAGGTGGCTCTTTTATGTAATCATTTTACTATGTTATAACGTTAGTTGACCTTTTATTAAAAAAAAAAAAAGCCAAAAGGTGACATGCAAATAAAGACTTTAAAATAATTAAACATGCTCTAATATTGACTTACCAATATTAACGAGTCTTAGTTCCTTTTTTTTATTATTTGGTAAAACTATCTTAGCTCATTGTTTACAAAATATGCATTTGCCTTTTAGAGAAGTTGGTATGACACGGTTTAGAGCTTGTTTGGGTTCATGTTTGCACTCCTAAAACGTGCGGTAAATGCTTAAAAGCACAATGGAGGTGAACGAAGGCCGTTTGGGTTGACATTGAGCCCTACTGAGCTTCTCCACCGAATGTTGCTTTTGGAAGAAGCCCACAATAGGTGGTTTTTTTCTGTGGCGACAGCTTCATGGCGAGCAGGCTGTAAGCTTAGGGGATAAAGCTCGCTCGAAATGGAGGTTGAAGCTTGAAGAGAGGTTACTAGCGGCAATGGCAGTAAGGGAGAAGGCCGTCGTGACTATCAAAAAGGGCAATGATGGAGGTGATGAGAGGAAGAAGGGTCTGAGCTTGCACAACTCTGAAACTATCTCTACTCCCCAAAACTATTGGGTCTTTGTTCCAAGAAAGAAGAAGAAGCTTTGGTCAAAATTAGGTTTTGACCAAGGACTAAATGGCAAACATCAAAAGTTCTAGAGGAGGGATTAAAGGGCAAATGTTTGAAATATTTGTGGGTAAAAACTATAATTTTCAAAACATTTGGGTCTTTTCTGTGATTTTCCCAATCCCTTTTCTATAATTTGCCCCAATCCTCAAAATGTTAACCCGGAAGAGTCAGAATCCCGAATTTCTTCTGAAGCAAGCACATGGGAGCATAATGCATGCATTCTAATTTAAATACAATTTTTTCCATTTTTAATTAAAGTACTTTAGTATAATTTATTTATTTTTCAATAATAATTGAATATTTTGTATTTTTTCAAATTTTAATTTTAATTTTTCACTTCAATTATCACAATATATATAAATGATATATATATATATATATATGTGATCCATGCAGTTTCAGTCATTTTTATCTAAGCAGGCTTTTCAAATAATAATTCAAACATGTTTAATGTTATAAAAAAAGTCATTTATGTTACCGTTAATTTAAACATAAATTATATTTACAATATAACTTTTATCTTATCTTATTTTTATAAAAATCAGATTAGAAAAAAAAATCATTTTTACTAACATTAAACCAAATAAACACTTAATTTGGTTTTGTTCACATGGCCTAGAAGCCAGGATTTGTCTCCTTCGTCAAATTCAAAACATTTGAGCTTTTTTTGACTTTATGTGTCGAATCTCAAAAAACAATTATAATTATATAAAGCATATTTTTTTCACAAGCTTCTTGAAGCTTTTTGTTTTTTTTAAACCATTTCTGCACATTGATTGCGCTGCATTTCACTTTGCTTTTGCTTCTTTACAAATTTGAGTAGAGTATTAATATCAAAATTAACAAAATGAATTATTATCTCCAGTATACATTCATGTGTAAGAAAAAGATATGGAAGAATATTTGACAAAATTAGTATTCCCTCTAATCCTAAATATAAGATAAAATTGACTTTTTTTTAGAGAGATTAAAGAAACTAATTAAATTATTTTAGAATTTTTTTTTCAAACTAATTAGTTTGACTAATAAACTAATATATAATATAAGAATACATAATATATGATATAATTATATAATTTATTTAGCTTTCTTAATTCCTCTAAAAAAAAGTCAACTATATCTTATATTTAGAACAGGAGAAAATAATTAACAAGTTCAAGTTAGCAATTCACAAATCCCCGTTAGTTATTTACAACAAAACATTTGCAATAAAATTGCTACCGCAACTAGAGTTCCAGCATTGTTCATGCCGGGACTCCTGCCATTGTCATTGGTGCTCCGGGCCGTTGGTGGGGGGTGGCCTCTGATTGTGGCAGAGGAGGCTTTGGAAAAAAATATACTTTCTCCTATTCTAATTATAAGATAAAATTAATTTTTTTGGAGAAATTAAAGAAATTAATTAAATTACTTTATAATATTTATATTTTTTTTCTTCAAACTAATTAGTTTAACTAATAAATTAATATATAATCTAAGAATACATAACATATGATATAATTGAATAACTTATTTAGCTTCCTTAATTTCTCTAAAAAAAATTAACTTTATCTTATACTTAGAACCGAAGGTAGTATTAACTTCATCAATAAGAGATTGAAGTTGTCACAAACAATGAAACAAATTGTTTGCATAAATTTTAAAAACTATAATCTATAATTTTTTATTCTTACATTCTGTATTACTACCTTTGGTTCTACATATAAGATCGAGTTGATTTTTCTTGAAGAGATTAAACTTAATCATATCATATGTTATGTATCCTTAGATTATATATTAACTTATTAATCAAACTAATTAGTTTAAAGAAAAAAATAAAAATAAAAATATTTTAAAGTAATTTAATTAGTTTCTTTAATTTTTCTAAAACAATTAATTTTATCTTATAATTAGGATAGAAGGGAGTAGATGATGTTCTAAGTTCTTACCTTACTAATTAACCATGTTCTTACATTATGGATATTATGTGATTGTATGAGATATCTTATTTTTGGATAATAAATACTTATAAATCATAATTTACGGTATACGAGGTAAGTATGTGAGAGAAATTTTATCTCAACCTACATAATAAATACTTATTCTTTAAAAATAACCTAACCCATACATACTTTATATTTCATCACCGAGAACTAAATTCCAAAAGTTATAAATTCAAAAATCAATTAGAAACTGTAACTGAAGTGAAGTTTTACAATGAAGCGGAAAGGAAAATATGACGCACTTTGTGTTAAGGAGCCCACAGATGCACTTGAGAGATCCCACCACAAAACACACAAAATAAGCCAAGATCCGATTTTGATCCATGTGAGAGCCGTTCACCATAACTCAACTTTTACCGTCCGATTGAGATCGAACGGTGGATACCACGCTTGTGCACTTATGTCATATCGAATCTACGTGACGCGCACTCACACGCACACACTCTCACTCTCTCTCCCTCTCCCCGGCCCTCTCTCTCCTCCTCCTCGACTCCGCAATCGCCCGGAGTGGCCGAAACCCTAACTACCTCCCCGAGCACCGTCGTTTTGCACGGAGTTTAACTGCTCGCGTTCGTTCCAGGAGGTTTTGCTTGGCCTCCCGTGGATTGAACTTTCTCGGGGTTTCTCTACTCTGAAATTACAAGACTTTGGAAATTGATTGTCGTCGTCGGCTTGATGTGGATGTGGATGTGGATTTTGAGTCACACTTAGCATTTATTGTGGTAAGTTGGCGTTTCCAATTTTATTTGATGGTTCCTTTTATGCAATCTTTTTTGGTGAACGAGTCTGTTTAACAATTACTCTGTCCCGGAGTAACTTTATGGCGTAATTATTTTCGGTGTTTACTGCTATTTAGTATGTAGGCGGAGCCTTTTTTTCATTTTCATTTTATTTATCCTATTTACTCAATTTTGTTCAATTACTCATCCAGATATCTAAATAAATTGAATTGTGATGGATATTTCTCATAGCATATTCAAAATTATGATCAGTAAGACCGTTAGTTGCAGCTATGGTGTTATACTACACTGGTCAATTGAAGCCTAAGTCAATTCTCATAGTTTGTAATTGTATGTATATCAGATACACACTTCCTTGCGCTCCTCTTTCTGCCTATGCGAGTCAGTTTTAAATTGGTAATCTCTAATTCGAGACAACAATTTGGTATTATTCTATGTAGGCTTAATGTTGTAATCTTTTAGCTGGATAGGTACTGTTTCGAATATTTTTATTTTCTCTTGTTCAGTTGCATTGCACCACCGAAAACATACATGGTGAACATGATTGCACGCATGCTGAAAAGGACAATGTTCTTTCTGTGGAAAACATCTGTGTAGTACTTCCGGATATTTTTAGTTGTAAAATGATTGTTTAATCATGACGGCAACATAATCAGCACAGAATTTTAATTTATTGGGGATAAAGCATGCAGTTAATTGCTGATCACATTTACTATGAACTAGGTGCCACATAACTTATTGGTAGAAAGCGTTTCAGATGGATGTTCAAGTAATAAATGTGGAAGAAGGGACTGGTCATCGAGCCATGACCGATGATGGGGATGCAGAACCTAGTGAAGGTGAAGTTAATAATGCTGAAAACTCAGGATCTCATGTTGAGGACGGAATTCCTGAGCCATTTGTTGGCATGGAGTTTGATTCTGAAGATGCTGTGAGGAATTTCTACAATGAGTATGCCAAACGTGTGGGTTTCACCACTAAAGTTGGCCAGCATGGCCGTTCTAAAGTTGACGGGGCAATAATGTATCGGGAGTATGTCTGTGGCAAGGAAGGTTTAAAAAGAAGGCTAGGTGACAGTTGTGATGCAATGATTAAAGTAGAGTTAAAAGGTCAAAATAAATGGGTCATAACAAAGTTTGTGAAGGAGCATAGCCATTCCATGGTGAATCCCGGTAAGGTGCATCACCTTCGGCCACGTAAGCATTTTTCTAGTGTTGGAAAGACCATGCCTGAAACTTACCAAGGGGTGGGACTTGTCCCAAGTGGTGTCATGTATGTATCCATGGATGGGAATTGTGCTGCTAATGAGAATATTCGTGAAGCCAAGAACACTCCTCCTCTTGAACCAAGTCACGCAGCGAGGAATTCTACATTGATGAATAATACTGGTAGGCCTCCTATTCGAAAGAGGACATTAGGGAGAGATGCTCAGAACCTACTGGAATATTTTAAGAAAATGCAGGCCGAGAATCCTGGTTTCTTCTATGCCATCCAACTTGATGAAGAAAATCATATGTCGAATGTATTCTGGGCCGATGCAAGATCACGGACGGCATACAGTCATTTCAGTGATGCATTGACCCTGGACACAACATTCAAAGTGAATCAATACAGAGTTCCTTTTGTTCCATTTACTGGGGTGAACCATCATGGTCAAATGATTTTGTTCGGTTGTGCACTTCTTTTGGACGATTCTGAGGCTTCTTTCTTGTGGCTCTTTAAGACTTTTTTGACAGCAATGAATGACCACCAACCTGTTTCTATAATTACAGATCAAAACAAAGCCACACAGTCAGCAGTGTCTCAAGTTTTTCCCCAAACACGCCACTGTATAAGTAAGTTGCATGTCTTGAGAGAAGGCCAAGAAAAGTTGGCACATGTTTGTCATGCTCATCCAAACTTTCAGGTTGAACTTTATAATTGTATTAACCTAACGGAGACCATTGAGGAATTTGAGTCATCTTGGAGTTTCATCCTTGATAAATATGAGCTCAGAAGAAATGATTGGCTTCAGTCATTGTATGATGCTCGTGCTAAGTGGGTTCCAGCATATTTTCGTGATTCATTTTTTGCTGCAATATCTCCTAATAGAGGATTTGACAGTTCTTTTTTTGACGGTTATGTCAACCAGCAGACAACATTACCAATGTTCTTTAGGGAGTATGAAAGGGCTTTAGAGAACTGGTTTGAGAAGGAAATAGAAGCTGATTTTGAAACTATCTGCACCACACCGGTTTTGAAGACACCTTCACCCATGGAAAAACAGGCTGCTAGTCTTTATACAAGAAAAATATTTTCTCTGTTTCAAGAAGAGCTAGTTGAAACATTTGTTTATACTGCCAATAGAATTGAAGGTGATGAGGTGAATTGCACATTCAGAGTTGCAAAATTTGAAGATGATGAAAAGGCATATGTTGTGACATTAAACCATTCGGAGTTGAGAGCTAACTGTAGTTGCCAAATGTTTGAGTATTCAGGCATTCTTTGCAGGCATGTCTTAACCGTTTTCACAGTAACCAATGTACTTACATTACCACCCCATTACATCTTAAGACGGTGGACAAGAAATGCAAAACTTGGTGTTGGATCAGATGAACGTGCTGGTGAATTACATGGACAGGAGTCTCTAACATCAAGATATAGCAATCTATGTAGGGAAGCAATCAGATATGCTGAGGAAGGGGCAGTAGCTGTGGAAACATATAATGCTGCTTTCAATGCCCTTAAAGAAGGTGGGAAGAAGATTGCAGCTGTGAAGAAATGTGTTTCCAAAGTTGCTCCTCCTAGCAATCAGACTGGTGGGACTGCTTATGATGACAAAAAATCTTCTACGTCAACTTCAGATTCAACCCCTCTTCTATGGCCACAGCATGATGAAATAATGAGGAGGTTTAATCTTAATGATGCCGGTGCACCTGTTCAATCAGTTGCTGATCTAAATTTGCCACGAATGGCTCCTGTTTCCCTTCAGCGAGATGATGGTCCATCTGACAGCATGGTATGTAGAAAGGTATCATTTTTGTTTTTGTTTCTATTGTTTAATGTTTAATATATTATTTAGTTTGCAATAGGAAAGCATGAAATTGATCTGATCCTTATTGGTTCAATTAGGTGGTTCTCCCCCATCTGAAATCAATGACTTGGGTAATGGAGAACAAAAATTCAACTCCTGGGAATAGAGTAGCTGTTATCAATTTGAAGGTATGCTTGTTATAAAACTCAAACTATAAAATGCTTGTGTAAGTATTATTCATTTATTGCTCAAGAGTTAGTTGAGATCCTATTGCTTTATATGCATTGGAAGCAACTTATGTTGCCACTTGACGGCATAGCCATTTTGGGTTTAAATTTGCCCTTATCCTTTAATAACATACTTGAACCAGTTAAGTGTTTAAGGTCTTTAACATGTCTCAAATTTTACTGTTGCAGTTGCAAGATTACAGCAGGACTCCATCAGCAGAATCTGAGGTTAAGTTTCAGCTCTCAAGAGTTTCTTTGGAACCGATGTTGAGGTCTATGGCCTACATCAATGAGCAGCTCTCAACACCAGTTAATAAGGTTGCTGTAATAAATCTCAAGGTATGCGATTCTTGTAGGGTTTTTCATTCAAATCTGACCATCCATAAGCAATGTTGCGTTCTAGTTCTACCATTACAAAAGCTGATATTTGTGCTTCTTGGCACATTTCTAATTGGTAAATTTTTGGAGCAGTTATCTTCATTACTAGCATTAAGGGTGTGTTTGGTTTGAGGGGAGGGTAGGGGAGGGAGGGGAGGAGAGGGGGGTTAAATTACTTTTTTGGGGTTAAGGTATTTAAATTTTGGGCGGGAACTCAAAATTTAAAAGGAATGAGAGTGTAAATTTTGGGCAGGAACCCAAAATTTAAAAGAATGAGAGGGTAAATTTTGGGTTTTTCTTGTCCAAAATTGTAATCTATCAACCATCCCCTCCCTCCCTCCCCTACCCTCGCTTCAAACCAAACACACCCTAAGGGGTTTATAGGTTGGGGAAAGATATGCCCATGTTGATTTTCTCCTTATGAAGCTAGAATATGTCATCAAGAGCCCTTGTGATTGATAAGGCTGGTCTGGTGAGGAGGATAGTGATATTAGTTATCTTTTCCAGAGCTTCCTGATGTAATAGAGGATCTTGCCTTATCTTATGTCAGATAATTTCTGGTATCGTCAATAGGTTTTAAAACTTTTTGATGGGGTAATATACCTTACAGGATGTCATAAGACTAGCATTTAATATTAACCTTAATGCTCTATATAATAGATTTGCACCAGTCTCAGTTCAAAATATAAACATATTAGGGGACAAACACAGAGTGGCAGCCTCTGGTATCTTCCAACCGAATGGGAAGTAGCATTCCGAGTTTCTGACTTAAAAGTCACATCAGGAGGCAAATAGCCCCTACTTTGAGAAGGATTCATGTTCATTGTGCTTATTAGCCAACCTTAGCTTGACTGGAACTATTGCTATTCAGTTCATGTTATTTTTATTGTTTATAGATTAGATGTGGGATTGTTAGGCCTTTATTCTTTTGGGGAACATGACCTTGTGGAAATTGTGTCTAATACATTCTCCTTCAAAGAAAGAAATAAAGAAAGGACAAGCCACCTAAGCAAGGATGGGATATGATAGGGGTAGAGGTCAAAAGTTCAAACTCTAATGATGTAACTAAAAAAGATGGAAGAGCATGATCAGAATGGTTCAAATCTTACCAGTGGTTATATTTGTTGTTTTAACTGCAATAGTATTGATCATCTGTCTTTGTGCTTTGTCCGGTATATAAATATTGAACGTAATAATTTAAATTGTTTCAGCTTCAAGATACAGAGACAACTTCTGGGGAGTCTGAAGTAAAGTTTCAGGTGTCCAGGGATACATTGGGTGCCATGTTACGATCAATGGCTTATATTCGTGAGCAACTTTCTCATGCTGTAAGCTTTCATGTTCCTGTTATTTATATGCATGGGGATGGATGGATTTTTTCTTCAAAAAGATTACTTAGGTTCTTATAATAATAAACTCACTTATAAAATGGTAAATATGGTTTCCTCTCGAGGTGCCAAATCTTTATGTGATGCCATGCCCGTTTGATTCAATCACAACCCAAACTTTATGTAATATTTTGCTCTTTTGATTCAATTATGACCCGACACTTCTCCCCATATCAGAAACACCACTTCTTTTGAACCAGTGTACAAGTGTAATTTTAGGCACTTAAAACTGTCTGTTCCCGTGTGCAATGCTTCTCACTTCATGGAACTTTTGTTTGCAACATGTGGGTTATTGTTCCCATGACTGTTTGAGGACAGTAGTGGGTTTGCCATGCCTAAAGACTTTCTTAATAACCAACCAATCAAAACACACGAGGCATAATTGGTTTTCAATCAGCAGATTTTCTAATCCTATTAAGATTTCAGTTTATTGTATTGCCAGGGTTTTTATGTTACAATTTAAGTTAGTTTGTGGCAATCTACTTGGTATTATGTTTTAGTTTGACCTAAAATATGTACTTTCAAGCCTCAAGCTTCCTTTTCTGGTTTCTTTCTTGAAATAAAAAATTAATGCATGTCAAAATTGGCAGGGAGACACGCAGTCAGAGCCTGCATGGAAAAGGCATCGAAAATAAGGCTGCGAAGTTTCTTTTCCACGCTCAGGTGGGTTTGTGACTACTTTGATGGCAGTGTGTGGTGCCCCGTCAATACACGAATGAATGGCTTAGAAAATGTAGTGTTTATTTTAATTTGGATAGGCTTTATTTTAGGGGAAAAATTTCTCTGCACAGAGTTGTTGCCTAACTTATTTGTACATGTATCGTGTCATAGGCAGCAAGTTTGTAATACATGGAATCAGTTGATATATCCCCACTCTATCTCCCTTCTCCTTTTCTACCAAAACAACCTGACCCTCTCTAAGTGACTAGGAATTTGGGTTTCCTCTAGGCATCTTGCAGTGAGCGGGCTGTTTGGGTCCTCTCCATGAAAAGGATGTCCCTTTGTACCTTGACGTATAAAAGAAAGTTGGATAGGTTAGATCTTAATGATTATT
Organism: Inga leiocalycina; assembly: GCA_963242795.1. Classification (NCBI taxonomy): domain Eukaryota; kingdom Viridiplantae; phylum Streptophyta; class Magnoliopsida; order Fabales; family Fabaceae; genus Inga; species Inga leiocalycina. Next base: position 73,124,771 of record OY725325.1, read on the forward strand.
TTAAATCTGTTTAATCTAATTTCTCAAAGTTTGCGGATGAAAAATTGTTTGGTTCTGCGTAAGAAGAGGTTAATTTGCAATAGATCACTTAGATTCAGGTATTTGGATTTGTCAGAGTACACACACACTTACCTTTAAACATCGCTTGATTAGGATTCAGGCTAACAAAATGATTTCTTTTCGGTATTTAAAACCATCGTTTTAATGCACTGAAAATTGGAACTTTGCAGAGCCTTGTAATGTTATTCGTTTCCATGTTTTGAAGGGTGCTCACCGCCATATGTCATTTTATACTCCTTCGGTCTTAAATATTAAGTATAGGAATCAGTTGACTTTCTTGAAGAATTTAAAGAAGTAAAATAAGTTATATTAAACTATTTATATTTATTGTTATTCTCCAAACAAATTTATTTAACTTATAAACTGATATATAATTCAATGATACGTAAAATGTAAAATGTTATGATTAAGCAACGAATTTAATTTCTTTAACCAATTTAAAAAATTCATTGGCTCGAACAAGGGTAGTATGAATTTTTTATTTGTGTCCCCAAACAGGATCGATCCATATTTCTAATCATGCGAAATCTACTCCGTGGGCTGATATCTTGGTTAGTGTGGGCAAGGGGCTGAAAGACTCCGATTGTAGCAATTTCATGCTTGTATCCATTAATTAGATCACACTTGTAGAAGAAGAGAGTTGCCGACTCCATACAAGAGATCATTGATATTTTTTCTCTTTCATTTGTTTTTGGATTGTCCAACGATCATTAATTAATTCTACTAGTAAAGAATATGAAGATATTCGAAAAATAAAAAAATGCATTGACATTTTCAAATGTTTGAGATTGAACTGTTTTGAAAGGTTAAAGGTGTTCAGATACTGCTGGAATGTACGAACACGATCGCGCAGCATCTTTGAAAGGTTTATTATAATTCTCTAAATTAGACGAAAACAGCACGTTATTTATTAGATTAAATATTCCAGGATGCCACGGATTTTTTATTACGTTCAATAAAAGTAATTTAAATCGAACAAGTTAATTTTCACCACTAGTTTTCTGGACCAAAGCCATAAACAATCCAATGATAACATTACACACCATTACTTTTCTGCTTAAGTCATGCTACTGATTCAAATTGATATGCTATTTGGAATTCCCTTTCCAGTAACTCCAGGACCCGAAAATGGCTTCATTAGCTCATAAGGCACAATCCCAGCTCCGTTCCTATTCCTCAGCTTCTCATCACCATTCCTTGCGTCTATAATCTCCTCAATCTCCTTCAGCCTCCCATTAAACCTCCCAAATGCTGCATTTATGGCTGGATTCTCAGCCCATGAAGGCTCTATCTTCTGCCCAATATACTCTTCATCTGGGGAATGGTCAGATAGCAGATACAGAACTGCCATCACTATAGTGGCCTGAATCTGTGTAGGGAAATTCTCCAAAAGGCTTTGCGCAGGCTTGTTCAGAAATCTCTCCCACTCTTCCTTAGAAGGGTCCTCTGTAGGCATTTTGTTTCTGGCAACGGAGGGTCTGTTGGGGAAGTAGCCTGCATAAGCATATTGGGAAAAGTTCACTGAAGCATGGTGAGCTGAGGCTAGCCAGGCTATGGTGGTGAGGATATGAATTAGGTCTTGTGGGGTTTGCAGATTTGGCCACCATGGTTCGTTCTTCTTGTCTCCATGGCCCACTGTTTTGATCTCAGTCCACCATGCTTGGAGCTCTTGGTCTGACTCCACGAGGCTTGAGTTCGGATAGTAGTGAGTCACATAGTCTGTGAACCACTGCTTGATGGCATCCCATATGAGCAGGCCATCATGGGCAAAAGGGTAGTCTTCTATTGTTAGCTTCAGGCCATGTGGCGCATTAGGATCTTCCTCTGCCATTCCTCTGCAGCATCAACAACAGTATCAGTGTCCGCTTATAAAGCACAAGCACACTAATTTTGAGGCCTGATACACATGCTGAATGATATTGTTGCGAATTCATAACATGTGTCTGATAATATTCATACATATAAAATGTATGGTTGGAACACAATTGAAACACATCAATCATAGTTAAAATAAGATTATGCTTGAGCTTGGACATGTGCCACTTAAATACAACCAAATGAAGTAAACAAAAATAAAACAGAGACTAAGATTTTATAACTTCCATTTTAAAGACTTAATTCTCGAAATTATAATTTTATAAAAGATCAAAAAATAAATTATGTGAAATTAAAGAACAAAACAAATTATCCAGAAATTCCTTTAAGACTATAGCTCTAGATGGCAAGTGATAAGCATATATAATATTTGTACCTGTCAATAAGATCACTGGGAAGTGCCTGTAAATCAAACCTCCAAAGTTGGTCATACACGTCAGAACTGAACTCCATAGAATACTTTCCAGTTGAGAAAGAGATCTCAATGATGCCATTGGCATTGATGAGTGCTTCACGAGCAAGAGCATTGATCTCCATTGTATATCTCAGATGAGGATGTAGCAACCTGTAAATTGGATGCATCGCACTGAGCTGTCTGTTTGTTGCTATCACAAATGGTTCTACAGCACCGTGACTTCTTAGCCTGCAAATATTAGCATGCATACTTAGTTTTAATTCAAAGGTGATCCTAAACTTCTATTGATGCCTACAAAATGGAAGCTCATGTTTCAACTAGAAATCACAGACATACTTCTTCTACCATACTATCAATGACATTCTTTGCTGACCACAAGATTATATGGTATCATTACGAGAAAAAATGAAAAGAGTTATATAGTATTACTTTATTTCCTCTGCAATGAAATTTAAACACAATAAGACTTTTCAAAGGGGTAAAAGATCTTTGAATAAACTGATTGATATTAACTGGTCTCAAAGAGATGACTATGAGCTTTATACTCATGCATAATAAACTGATTATTTGGTAAATAAATAAGTTAGACCTCAAGAAGAACAACCAACTCCATATAACTCCTCTTAGGATCCCTCTGTTACTTCACAAAAGGACTAATAGGCAAGAAGTTCATTACTTTTTCAAGAATTAATTCTTGCTTTCACTATTCTTTAAGTACTGAGATGAGTGATTTCGAAATGATTTAATAAATGTTATATTTTATACCTGTTTATTATTATCATCATTATTACTAGAACAAGGAGCTTTCATTAGTCAATGAAGAAAACAAGTAAGTCAATGCATGAAAGGTGGGTAGAAGATAAGGGCATGAAAATACGAACCAATGGGTGATGAGTTCATGAACACCAGAATCATGGGCAAGGACATGAGCTTTGGCAAGCCTCCAAAGCCAAAGGTTGGTGGAACCACAAGAAGGCGTGAAGACTTGCTTCCACTGTGGTTTGCCATCCGTTGGTGGTCTAGTTAGCTCAATAGCCAGTGGCTTCAATGTGCCTTGTGTGGTCAAGAAGAACACTGTCCTTGATCCATACAATGCTCTTCCCTCAAGTTGCCTCACTTTGTTCACATATGGCATTAGTAAATCATGATAATCTATGATGAACAACTTCTTCTCTTCAATGGCCTGTATTGCATATATGCATTCGTTAAACAACCTTATGAGTTATGACCAATGTTTTACTAGAATGACTAGTTATTGGATCAGTAAAAACAATGGTGCACATGACAGTCTATTTTTTCGACTGTGATCGAACCATGCTTAGATAATATGTTCTTAGTTAAAATTGTAACATGCATGGCTAATCAAATTATTTGTAACATTGCGTAACAACTATGTTCAATTAACTTAATAGAGTACCTTTTCAACAGTGTTGTGGCAACCTATCTGTTGCTCAATTACATCTCTGGTGATTGCTGATTCAGGCGGACCATAGATACTGGGGTCTAATTTACTGATCAGTGGCCATTCCTGCATGATAAATATAAAATTGACGGAGAAGAAACATGTAAAATTATTGAAAATACTTAGCTAATATAGTAATAATATAATACATTCACATCAAATCGTACCTTAACCAGTTTTATGGTACAGGGGTTAACACCTGCCAGGGTCTCTCTGGCAAACTCCTCATCAGAAAGCCAAAAGAATCCATCCCCTGCAATTCCAAATTTTCACAAACATATCAGGTAAAGACTAAAGAGAGTTACAGGCAGTGAATTAATTGGTAATAAGATTATTTATAAGCTATTTTCTATCGGCTTAAACATTTGAATTAAATTATACTAACTGTTGATAGGCTCAGGGGCCTCAAAGCGCAAGAGTTGCTGGCTATCTGAAACAGCTTTAATGAGTTTGGGGATGAGCGCCTGGAGGAGTCCATTGCCATTGTTCTTGAGAGGTGGGACCTTAAACCCCTCTTTGAAAAGCGTCGCTATTTCTGAGAATGTCAGAAATCCAAGGTTTTGATCTGTCACCGCCACATCTAAGGATGGTAGCAGTGCACTCACCCCTGCAGATACGGTGGTTGCCGTGAATTGAGTCTGCTTTGTCTCCGAGAATGCTTCGTCCCGAGGAACGTACACATTTGAACTTCTCTTCTCCGAATTTGGGTCTGCATATATATATATATATATATATATATCACAACACACAGTTCCCCAATTAAGGACCTATATAATGCAAACTACGGCAACAAGAGCTTGGAAAGACAGTTCGATTGCGTATATATGTGAAATTCTGATAAACAAAATTGAAGAAGGAATGAAGAAGCTATGTTAAGAAAGGGATACCTGAAGAAGTAGGTGGGCGACCAGTACGACAGCGTCTAGGGTAGGGATGAAGAGCGCCGCCGAGAACGGGTCGGGCGAGGTCGGTATTGGAGTCAGGGTTACCCAGGTCATTGTAGAAGTCGTAGTCGTATATTCTTTCCGTACTCTTTCTCTCTCCGTCGCCATTGCCTCTCACCGCCACCAGCTCCTCCTCTCTCAGCCTTTTCAGGCCACTTGGTGTTTGTGATGGCAGATACGACTGCATTACCATGCACATCCCATAATCCCATTTTTTTTATTATTTCTCTACTCTCAAATTAATTAATTAAATTACGCATGCACATGAATGCTATCAATCAACAATTTTATATGACACCAAATATATATGTGTAATAAAAAAAATTTAAAATTCTCGATCTCATAAGTCCCTATAAAGGAGAAGCATGTAAAAGCTTGCAAAAGTTAAATATTCTAGAACACCAACAAATTAAATGAATTTCTTTTAGGGAAAATGACATCAAGGTTGTAATTAAAGAAAATAATATCAGAAAAGTCTCATAACTTATATTAATAACAAATGAAAGAGTAATTATTAACAAATGGAGGAGTTACCATTGATAAGTTTTAAAATTTTTCTGATAACATTTTTTTTAATTGGAACCTTAATGTTATTTTCCTTTTTATCTATTAAAAAATGATTGAGAAACTATTTTAGGTAGGGACACGAAAAACTTGTACTCAAATCACATCTCGTTAATGAAGCCAAGAGAAATTATGATAATGTAGCATATCCTAAGTGTTTTTTTCTTCTACCACATAAAATTTCTCTTACATGTATTTACTTTGTATATACTCCCTCTTATTTTTAATATAAGATATATTTGAGAAGTTGATTTATATCCTAAATATAAAACATAGTTGTTTTATTTATCAATTTTTTTTCTAATTTAGAGATAACGATACTCCTTCTACAATAATTAAATAAGAAGAAAGAAAACGAAGAAAATTAAGAAAAATGACGTTTAAGAAAATAGCATAACATATTCGTAAACTTAAGCAACTTTTTGAATTTAATCAAAGTAAATATGTATAATAGAAAATGACTTAAAATAATTAGTGGATCCACAGGTGGAATACACTAGAGGGGTTATGAATTGAACATAGAAGGGTAAAATTGCGTTGAAAAGGAACTCACCTTGTTGGAGAAGAAGACTCTGAGGAGAGAAGGCTGAAGCCATGAATCGCAGGTGAAGAGGAGAGAGCCATGAGGGAAGCCCTCAAGAAGAAGGTCGTGGAGGAACAGCTCGTTGTGGTGGTCACTCCGCACCAAAACAGCCCCCACTTCCCCAAAGTCTTGTGCTACCTCAAACACCGCCTCGTACAAGAATTCCTCGTCTTCTGTCTTCCCTTTCCTGTCTGCTTTCCCCTTTACCGTCTTCTTCTCTGTGTTTTCCCCTTCATTCACATCATCACAAACGACATATACACACACATTATAGTACTGTTGATTGAACAAAAATTAAGAAAGAAGAAAATATATTAATTAATTACGTACGTACTCGGATCAAGGAGGCCGCTGACAAGCTCAATGGCGAGAGCTTTTCCGAACAAGTCTTTCACATTCGACACTCTCGCCGTCCCTTTAAGCTTCAAGTAATTCGCCATTATCGCTCCTTCTTCAATCTATCTAATTATCTTGTTTCCTTATATGCTGCTCCTGTATTTATAGGCTAATGTCGTGGCCCGGCTTTTCTAAGTTTCTGACTTTTCTAGGCTGCGGTCTCTGGCTCACAAGGGAAACAGATAGGGTACTTCCTCAAGAAATATCCAAATAGATCCGTATGGTTGAAAACCCACCTTCATATATATATATATATATATATATATGTGATTATCGTAAGCCCCACCAGATTCTTTCTTTTTTTCTTCCCACTTGAAGCTGACCCATTCAACTGCTCTGATGATACTAATCCTCAGCTTCAAGTAGCTATCAATATTACAACGCTGTACGGCGACTATTTAATATCGGTGTTCCCATATTTCAATATTAACTTAAACTCCCACAATTATATTCCACTTATTATTCATTTAATTGCCCCACCCCTAATAATTTCCCATATATATATCTAACTAATATACTAACTAGATTCTTCATGACGTCGTACGCACTTGTATCATAGTAGAGGGAAACATCACGCGCTCTAATGAAATTCACAACCACTGTATCCGAATGAAACCATCTTAGATGCTTCCTAGGCACATTTATTAGTGATCGCACTTGTAGAAGACAGTTGCCGACTCTATACGAGAGCTCATTGATTTTTTTTTTTTTCCTTTCATTTGTTTTTGGATTGTCCAACGCTCATTAATTAATTCTACTAGTAAAGAATATGAAGATATTTGAAAAATGAAAAAATGTACTGGCATTTTCCAAACGAGCTGGTCCATTCCGTACGTTGCACGGGGCTTTTTTTACTTTGATCTGTTAAATCAATAAATATACTAACTACTTTTTATCATTGAACGACAGAAATGACAAAAATCGATAGAGCCAATAAGCTAGACTTTAAAGTTTAAATTGAATGATATAAGTTGGGTTATTCTTAGACATTAAACAAAATTTTTTATTCTATTCTTATACCCACGTTCACTTTTATTAACAATTATCATAGAAACAAAAGAATGAATTGTATAACCTAAAAGCAAAAGGAAACTTTTCAAGTAATTGATAGGTAGTTCCCTTTTAAATGAAAAACTGACCCCACCTACTAATCTTATTGAACACACCCTAATGAACCTAAAAAAAGGATAATGGCTCAGTAGAAACTTTTTACTGGAGATTTGGAATAAATGGACTCTCTATAGGCCCTATTTTACTTGACGGGATTTATCACCACTTTAGCTTCTTTAGCGGCTCAACCGGTTACTCAGAATCCCGATTATTCCATTTCCTGATGTTAGCAATGTATAATGGTTAAATAGGACCATTTTCTTCTCAAAAGGAAAGGCTATTTTTTTATAATGACCTTTAATTAAGATTCAAACAAATAATTTCCTTTATAAAGTGTAAAGATTCAGTTTGCAGTGCTATCAACATGAAAAGGCACATAGCATAATAACCACATTTCCAAACATCAATTCAATTTAGTAAGAACATTATAGTTGCATAATGGTTGTATTGTATGCTATAACTACAATAACAAAGCAACTTCATTTATACTTGCTACAGTCAAATCACTACTACAAAAAAGTAAAGCTGTGGCGCTTATAATTGCATTAACTGTGGCGTTAGAGAAGTGCCACATATCTAGATGCCACTAAAAAAAGCTGTGGCGCTTGGAAGCACCACAACATTTAAAAATTTTTTTTTTAAAAAAATACCCTCCTGTGGCGCTTGTTTGAGGAAGCGCCACAGGAGGGGGGCCTCCTGTGGCGCTTTCTCAAGCAAGCGCCACAGTAGGGGGACCCTATTGTGGCGCTTGCTCAAGCAAGCGCCACAATAGGGTCCCCTTTTTTTTTCTTCTTCTTCTTCTTCTTCTTCTTTTTCCTGTGGCTTTTTTTTATGCTTCCTGATTGTGAAATTTTATATAAAATGAGTGAACACAGTACATCAACAACTAATTAAGTAAATTAAAAGATTACTAAAAAACGCAAGCTTGTCGGCAAAAAAATTTAAACAAAGCAAAAAGGCAAACGAAATAAGCTATGTTTTCATTCTTTCCTATTAAATTAGGAACAAAAAGGCAAACGTTATATCACAGTTTATCTTGACTAAAAAAAAATTTAAACAAAGCAAGCTAGAATGAAATAGTCTTCTTCTTACAAATCTATTAATTGACCAGCGCAGGGAGTGGGAGACCACGTTGGTGATGCTAGCTTGAGTGACGAGTGAGCATGTGGGTGTGTTTTTTAGTGTGAAGATGATAGCAAATGGAGGGAGGGGGCCGACGGATCCACTAAGAAGATGAGAAAGGGAAAGTAGTTTAATGGAGGAGAGAGTAGTTAAATAATTAAAGTGGAGTAGTAGTCAAAAAGAGAAGGAATGGGGGGCGGACACAGGACCACTACGCGGAAAATGAAATAATTAAGAGCTACACTATAAATTTGAATTTTTTTTTTTTTTTAAAGTGAGCAAGCGCCACAATTGCTTCTTCTCAGCTGTGGCGCCTATTTATTTAGGCGCCACACATACCCACTTTCTTAAAAAAAAAAAAAAAATCAATGCTACAGCTGTGGCGCTTGGTGGGTTAGGCGCCACAGCTGCTTTCGTGACCCTAAGTGTGGCGCCTGCGTAGGCAGGCGCCACACTAAGCCTCCTCAATTGTAGCACTTAATTTATTAGGCGCCACAGCTGGTACCCAAAATTAAAAAAAAAATTATAGACGTTAAAAAAAAAAAAAAAGAGAAGTTGTGGCACTTGTTTAAAGAAGTGCCACAAAATATGCGCCACATTTTACCCTTTTTGTAGTAGTGAATGATTTTAATCATCATCCTTATACTTAACTTAATATGGCATGAAGAGCCTTCATTCATAGCATAATAAGCACACTTCCAAACCTGCATTTAGAAAGAACAGATTCAGCCATAGTGATTGCATCATATGCAATGCATATAACGCTGTACGACTTTTTGATATTTAATTACTAACGTCAACTCCCACAATTGTATTCCACTTATTATTCATTTCCCCACCCCTAATAATTTCCCCTATACATCTAACTAATATAGGTACTCCAGTCCCCCTTTTGCATGTTAGTATAGGGCCACCATCACACGCGCTAATGAAATTCACAACCACTATATTCAACTGCTTTCATTATGTGTAATAAATAAGATTCAATTCACTCATTTTCATACACAGGCCCATCTTTCCAAAATGAGGGCGGTTTAACTTTCCAAAAGGACGGCGGCTTAAACAGTAGCATTTTTCGTGTGCTTAATATAAGATTTATTTAATATTTTTTAAAAAAGTTAAGAAAATTAAATATATCATAAATCATGCATTGAAAATTATCCAGTTTTCCTTTTAACACTTTTTTATTTAAGATTTTTATTGATTTAGGTGAAATAGGTTGAAACTAATAGACAAAAATAATTCCCTTCTGTAATTATTAAGCATGTTTGTTTGAGCTTATAAAAACTTATAAGTTGCTTTTTACGTAAATCGAGACACAACTCCTCTCACATACTTACTTCGTATACCGTAAATCACTATTAAAAAGTAACTTATAAGCAATCGAATCGCTCAACCAAACATACCCATTGTGTGGGGTTATGTTATGAAGGGAAAAAGGGGAAAGGAATGGGGTGTGATGTGATGTTGGGGGGAATAAGCAGTGTTCAGGGACCCGGATCGGACCGGCCGGTCCGGCCCGGAACCCGCCAGACCGGTCACTAGACCGGTCCGGGTCCCAAATTAAAAAAAAAAAAAATTTTTTTTACCTTTTTCCTTTAGAAAATCATACTATAAGTCTAAAATTTTCAATTACTCACCGATTTGGTCCCGGTTTAGCTCCGATTTGGCCCCGATTTGACCCACTGACCCTTAACCCAGTACCCCGACCGGTTCAATACCCGATCCGGGTTTTAATATATTGGGAATAAGATAAAGAAAGAGAGGCCAAGAAAAATGGATGGCCTGGTGGGAGCGAATGGCGGGAAAAGCAAAGAGATAAAGTGACAAAGAGGGCCGGTTTAAAGAGCAGTACTTTCTAGTGTCCTTAATATATAAGACTCGCTTGATATTTTTTTTAAAAGATTAAAAAAATTGAATAAATTATTTAATAATGTATAGTATATATAGTATATTATTAAATTATATATATCAAATTATAAGTAAGATAAATTAGTTTTAAAAAATGATAAATATAAATATTTTAAAATAATTTATTTAATTTTTTTTAATCTCTTTAAAAAAATTAATTCGGTCTTATATTAAGGATTTAAGAACTCATTAAGTAAATTGCCCTAAATGGCTTTGCATGGCATTCACAGCACCGTCCTGCGTACTTTGCAATAAAAAACAATACCTGATATTCCCTCCGGTTCTAAATATAAGACAGAGTTAATTTTTTTTGTAAAGATTAAGGAAGCTAAATAAATTAAATAATGTAAAGTTTTTGCAATAGATGTCATGCTGCAATCAGTTAACCTTTGTTGGCAAAAAAAAAACATTTGTTGGGGAAGATGATGACTATAAGCAGAGAAGGTTAATTGGATCATAATTTTCCAAATCTAATTATACATACATACAAGATTAATTATATTGATGACGCAGTTGCATTTAAAATCGTTTTGAAAGTGAACCGTTTTCCATGAATATAATATCTATCTAATGTGATGTATGAAATATATGATAAAGATGGAATGTTAGAATATTTTCATTGACCGGTTATGTTATATAGGCCCAAGTCAAACATCCAATTGGTTCACCTGGAGGATTCCTTATTGATTAGAGGGAAAGATATCAAAAAATAGATAAAATTGATTGCTATTTAATTTATGACATTCGCTTGACAAATTAATAAAATAATATTAATGGCAGGTACTTATGTATAGTTTGGTAGCATGATTTGACCTGATTTTGATTTGATGCTACGGGCTTTCAAATTTGTGATCACGAAGCAAGGTTATCCATCAAACTATTAGCATATGTACGTTACAAGTACTGAAGCATTAATGCATGCATGATTTTGTTACCTCTTAAAGGTACAGCAACGAATCAAAAGAACCTGGAATCTAATACACGTTATATATGGTATATATTTTAATTTTTATCCACATATGAAACAATTTTTTTCTTCCAAAAAAATGCAATCAAATGGAGCCTGGAGATAAAGTCTCACGATCACAAAATTTAAACGAAGAACTTATCATGAAAAGCGCCTTTAGAAAAAGCGCCTTTGCTTGTAAGATTCTTCAATGTACGTACGTAGGACTATTAAATAAAGTTGACAAGTAAATAACTTTAGAAAGAGAGATGAATATTTGGAAACTAGTTACGGTGGCCTTCATTTTAATGGGCACCATAAGCTTTTCAGATCATTGAATAAATCCATGTTTTTTTTAAACAATTGTTTTAATAGATATTAAAATAAAGATAATATTATAACTATCATTTTCTGAAAAAAAAAGATATTTTTTATTTAAAAATAATCAATTGAAAAAAAAATTAAAATATGAACCGTCCAAATCTAACAAGCTGATAGTATCCTATCAAAAGGATAGACACCGTAATTGGTTCCGAATATTTGACGCTACAAGTTGAATGGAGATCATTGGCGTATCCAAAGGGGATTAAAGAAATACATGACAAGTTTTCTTAATCACGGGACCAAATTATGGGAGCAAGTTCTTCGCCCCTATGAATGGTGCGTTTTGCCCTATCACTGTCTGTCTTTTTCTTCTATCATCATCATCATGGAATCTTCAAGCGTAGGATTAATTGTCAAAGCAAGCTTATAAACATATCTAAACAAGGCTTTGAACTTTCTAAGCCTCCATGCATTCTAATTCTTTTCGTCCCGTGCCAAAATTTGCGTTTTGTTTCCTTTTTCATTCGTCAATTCCATGAAAATGATCAGTTTTCAACGAAGCTGACATTTGCCATCCACGGGATAAATTAATACCACTTCATTATCCAACTTTCGTTTCCTTCTGCTTTTCTGTTGATTTAATATTATGGTGAGATAAAAACAAATAAATTATCTTCTTACCCTAAACTCCTACCCAAACTCTACTTTAGCGTACATTTGACCTTAATCCTAAAAGAAAAATTGACCAAGGATAAGATTGAGAAGTTTAGTGGTCCAATTATAGAAGAGTCTTCTCTAACTTTTAGTCATATATATGCATGCATGGATAAGATCAATGTTGAAATTAAAGCTAAATTACAAAATAAACGTAGAGATCATAAAGGTTACTAATAATTGAAAGTTGGTCCAAAATATACGAAAGGATGTGGTGGCCTGAGAACTAAGAAGTACGTTGAATCAACTTTGTTACGAGATCAGATGACAAAAATTTGCAGACAACATTCAAAACGTGCCATTTTTGAATATAAAGCACATAAAGTTGCGTTGTTGATAATATAATAAAGGAAATTAAAGCAAAACGAAGCTTTATTGGAATGACGCAATGCTTATATGAAAGATAGTGCGTATGTTTGGTTGAGCGATTCGATTGCTTATAAGTTGCTTTTTAATAGTGATTTACGGTATACGAAGTAAGTATGTGAGAGGAGTTGTGTCTCGATTTACGTAAAAAGCAACTTATAAGTTTTTATAAGTTGAAACAAACATGCTTAGTATTAAGAGGTGTATGTGTGATATGAAAGGAGCCCGCGTCAATTAGATTCTCTCCAGTTTCCTTTTCTTCACTTCCTCCTTTAAGGGAAGGAATTGAGTTTCTTGTTTTTTGAAATTATTAGGTTTATGCTTTTCAAACTCATAAAATTTGAATTTATCTAGATGACTCAACGGCCATGTGGGATTAAAATAAAATGATTTGTTATATTTTAATTAGTTAGAGTACAGATGAGGTAGCGCTCCTGAAGTATGTAAGTGTGTGTGTGTGTATATATATATATATAATGGATATGGATTGAATAATTCCCAGTCAATATAATCACATTCACGGGGTATAAACCCGAAACTTAAATTAACGATATTCTCAATTTCTATTGAGGATAACTGAAATTGGTGTTTAAAATATATTAATTGGGAGTGAGAAAAGGCTGCAAGTCAAATGGTGCGGAGGTGTACATGTTACCAACTATTATATCTTTTATCATTTTATTCGCGCAACTAACTTAATTAGTTATACCATTCCATCAACTATATTTCAAAATGTAATTGATAGAGCAAGTCGACAATATCTAATTCAACTCGTGAGACACCTAATTAGAGAGTAATCAATAACTGATAAATCCTTATAGTTTTAAATAATTTTTAATTAGGTCTCTGTATTTCTTTTTATTAGGTTCTTATAATCTCACTTATTCTTACTCAAGTCCATGTAATTCTTTTTTTCTTTTTATTATGTCCTTACAATTTCACCTGATTTTAAATTAGTTCCATATAGTTAAATAAAAACCAAAAAAAAAATTCTGCATGAACATAATTAAAAAGGAGTGAAATTATAAATTCATGATAAAAAGAAGAAACTTTAAGACTTGATTAAAAACATGTAAAACTATAACAACATGATAAAAAGGTAAAAAATGACAACAGTCTCTTTAAAAATCACATAAAACTATAAAATAAAACCTACAGCTTAATTATTCCAATTATACGTAACTCACCCAGCTAGCTACACAATTTAAATATAATACACTCACTCCACTCATTAATATAAAATCCAGTTAACTTTTTTTAAGATGTTAAAGAAACTAAATAAGTTCGTTAATCATATACTCTTTCCGGTCCTAATTATAAGACAAATTTGACTTTTTTGGAGAAATTAAGAAAGTCAATTAAATCACTTTAGAATATTTTTATTTTTATTTTTTTCTTCAAACTAATTAATTTGACTAATAAAATGATATATAATATAAGAATACTAAAAATATAAATATTCTAAAGTGATTTAATTGGCTTCCTTAATTTCTCTAAAAAAGTCAACTTTGTCTTATAATTAGGACCGGAGAGAGTACTATGTATCATTTGATTATATATCAGTTTATAAGTCAGACAAATTAGTTTGGAGAAAAAAAATAAAAATACTCTAAAGTAATTTCATTAACTTCCTTAATGTCTCCAAAAAAACCAACTTTATCTTATATTTAGGGTCGGAGGATTAGTTTTTTTTTAAGGGAAAGTTTTTGCAGCAGATGTCATGCTGCAATCAGTTAACCTTTGTTGGCAAAAAAAAAAAAAAAAAACCTTTGTTGGGGAAGATGATGACTATAAGCAGAGAAGGTTAATTGGATCATAATTTTCCAAATTTAATTATACATATACACAAGATTAATTGATGACGCACTTACGTATCAAAGTATCTTAAAAGTGAATCGTATTCTATAAATATGATATCTATCTAGTGTGATGTATGAAATATATGATAAAGATGGAGTGTTAAAGTATTTTTATTGACCGATTATGTTATATTGGCCCAAGCCAGACATCCAATTGGTTCCCCTGGAGGATACCTTATTGATTAGAGGGAAAGAAATCCAATTGGTTCCCCTGGGCACCATAAGCTTTTCAGATCATTGAATAAATCCATGTTTTTTTTAAACAATTGTTTTAATAGATATTAAAATAAAGATAATATTATAACTATCATTTTCTGAAAAAAAATATATATTTTTTATTTAAAAATAATCAATTGAAAAAAAATTAAAATATGGACCGTCCAAATCTAACAAACTGATAGTATCCTATCAAAAGGATAGACACCGTAACTGGTTCCGAATATTTGACGCTACAAGTTGAATGGAGACCATTGGCGTATCCAAAGGGGATCAAAGAAATACAAGACAAGTTTTCTTAATCACGGGAGCAAATTATCGGAGCAAGTTCTTCGCCCCTATGAATACTGCGTTTTGCCCTATCACTGTCTGTCTTTTTCTTCTATCATCATCATCATGGAATCTTCAAGCATAGGATTAATTGTCAAAGCAAGCTTATAAACATATCTAAACAAGGCTTTGAACTTTCTAAGCCTCCATGCATTCTTATTCTTTTCGTCCCGTGCCAAAATTTGCGTTTTGTTTTCTTCTTCATCCGTCAATTCCATGAAAATGATCAGTTTTCAACGAAGCTGACATATAGCCATCCACGGGATAAACTAATACCACTTCATTATCCAACTTTCGTTTCCTTTTGCTTTTATGTTGATTTAATATTATGGTGAGATAAAAACAAATAAATTATCTTCTTACCCTTAACTCCTACCCAAACCTCTACTTTAGCGTACATTTGACCTTAATCCTAAAAGAAAAATTGACCAAGGATAAGATTGAGAAGTTTAGTGGTCCAATTATAGAAGAGTCTTCTCTCTAACTTTTAGTCATATATATGCATGCATGGATAAGATCAATGTTGAAATTAAAGCTAAATTACAAAATAAACGTAGAGATCATAAAGGTTACTAATAATTGAAAGTTGGTCCAAAATATACGAAAGGATGTGGTGGCCTGAGAACTAGAAGTACGTTGAATCAAATTTGTTAAGTGAGATGACAAAAATTTGCAGACAACATTCAAAACGTGCCATTTTTGAATATAAAGCACATAAAGTAGCGTTGTTGATAATATAATAAAGGAAATTAAAGCAAAACAAAGCTTTATTGGAATGACGCAATGCTTATGCAAGATAGGATTAAGAGGTGTATGTGTGATATGAAAGGAGACAGCATCAATTAGATTCTCTCCAGTTTCCTTCTTCTTCACTTCCTCTTCTTATCTCAGCAGTTAATAAAAATTAAATGTTTATAAAATATATTTTTAATGCAACTTTAAATTGTCTCATCAGTTATTGCTGTTAGTTTAGTTGCTTACATCACTCTAATCCTTATTATAAGTCTAATTTTGCAAAATATTACATACCAAGAAATGGAAGTCAAAACATTTAATATGTCTTAAATTAATGGGTTAATATAACTTTTGATCCCTGAAGTTTTATCCAATTTTTGTTTTGGTCCCTCAAGTTTGAAATCGGTGGTTTTAGTCCCTGAAGTTTCACCCGATTTTGATTTTAGTCCCTGAAGTTTGAAATCGATGGTTTTGGTCCCTGAAGTTTCACCTGATTTTGGTTTTGGTCCCTCAAGTTTAAAAAGGACTTGGTTTTTTTCTGGGTCGGGTCGGGTTTTTTAATTGGGTCACCAAGTCCTTTTCAAACTTGAGGGACCAAAACTAAAATCGAGTGAAATTGTAGGGCCAAAACCACCGATTTCAAACTTTAGGGACCAAACCCAAAATCGGGTGAAACTTCAGGGACTAAAACCACATATTTCAAACTTGAGGGACCAAAACCAAAATTGGATTAAACTTCAAGGACCAAAAATTATATTAACCCTAAATTAATCAACTTTTCCCAAATTTTTAGTATTATTTAATAATCAATATGAAAAGAAAGATGCTATTGATAAATAAGTTTCTCTCACATATTCAGTTGAGGTAAAATTGAGAAACAATGAATAATGACTCTTAGGGTGGACTTATATTTGGGATCAAAAATTTTTTTGCCAACTGAATTAATACTCCCTCTGGTCCTAATTATAAGACAAAATTGACTTTTTTGGAGAAATTAAAGAAGCTAATTAAATTACTTTAGAGTATTTATATTTATATTTTTTTCACCAAACTAATTAATTTGACTAATAAACTAATATATATATATATATATATATATAAATGCTGATGCCATTCGAAGAGTTTAGTTAATGGCATGACCATAAGCTTCCGGTTGAGTGCTGTCAATATTTGTGTGGGTTAGAGAGTATTTAAAATAAGTGTTTTTTACACTTTAAGATATCTTTTCATATATTTATCTTATATAGTATTAAAATTATTTAAAATAAATTGATCCAAACAAGAGCGGAGCGTTGATGTGCTCCTGTTCTTACAATATTGTCATCATTAAATTTCTTGGTTGTATTAAATACATCAACCAATGCTCGGAAGTTATATAGATATATATATATATATATATATATATATATATATATATTCAAGAAATATCATAAAGAAAAGTTTTATAGAAAATATTTTAAGAAAGGAAGAAAAATAGATTACAATAAAAAACCCAGAAAATGTAGATGTTATAATTGTGAAAAAAAAGGACATATATCAACTGAATGTAAAGAACCAAGAGATAAGAAGACAATGAATATATTAGAACAAGCTAAAGAATATGAGTTAGAACCCTTAGAATTCGATGAAGAAATATATAGTGATATAGAAAATCTAGAAATAGAAATATATAAGATACAATTATTAAGCGAGTCAGAATTAAGTGAAATAGAAGAAGAATTATTAGAATCAGATATAGAATATTTAGATGATTCAGAAGAAGATTATAAATTATATATGATGCAAGAAAAAGAAGTAGAAGAAGTAAAAGAAGATAAAGAGTATGAAGAATATGAAGAATATAGAAATGTTTCAGAAGGAGTTGTAGAAAAAAGAATGACATTTAATGAAAAACAATATGCAAAAATAAAAGATATAAAATCAAACCTGAAACCAGATCATTTAACAAATGAAAATTTTATGGGAAAAGTAAGTAAGATATTAAAGTCCAAAAAGAATGTAAAAAGTCATGTGTAATACTAGAAAAGAAACACCCAATAGAGTCATCATTAACAGAAGGAATATTAAGAATACTGTAACACCCCAAATTTTATATTCACCAAATATATTGTAATTATTTGGGAAATTCAATAAAATGGTGAATATTCATGAATTTGGAATTTATGAATTTCATAAATGTTCAGTTTCATGGGAAATTGGGCAAAAATAATTATGGAATTAATTTGGGTAATTTAAAAAGCCCAATATTAAAATCCAAAACTGTAGGAATATTAGAGAAAATATTTGGTCCAAAAATATATGGAAATTGGCCAAAGAAAAATAAGAAAAGAAATTGGATTAAAAAGGTAATGGCAAAATCGTAATTTTGCCAAAATATCACAAAATTAATTATTTTTCAATTAATTGAAGTTAATTTCAATTAATTAATGGAAATAAAGGTTAAAAATATATTTGAAATATTTTGGTCAATTTAATATGAATTTATGGAAAATTTGAGCAAAAAGTGCAATTTTAACCAAAATTGAGACTTTACGTGTATACGTAACCTGGACAAGTTATGAAGCCAATTGAAACCATAGGGAGGGACCCCTAGGTGTCTCCTACATGTGGCATAAATAAAGAAATATTGATTGGGCTTAATGAGCATGGTTATATGTACATAAGGATTTATGTACATAAGTTCATTTTTGAAATTTTGGAAAATAAAACAAATAAATAAAATATTGCAAAATATGTGATAAATAAATATATCATCATCCTCTTCAGCCCATTTTCGTGCTGCAACAGGTCTGAACTAGTGAGAGAAAGTTGAGAGAGTTTGGAGAAAGAAATAGAAGAAAAATCACAAGGTAAGCCGATTTCTCCGACGATTTCGCTCCTAACGCTTATAACTCCGACTTTAAGCTACTCCTCTTTGTTCTTTAAGGTTTGGAAAGCTCAAATTTGGTGTTCTAAAAGTTAGGGTTTTCAGCCAAGAGCTAGAAAAGCTTGTGGGAGCTTGAGGTAACTTCCAAACCTTCGTATATTAACTATTCTGGCTGCTGTAGGCAATTTAATCAGTGAAATTTCGCCGGATTGCCATTGGTTTTAAATTTTGGAAAAGTGTGTGCCTAAGGGTTATGCTGCCCAATTTTAGTTCAAATGGTTGTTATAACTCAATTAGATGGTTAATAAAGTGGCTAGGAGTAGAAAGGAACGTGTTTACAGAGCCGAAATCGTAAAACCCTGATTTTTCCCGGAGAACACCATTATTTTGGCCAGGAATGTTTGGGGGCCTTAGAGTTGGATTTTCAATGATTTTATGGTTCCATTGGATTCAGTGGGTGAAAATAGGTGGGGTTACAGTTGGGCACTTTTTCAGAAAAGGCTGAGAAAGTATAATTACGGAAACGCCCCTAAAACCCTAAAAGTAGGGCTGCCAAGGGCAATTTCATAATTTGACATTGAATTTGGTAATTTTGAGTCCAGAAATGAATTCCTTGGACAAAAATACTTCAGGATAGCCCTAGTCAAAATTTTGGAAAAATGTGTCATCGGGCCGGGCCGGGGTCCGGGGGCATTTTGGTAAATTTTCACCATAGGCTAATATAACCACAAGAAACACTATGGAAGTGTCTAAAATGATACTTGGATAGGTTATGACCTATTTCTTGTATATTTGATGTTTTAGGACCGAGTTGGATGCTTATAATTGACACATTTTACGGGGCGGACCCTTTGAGACAGGAAAGAGGTTAAGGTAGGAACTACTATCTCTCATATACTATGTGACTATTTGTATGATGCGTGTTATTGTATTTTGTGATCTGAACACGTGCTGGAGGCACATTACCTAGCTGTGGTCTAGGACCTAGCTGAGGTATACTAGTCTTGCCTAGCTGTAGTCAAGGACTCAGCTGAGGTACATGTAGGGGTTTCAACGGGTTAGTTGGCCCTGAATTTTGTGTACACACATGGATGATATGAGTTTTCATTTTACTTGATACGGTGCATTGCATAATTAATTTTCGCATTTTATATGTTGATCGTATGTTTCTACTGAGATTCCTTGGAATCTAACCCCTTTTTCTAATCAAAATGTCTCAGCGGGTGCCAGCGGCTCGAAAGCCAAAGATACAGAAAAGGGAAACTGATAGGCACGTTTCCCAAGATAAATACAGTGGTTGTATATAGTCTGTATGTGAAATAGTTTTGGGACATTCTGTACATATTTGTCATTACTATCGACTTCTGCTCTATTAATGACTGTCTGTAAACAAATACTTATTATCAGTATAACTGTACTTTTCTGTTTGCCTATGAAACTTGTTCATTATTGCCCTGTGCATATCAAAATGGAAACGGGTGTTGACAAATACCACTGATAAGCAAAGGATTGATAGAAAATGAAATATCTAAATTACCATTTAAAGAAGAAGTAACAGAAATATATATTGCAGGAGTACAATTATTAGTAAAAGCTTATTTTAGAGAAGGAATAGATTCACCTATAGAATTGTTAATAACTGATGGAAGAATAATTAGTAGTGTCGAAGATAGTGTATTAGGAATGTTAGCAGGAAATCTAATATATCAAAAATTAAAATTCACTCTAAATACAAATTTTGCAATATCTAGAAATGATGAACACATAAACCAATCTATAATGATATATCATAAATTAAAAGGAATAAAATTATTACAAGGAGCAAAAACTATAAGTATAATAGCTATGATAGGATTAGTATTCACAAATGAACATAAGATATTTAATAAAACAATAGGAAGAATAAGTATAGAAAAACAATTTATGCCTATATTAAAAGAAATAAGAGTAGATCCTACAAATATAACTTTACCAAAATTATTAGAAATTGAATTAGATAAAACTGTAAGTATACATGATAACAAAGGAAAAAGATTAATAGCTAATAATAATTTAGGAAATAGATCATTAAAAATCAATACTTTAAATGAACCGTTACAAATAAGCATAAATCCAAGACGAAGTATAGATATAGGAAGTAGTAGTAAATTAGCATAATTATCATTAATAAATAACCCTATAAACACAGATTTAGTAGAAATAAGTAAGAAAATAACAACCTTAGATATAACTAAAGAAGATGAAGAAAGTAAAATTATTATGGAAATAAAGAAAAATGGTGTATGGCAAGAAATGATAACATTAGTAAATGAGAATGAAGAAAAAAGTAAAATTGAATTAGGATATACAGAAAATGATTATGAAGAAATTGATGAAGGATTAAAAACAGATATAATGGTTAGATTTAATAAAAGAGATGTAATACAATTAACATTACGGGTAGAACAAGATACAAATAAGACATATAAAATAATTTTAGGAAAAGATTTTTTGGACAAAGTAAAACCCTATAGAAACCAAAAGGATAGAATAATATTTAACATAAACCATCAGACAATTGTAATACAGAAGTTAATATGATGATAAATATGCATAAGAAAGTGAAGATGATTAAAATAGTACTAGCAGAAAAAGATTATTATTATATAGACGAAGAAAAAATAATAATTCCAAGAGCTGATAAAGCTATGATAAATCATATAGTACATAATATAGAAAAAGCTAATAAGCAAGAAAGACAAGAATTAAGAAGAGTATATTTTGAAGAATCACTGAACTTTGTACAAGAATATAATATAGTAGTAAATAATATGATGAACAGGGAAGAAATTAAAAAGGTATTTAAGGAAAAACTTGAACTATTATCTAGAGTTTGATTTATGGGTAGGAAAGTAACATTATACAATGAAAATATATGGTATTATAATAAAAATGAAATAGATATAAGAATACCTAAATCAGATGTAGGACTATTAAGGAGTTTAAAAAATAGAACAACAAAAACAGATAAAATTGAAGATGTAGTAACAAGTCAAATGCTAGAATTAGCACAGAATAATGACCAATTATATATACAATTAGTTAATCAAATAATAAATAGGAAAAGAGAAAGAAGAACAATTAAGAAAGAAATTAAAAAACAACTTGAATTAATATCAAGAGTGTGATATGATTAGTGGAATAGAAATGCTGAATGAACAAATGCGAAATAAATCTAGAATAATGATAGAGGAAGATGATTGGATATATAAGAAAAAAGAATATATAACTGTTATACCAAAAAATAATAAAAGTTTCTTAACAATGATATTAAAGAAAATGAGGAAAGCACATATATGGGAAGATAAAAGGTTAAATTATATTCATGACCAATATTATTTATTATATGAAGAAGAATATGGTAGAATTATGAGAGAAAGAAAAGATAGAAAAAATATAAAAAAAATCTTGAAAAAACATTTAGAAGTATTGTCTAGGATATGAATAGGCCACTATATTACATTTTGATAAAATTTAATTATAAGAAATATAGAGCAAGAAAATATCATGCCTTGGTTGATACTGGAGCAAATTTATCAGTAGCAAAATATAATATATTACCACCAGAATAAAATGCTCAGAATGGAAAGTGCTGGAAAAGAAATACATATGTTAGAATTGGAAGCAAAAGATATAAATGTACAAATAGGAAACTATGAATTATTAATAAAAGAATTAAATCAATATAATGAACCATCCTGTGATGTAATTTTAGGATTAGATTTCTTAGAATAATATTTTTCTATACAAATGATTAGTGA
The DNA here is from genome assembly GCA_963242795.1 of Inga leiocalycina. Classification (NCBI taxonomy): domain Eukaryota; kingdom Viridiplantae; phylum Streptophyta; class Magnoliopsida; order Fabales; family Fabaceae; genus Inga; species Inga leiocalycina. The sequence continues at coordinate 73,147,369 of OY725325.1, forward strand.
AGCTCTAATATTAACTACACCTTGTAAACATGAAGCTTGGGGAATAAGAATAACCAGACCATATAGAAGAAAAGATGAAAAATTCTAGAAAAAGAATAATGAATATGAAATACAATTCTTACAGAACAATAATCCAGTAGAAATACAACATATGTTGGCAACATTAAATATAGTAGAAATAAAAACTATAGAACAAAGAATTATAGATAATTATAGTGATAACCCTTTAATTCATTGGGAAAAATCTAAGCCTATGGCAAGAATAGAATTAAAAGATTATAGTAAAAAAATAAACTGTAAACCCTATGCATGGACAGAAAATGATAGAAAAGAATTTATAATGCACATTGAAGAAATGAAGAAATATAAGCTTATAAGAGAAAGTAGATCTGAATATTCGTCACCAACTATAATAATATCTAAACATAGTGAAAAAGAGAGAGGAAAAACCAGAATGGTAATTAATTATCAAAAATTGAATGAACTAGTTATAAGAAATAGGTATCCTATACCTAAGATAGATTTATTATTTAATCTTATAAGAGGAAAAATAATATTTAGTAAGTTTGACTGTAAATCAGGATTTTTTTAAATAAAATTAAAAGAAGATAGTAAAAAATATACTGCCTTTAGTACATCAGAAGGATTATATGAATGGAATGTATTACCTATGGGATTTCATAATAGTCCCAGTATATTTCAAGAATATGTATAAAAAATGTTATTACCTATAAGAGATTTTGTAGTAATTTATATAGATGATATATTAATATTCTCAAAAGATGAAAAGGAACATGAAAATCATTTAGAACAATTTGTAAGAATAATTGAAGAAAAAGGTTTAAATATATCACCATCTAAAATGGAATTAAGGAAAGAAAAAATAAACTTCTTAGGGCAAGTTTTAGCTAAAGATGGAATAGAATTACAAGATCATATAAGTTAAAAAATATTTCAATTTAAGAAAATAATGAGTAAGAAGGAATTACAATCATTTTTAGGATTAGTAAATCAAGCAAGGAATTATATACCTAATTTATCAAAATTAACCTCAAAAATATCTAAATTAGCAGGAGAAAAAACTGTATGGAAATGGGATAATAACATAGAAAAAATAATTGAAAATATAAAAATGTTGTGTAAAGAATTACCCAAGTTAACAATACCTCTAAAGGAAAATATAAAATGGATAATTTATACTGATGCATCTGATAATTATTGGGGAGCTGCCTTATATCATGAAGATGAAAATGGAATGGAAAAAATAACTAGATATATAAGTGGAAAATTTAATGAATCTCAAAGTAGATATCACTCTAATTAGAAAGAATTACTAGCTGTTGTAAAAGCCGTAGAAAAGTTAGAATTGTTTATAGTCAATAATACATTTATAATAAGAATAGATAATACACAGGTAAAGCAGTGGTTATCTAGAGGAATTAAGCAAAATAAATTGAGTAGTAAAATGTTGATTAAATGGCAATCTGATTTAGCTTATTATGATTATGAGGTGGAATATATCAAAGGAAAAAACAATCTAATAGCTGATTATTTAAGCAGATGGAATCAGTAAACAGGTTTGGAAGACAAAGTCCTATAAGCCAAATGAATAAAGAGGAAGATTCCTCTCCGATGATGAATCAACTTGTAATGAAGATAAATATCCTTGAGATGAATATGAGTTTATTAAGTAGTCAAGTTAGTACCAGTATACAAGGGATTACAAGCTCTATATCTGGTATTAATGACTCTCTTAATGACATCTATATTCAGCTTGAGAATTTGAAGCTCTGTAAGGCTGATGCCAACCCACTTATAAGTATAGATGTACAAACGAATAATGCTATGAATAAGGGCAAGCAAGTATTTGCTACTAATGCTCAACAACCTATAAAAGAGTCACCCACTCTCGGTGAGTCATCCACTCACAATACCCAAAGTTTAATCAAGTCATTAGGACTTAAATCTCTCATGCCTGTAACCAGTCATCAAAAACTCTTTTAACCCAAACACCTGTAACCCAACCAGAATCTATGACTTTTTCTCAGATTATGGCCCTCCAAGAAAAAGAAAAAGAAAGACCAAAAAAGAATAATCCAGTCCAAAAGCCAAATACCTCTAATATCTTTGATCTTCCCGGACGGTATAATTTCTATAAAATCATTGTCAAGAAATTGAACCAATTGTCTTTGTCCCATAAAACTATTAAGTATGTATCCCATTATGCCTTCAATAAAGCCATCATTTATCTAGGAATACCTCCCAGTATTGTAAGAACTCTATACCAATATGGTCTTATCCAAAGTATATATCCATCCAGAGCCATGACAGAAATCTCAGAGTTACCGCAGATTATAACAAAAGCAGTTGAAGAATATTTTGATATTGTAACTAAGAATCAAGTTTTTATCAGATGTTATTCAACTATAGCAGAGATCACTCTAGACAAATTCTATATGCCTATTAATCTTATAAGGCTTGAACTACTAAGAGCCCTTTGGAGTACGAACCAGAGATTAAAGAAGAAATAACTGATGATGAAGATTTTCAGTTTCGTGTATCCAATATAAGAGCCCAAGACTACAATATAATATACCAAGAGATGAATCGTGTAAAAGTATCAGAGAAAGAACAACCATGGGTATATTATTCTACAGATAAGACATGTATTTACTCCCTTGGACAGAAGCCTAAAAATGAGAAGCAATTTGGATTATGGTATATCAAGATTAAGAAAAATGAGATGGAGAATTCTGAGGAAACTCAAAGAAAAATATGCCAAATAGTAAATGATTACCCTAATCATGACTGTAAGTTTTTCCATGAAATCAGAGGAAGCAACAAAAGTCCATCTATCACATTAGACCCGAGCCTACTCTGAAGTGTCGGCAGAAGAGGACAACTATAAGGGTCGGCAGAGGCAAACAAATAAAGAACAGTTGAAGGTGGCAGGCAAAGATGATGAAGCACACTCAAAAAAGCAATGTAATCTTTTTCAAAGAATCTTATCCGTAATGTCTTTTTGTGAAAGGTAGCAAGTCATGTAAGGATAAATGTCTTGTAATATCCTGTAAAGGTAACTCGAGTTGAGATTACTTGAGTCACAATAACCAGAGTCAAGAAACTAAAGGTTAGTTTTAGTTTCTATATAAACTCTTGTAAGCTCCTCAGTCGAGCACCACTCATTGCAATCACTCTTGAATACAAAGAAATAATTTCTCAAATTCTCTATCGTGTCTTGCTGAGCTTTGCGACCAGTTTTCTTCAGTGATAGCGTGCAACATTATATTTAATCAAAGATTATTGAGCAACAGTAAGGTATGATCGGCTAAACATCTTTTAGGGATCTAGGGGGAAATTTTATTTAGGATTCATGGGAATGTTATTTTGAGAAGAGCTACTCGGCAGAATGAAAAAAAAAAGAGTCTGGAGAAGATGAGAAGATAGGTAAGGTTAGGATGATTAAGCCTCCTGTAGGAAACGAAGGCAGGCTGTGCTGAGATAATCTAAAGGAGGAAGGTTGAGATCCAAATGGGGGATTCTCTGTAAATGGTCCATGTATGAAAGAGGACATAGTTCCTTCCATAACCCGGATTACTATTGGTCAAAGTTCATCCTATTCTTACATATTAACTCTGAGTAAATATTTTATCATTTTTGCAAGTATGTCCGCGTTTCTTTTGATTTTGATTTATTTAATTCCGCACCAAGAAAGAAATTCACATTCTGTCCAGGTCTGCACCCTCTCATGGTATCAGAGCCATGTTTCTAATAAAATGGAACTCTAGATCCATGATGATATTTTATTGTTTATTTGTGCTAGTTTTCAGATATATTGTTATATTCTGAGATAGTTATAAGTTATTTCAATTAAAGTTTTCTTGTAAGTTTATTACTAAGAAAGAGAAATATAATGAGCACTATAAGAAAAATAGAACCCCGAATATATGAAGTTGAATGTAATAAATTACCTAATAGTTCTTATTATCCCTTTATAGGAAATCAAGAAGAAACCTGTATGTTTACACCCTTTATGATAGGAGGAAATGGAAATAATACATGGAATTTAATGAATTGGAATAATATGTACATAATAAAACAATTAGGAACATATATAAATCCCAATATACATGATTTAATGGAAATATATAATTTAAACGAAATATTAGAAATGGTCCCGAAAGATGTAAAAGAAAAAATAATGTCTGAGAAGCCTACAAATAGAAAAGATAGGTTAGAATTCTTAAGTCACCTTAGAAGAAAAATTATATAATATAACAAAAAAGATAGATCATAATAATGACAAATTAAAAGAAATAAAAAATAATGTAAAAAATCACTACAAAAAAAACGTGATTTAGTAGCGGTTAAAAATGGGTATTCGTAGCGGTTCTAACCGCTACAAACTATATTAGTAGCGGTTACGAAAACCGCTACTAAATCGTACGTTGCAAGCGCCTTTGTAGCGGTTCTATAAAACCGCTACTCAATAAAAAATAACCGCTGCAACCTTTGTAGCGGTTTATAGTAACCGCTACAAAATCAAGAGATATTTGTAGCGGTTATATAACCGCTACAAAGATAAAAAAATTTATTGAGAGCTTTAAAAAAGGATTTTTTTTTTGTAGCGGTTTAAACACCGCTACAAATATATAAAAATAAAAATTTGTTAAAAATGACATTTTTTATTTGTAGCGGTTTTCAAACCGCTACTAATTTTGAATTTCATGAAATTAGTAGCGGTTTTAAAAACCGCTACTAATTTCATGAAATTCAAAATTGGCGCCAAAAAATTTAAATTTAGCTTTAAAAAGGCGCGTTATTTAGTAGCGGTTTAATAACCGCTACAAATATTTAAAATTTTTTTTACAACATACGTTGATTTTTTCCTTTTTTTTCAATATTATATTAAATAGTTTAATTTGTTATTATTTTATCTATTTCAATTAGTTTATTATTTAATAGTTTAACTTATTAATAAATTAAAAAGAAAAAATGTAATTGAATATGATTAGTATAAAATTTATGTTAATAATATTATTAAGGATAGTTAGATAATAAGGAATTATTATGTTTTATAATATAATGTAATTGTATATGAAAAATAGATGAAAATGAGATAGAGTTATGATATATCTAGAAAAAAAGATGTTTAGAATAAATTTTATAGAAAGGAAAGAAGTATTCTAAAAGAAATTGAAAATCTTGTTACCATATTTGATCGTATTATTCAGCTCCTCTACTCATACGAAAGAAGTTGTAAATGAGAGGAAATGAAAGAAGGGTAAGGTGAAAAGAAATTGGGGAGTGTTTGAAATAAGTTGTGATAAAGGTATTTATAGGGATTTACGTATTATTTATAGCGGTTAATGTAGCGGTTAATGTAGCGGTTACTAATTAGTAGCGGTTATTTATATTTTTGTAGCGGTTTAATTATTTGTAGCGGTTAATGTAGCGGTTATTATTTAGTAGCGGTTGTTTATTTTTTTGTAGCGGTTTAATAACCGCTACAAATATACATGTATAAATTATTTAGAAATGTATATATAATTATTTTTTAAAAAAATATATTTAAAAAAATAAATTATATATATATATTTAATTTATAAAATTATTATATATTTGTAGCGGTTATGTACTAATAACCGCTACAAATCTATACATTTGTAGCGGTTTTAGGTTAAAACCGCTACAAATATATATATAATTTTTTTTAAAAAATATATTTAAAAAAATAAATTATATATATATTTAATTTATAAAATTATTATATATTTGTAGCGGTTATGTACTAATAACCGCTACAAATATATATATAATTTTTTTTTTAAAATATATTTAAAAAAATAAATTATATATATATTTAATTTATAAAATTATTATATATTTGTAGCGGTTATGTACAAATAACCGCTACAAATATATATATAATTTTTTTTCTTAAAATATATTTAAAAAAATAAATTATATATATATTTAATTTATAAAATTATTATCTATTTGTAGCGGTTATGTACTAATAACCGCTACAAATCTATACATTTGTAGCGGTTTTAGGTTAAAACCGCTACAAATATATATATAATTTTTTTTTTAAAATATATTTAAAAAAATAAATTATATATATATTTAATTTATAAAATTATTATATATTTGTAGCGGTTATGTACTAATAACCGCTACAAATCTATACATTTGTAGCGGTTTTAGTTTAAAACCGCTACAAATGTATAGATTTGTAGCGGTTATTAATACATAACCGCTACAAATATATATATAATTTATTTTTTTTTAAAATTTAGATTTAAATCATTTAGAAATTATTTCAATGCGATATATGAAGGGGGAACCGCATCCAATTCGATCCCAGGTCGCTCAGGAAGCGGTTGAGCAGGTGACCCCCATTGTGGATCGGCTGGTCAGTGCCCTCGTTCCACGGCACTACAACTCGCAGGGACCGGTCCATGCTGTTTAGACCGGCCACATCCAGCCTCCTCGTCGACACGTTCCCCTGCTCATCTGCACAGTTGACCGCACGTTAGATAAATTATAATTCAAAGTTAACATTGCTAATTTAAATAAATAATTTACTAAATTAAAAAATTAATTTACCTTCGACCTGCACCTCAAACCCAGTGGACCGCGAAGACGACCCTCGTGGGTTGTTCTGCTCCCGAGCCTCTTCCTCATCGAGGAACTGCTCCATCTCCCTGAACCCACTAATTGGGATCTCGAACCCCTCCTCGTTGAGGAAGTCCTCAACGCTAATATCTGTCCCCTCCACCTCAGGCACCTCTGGTACAGTCGTCGCCTGTGGGATCGTCGGCGGTGCCTGTGGGGGGCTGGGCTGAGATGCCGAGGTAGCCCTGCCTGCGCGCTGCCCCCTCCCTCTGCCCCCTGCCCGGCTGCCGCCACCCCGTAAAGTCGGTGTGGGGACCATAGGGGCCTTCCCCTTATCCTGTCCTGAAGCCATATCAACTGTACAAATTAAAAAAAAAAAATTAGTCCATTATTATACAAAAATATAATAAAAATACAAATATAAATAAAAATACGTGTTATATACGTACCTCAAGTGCTAATACTGCGGAATACGGACCAAAAACTCCTATAGATACGTCTGAACTCTCAAATCTTGAAGAAATCACTCAGAGAAACCTCAGGAAACAAAATGAGCAAAATGAGAAATGGAGGAGGCGAGGGGTTTAAATAGGCCAGTAATTAGTAGCGGTTCTTAAAAATAACCGCTACAAATATCAAAACTTGTAGCGGTTCTACAATAACCGCTACAAATCTTCACAACGTTTTAAATTCTGTAGCGGTTACTGCCCAGAACCGCTACAAATTTGGAGTCTCTTGAAATTCTGTAGCGGTTCTTGCCCAAAACCGCTACAAAATTCTGACCTTTGGTATTTTGTAGCGGTTTGTGTGCATTAACCGCTACAAAATAACCGCTACAAGTTTTGGCGGGAATTTCGCGCCAAATTTGTAGCGGTTTTTTGTAGGAAACCGCTACAAATATTCTTCCCGCTACAAATTTGTAGCGGTTTAGGAAAAAACCGCTACAAATACTATAATTTGTAGCGGTTTAATATAACCGCTACAAGTGCACCGCTACGAAATACCTTTTTTTTTGTAGTGAATATAATGAATTCACTAGGAGTAAGTGAGCCTATGATAATAGAAAAAATGGAACCAGATTTAGGGTTAGAACCTATAATACATAAACATAGAAAATTAAATACTATTATATCTTTTATCATTTTATTCGCGCAACTAACTTAATTAGTTATACCATTCCATCAACTATATTTCAAAATGTAATTAATAGAGCAAGTCGACAATGTCTAATTCAACTCGTGAGACACCTAATTAGAGAGTAATCAATAACTGATAAATCCTTTTAGTTTTAAATAATTTTTAATTAGGTCTCTGTATTTCTTTTTATTAGGTTCTTATAATCTCACTTATTTTTACTCAAGTCCATGTAATTCTTTTTCTTTTTATCATGTCCTTACAATTTCAGCTGATTTTAAATTAGTTCCATATAGTTAAAGAAAAACCAAAAAAAAAAAAAATCTGCATGAACATAATTAAAAAGGAGTGAAATTATTAATTCATGATAAAAAGAAGAAACTTTAAGACTTGATTAAAAACATGTAAAACTATAACAACATGATAAAAAGGTAAAAAATGACAACAGTCTCTTTAAAAATCACATAAAACTATAAAATAAAAAATACAGCTTAATTATTCCAATTATACGTAACTCACCCAGCTAGCTACACAATTTAAATATAATATACTCACTCTAATCATTAATATAAGATCCAGTTGACTTTTTTTAAGATGTTAAAGAAGCTAAATAAGTTCGTTAATCATATACTCTTTCCGGTCCTAATTATAAGATAAATTTGACTTTTTTTGGAGAAATTAAGAAAGTCAATTAAATCACTTTAGAATATTTTTATTTTTATTTTTTTCTTCAAACTAATTAATTTGACTAATAAAATGATATATAATATAAGAATACTAAAAATATAAATATTCTAAAGTGATTTAATTGGCTTTCTTAATTTCTCTAAAAAAGTTAACTTCGTCTTATAATTAGGACCGGAGGGAGTATTATGTATCATTTGATTATATATCAGTTTATAAGTCAGACAAATTAGTTTGGAGAAAAAAATAAAAATACTCTAAAGTAATTTCATTAACTTCCTTAATGTCTCCAAAAAAACCAACTTTATCTTATATTTAGGACTGGAGGATTAGTTTTTTTTTTTAAGGGAAAGTTTTTGCAGCAGATGTCATGCTGCAATCAGTTAACCTTTGTTGGCCAAAAACAAAAAATCCTTTGTTGGGGAAGATGATGACTATAAGCAGAGAAGGTTAATTGGATCATAATTTTCCAACTTTAATTATACATATACGCAAGATTAATTGATGACGCACTTACGTATCAAAGTATCTTAAAAGTGAATCGTATTCCATAAATATGATATCTATCTAGTGTGATATATGAAATATATGATAAAAGTGAAGTGTTAGGGTCTTTTTATTGACCAATTATGTTATATAGGCCCAAGTCAAACATCCAATTGGTTCACCTGCAGGATACCTTATTGATTAGAGGGAAAGATATCCAAAAATAGATAAAATTGATTGCTATTTAATTTATGACATTCGCTTGACAAATTAATAAAATAATATTAATGGCAGGTACTTATGTATAGTTTGGTAGCATGATTTGACCTGATTTTGATTTGATGCTACGCGCTTTCAAATTTGTGATCACGAAGCAAGGTTATTCATCAAACTATTAGCATATGTACGTTAGAAGTACCGAAGCATTAATGCATGCATGATTTTGTTACCTCTTAAACGTACAGCAACGAATCAAAAGAACCTGGAATCTAATACATGTTATGGTATATATTTTAATTTTTATCCACATATGAAAGAATTTTTTTCTTCCAAAAAAATGCAATCAAATGGAGCCTGGAGATAAAGTCTCACGATCACAAAATTTAAAGGAAGAACTTATCCCGGAAAACTAATATATTTAGTGAAAAAGCGCCTTTGCTTGTAAGATTCCTCAATGTACGTAGGACTATTAAATAAAGTTGACAAGTAAATAACTTTAGAAAGAGAGATGAATATTTGGAAACTAGTTACGGTGGCCTTCATTTTAATGGGCATCATAAGCTTTTCAGATCCGGATTGTACAAATTTATGTTTTTTTTTTGTTTTTTTAAACAATTATTTTAATAGATACATAATTTAAAATAAAGATAATCCCATAATTATCAATTTCTGAATAAAAAAGGATCTTTTTTATTTAAAAATAATCAATTGAAAAAAAATTAAAATATGGACCGTTCAAATCTGACAAACTTATAATAACCGATCAAAAGGATAGATACCGTGACTGGTTCCGAATATTTGACGCTACAAGTTGAATGGAGACCATTGGCGTATCCAAAGGGGATCAAAGAAATACAAGACAAGTTTTCTTAATCACGGGAGCAAATTATCGGAGCAAATTATCGGAGCAAGTTCTTCGCCCCTATGAATACTGCGTTTTGCCCTATCACTGTCTGTCTTTTTCTTCTATCATCATCATCATGGAATCTTCAAGCATAGGATTAATTGTCAAAGCAAGCTTATAAACATATCTAAACAAGGCTTTGAACTTTCTAAGCCTCCATGCATTCTTATTCTTTTCGTCCCGTGCCAAAATTTGCGTTTTGTTTTCTTCTTCATCCGTCAATTCCATGAAAATGATCAGTTTTCAACGAAGCTGACATATAGCCATCCACGGGATAAACTAATACCACTTCATTATCCAACTTTCGTTTCCTTTTGCTTTTATGTTGATTTAATATTATGGTGAGATAAAAACAAATAAATTATCTTCTTACCCTTAACTCCTACCCAAACCTCTACTTTAGCGTACATTTGACCTTAATCCTAAAAGAAAAATTGACCAAGGATAAGATTGAGAAGTTTAGTGGTCCAATTATAGAAGAGTCTTCTCTCTAACTTTTAGTCATATATATGCATGCATGGATAAGATCAATGTTGAAATTAAAGCTAAATTACAAAATAAACGTAGAGATCATAAAGGTTACTAATAATTGAAAGTTGGTCCAAAATATACGAAAGGATGTGGTGGCCTGAGAACTAGAAGTACGTTGAATCAAATTTGTTAAGTGAGATGACAAAAATTTGCAGACAACATTCAAAACGTGCCATTTTTGAATATAAAGCACATAAAGTAGCGTTGTTGATAATATAATAAAGGAAATTAAAGCAAAACAAAGCTTTATTGGAATGACGCAATGCTTATGCAAGATAGGATTAAGAGGTGTATGTGTGATATGAAAGGAGACAGCATCAATTAGATTCTCTCCAGTTTCCTTCTTCTTCACTTCCTCTTCTTATCTCAGCAGTTAATAAAAATTAAATGTTTATAAAATATATTTTTAATGCAACTTTAAATTGTCTCATCAGTTATTGCTGTTAGTTTAGTTGCTTACATCACTCTAATCCTTATTATAAGTCTAATTTTGCAAAATATTACATACCAAGAAATGGAAGTCAAAACATTTAATATGTCTTAAATTAATGGGTTAATATAACTTTTGATCCCTGAAGTTTTATCCAATTTTTGTTTTGGTCCCTCAAGTTTGAAATCGGTGGTTTTAGTCCCTGAAGTTTCACCCGATTTTGATTTTAGTCCCTGAAGTTTGAAATCGATGGTTTTGGTCCCTGAAGTTTCACCTGATTTTGGTTTTGGTCCCTCAAGTTTAAAAAGGACTTGGTTTTTTTTTCTGGGTCGGGTCGGGTTTTTTAATTGGGTCACCAAGTCCTTTTCAAACTTGAGGGACCAAAACTAAAATCGAGTGAAATTGTAGGGACCAAAACCACCGATTTCAAACTTTAGGGACCAAAACCAAAATCGGGTGAAACTTTAGGGACTAAAACCACATATTTCAAACTTGAGGGACCAAAACCAAAATTGGATTAAACTTCAATGACCAAAAATTATATTAACTCTAAATTAATCAACTTTTCCCAAATTTTTAGTATTATTTAATAATCAATATGAAAAGAAAGATGCTATTGATAAATAAGTTTCTCTCACATATTCAGTTGAGGTAAAATTGAGAAACAATGAATAATGACTCTTAGGGTGGACTTATATTTGGGATCAAAAATTTTTTTGCCAACTGAATTAATACTCCCTCCGGTCCTAATTATAAGACAAAATTGACTTTTTTGGAGAAATTAAAGAAGCTAATTAAATTGCTTTAGAGTATTTATATATTTATTTTTTTCACCAAAATAATTAATTTGACTAATAAACTAATATATATATATATATATATATATATAAATGCTGATGCCATTCGAAGAGTTTAGTTAATGGCATGACCATAAGCTTCCGGTTGAGTGCTGTCAATATTTGTGTGGGTTAGAGAGTATTTAAAATAAGTGTTTTTTACACTTTAAGATATCTTTTCATATATTTATCTTATATAGTATTAAAATTATTTAAAATAAATTGATCCAAACAAGAGCGGAGCGTTGATGTGCTCCTGTTTTTACAATATTGTCATCATTAAATTTCTTGGTTTTATTAAATACATCAACCAATGCTCGGAAGTTATGTAGACATATATATCTATATATATATATATATATATTCAAGAAATACCCTAAAGAAAAGTTTTATAGAAAATATAAACCAAGAAAATATTTTAAGAAAGGAAGAAAAATAGATTACAATAAAAAACCCAGAAAATGTAGATGTTATAATTGTGGAAAAATAGGACATATATCAAACGAATGTAAAAAACCAAGAGATAAGAAGACAATGAATATATTAGAACAAGCTAAAGAATATGAGTTAGAACCCTTAGAATTCGATGAAGAAATATATAGTGATATAGAAAATCCAGAAATAGAAATATATAAGATAAAATTATTAAGCGAGTCAGAATTAAGTGAAACAGAAGAATTATTATTAGAATCAAATATAGAATATTTAGATGATTCAGAAGAAGATTATAAATTATATATGATGCAAGAAAAAGAAGTAGAAGAAGTAAAAGAAGATAAAGAGTATGAAGAATATAGAAATGTTTCAGAAGGAGTTGTAGAAAAAAGAATGACATTTAATGAAAAACAATATGCAAAAATAAAAGATATAAAATCAAACCTGAAACCAGATCATTTAACAAATGAAAATTTTATGGGAAAAGTAAGTAAGATATTAAAGTCCAAAAAGAATGTAAAAAAGTCAGTGTGTAATACTATAAAAGAAACACCCAATAGAGTCATCATTAACAGAAGGAATATTAAGAATACCACTAATAAGCAAAGGATTGATAGAAAATGAAATATCTAAATTACCATTTAAAGAAGAAGTAACAGAAATATATATTGCAGGAGTACAATTATTAGTAAAAGCTTATTTTAGAGAAGGAATAGATTCACCTATAGAATTGTTAATAACTGATGGAAGAATAATTAGTAGTATCGAAGATAGTGTATTAGGAATGTTAGCAAGAAATCTAATATATCAAAAATTAAAATTCACTCTAAATACAAATTTTGCAATATCTAGAAATGATGAACACATAAACCAATCTATAATGATATATCATAAATTAAAAGGAATAAAATTATTACAAGGAGCAAAAACTATAAGTATAACAGCTATGATAGGATTAGTATTCACAAATGAACATAAGATATTTAATAAATCAATAGGAAGAATAAGTATAGAAAAACAATTTGTGCCTATATTAAAAGAAATAAGAGTAGATCCTACAAATATAACTTTACCAAAATTATTAGAAATTGAATTAGATAAAACTGTAAGTATACATGATAACAAAGGAAAAAGATTAATAGCTAATAATAATTTAGGAAATAGATCATTAAAAATCAATACTTTAAATGAACCGTTACAAATAAGCATAAATCCAAGACGAAGTATAGATATAGGAAGTAGTAGTAAATTAGCATAATTATCATTAATAAATAACCCTATAAACACAGATTTAGTAGAAATAAGTAAGAAAATAACAACCTTAGATATAACTAAAGAAGATGAAGAAAGTAAAATTATTATGGAAATAAAGAAAAATGGTGTATGGCAAGAAATGATAACATTAGTAAATGAGAATGAAGAAAAAAGTAAAATTGAATTAGGATATACAGAAAATGATTATGAAGAAATTGATGAAGGATTAAAAACAGATATAATGGTTAGATTTAATAAAAGAGATGTAATACAATTAACATTACGGGTAGAACAAGATACAAATAAGACATATAAAATAATTTTAGGAAAAGATTTTTTGGACAAAGTAAAACCCTATAGAAACCAAAAGGATAGAATAATATTTAACATAAACCATCAGACAATTGTAATACAGAAGTTAATATGATGATAAATATGCATAAGAAAGTGAAGATGATTAAAATAGTACTAGCAGAAAAAGATTATTATTATATAGACGAAGAAAAAATAATAATTCCAAGAGCTGATAAAGCTATGATAAATCATATAGTACATAATATAGAAAAAGCTAATAAGCAAGAAAGACAAGAATTAAGAAGAGTATATTTTGAAGAATCACTGAACTTTGTACAAGAATATAATATAGTAGTAAATAATATGATGAACAGGGAAGAAATTAAAAAGGTATTTAAGGAAAAACTTGAACTATTATCTAGAGTTTGATTTATGGGTAGGAAAGTAACATTATACAATGAAAATATATGGTATTATAATAAAAATGAAATAGATATAAGAATACCTAAATCAGATGTAGGACTATTAAGGAGTTTAAAAAATAGAACAACAAAAACAGATAAAATTGAAGATGTAGTAACAAGTCAAATGCTAGAATTAGCACAGAATAATGACCAATTATATATACAATTAGTTAATCAAATAATAAATAGGAAAAGAGAAAGAAGAACAATTAAGAAAGAAATTAAAAAACAACTTGAATTAATATCAAGAGTGTGATATGATTAGTGGAATAGAAATGCTGAATGAACAAATGCGAAATAAATCTAGAATAATGATAGAGGAAGATGATTGGATATATAAGAAAAAAGAATATATAACTGTTATACCAAAAAATAATAAAAGTTTCTTAACAATGATATTAAAGAAAATGAGGAAAGCACATATATGGGAAGATAAAAGGTTAAATTATATTCATGACCAATATTATTTATTATATGAAGAAGAATATGGTAGAATTATGAGAGAAAGAAAAGATAGAAAAAATATAAAAAAAATCTTGAAAAAACATTTAGAAGTATTGTCTAGGATATGAATAGGCCACTATATTACATTTTGATAAAATTTAATTATAAGAAATATAGAGCAAGAAAATATCATGCCTTGGTTGATACTGGAGCAAATTTATCAGTAGCAAAATATAATATATTATCACCAGAATAAAATGCTCAGAATGGAAAGTGCTGGAAAAGAAATACATATGTTAGAATTGGAAGCAAAAGATATAAATGTACAAATAGGAAACTATGAATTATTAATAAAAGAATTAAATCAATATAATGAACCATCCTGTGATGTAATTTTAGGATTAGATTTCTTAGAATAATATTTTTCTATACAAATGATTAGTGAAGCTCTAATATTAACTACACCTTGTAAACATGAAGCTTGGGGAATAAGAATAACCAGACCATATAGAAGAAAAGATGAAAAATTCTAGAAAAAGAATAATGAATATGAAATACAATTCTTACAGAACAATAATCCAGTAGAAATACAACATATGTTGGCAACATTAAATATAGTAGAAATAAAAACTATAGAACAAAGAATTATAGATAATTATAGTGATAACCCTTTAATTCATTGGGAAAAATCTAAGCCTATGGCAAGAATAGAATTAAAAGATTATAGTAAAGAAATAAACTGTAAACCCTATGCATGGATAGAAAATGATAGAAAAGAATTTATAATGCACATTGAAGAAATAAAGAAATATAAGCTTATAAGAGAAAGTAGATCTAAATATTCGTCACCAGCTATAATAGTATCTAAACATAGTGAAGAAAAAAGAGGAAAAACCAGAATGGTAATTAATTATCAAAAATTGAATGAACTAGCTATAAGAAATAGGTATCCTATACCTAAGATAGATTTATCATTTAATCTTATAAGAGGAAAAATAATATTTAGTAAGTTTGACTGTAAATCAGGATTTTTTCAAATAAAATTAGAAGAAGATAGTAAAAAATATACTACCTTTAGTACATCAGAAGGATTATATGAATGGAATGTATTACCTATAGGATTTCATAATAGTCCCAGTATATTTCAAGAATATGTATAAAAAATGTTATTACCTATAAGAGATTTTGCAGTAATTTATATAGATGATATATTAATATTCTCAAAAGGTGAAAAGGAACATGAAAATCATTTAGAACAATTTGTAAGAATAATTGAAGAAAAAGGTTTAAATATATCACCATCTAAAATGGAATTAAGGAAAGAAAAAATAAACTTCTTAGGGCAAGTTTTAACCAAAGATGGAATAGAATTAAAATATCATATAAGTCAAAAATTATTTCAATTTAAGAAAATAACGAGTAAGAAGGAATTAAAATCATTTTTAGGATTAGTAAATCAGGCCAGGAATTATATACCTAATTTATCAAAATTAACCTCAAAAATATCTAAATTAGCAGGAGAAAAAGCTGTATGGAAATGAGATAATAACATAGAAAAAATAATTGAAAATATAAAAATGTTGTGTAAAGAATTACCCAAGTTAGCAATACCTCTAAAGGAAAATATAAAATGGATAATTTATACTGATGCATCTGATAATTATTGGGGAGCTGCCTTATATCATGAAGATGAAAATGGAATGGAAAAAATAACTAGATATACAAGTGGAAAATTTAATGAATCTCAAAGTAGATATCACTCTAATTGGAAAGAATTACTAGTTGTTGTAAAGGATGTAGAAAAGTTAGAATTGTTTATAGTCAATAATACATTTATAATAAGAACAGATAATACACAGGTAAAGCAGTGGTTATCTAGAGGAATTAAGCTAAATAAATTGAGTAGTAAAATGTTGATTAAATGGCAATCTGATTTAGCTTATTATGATTATGAGGTGTAATATATCAAAGGAAAAAACAATCTAATAGCTGATTATTTGAGCAGATGGAATCAGTAAACAGGTTTGGAAGACAAAGTCCTATAAGCCAAATGAATAAAGAGGAAGATTCCTCTCCGATGATGAATCAACTTGTAATGAAGATGAGAATATCCTTGAGATGAATATGAGTCTATTAAGTAGTCAAGTTAGTACCAGTATACAAGGGATTACAAGCTCTATATCTGGTATTAATGACTCTCTTAATGATATCTATATTCAGCTTGAGAATTTAAAGCTCTGTAAGGCTGATGCCAACCCACTTATAAGTACAGATGTACAAACGAATAATGCTATGAATAAGGGCAAGTAAGTATTTGCTACTAATGCTCAAGTACCTATAAAAGAGTCACCCACTCTTGGTAGGTTATCCATTCACAATACTCAAAGTTTAATCGAGTCATTAGGACTTGAATCTCTCATGCCCGTAACCCAGTCATCAAAAACTCTTTTAACCCAAACACCTGTAACCCAACCATAATCTATGACTTTTTCTCAGATTATGGCCCTCCAAGAAAAAGAAAGACCAAAAAAGAATAATCCAGTCCAAAAGCCAAATACCTCTAATATCTTTGATCTTCCCAGACAGTATAATTTCTATAAAATCATTGTCAAGAAATTGAACCAATTGTCTTTGTCCCATAAAACTATTAAGTATGTATCCCATTATGCCTTCAATAAAGCCATCATTTATCCAGGAACACCTCCCAGTATTGTAAGAACTCTATACCAATATGGTCTTATCCAAAGTATATATCCATCCAGAGCCATGACAGAAATCTCAGAGTTACCGTAGATTATAACAAAAGCAGTTGAAGAATATTTTGATATTGTAACTACGAATCAAGTTTTTATCAGATGTTATTCAACTATAGCAGAGATCACTCCAGACAAATTCTATATGCCTATTAATCTTATAAGGCTTGGAACTACTAAGAGCCCTTTGGAGTACGAACCAGAGATTAAAGAAGAAATAACTGATGATGAAGATTTTCAATTTCGTGTATCCAATATAAGAGCCCAAGACTACAATATAATCTACCAAGAGATGAATCGTGTAAAAGTATCAGAGAAAGAACAACCATGGGTATATTATTCTACAGATAAGACATGTATTTACTCCCTTGGACAGAAGCCTAAAAATAAGAAGCAATTTGGATTATGGTATAACAAGATTAAGAAAAATGAGATGGAGAATTCTGAGGAAACTCAAAGAAAAATATGCCAAATAGTAAATGATTACCCTAATCATGACTGTAAGTTTTTCCATGAAATCAGAGGAAGCAACAAAAGTCCATCTATCACATTAGACCCGAGCCTACTCTGAAGTGTTGGCAGAAGAGGACAACTATAAGGGTCGGCAGAGGCAAACAAATAAAGAACAGTTGAAGGTGGCAGGCAAAGATGATGAAGCACACTCAAAAAAGCAATGTAATCTTTTTCAAAGAATCTTATCCGTAATGTCTTTTTGTGAAAGGTAGCAAGTCATGTAAGGATAAATGTCTTGTAATATCCTGTAAAGGTAACTCGAGTTGAGATTACTTGAGTCACAATAACCAGAGTCAAGAAACTAAAGGTTAGTTTTAGTTTCTATATAAACTCCTGTAAGCTCCTCAGTCGAGCACCACTCATTGCAATCACTCTTGAATGCAAAGAAATAATTTCTCAAATTCTCTATCGTGTCTTGCTGAGCTTTGCGACCAGTTTTCTTCAGTGATAGCGTGCAACATTATATTTAATCAAAGATTATTGAGCAACAGTAAGGTATGATCGGCTAAACATCTTTTAGGGATCTAGGGGGAAATTTTATTTAGGATTCATGGGAATGTTATTTTGAGAAGAGCTACTAGGCAGAATGAAAAAAAAAAAAAAGAGTCTGGAGAAGATGAGAAGATAGGTAAGGTTAGGATGATTAAGCCTCCTGTAGGAAACGAAGGCAGGCTGTGCTGAGATAATCTAAAGGAGGAAGGTTGAGATCCAAATGGGGGATTCTCTGTAAATGGTCCATGTATGAAAGAGGACATAGTTCCTTCCATAACCCCGATTACTATTGGTCAAAGTTCATCCTATTCTTACATATTAACTCTGAGTAAATATTTTATCATTTTTGCAAGTATGTCCGCGTCTCTTTTGATTTTGATTTATTTAATTCCGCACCAAGAAATAAATTCACATTCTGTCCAGGTCTGCACCCCCTCATGGTATCAGAGCCATGTTTCTAATAAAATGGAACTCTAGATCCCTCATGATATTTTACTGTTTATTCGTGCTAGTTTTCAGATATATTGTTATATTCTGTGATAGTTATAAGTTATTTCAATTAAAGTTTTCTTGTAAGTTTATTACTAAGAAAGAGAAATATAATGAACACTATAAGAAAAATAGAACCCCGAATATATGAAGTTGAATGTAATCAATTACCTAATAGTTCTTATTATCCCTTTATAGGAAATTAAGAAGAAACATGTATGTTTACACCCTTTATGATAGGAGGAAATGAAAATAATACATGGAATTTAATGAATTGGAATAATATGTACATAATGAAACAATTAGAAACATATATAAATCCCAATATACATGATTTAATGGAAATATATAATTTAAACAAAATATTAGAAATGGTCCCGAAAGATGTAAAAGAAAAAATAATGTCTGAGAAGCCTACAAATAGAAAAGATATATATGTTAGAATTCTTAAGTCAATCCTTAGAAGAAAAATTATATAATATAACAAAAAAGATAGATCATAATAATGACGAATTAAAAGAAATAAAAAATAATGTAAAAAATATAATGAATTCACTAGGAATAAGTGAGCCTATGATAATAGAAAAAATGGAACCAGATTTAGGGTTAGAACCTATAATACATAAACATAGAAAATTAAATATGATGAAAGCGATGGATGAAATGGAAAAATTAGAAAATGTAAAAGAAAGGATATACAAACAAAATATGGATGAAAATGTAAGACAGACTAGATTAATTATAGAACAAGTAATAAGAGGACAACAAATAATAAATAGTAATATATGGACTATAAATGATAAAATAGGAAAAATAGAAAAAGAAGAAATGGAAGAATAGAAACAATTAGTTAAGGAATTTACTAGACCTTTAGAAAAGAATGAAGAATTGGAACAAGGA
Organism: Inga leiocalycina; assembly: GCA_963242795.1. Classification (NCBI taxonomy): domain Eukaryota; kingdom Viridiplantae; phylum Streptophyta; class Magnoliopsida; order Fabales; family Fabaceae; genus Inga; species Inga leiocalycina. Next base: position 73,167,252 of record OY725325.1, read on the forward strand.
AGTAAAATAGCAGAAATAATATATTCAAAAGACATAATAAACCTCTTTGATATATATAAACCAAAAATAAACATGATGAATGTTATAAATGATGAAAAAGATGAAATTGAAAAACTGTTGGGTTTAGAAGAATCGGAATTAGAACAAATCCAAAAAGATTTTAAAAATGCAACCACTATAATAGGAAATTTAGAAGAATATAGTGAATTAAATACAGGAATAAAAATAAATGAACCAGGAGATTCGAGTAAAAAAGATGAAACAGAAGCCGAAAAAATAAGAACAGAAGAGGATTATATGAAACATAAAGAACAAAGAGAAAATAATTTAAGTAAAGAAGAGTTAGGACATAGTAAAAAATCAGAACAAGAATTTGAAATGAGATTTGAGACACCTAATAACTCAGAATTTACACCAAAAAGAAAAGGATTTATACCACCTCCGATAGAACAATATGAAAGCAGAAGTATACCAACATCAGGAATATGGTTAGACCTAGATTGTACTTTAGAACCAGAAAAAATAATAGAAGAATGGGCGAGAGCACAAGTAATAGCATTAATTGGAAGAAATTTAGATTTTCAATCAACTAATTTATTAATAGAATCAAGTTTTTTAGTAAATATATATTATTGGTGGAGAAGTCAAGAAGAAAATTGGAGAAATCAAGTAAGATATTTAAGAAAAGAAGAATATAGTGACATAAAAGAATATTATGTAAAATTAGTAAAAAGATATGAATATTTTTTAAGAATAGAATTCGTAGGAAGAAGTCACACCTTAGAAGAACATGTAACTAGTAATGAAGCTATAAAAAGACTATACCAAATTGAAATATGTTCATTGGAACCAAAATATTTGAATCAATATATATGTGAATTCCAAAAATATTATCATGAAATAAAAGAAAATCCTGAAGTAAAAAGAATAAAATATTTAGAACTATTTTATAGAAAATTACCAAAATTAATAGGAGATGAAATAATTGAAGATTATTTGAAAACATATAAAGAAAGTCCAGAAGTGATGCCTTATATAGATTCTTTGGAAAGAAGAATAGATTATTTAAGAAATTATTTATCAGATAAATGTAAACAAGCATGGAGAAATATGAAATATTATAAACAGAATAAAATAATATTAAGATGTGCAGAACTTGAAAGACCACATAAATGGGGTTGTAAGGATGAAAATAAGATAAAAAGAAAATATAAAAATAATAAATATAAATACAAAAAATACAGAAAGCCAATGAAAAGATATAATAAATTTCGGCGAACTCCTGCAAATATACCGTAATCCGAGTCACGTTCAAGGACGCTGTCCTTAAGAGCTATTTCACGACCACCGGCTGACTGGAAGCGGCACTCCCCAGGATAAAACGGATTCTTCCTGCAGATACAGGGCGGACAGAACAGCAAGATGAAAGCAACAGTAAGGCGGAGAGAACAGAGAATGTCAGAGAGGAAGAGAGGGCTCGATATGTCAGAGCTGGGTGCCTGAACCTCTTGCAGGCAGCGCCTTTTATAGGCCTCCATGCATCTGAACGTTGGGCTACATTTTACTCCTCATAAATACCATTAAGCCACCGGTTACACAATAATAAAACCACATGATGAGGCCACATGATGAGGCCGTTTCTGAACGTTGAAGGACCAGATCCGTTCAGCAATTATAATATCCGTTTGGCAATTTAAAATCTGACCCATGACCTTTGTAACGGAAACATTGATGCTTCAACATTCAGATGCCTCAAAATAGGGTTTTTACGGTAAGCTATTTTCTCAAAAATAAATTGTAGATTTTTCCAAAAAAACGTTTGATAAAAAGTGCCCAGTCTGCATTTAATTCACGCGCAGGGGGGAAATCGCCGGATTTCCACTACGTTTGCCTCTTGGTGGCCCTTTGTTGTGCGCGCGAGCCCACTCTTCCTCTTGGCCCATTTACTAGCCCAACTTCACAAGGTGTAATATATACACTAGCATTCTCTCTTTCCCAAGCAATGTGGGACTTGTTCCATTTGACACACCCACATGTAGCTTGTATCTCCAACAATCCCCCACATGTGTCAAAAGGAACGCCTTTAGCTTAGTTGCACACACGGATATAACCATTGTATCTGGTGGTCCTTTGAACTTAAAACCAGACCTAGACTGATAACACTTAGTACATAGAAATGTCGGTGGTCCTATGAACTTAAAACCGCTCATCTCTTAGGCGTATACTAGAGGCATTAAGAGTCAGATTATACCCCCACATTTCGCTGTTAACGCGGTTTTGCACGTTAAGACGGCCATGCGCGTGCCTGGTTCATAACGAATGCTCTAGAGATTTTGCCACGATCTCATAGGAGCGGCCCCACTCCACATTCGTAGAGGTGATTTCATTAAATGTACCTGCAATGAGCACACCATTCCGTAGAATTATGAAATCATTAAGAGCTTTGCTCATCCTCACCAAAATGCATTCTAGCACATTCTCGGCATCATAGGAAGGGACTAACAATTTACTTTAGTGCTAGTAGAACTAACTCACGACTTGTTCTTACCCATTGAACCTCCTTCATGGGATCACCAATCACAGAGGTTGGGTTGCCATCGCTGTTAATTTCTTATCGGCTTAAGTCCCATTCCCCTCGATGAATCAAGGATTTGTTTTCTTCCCAGGGGTTTTGTAAACGGATCCGCAAGGTTCACAGCTGACCTTACATAATCGATTGAGATTACACCATCTTTGAGCAGCTGCCTTATTATATTATGTCTCAATCGAATATGTCTACTTTTACCATTAAAGGTTTTATTTTTAGCCGTAGCTATCGCAGATTGGCTATCACAATGTAAAGACACTGATGGTGTTGGTTTTCCACCTAGTGGGATATTCGCCAAGAAGTTTTTCAACCACTCAGCCTCAGTACCAGTCAACTCTATAGCTATAAACTCAGAATCCCTTGAGGAACTAGTTAAAATAGTTTGTTTGACTGACTTCCACGTTATAGCACCACCACCAAGAGTGAACACATAGCCACTAGTGGATTTGCTCTCCTCTGAATCTGAGATCCAGTTAGCATCACTGTATCCTTCCAATACAGCTGGAAATCCACTATAATGAATACCATAATTCATGGTACCTCTCAAGTATCTCAATACTCTTACCAGAGCCTTCCAATGCTCATTGCTTGGACAATGAGTATACCTGCTCAATCTACACACAGCATATGCTATGTCTGGCCTGGTATAGTTCATTAAATGCAACAGACTCCCAATAATCTGTGCATATTTAGATTGAGCAATTGGTTCTCCTCTATTTTTCTTTAAATGCACATTAGGATCATAAGGAGTGTTCATAGGAGACTCGCCAAACATTTCAAACTTTCTCAGGATTTTCTCAATGTAATGTTCCTGAGAAAGTATGATACCATTATCATTCCTTATGATCTTTACACCCAAAATCACTTTCGCTTCACCCAAATCTTTCATATCAAAATTAGAAGACAGAAAATGTTTTGTCTCAAGCACAACATCCATGCTAGTACCAAAGATAAGCATGTCATCCACATACAAACAAATAATCACACAATCATTCTTTACAAGTTTTGTATAAACACATCTTTCTACCTCAACAGTAGAGAAACTGCCACTTAACAAAACTTGATCCAGTTTTTCATGCCATTGTTTAGGCGCTTGTTTCAAATCATACAAGGATTTAACAAGTTTGCAAACTTTATTTTCTTGCCCAGGAATAATACAACCTTCAGGTTGCACCATATAAATCTCCTCTTCTAAATCACCATTTAAAAAAGCTGTTTTAACATCCATTTGATGAATGAAAAGCTTATGAATAGAAGCTAAGACAATTAGGATTCTAACCGAAGAAATCCTAGTTACAGGAGAAAAGGTGTCAAAATAATCAACATTTTCTTTTTGAGTATACCCTTTTGCTACTAATCTAGCTTTGTATTTTTCAATAGTTCCATCAGGAAAACACTTTTTCCTAAAAACCCATTTACAACCAATAGGTTTTGCTCCTGGAGGCAAGTCTACCAAAACCCATGTTTTATTTTGATTTAAAGAATCAATTTCAGCCTTTATTGCTTCTTTCCAAAAAGATTTATTCGGAGAAGAAATAGCTTCATAAAAATTTTTGGGTTCATTTTGCACCAAATAAGTATAAAAATCATCTCCGAAAGATGTTTGTTTTCTTTGTCTTTTACTTCTCCTTAAATCTTCAACCAAAACTTCATCTGAATTTTGTTCAGAAGGAGCAGAGGTATTTTCAACTCTTTTAGGAATATGCTCAATTTTCAAAGGAAATATATTTTCAAAAAACTCTGCATCTTTTGTTTCAACAATTGTGTTATGATCTAAAACATCGCTTTTCAAAACCAGAAAACGATAAGCAGCACTTTGTTGAGCATATCCAATAAACATGCAATCAGAGGTTTTAGAACCAATTTTCCTCTTTTTAACATCAGGTAGTAAAACTTTAGCAAGACACCCCCACACTTTCAAATACTGAAGATTAGGGACAAAACCTTTCCATAACTCATAAGGTGTCTTTTTAGTTTTCCTCTTGGGTATTCTGTTTTGTAAAAAACAAGCAGATAACAAGGCTTCACCCCACAGGTTATTAGGTGCTGCAGAACTTACAAGTAAAGCATTCATCATTTCTTTTAAAGTTCTATTTTTCCTTTCTGCAACACCATTAGATTTAGGTGAATAAGGAGGAGTTACTTCATGAATTATCCCTTCTTTTTCGCAAAAACTATTTAATAATAAATATTCTCCTCCTCTATCTGACCTGACCCTTTTAATCTTTTTATCTAATTGATTTTCTACTTCTGCCTTGTACAAAAGAAATTTTTCAAAAGCATCATCTTTATTTCTCATCAAATATACTTTGGTATATTTTGAAAAATCGTCAATAAAGGTAATATAATACCTTTTACCTCCTCTAGTCTCAGTCTGCTTTAAATCTCCCAAATTAGAATGAACTAAAGCTAACAACTCAGATTCTCTTTGAGTAGAAAAATGTGGTTTTTTAGCTTGTTTAGTTTCTGCACAAACTTCACACTTTTGAAAATCATCTTTAGTTTTAGAAATCAGCCCTAGATTTTGTAGCCTCTTAATATAAGATTTATGAACATGTCCTAATCTAGCATGCCACATATCATAGGAATCAATCAAGTAAGCAGAAGAAGATGCATTCTCATTCATTTCAGAAACACTAAGAACAAATAGTCCCTTATTACAATAGCCCTTCCCAATAAGAACATTGTTCTTAGTCATGACAATCTTGTCAGATTCAAAACATACCCTAACCCCAGCTTTCCCAAGCAATGCCATAGAGACTAAGTTAGCTCTAACCTCAGGTACATATAGCACGTTACTCAGTGCCAAGGTCTTTCCAGATGTGAGCTTCAATACCACCCTCCCTTTTCCATGAACCTTAGCGGTTTGGGAGTCAGCCAGATAAACGTGGTCTTCCCCTTCTTCAAAGGAAGTAAACATCTCTTTGTTTGCACAGATGTGCTTGGTAGCTCCTGAGTCTACCACCCATTTCTTCACATCAGAGACAAGAAGGGCTTGTGACACCACAACAACAATGATTTCTTCATCACTGCTATCATCTCCTTTAACCAAATTCACATTTGGCTTAGGAGGATTTTCACCCCTTTGAGAGTTATCTCCCTTAGCCCTTTTCCTGCACTGTGCTGCATAATGACCTGGTTTTCCACAGACAAAACAATTGCCCTTCTTCTTGGGGTTAGTGTCTTTGGGCTTGTAGTAAGGTTTCTTATTTTTATTATTTTTGTTTTTGGGATCGTACCTCTTGTTGTGCGGCTTTTCCTCAACTAGGTTTGCTTTAGTAGCCAATTCCTTTCCCTTTGCGGCTTGTATTGCCTTTCTGTTGGTATCTTCAATGATGATATGAGTGATCAGATCATTCAGGGACAACTGTTTCTGTTTGTGTTTCAGTTGTTGCTTGTAGTCATTCCATGAATCTGGCAGCTTTTCGATCAGTACACCGGCCACGAACTCGTCTGGCAAATTGATCTTCTCAGCCTTGAGCTCCTCATTCAGCTTATGGTACTCGTTGATCTGGAGCTTGATGTCTTTTTCATCTGTCATCTCCCACTTGTAAAAGTTTCCTATCACGAACTTCTGCTTTCCAGCATCCTCAGCAGTATACTTGAGGATAAGTGATCCCCATATCTTACTTGCTTCTTTATAGACATGGTACACATCGAACAGATCGTTAGATAAAGTAGTAATAAGAGTGTGTCTGCAAACCTTGTTGGCATAAGCCCAAACATCTTTCTGGGCTTGGTTAGCATCTGGGGATGGTGCAGACTGTGTAAGCGCATCAGCAACTCCATGCATGTCAAGAACAGTGTAGACACGTTCCTGCCAACGTCTAAAGTTCTTCCCCTCAAACTGTTCAATATTGGAAATGTCTGGAAACTGCCTGGGCACAGGAACCGGCATCGAAATAGGACCAGAACCAGCATTATTGACACCGGGAGCAGCAGCACCGTCAGGTTGAGCACCAGCTCCGGAACCAGCAGGAGGAACAGAAACAGAAGCCATTATAGCTCTTAATATTGTTGGCGAACTCCTGCAAATATACCGTAATCCGAGTCGCGTTCAAGGATGCTGTCCTTAAGAGCTATTCCGCGACTACCGGCTGACTGGGAGCGGCACTCCCCAGGATAAAACGGATTCTTCCTGCAGATACAGGGCAGACAGAACAGCAAGATGAAAGCAACAGTAAGGCGGAGAGAACAGAGGAATGTCAGAGAGGAAGAGAGGGCTCGATATGTCAGAGCTGGGTGCCTGAACCTCTTGCAGGCAGCGCCTTTTATAGGCCTCCATGCATCTGAACGTTGGGCTACGTTTTACTCCTCATAAATACCATTAAGCCACCGGTTACACAATAATAAAACCATATGATGAGGCCGTCTCTGAACGTTGAAGGACCAGATCCATTCAGCAATTATAATATCCGTTTGGCAATTTAAATTGGCAATTTAAAATCTGACCCATGACCTTTGTAACGGAAACATTGATGCTTCAACATTCAGATGCCTCAAAATTGGGTTTTCACGGTAAGCTATTTTCTCAAAAATAAATTGTAGATTTTTTCAAAAAAACGTTTGATAAAAAGTGCCCAGTCTGCATTTAATTCACGCGCAGGGGGGAAATCGCCGGATTTCCACTACGTTTGCCTCTTGGTGGCCCTTTGTTGTGCGCGCGAGCCCACTCTTCCTCTTGGCCCATTTACTAGCCCAACTTCACAAGGTGTAATATATACACTAGCATTCTCTCTTTCCCAAGCAATGTGGGACTTGTTCCATTTGACACACCCACATGTAGCTTGTATCTCCAACAATAAATATAGATAATATGAAGAATATTTGCATATTCCAAGAGCGTCATCTCATCTATACTCTGACTAATTAAAATACAACAACTCATCTCATTTTAATCCCACATGGCTGATGAATCATCTAAAGAAATTCAAATTTTATGATTTTGAAAAATAACAACTCAAGGGAAGGAATTGAGTTTCTTGTTTTTCTAAATTATGAGGTTTATGCTTTTTAAACTCATAAAATTTAAATTTATCTAGATGACTCAACGGCTATATGGGATTAAAATAAAATAATTTGTTAAATTTTAATTAGTTAGAGTATAGATAAGGTGGCGTTCCTGGAGTATGTAAGTATTTCTATATATATATATAATGGATATGGATTGAATAATTCCAATCAATCACATTCACGGGGTATAAACCCGAAACTTAAATTAACGATATTCTCAATTTCTATGGACGATAACTGAAATTGGTGTTTAAAATATATTAATTGGGAGTGAGAAAGGCTTTAAGTCAAATGGTGCGGAGGTGTACATGTTACCAACTATTATATCTTTTATCATTTTATTCGCGCAACTAACTAAATTAGTTATACCACTCCCTCAACTATATTTCAAAATGTAATTAATAGAGCAAGTCGACAATGTCTAATTCAACTTGTGAGACACCTAATTAGAGAGTAATCAATAACTGATAAATTCTTATAGTTGTAACTAATTTTTACTTAGGTCTTTTTTTTTTTATTAGGTTCTTATAATTTCACTTATTTTTAGTTTTTTACTCAGATTCATGTAATTCTTTTTCTTTTTATTATGTCCTTACAATTTCAACTGATTTTAAATTAGTTCCATATTGTTAAAGGAAACAAAAATTCTGCCGGAACATAATTAAAAAGGAGTGAAATTATAAATTCATGATAAAAATAAAAACCTATAAGGGGTAAGGACTTGATTAAAAACATGTAAAACTATAAGAACATTATAAAAAAGAAAAAAAAAGACAAAAATATCTTTAAAAATAATATAAAACTATATAAAAAAACTACAGCTTCATTATTCCAATTATACGTAACTCACCCAGCTAGCTACACAATTTAGATATAATATGCTCCCTTCCGTCATTAATATAAGATCTAGTTGACTTTTTTTGAGATGTTAAGGAAGCTAAATAAGTCCGTAAATCATATACTCCCTCCGGTCCTAATTATAAGATAAAGTTGAATTTTTTTTGTAGAAATTAAGGAAGCCAATTAAATTACTTTAAAGTTTTTATATTTTTAGTATTCTTAGACTATATATTAGTTTATTAGTCAAATTAATTAGTTTGGAAAAAAAATAAAAATATAAACACTCTAAAGTAATTAAATTAGCTTCCTTAATTTCTCCAAAAAAGTCAACTTTGTCTTATAATTAGGACTGAAGGGAGTACTATGTATCATTTGCTTATATATTAGTTTATAAGTCAAATAAATTAGTTTGGTATAAAATAGATAAATATAAATATTCTAAAGTAATTTATTTATCTTTTTTAATCTCTCCAAAAAAATTAACTGAGTCTTATATTAAAAATAGGAGGTATTAGTACATCGATGCCATGAATGAAATCATCAACTTATAGCCACAAAAAATTGAGTCCACAAACCCGTAGTAACTCTTACACAAAATCCAATTCAACCACATAATATAAGTTTTTTTTTTTTGACCTGGAAAGTATTGCATTTTATATATAACGAAAAGCGAACTGCAGCAAACAAGACAGTCTAGCATATTACAAAGTCAAATGAAAACACTAAAGCAAAAACTAAGATAAAAGCCTCATGGGCTAAACAGAATTCAGGTTCTATTTCTTAGCCAATCCCTTCCCTGTCGTGGTCAACAATGACTCTTTCATTTCTTCGTGGCGAGACTCTTTCATCAGCATTATCACGCGATAGGAAAAGTGACAAAGAGGGTGATGGTGATGCCACCCACCCCGAAGGGCACACCTTCTTTCTAATACATCCTGCTAAATGGTCAGCAGCTGAGTTTCCTTCCCGAAGAGTGAAGGAAAAAAAGAGAGACAAACGTGACTTTGCTAATTCAAGAGTTTCTTCCAGAAAATGTAGGCTGTCCCATTCACCTGTTGAGAAATTTCCAGAGGATAAACATCGGAATAAATTTTGGTTATCAGTCTCAATATAGACTTGGGTAAGATTCAACTCAATGCACATGTGGACAGCTTTCCTAACAGCAAGTGTTTCAGTTAAAAAAACAGAACGTGCTAGAACCTGTTCACCAAAGCCCCACTGGAAATTCCCAAGATGATCTCGACAGATTAAACCAATTGCTGCAGAGTTATCCTTAGCCTGGAAAGAGCCATCACAATTAATTTTTACCCAAGAGTTTGGTGGGTTTTGCCACCCATTTGAAGCTGTGTCGTTGTCCCCTAACGTCACATGAGAAGGATCAGGGCTTGCCAATTGGAATTCGCTTACTTGTCGCCTTACAACTTCTAAAACAGCAGCTGGGTTCGGTTCTTTGCCATGAAAAATTGCTGTGTTCCTTTCCTTCCATATATTCCATAACAGACTAGCAATCAGTGTATAATCGGATGCTTGCAACTCTTCCATTTTACATATGAGATTAATGATCCATTCGATGAAGGAAATAGCCCCCGAGTGGTCAATTCTTATAGTTAATACACTCCCAAACCAGACACTGCGTACCCACAGACAAGTAAAGAATAAATGTTCGATCGTCTCTGGTTCACTTAGACATATTGGGCAAAGGGGGTTGACTGAGCTATGTCGAAAGAATAAGGTGTTTTTTGTGGCTATAGCATTCGAACAGCATCGCCATAGGAAGTGGATGATTCTGGGAAGGGCCTGAATCTTCCATAGCTTCGTCCAGAAATCCCTTGGAACTGTTACTGATGCACTCGGCTGGTTCTCCACACATCTTCGTTTCAGCAGCTGACTCTTATATCCATGCTTGACCGTATACGCTCCGTTCTTAGCAAAGGTCCACACCAGTTTGTCCTGTTGAGATAGGTGATCAATTCTAATATCATAAATTTGATCTAATATTGCAGAGGGTACCACATCAACAAGGAGAGATAAATTCCACTGCCCTTCCATGATCAGAGCATTAACTTGAAGGTCAGGTACAGTGTCGGGGTTAAGGTGAGATTCCAAAGTGTTACCCGATAGCCCCGGTATCCAGTGATCCTTCCACACATTAATTGATTTTCCATTGCCTATGAGCCAAAGACTTTGTTGTTTTAATGCATCTCGGCCCGAAAGAATGCTTGACCAAATCCAAGATGCCCTGTGGCCTTTTTCCGCTGTCAAGAATGTGCTGCTGGGAAAATAGATGCCCTTCAATACTTTAAACCACAAGGTATTCTCTTCTTGAGTTAATCTCCATGCTGTCTTGGCTAGTAAAGCCTCGTTAAGGGTGACAAAATCCCTAAATCCCATTCCCCCTTCAGATTTCGGGTTCTTCATATGATTCCAAGATCTCCAATGAATGTTTCCACTACCCCCATTCTCTCCCCACCAAAAATTAGATATTTGTCTATCCAAGTCTTTGCAGGTGTTAATGGGAAATTTGAAGCATGACATTGGGTAAACTGGGATTGTGTTTACAACGGCCTTAATCATTACTTCTCGGCCAGCATAGGACAAGAGATTTTTTTTCCAACCTTGAACCTTTTTTGCTACTTTTTCTCTCACATAGGCGAGGGCCTGTTGCTTAGTTTTCCCCCATACACTAGGAATTCCCAGATATTTTCCTTGGTCTTCTGAAATAGGAATGTTGAGGATCTGACTTACTTGTTCCTTAACTGCATTTTGAGCATTTTGGGAGAAGACTAGCCCTGATTTAGACATATTTGCCTGCTGTCCAGAAGCTGCACAATATCTATTCAGCAAGTAAGCTAGCCTTTGACAGTTAGTCAAACCTGCATTCATAAAAAATAAAGCGTCATCTGCAAAAAAAATATGGGACAAAATTGGGCCTTGATTCGAAAGTTTGACACCTTTCAAGCGTTTGCAATCGATTTCCTTGGTGAGCATGCATGATAGTACTTCCGCCACTATAATGAACAAGTAAGGGGACAATGGATCCCCTTGTCTCAAGCCCCGTCCTGGATTAAGAGAGCTAACTGTACGGCCAGATAAGCAGATATTTAGGTGGACTGATGACACACAAGCCATAACTAAATTAACCCATCTCTCACAGAATCCTAATTTTAACATTACAGCTCGAAGGAAGTCCCATTCAATGCGATCATATGCCTTACTCATGTCCATCTTTAGCGCAAATTCAACCTTATTCCCTGTCTTCTTCCTCCGAAGGTAGTGAAAAACTTCATGGGCAATGACTAAGTTATCATGTATTAATCGTCCCGGGACAAAAGCACCTTGTGTATTTGAAATGCACTTATTCAGCAACGTTTTAAGTCTGTTTGCCAGCAACTTGGAGATGATTTTGTATGAGAAGTTGCATAGTCCTATAGGCCGGAATTGAGTTACTGATTCAGCTTTCTCAACTTTTGGAATCAATACCAAATTTGTGTCATTAATTTTGCTGAGATCACCCGTTCCATTAAAGAAATCCTTCACCATCCCAATCACGCTGTTTCCTACCTCCGCCCAAGAGTGTTGATAAAATTTACCATGGAAGCCATCGGGGCCAGGTGCTTTAGTTCCCCCTAGCTGGTATGTCGCCAGTCGAACTTCTTCATCAGTTATTGGAGCTAGTAACATAGTGTTATCCATATCAGTTAGCTTACTATCAACATAACTCAAAACATCTGAAAAGTCCCGGGGGTTAGAGGCTGTGAATAAGGACATGAAATAATCAATAACACAATCTGCTATACCTGCTTCATCTTCTACCCACCCTCCATCATCATTCCTTAGTCTTAGGATAGTGTTTTTTCGGCGTCGTTGAACAGTAGAAATGTGGAAAAACCGAGAATTCCGATCCCCTGTTCTCAGCCATGCTATTCGAGACCTTTGCCACCAATACTTTTCTTCTCTATCCCATGTCTTCTCTATCTCACTTTGAATTTCCTCGACCTTCACAAGTTTTTCCTCAGTAAAGTCCCCTTCCAAGCATTCAGCTAGTTGGCGTTTGAGTCTTCCTAGAATTTTATAACAGTTGGGAAAAACCTTGTTGCTCCAGCATACCAACTCCTTTCGGCATTTATCTAGTCTGCACACAAAATTCTCTAGCTTATCATGATCAGATATCCCATCTACCTTCCATCCCCGCTTTACCACCTGTAGAAATTCTGGATGCTCTAGCCAACTGAGTTCCAATCGAAATACAAAGGGGGTCCAAATGTTCGAGTGGCATAAATCTATCAACAGCATGTGATGGTCTGATCCAATTGGCTCCATATGAAAGACCTGGGCTTTGGGAAATTGCTCTCTAAGATCTATATTTGCAAAAGCTCGATCAATTCTTTCCTTGACATGTGCCTCGTTCACTCTCCTATTATTCCATGTGTAATTTGATCCATTGTAACCCATATCCAATAGACAGCAGTCCGATATATTCTTCTGAAAATTAAGGATTCTACTGATCGCCCTAGGTCTTCCCCCCCACTTTTCACTTTGTTTAGTCAACTCGTTAAAGTCCCCTACACAAAGCCAAGGGCCTTCTACATTCCGAGAGATGGCAGTCAGCTTTTCCCAGGTCTTCTTCTTTTCACTTTCACTAGGTGGACTATACACACAGGTGACATAGTTAGGGGTCTTCACAACATCAGATCTGACTGCAGCATGAATTATGGTATTGGAGGAGTGTAAGATCTCCACTGTTAGTACGTCGCTCCACCACAAAGCCAATCCTCCACTTAGACCCACAGGATTAACTATCCATTCCTCATCAAAACCACATCTTCGTCGAATTTTTTTTACTGTTTTTTCTTGTTGTTTGGTCTCCATAATGAAAACCAAGTGGGGTTTATTCTTTTTGCATACCTCTTTCAGGTTTTTTACTGTCAAGGCCACCCCTATACCCTGACAGTTCCACGAGATAATCATCATGGAGCCTGGGGGGCTGTTTGAGGCCAACCACCCAAGCCCTCAGCCATAACCATATCTTTCGACTCTTCAGACACAGAACCAAATTCAACAAATTCCACATTTTCAGAAGTAGAGGAATACCTCTGTGAGACCGGTGTTGAGAGGATTTTGTTCCGCAGACTCTGTTTTGTTCTTCGGACGTTCTTCTTTCTCGTGATAATTTTTGCCTTAGTTCCTTCAACAGACGAGAGAGGAGAATTTTGCGTACTAAGTTTGGCCTTCTTCTCCAGTTGTGGGTTATCAATCTTTGGCGGGGTCCTCTTTAGCTTCACCCCTCCTAATTTTCCTACCACTTCTGAAATCGGGGAGTTTGGAAAGAACGGAACTATGGCTTTTTCCAGAAAAGTTGTCTCTGTTGCTAGTTCAATAATTGTTCCACACCTACCATCACGTGACTTGACAGTGGGTGCCTTATCACTATGGTTAGTCTGTTCCTTCCTTTTTGGGCTCTTCCTATGGGAGTGTCTCACAGGCGAGATTGTGTTTTGGGCCTTTGACTTTGGGCCCACCCCATCTCTTGTATTTTCCTTCACTAATTCTACCTGAGTCCCATTCTCATCTTCTGTAAGTGGGTTTGATTCCCTTGGTGATTTTGCCTCACCACGTGGATTTGTCCGTAATTGCAAGGTCGTGCTCTGCCCTCCAAATTCGTTATTCCCACCTTGAGGTATGCGCCTTCCACCCATCCGTACCTCTTTGTCAGACTCACGCACCTTACCAAATTCTAGACAACGCGCCACCGTCTGTACACTCTGCGTCCATTCGCACCACCCTTTTTTTATTTCGATCAGGAGCTCCTCCATGAGTCTTGGAGTTATGCCTTTTAAATGCTTCCCATATGATACTTCCTCATCGACGGTGTGCTCTGTTTTATCACATAGACGTTGTTCATGACCCATGATTCCACATTTGTAGCAAAATGTGGGAAGTCTCTCATACTTCACTTCTGCCCAGATTTCTTTCTTCTTTTCCCTTGGAACCCAGAAACCAAGTCTCAGCGGATTACGAATATCAATGACGACCCTTGCCCGAAGGAAGTTTCGGACCAGCTTGTTCTGTTTTAATGGATTTTCTACCATAACCACCTCTCCTATAGCTGCACCCAGTTTAACAGCATTTGCGTGATTCATGTACCCAAACGGTAATCCATGAACCTGCACCCAGAAAGGACAATGAGTAAAACTTACTTCCTTGAATATCATATCATCCTCCCAGAGCTGGATATTCAGAAGATAAGACTGAATCGACCAAGGTCTCCCTCTAAGAACCTTCAAAAAATCTCCTCTATCAGAAAACTGGAATACGAAAACATTTTTTTCAATGTCTAAGATTTCAATCTCGTCTTTCAATTGCCAACCCTTCTGAACCATTGATAACACAGTGCTTCGGTTGAGCTCTTTTGGTGCTTCAATTCTTCCGATCAGAGCACCCCCTAGCTTCTGTTTCGGATTACGCTCTAACTCAATAGCCAGCCGAGGACTGAAAGATAAGTTCCCCCTCTCCTCCATTTCTTCAACCACACCCTCGCACTCCCAGAACACCGTCCTTACTCCAGCACTCACCTCCCGGAATACGAGAAAATAAATCCCGTTTTCACTCCCTCACCTCCTCTGTAATTTAGAGCTAATCACAGAGGCACTCGTATCAACACTATCACAGTGGGTGGTAGCGATTTACTCTATCCCGATGAAGAAAACAGGGCAGCGACGAAGAGGACCACCCTCTGGTGGTAGAAACTCCTCCCCCGTACGGAGAGAAAAAAACTCACCCTAGTGGTGAGAAAACAGGGATTTACTTTTGGACTTATATTATGTATTAACCACATAATATAAGTTCACACTTCAAATTTATAACAAGTTTTATATATATAGACAATTTGCTAACAGAAGTTGGTCCAATTGGTAAAGGGGTTAGCTTAGAACGATAAAGCTGAGTTTGAATCTTACTGACATGACCACCTTTTTTGTATGTAATCTGTACGTACCTCTATAAGGGCTTTTTAAGCCTGAAGCATTTTGATAGGCTCTTAAAACTCAATTCAGCTAAACTTTTATATATAAGTACACATACAATCAAGCAACTCAAAAGGCATTAGTTCTTGGGCTCTGACCTGTGAGAAATTCCGGCAACCAAAAAAAAGAAATCTAGGTTGTGAGGAATTATTAATCAATAACTTGGGTCATAAAAAATTAAATTGGGCTGACAACGTCTTAGCCCAACCATCAATCAACTCAAAAGGCATTAGTTCTTGGGCCGGAGAAAAGATATCAGGTTGATAAGCCTTGAAAGCCACTCTCTGGGTTTTTTTTTTGGGCAACCTTGGAAGAGATTCTCAATGTCATCATATGGCAAATGTATCATTTCGTCTCTGAAGTTTCGATTTAGTTGCAACTTAATCCTTGTAATTTTTTTTTTTAATTTGATTAAGGGTTTTTCTTTAAAGCCCAGAAAGCAAAAGATTTTCACCTATTCTAATAAATGTGTTTTTGGGATTCAAACTTTTATTCTTCTTACAGGACGAGGCCCTTTACTATATCAATCAACAACTTGTGGATCTCAAAAATTTTAAATAAGTTGAAATTCAATTTGCAAAATTTTAAAATTAATCATTTAAAATGTTGGTCCCTATATTTAAAAAAAAAATTATAAGGACTAAATTTTTATTTAAAAACTTATGGACTAATGTTTCAAACAACTAATAAAGGTTAATATAATATTTGATCCTTATCGTTTGTTTTTATTTTGGTCTTAATTCATATAATTTCAAACGATAGATTTTGATCCTCAAATTCCTTTTTATATAAAATATTAGTCGTCGTACTTCAAATTTCGGAGATTAGGTTGCACCAAATTAAATTTTATAAATTGAATTATATTTTATGCATAGCTATACAGACAAACTGATTAATTTTCCTAATTATTTAGTTGAGAATGGGATTGTAGATGTGACAGCGGAGGCATCAACATGAAAGATAAAAGAATATAAATAGAGGGGGAAGTGGGTCGTTTCTAGTTGCACGTTCTTATATGTGTCATATCTATGGGTTCATTTCATTGAAATCTTTTTAAGTCCCACTTCTATCCTATGTTTTAACGTCTTGGAAATGTTTTAAAATTTCCAGAAAAAAAAGTAATTACTTTTAGTAGAATTCATCTTTTACAATTTTTAACGGGAGACGGGCGAATCATTGAGATTAATAAAAGAAATGTAATCACAAAAAAAAAAATCCAAATAACAAATGAATATTATGGACATATTATTTCCTTTCCTGCACATTCGTCAAACTTTTTGATAATTACACTCTTTAATTATTGGAACCTTCTCCTTTTTTTTTAATTGTTTGAAGGGGAGAAAATTGTCATGTAAAAGAGGAAAGGAAACCCCAATTGGAATTGGCCAAAGTAGGTAACATGAAGGGCTAGAGAGAAACAAAGAGTGGTGAGGTATGTTAGATCGGTGTTGGTGGTTTCGGCTTTCCTCTTATATAAAGGAGAAAATGAGGCTCTTTTATAGAATATGTACTGTTAGATCAGATCTCAACGATTCAGATTTAATATATTATAATAATAATATTATTATATTATAAATCGATCTGATCCAACAATCCAGATGCTGCAGCGAAACAGAGGAAGAAAGCCGAATTCCGGTATTGGTATGGTCTTGTTCATCAGTCTAGCCAGTTAGCTCTCCCACCCCAACTGTACGCATTTAATTGCAAGCCCAGGACCACCACTTCTCACTACCTTATATTCAGTTCATAACTCCCCTCCATTCTTCATTTCTTCTTCTGTAATTTCCTCTCTTTCTCTCCTTCGCTCCTTCCATTTCAGGTAATCCAACTTTCCCCTTTCCTTTTTTCCCTTTTACTCATTTCTTCTATGGATGGGTTATCATACCAACTTTCTTCAATAATTCACATCTTAATAATCAAATCTGGTTTTTCATCCTCAAAATCTTATTGGGTTTCTGGATTCTATATTGCTTATCTGAAAATTGCGACTCTTCTGGGTTTAGCTTGGAAAACTTTTGAACCTTTCCGTGTCTCGAAGTGTTGTTGCACATTTCGTTAATATTTATGTGCGGCGTAGCTTATGTTTTCCTCTTGTTCCTTCGTCGGGGCTGTGAATCTTTATTTTATACTTTTTCTTTGCTGCTGCTGCTTTTCAGGGATCTTGCATAGAACCGTTCACAGATTGATTGAATTTGTTAAGCTGTTTCCGGAAGCTGAGGATGAAGGTTTCAGTGGTTTCGCGGAATGGAAGAGAAATCCTTAAAGGAGGCGTTGATCTCAGTGATTCGGTACGCCTCCTTGCTCTCAATTTTACCCCTCTTGCATGTTGTCTTTTTAGTTGTAAGCCAAATGGTGTTGTAGTTTCTTAGTTTAAATTCATTTCTGCAATCCATAATACTTCCTTTCCTGTAGAATTTTAAATGTAGACAACTTTCCGAAGTAACCATTCACGATTTCTCTCATTGTTGCTTTATGTTAGGTGACTGTAGCAGATCTCCAGGAAGCAATTCATAAGCGAAGTAAGTGGAGCATGCGCTTTTTCTTTGATCATCCAGCACATAAAATTGGATTGAACTATGCATTTCATATTTTGTTGTCGTTATCTTATCTGAAAATTTTAAGCCTATAAGGCTTGAGGCGTTACCTAAATTGTTCTCAGCTTTTTCTGTGCATAGTTTTGGTTTTCTGATGGCCAGATAGCTTAAATGTCTCTGATAGATCGTTTAATTTATAACATATCTAGTGCATTCGGTGTGATGATCAGCTTCTTCACTTCATGCGCTGGCCTGATAAATCTAGTGCTATGTCACTGTTCTTTCTAAAATTACCTTTGAAATTTAAGTTGAAATATTTCTTCTTCTAAAACTTAAATCTAAATTATGGTAAAAGCATGCTGAGTCTAAGTTATTGCTCAAACGGATACAGTTTTTGAAGTTCCCTTGGTCGTGTGGGAGAAAGTTAAATAAATTTTTCTTTACTAATATACACGACTAAGAGGTTTTGGTATCATTTACAAGATCTACAAGGCTATATCTAGATCTTGAATTAGTCCGTCTATAATTATGGACTATCAAAGTGTCATCTTCGGAACTTGAAGCTAATTCATTGTGTTTCACTTTAGCTGCTATCAATATACTTTGTGGCCTTTGCTATTCCATCTTGACATCTTTTTTGGGCAAATGAAAAATAGTATTTTTATCTTTGAATGCATCAGTGTCTAGGTCTAGGAGTGTTGGATCATTAACCTGATTTATGTTTCGTATTACCAGCCAAGAAGTTCTACCCATCAAGGCAGCGCCTCACCCTCCCTGTCCAACTGGGATCTAAGGAAAGGCCTGTTGTCCTTAGTTACAAGAAAAGTCTTAAAGACTATACAGATGGAAATTCAGATAACTTAACTGTAGTTTTCAAGGACTTGGGCCCTCAAGTTTCGTACCGCACACTTTTCTTCTGGGAGTATTTGGGTCCTTTGGTCCTCTACCCAATCTTCTACTACTTCCCCGTCTATGAGTATTTTGGCTATAAAGGGGAAAGGGTCATCCACCCTGTGCAGACATATGCCATGTACTATTGGTGTTTCCATTACTTTAAACGTATTATGGAAACATTTTTTGTCCATCGCTTCAGCCATGCAACATCTCCCCTTTCAAATGTGTTCCGTAACTGTGCTTATTATTGGACATTTGGCTGTTATGTTGCTTACTATGTGAACCATCCACTCTACACCCCTGTAAGTGATCTCCAAATGAAGATAGGGTTTGGTTTTGGGATCCTCTGTCAAGTTTCGAATTTCTATTGCCATATTTTGCTGAGGAATCTCCGTAGGCCTGAAGGGGATGGTGGATATCAAATCCCACGTGGCTTTCTCTTCAATGTTGTTACATGTGCTAATTATACAACAGAGATCTATCAGTGGTTGGGTTTCAACATTGCAACACAGACCATCGCAGGTTATGTTTTTGTTGTGGTTGCTGCTGGTATCATGACCAATTGGGCTCTTACAAAGCACAGGCGTTTGAAGAAGGTCAGTCTCCCATGCTCATTGTTATGATAAACTGTGAGACCAAAATATACATGTTTTTCCTGAATACACTTGCTTGATATGAAACATGATAGCATGGACACTTGAAAAGTGAGAGAGATATGTTTGTGTTCAAGGCATATTAAATATGACGCTACACTAGGAAAATAGTAACTGAACTCCTCAAGTTTTTGTGTGTTCATTTGTCTGTCTCCATGTTCTGCAGTCTGCACATGTACGTTTTAATGTTTGTGCTTGTTAACTAACCTGTGAAGGATCTATCGCTCAATATACTTGGGTATCATATCATAAAGCAGTATTAAAAATGGCATATAGTTTCATGTCTCTATTTTAAAAGAAAACGTAATGAAAAATGTTAAAAGTTGAGCAAAAATTATGAAGACATAACAGATATTGCAAGGAAATGGAATCATTTTCTTTCATTTTACGAAAGGGGGCAAGGGGCAGACTGTTAGTTGTTGAGTATGCTAGGTGAATTAGATTCTTTTTTCAATTTTTGTGTCATATCCCATCAGATGAACAAAAATGACATTTCCCCCGTTAAATAATTGTTTAGTCTCTGCATATTATTTTACATGTGAATTGGATGTTACGTGCAGCTATTTGATGGAAAGGAAGGAAGGCCCAAGTATCCTCGTCGATGGGTAATATTACCTCCATTCCTGTAGAAGCCATAGTCATTAACGAGGCCAGTGCTTGTTGTTGCTCATTTAGATGCAGAAGTCTGGATTTACTGCATGTTGAAGTTACCAGTCATCCAGTATTGTCAGACATGGATTTTCCTCAGTTTCTCATGAACTTTGATATATGAAGTGGGCTCAATTTGTTAGATGTCTTTTTTTTTTGGCGTTATTCTTGAGAAGAATTTGTAATAATTTTCAGATTAAATTACTGGATACTTTTTGTTGTTGTTGTTAGGTTTAAGATTTGTTTAATCTAGTAGGCTGTGCTGATGATATTTGAAGCTGTTGTTTAACTATCCGGTGGAAAATGAACCTCTTTGGCTCATGCATACTTGGCTTAGGAAGTATCCTCTGTTCTCATACTTCTCAGTTTTCTTTTCTCTATTCATTGATGAAGTTCTAGAGTCCTCTCTCTCTCTCTCTCTCTCTCTCTCTCTCTCACACACAGAGCACATTGCCTTTGCCACCATTCGTATTTGGTTTTCATCCAAGATTATTTGGTCCACTTATTATTGTTTGAGATTTGTGAATCAATAATCCTATGGTTCTTTTATAGCCATTCAATTCAATCATTTTCGGATGTTTTGCGTTGATCGCTAGTAATACTAGCACTTTGGGTAATGGGTCCACTGCTATTGGCTCATCTTAAACAAAGCTTATTTAGAGGCTAGAGCATCACTTTAATCCAGTAATACAAGTACTCTGTCATGTAAATTTATTATTATATTCTTAGGAAAATAAATTAATGTTGAAGTGAGCACCCAATACTCCTTAACATTTGGCTGTCGCATGAAAGATAATAGGAGCTGTAAATTATCGTAGTTTAGTCTAATTACTTCAAATTATTTTTTAAGAAATTCCTGTTTTTCCCTTCGTTTTTTAAGAAATTCATGTACAAGTAACTTCCATTTTTTGTTTTTTTGCCCAGCTACAAGTTACATAAACCTATACGCAAAAATGTTTTCAAATTAATACTTATAACCTTACTATCAAATACTCTATGACTTGGAGTAAATAAGCTAAAGAGTTGGCATGCAATTATAATGTGTATTTTAGAAAGAGTAAAGGTGCATCCAACACCTCAAACTATTTTTGAAGGTGCAATCAGTACCCTAAAGTATTTAAGGATGCAATCAGCATCCTAAACTATTTTTGGAGGTGCAATCAGCACCCTAATGTATTTTTAGAAGTGTGATTAGCACTCAAATGTATTAAAAATGGGGCAATTACAACCCTTTATTAACAAAATATTAACTTTATTTGTTGACATACTCTTTTCTTTCATCTTTCATCAATCTTCAACATATTTATCCCTTTTGTTAGTATTTAAGGGTGCAATTCTGCCTCTAATGTATTAATATGGAGCAATTGCATCCCTTCACTAATAGAATATTAACTCAAAGTTTAGGGTTTAAAATCAATGAAAGAGGAAAGAGTGTATCAGCAAACGGAGTTGGTATTTTATTTGTGAAGGGGTATACTTGCTTCATTTTTAATACATTAGGGTACTGATTACACCTTCAAAAATAGTTTAGGATACTGATTGCACCCTTAAATATTTTAGTATGATGATTGTACCTCCAAAAATAGTTTAAGGTGTTATTACACCATTAAATATTTTAAGATACTAATTACACCTCTAAAAATAGATCGGTGGTGCTAGATACGAGCTTACCGTTTTAGAAATTCTGAAGGGTTGAATAATGGAAAGATGAGAGCCTTCCTGCCATGATCTGAAATCTTGATACGGATGTCAGCTCCTACCAGTGAGATTTGTTTCAAAAATGATGACAAACTACCATTATATCGAAAAAGACCCCCACACTATCTTTTTATTACAATGTGGTTTTCATTTTTATAAATAAAAAAATATCTATAAGATGAGTTTTGTTAGGCCAGTATATGAAATGAGACTTTGTTCAATGGGATGAGTATAGAAATGTTGAAAATGGCTCAACGACAAAATATCACACAAAACATCAAATGGTAATGGAAATATCTTTTGGAATTTGGAGTGAGCTGCAAATCACCATGTGACCTTTGGCTCTGCCTAGACCGTAAAATATAATAAATAAATGAAAAATAACTCCAGCCTATACATTATTATTATTATTATTATCATCTTTTTTACCAAATATTTATTCTTAATTGTTGTTGATGTTAAGTGAGTACTAAATAGATATATGATGGAACTAATATAGAATTGTTCTAGTAGTGTAAGACCTCGTCAGATCTTCTGAGGTCTCAAGTATGAGCCTTAAAGGACACATTTGTATTAAGAGGAGCAGCCACAAACCCCGTGCCGAATACTAGACAATAATATAAAAAAAAAATTTACCACACCGATTCTATTTATAAGTTCTTTTTAACTAATTCTCACATACCAATGAGAGTTAGTTTATTCATTAATTATAGGCTAACTTTTCAATTTCGCCCTTATCTATGATTGGTTCCAATATCAACATGAATAAATTTTTTTTATTTATTGCAAATAATAGAGGTAAAAAAGTACAAAACGTATTTATTACCCTGAAATTGAATTTATAAGTAAGATCAAATTTTTTGATAAAAAAAAGATTTATAAATAAGATTAAAGTGGTACTCCCTCCGATCCTAATTATAAGATAAATTTGAATTTTTTGGAGAAATTAAGGAAGTCAATTAAATTACTTTAGAGTATTTATATTTTTATTTTTTCTCCAAACTAATTAATTTGACTAATAAACTAATATATAATCTAAAGATACTAAAAATATAAACACTCTAAAGTAATTTAATTGGCTTCCTTAATTTCTCTAAAAAAATCAATTTTATCTTATAATTAGAACCAAGAATATAAAATGAAGAATCATGTGCTCAAACTTGGGGTCTTCAAAAGTCAAACATAGGACATGTAAATGAGGCAGATCCTCGCTCTCTTTCGCAGTTCCAGGGCAAAATTATTTGAGGAGAAGGATCAGATCTAGAATCTGCAATTTTTTCTTTCACAACATGGAGTTTATTTTTATCTTCCGTGAATTTGCACCTTTTCTTCCATGTTTTGCCAGTAGAGTGATTTTTTCCCATTATTTGCTGATTTGGTCTTTTTCCCCAAAATTATTAGATTTGTTTCCTTGGGTTCAGTTGGCAAAAAAAAATAGATATATAAATAGAGTATATTTTAAATAATTGAAAGGATCGTTAAAATTAGTATTCATTCCTTATTTATTTATTTTTAGTTCTCGAAAAACGACGCTCTCAACGCGGCAGAGATCGGCAAAATATCCGTGTTTGCCACCGCTTAATCTGAGAAGCCACGTCGTCGTCTTCCTCTCTGTACGGTGAGTACTCTCATTTCTCCTCCCGCTTGTAACCGCTCGATTTGAGAAGCAAGCTCTATTCAATATTCATGGCCTATTCCTTTTCTGCTACCCAAAATCCTCCTCTCCTTCGGCTTCACCATTCCCTTTCAACCATCCGTTCCTCTTGCGCATCCCCATTTCATAATCCCATTCCTTTCTTCAATTCTTCTGTTTCTGCTTCGCGCTTCACTCACTACACACCCTTTGTTTCCCTTTCACCCCCCCGACTCACTTTTTCCATTAATGCTCTTCATGCTGATGTCCCTCATCCCCAACAGGTACTACTTTATTCTTACCAACTTTTTTTTTTCTTTCCCCGTTTGAGAACCACCTTTGTTTTGAATCTTTTAGTCTGTCATATTCTGGGTTTTATTTAACTTGGCTAAGTAATTATTGTTCAGTTGGCTGAATCTTTATCCTTTTTTTGGACCGCTTTCTTGGTAAACAAGTATGAGCAATTTGTCCTATTTTGCCGAAGAAAACTCTCCGTTATTGGTTGAGCTGGCTATTTTCTTACGAGCCTATTATTGCCTATTGTATCTTGGATCCTGCATTGGGTGTATGCCATTCTATTGCGAGGTTACTATGAACCTTAGCTTTTCAGGTAGTTTTTGGGTACAGCACTCCCGAAGGATCAAATCATTGCTTAAGATAAAAATTGTGCAAAGGTTCATAAAATCACTGGTACTTTGTTACTTTATTATACACGAACAAGCACAGTAAGAATTGAACGTGCCTCAGGTTTCACATTTTATGCTTTCTGGCTCTGGTGGATTCCTCGTCTTAAGCGAGTTTAATTGGTTTATCCAAGAAAACTTGTTTCCATTTGTTGTTTTTGCTTTTGATGTATGCCTCTCTTTGGGATTTACTTGGGCAATATTTGAAGGGATCAGTGGACATTGAGAGGAATAAAAGGTACGAGCAGTGGAATTCATTGACATCCAAGTTCGCTGCAGCAGCCAACATTCCGTTTCTATTACTGCAGCTGCCCCAGATTATACTTAATGCTCAGAATCTTCTGGCGGGAAATAAAACTGCTCTCTTTGCTGTCTCATGGCTGGTAAGGCAGGGGGCCAAATTTTAAATTAAAAGCCTTCTATTCTCCCTCCACACCCTGCAAACCCTTGTAAAAGTTTCAATAAGAGTAGTTTATTCTAAAATCTTGCACTGGGATGAAACAATGATTTGTTACATTTTCTTCAGGACTATGATTCAGAAGAAGTTTGTTACAAGTAGTGATAAAACCAATTTTAGGTCTTTATAGCTTAGGCTTTAGAGTTTAAATGATTCTTCACATTGTTCATTTTCAAAAATTTATATATCAGTAATTCTTTATCCCTTTGTTTTATTTTATCAACTTAATGGGGGGCATGCCTTTTAGAACCTAAGGCTAAAATTGGCACGAATATCAATGCAGGGGATGCTTACTTCTTTGCTTGGAAATTTGTCCCTACTATCCTACTTTGGCAAGAAGAAAGAAAAGGAAGCAATGGTAGTGCAGACACTGGGTGTGGTTACGACATTTGTAGTCCTTGTACAGCTGGCTTTAGCAGAGGCCATGCCTCTACCTCACTTTGTGGCCACCTCAGTGGTCGTAGGATCTGGTCTTTTTCTGAATTTTCTGAATTACTTTGGTTTACTGAATGCTGAGATCTGGAGCTTTTGGGAAGACTTCATCACTGTTGGGGGTTTATCAGTGCTTCCCCAAGTAATTCTCCATTTGCTCCCCCATTAATAATTAAAATTAAAAATTCTTGTTCTCTATCTGCTCGCATGAAGAAATTACAAAGCCACCCGCACTCTGGCACTCATTCACATTTACTCAATTGCATGTATATAAATGTTACTACCTCCGGTCCTAAATATAGGACATAGTTTGTAGTGCACTACAAACTATGTCCTATATTTAGGACCGGAGGGAGTATATTTTTTCATTTCTTGGACAGAGACAGGCAAATGTGGTGCTTTTATTATATCACTTACTAATTATCTTATGTTGGCAAACATTTAAATTTAATACAGATAATGTGGTCTACATTTGTCCCTTATGTGCCAAACAGTATCTTACCGGGGACTGCAGCCTTTGTGGTAGCTGTTGTGGCTGTTATCATGGTAATCTTCTTGTTCCCTTGATTTTTTTAGTCAGATTATAAGATGGTGATGTCTTTTAAGTTACGAACATAAAATCCAGTGAATTAACTTGAAGTGTTACAAGATGGTACTGTCCTCAGTTTAAAATGACTAATTCTCTGGGAACTTGAAGCGGTAAATTTGTTCCAGGGCGCTCAAGTTAAGTGAGGAAAGGGATGCTACCATGCCTAAGAGTTAGATTATTGTTTCCATAATTTAGATCAATTCATATTTGATATATTTGTGTGAAATATCGTGTCAAACTACTTAGAAGAAGTTATTTCAACAACTTGTCTGACATTATAGTGGCAACACAGTTGCATAAAATTTTTATATGTTTATAGTCCATCTGTCGGTAACATAGAAATATGAAGTCAGGATTCTTGTTTGTACATTGGGTCTTGTGTGGAATTGAATTAAATAAGCTTCCTATTTCAGCGTCCTTTTAAACATATCACTGCCATGATTTGCAGGCGAGAAGTGGAAAGTTCCCTGAAGAAGGTGTCAGATTTGTTGGGTCATTATCTGGATGGACAGCCACGCTTCTGTTCATGTGGATGCCAATTTCGCAAATGGTAATCTGAATATGTATATCAATTTTTTTCCTTGAAGGACAATTAACATTTACCTTTAAAATGTAACTACGACCTTATTTTCTTTTCTAGTGGACAAATTTTCTGAATCCTGAGAACATCAAAGGCTTATCAGCCTATTCAATCTTGCTTGCTATGATTGGAAATGGACTTCTGATCCCACGTGCTCTCTTTGTTCGTGATTTCATGTGGTAATTCCTTTCTTTCCGATTGCTCTCATTATTCTTGCCAGTATTACTTTTACATGTAAAAGTTGATTATTCTCTGGTTCAATCTTGATAATAGGTTCCTCGGTTCTTCTTGGGCTACTTTTCTTTATGGATATGGGAATATTACATGCCTGTCCTTGTAAGTTGATCCCTGTTCATTTTTCTTTCCTGGATTCATTCTGGATCTCTCGTAGAGTAAAATTAGTTGGGATATTGCATTTTATTCCCCCTGAACTTTGAGGCCTAGTTACAAATTTTGCTACATCAATTTTAAAACAAGAGACTACATGTATAGTCTATTCTTGAAGTTGACAATATGATTTACTGATGTTGCATCAGATCTTGGTTTTTATTCCAGGGTTTATATTGCATTTTTCCCTGAAATCATATGTTAGATGAAAACTACGGGTGTTTTGTGATTGCAGTTTGAATATTATCCGGAAAGAGTACTTCTTGGCGGCAACACTCGGTCTGGTTTTATGGATAGGTTATTCTCTTTGTCCTTGCAGTTCACTAATCTTTGCATACATTTATGATTCCGTATTTATTCCATGTTTTCTCCAATCACACTGTTCTGATGATTTTCTTTTTGGGAGAATGACTTGCATTCTTAAATTTCTTTGCTGCCAGGTTCTTCGTTTAAAGTATTACACTTAGTTATATTTATTCAATAGAGCCCTTCCACTTGTCAATTGTTTAATAGACGGACTTAAATATATTAGCTCAATGAATTGCACCAATACTGAAGGTCTGCTAGCGTATAACTTGTTTTTTGGAAAAATGAGAATGAGAATAAATATTCACAACTTAAATCAATAACAGGTATAGACATCAAGAATTAAAATTTATGACAAATAATGTATTATCAGTAGTTTCTAAAGTTACTTCTTATATTTCTTGAAGTTACAATCTGATTTTTCCCCCATATTACAAGGATGTTTGAAATTTGTTGTTACCTCTCGATGAATTTAGCATTTGAAAAAGCAAGTTGCGTGACTCTAGAGAATTTCTGGAAGGGTTTCTAAATTTTGAAGTCCCTAGATGTTATTGGTATAAGCTATCAGTTGTTGGTTGTCATTTTGGAGTTGTATGTTGTGAGAGGTGTGAATGAAGTTTTGTGGAAGGCGAGGGAATACGAGTACTGACTATTTGTGTTTGTGACAGTAACAACTTTCTGGAGGGACTCGTTAGTGCATGGCTACAGTTCACCATTGAATTCTGTACACGCCTTACTTTCTAAATCATCAAAATGAAGCTGCATCCACTTAGACTTCAATTTTTCCATTATGTCTTTGATAATCTGTACGGTGTATCGTTATGTTGTACTCCATAAACCTTAACTGATAGCACCCCCGTCTCATCATATGAAATAGATTCTCATGAGAAGCAAATTTAGTAGCAAATTAGGTTGCCAAAGCTTCGTTGAGTGAGTTATCTGTGGATTGGCTATTTAAACCCCATCTGGCATATCAAAGTTTTTGATGAAGACATTGAGGTTGTAGATGTAGATTCAGGATGATGGTTTAAATCGTGTTGAACGTTAACAATATCTCCTCGTTGGCAAAAGAAACAATAAAGAAAAAACAGAAGATTCTCGCGGCATCCTCCGATTTCAATTAGAAGTGGGGAATAAGGAGAAGGATGCTTTCAAGATTCAACTAACAAATTAGGCGTGGCATGCCATTGAACTAACCTATTGAGGTTCCAAGTTGAAATGCAGGGGAGATTTTTTTTTTAAAAAAAGAGAATAATGATGTTTAGTTTTTACTCAAATGAGTTTTTTTTATGTTTACAGTATTAAACATGAAGATAATAATAAAAATTAAAACAGAAAATTTAAGCAAGAATTTTCTAGCTGGCATCTACCGCTATCTATGGGACGTGAGTATTGGTACTGAGCCACTTTTTCGTGAGTACATGGAATCCAGCAAAGCTTAATTTGGTGAAAGAAAATGTCTAGTATTCAGAATCCATCATTGAACTGTTGAGTGTCAACACTCAGCACACTATATTATATTATAAATGATGATCCATAGTTCAAATGAGCATTCACGCTCCCATACTAGAGATCAGATCAACCATCGGAGTAACCAATTAATACTTCCAGTAAAAACAAACTGAAGCCGACTCAATCAATAATAAAGATCCTCTTTAATATGCTAGACGAGCAAATTAACTAGTTCAACTGAAAATTGTCGTATTACATCCTTCAACAGAATTTAAAGAAGCAAAATTTAACTGAACCCAAAAAAACTAAAATCAATACAAACATTCTGAAGACTCATTTCTTCTTTCCTGCCTCAGAAGCCTTGGTCTGCACAACAGAAAACAAAAGTTAAAACATATCAAAGTACAGAGACAAAAAATCATAGCTCAAAAGTCACTAAATTTACCTTCTTCACTCCACGGATCTTCTTAGCACGGTTCTTCCGCTCCTTCATTTGCTTCCTTGACTTTTCTACCTTAGTTGCGAGCCCATTCTGCCACCCAAAAAAGGAAAAGTTTCAGTTGCATTAAAATTGAACAGAGCCCGCAGAATACAGAGAACATCATAAAAATAACAACAGAATTGGTAACTAAAAGAACTGTTAACAAATTCAGCAACTAATTCCAAAGAATACCCAAGTATTAATGATAAACAAAAAAGAACCATTAACAGTTCTAGCTAGCTGACACCATTAAGATGATAGACAGACGAAGTAGAGAATACTACATTACTTCGCTATATACCGCTGATGCTACAAACGATATTCCTAGCAGCCAGAGAATGATGGAGAAATACAGACCCAACAAAAGTTAGCATCCCTCGATCATCGAGAAATATATGATTTTATGACCCAAGAACATAAAATTTCATTCAGATTAGAAGAAATAGCAAAACCCTCCAATGACCCATTAGGTGTCCGAAATGAAAATACAAACAGCGAGAGTCAAAAGAACAAAGGCAGTATTATAGAACTATGGATTCAATAGAATGACCAAAAGCATGATGTTGCCAACAAAATAAACCATTTCCATCACACCATGTACCTACCCGTATAAGCCTGTACTTGGGCTCATACTTCTTTGCATTCTCAACGGAATCATAGATTAACCCAAATCCGGTTGATTTTCCACCTCCAAAATGAGTTCTAAACTTGAATACGAAAATCGCGTTGGGGTCTTTAACATCGTACATCCTTGCCAGCTTCTCCTTAAGCTCCGCCTTTATGCCACAGCCAAGATTAAAAAAAAAAAAAAATCAATCAAGCGTGGTCATGTAATTGTCAACACTGTAAATGCTTAAAAAGGAATAGATTTCCGATTGCTAAAGCCACATACGAGTTTTTTTAGACTCCAC